>CP141153.1:62333824-62958824 GCA_035233585.1 Antiaris toxicaria
ATTTCGGCAGCATTTCTGCTTAATTTTTAGGTTCCTGGCATTTAGGAAACACCTCGAAACCATCTAACCTATTCTAATCTACCACGTACTATACCAGAGACCTAATTTTTACGTAAAGCTCAACCTTTTACGTAAAAATATTCACATTTCCTCAAATTTCCTTTTTCGACATTTCATCCCTTTTTCTTACAATTCCTTAAGTCAGTAATCCATAATTAATACACAATTATTCCAATAATAAAATGAGGAATCAAGGGGTCAAAATTACTACCAAAATCGTTCCCATCGGTGATCGAAAGAACCATTCGGTCTCGACCGCACAATCTTTGAATCATCATTCTTCACTTTTGAAATTCTGGGTTGCAAATCCGATGCTGCGGATGTGTCTGGAACGTCGAAAATAGGCCAATGGGCCATTCTTCAATTTTTGGTCACCGGGTCGCCGTTGATCGGTGTTGATCGACCATTGACTGGTGTTGACCACGGTGGCAATGAAAAAGTGGCCACCATCTTGAAGATCTCGACTAGAGGAACCCATTGGTGGTGTCAATTTCACCAATCGAACCTTCTATCACCGAAAATCGGGCCTCGAAAAGCTGTCGGCGGTGGCATTGTTCAATCTCCGTCGTGCTGGGGTTGTTGTCCAAAATTGGGTTGGGGCTTTTGTTCCCCATTCTTCTCTGAGCATTTTGGTACCCACCACATCACTTAACTCCACTGGAATTATCGGATTCCACGGCAGCGACGGTGATAATGAATCTTGGACGGCGCGATCCGTCGGTTGTTGAGCCGAAATGAGGTCTGGTTTTGTTCTACTCTTCACCACGAATCCATTGGGACTGAAATCGTGGCATTTGGACATGGACGGCGGAGTAATGACCGATCAAAAATTCTGGCCTCCGGCAGCTTTAGGCGGCGCGTGTGGCTTCCTCCGGCGGCAGCTTCGTCGACTCGACCCACTGTTGGACTTAGCTCAGCGAGAGCTTTCCAGCGAGACCAGCAGTGTCGAAAAAAGACACCGTTTCCGGTGGTCGGTTGCTGTTCACATTTGGGGCGGTGTGGGGGGGACAATCTAGATAAGAGAAATTATGGGGCCTTTTATGCAAATTCCACCCTTTTTTTTTAATCTTTTTTGTACTTTTTTTGTCCAAAATTTCAATATGAACTATCCTGACTAATTTGGGCTTACTGAACCCAAATATATCAGTTTCGTTTTCATCTGAGATCATATTGACCAATTTCCGATACTGCGAATTCCCGGTCAAAAATTACCTTTGAGCTCAATTAACTAATTTGAGCATAGTAATAGGCTATACTGACTAATTTGGGAGTGCTGAATCCAAATTTATCAGTTTTATTTTCATCTGAGGTCATCTTGACCAGTTTTCTAATACTGTGAATTCCCGGTCAAAAATTACCTTTTTTGCTCAATTAACTAATTTGAGCATACTGATAGGCTATACTGACTAATTTGGGTGTGCTGAACCTAAATTTATCAGTTTTACTTTCATTCGAGGTCATCTTGACCAGTTTTCCAATACTATGAATTCTCGGTTAAAATTTACTTTTTGTACTCAAATGACTAATTTGAGCATTCTGATTCCAAATATATCAGTTTTATATCAAGAAAAGGTCATCTTGACCAACTTCTTGATACTACATATCTATCGGTCAAAAATTACATTTTATGCTCAATTGACTATTTTGAGCATACTGATTCTAAATATATCAGTTTCATTTCAAGAAAAGGTCATCTTGGTCAACTTCTTGATACTACGTGTAACACACATGCGTACACATATAACATCAGTACCGTAACTCTTTCATCTTTTGGTGGACTTGTCTCACCACAAGTCACCTTTTAGAGCTCTCGATACCAAAATGGCACTGTTTTTTCTTGTTTCGATTCTGTGAAATTTTTCCACAACCGGATTTCTCACCTTTAACATTGTGAGAACATTTTATCACGTTCTAAATAATATTAAATCATTCATTTTACATTTAAAACCTGAAAATCATAATATACATTCAATGTACCTATTTTTCGAGAACAGTGAAATTTCTCGGTTGTCACAACATAATTCCTTAACGGTTGGCAAATTGATCAGTGTATGCTTATTGGCTAGTTGATTTTGCATGGATGGTGTTAACATAGGATTAGGATGGTGGACAAGATTTTCTCTGGTTGAATTCGGATTTTGTTTTGGATAATAGAGTACACAATTATTCAAACTCTAAATAAAGTTGCCATGATTTTATTTGAGATTGAATTGGAGTTGTATAAAATTATCCATGAGGACAAAATTTGAAATAGAACTTTTTGTGGAGTTTGAAATTTGAATTTTGAATTTTGAATTTTGAAATTTAAATTTTGAATTTGAAATTTGAATTTAAAATTTAAATTTGAAATTCAAATTTGAAATTTGAAATTTGAATTAGAAATTTAAATTTGAATTTTGAATTTGAAGTTTGAATTTGAAATTTAAACTTTGAAATTTGAATTCAAATTTTGAATCACATTCCAAGTGGAATTCGAATTCTTTGTGGATAAATCTACAGGGTTAGAATTCGAATTTGAGTTGGATTATGGAGAGGAAAATCTTGTTTGAATCCTAATTCTAGCAAAAGTGACCGAAATTTGTTGAGGAAAATCCCCCAAGATATTTTTGGTTTTTGTGGATAAGATTCAGGAAAAAATTCAAGCTTCAATCTCAATTGAATTTAGATTCTCTTCCTCCCTAACTTGGCCGAAATTTATTGGATAAATCTAAAGGGAATTTCGGATTTTCTAATGGATAAGGGTGAGATTAAATTCAAGCTAGAAAATCCTATTTGGATTTTGATTCTCCTCACTTTTAATGGCCGAATCTAGTCATGTTATTGGCACTAGGGAAATTCGGTTATTATGGATAATTGAGGAGATAAAATTCAAGTTAAAATCCTGTTTGAATTTGGATTGCAAAATCCCAAAAGATGGTCGAATGTACCCTTGATTTTGGCCTTGTTAATTTTAGATTTTTGTGAGTGGATAAGGGAGAAAATCTTCTCCTAATCCAATTCGAATTTAAGGGATCACCTCATGCAAGTCTATAAATAGAGGTCCTGCCACTCCAGTTCTCTCAGACAACAGACTCTCAGGTGAGCAGGCTTGTTGTTGCATAACTCACCGTGACAATAAGTTCTTTAGAGATCTTGTTGGTCTGAAGAAGATTAGCAGTGCTAGCATACCGGTCGAGGAACCAAGTACCCAAACACTCTGCCATCAGAGAATTTGAGAATAGTAGAGAAGGCTAGTTGGTTGAAGCCCTCCGGTCATTCTCTTCCTGCAGTATTGGCGTCCTCTTGAGGTATAAGTTTTATTGTTGTTAGTTTATTGTAGATGATATCACGAGATATTTAACGATCTTAAAAAATTTTTGTTGTTCCGCTGCACCGCTTTGATGCATTTTTACTGATTTTTTCCTACAGATTCTGAATCTCGACCATGACAAAGATTTGAGATTATGGAATCATAGAGACTTTAATGCTCACAAGGCTGTTGCGTCGCAATCTGCTCATGAGGCTACCATTGGTGCGAACTACTTACAAGGTTGTCGCTGGTCAAGAATCCACTTCTTGAGCTGTTATAACTTTCGTATTCTTGAAACCTAATTACTATGTAATCAGTAATTAAGTAGATAAATACAGTGTATTTTCCCCAGTTGAATGAATTAAATAGGTATAGTGATGTTTAATTACTATTTATGTAGTGAAAGGGGCAACCGACAGCAAAATCGGTTCACCTTAGTATATGTGTATGTGCGTATAAGACACGCAGTATCAAGAAACCGGTCTAGACGACCATTTCTTGACACAGAACTGGTAAGCAGATCATCAGTATGCTCGGACCGGTCATCTAAGCACAACAGCGATAATTACCCTAACAGAGGTACAGTATCAAGAAAAATAGTCCAGATGACCTCTTCTCGCCTAGAAACTGACAAAATCAGAGCCAGAACGGTCAGACTGGCCAGATAAACAGAAAATAGTGAATAGTAAATAGTGGATACACAGTGTCAGGTTAATGGTCAAGACGGCCATAATCTGACATAAAACTGATATATTAACAGTCAGCAGGCTCAATCTGGTCAATTGGGCGTCAAGCATGAAATTTTGTTTGAGAGATACGCAGTATCGGAAAAAGGATCAAGACGACCTTT
The DNA here is from genome assembly GCA_035233585.1 of Antiaris toxicaria. Taxonomy (NCBI): domain Eukaryota; kingdom Viridiplantae; phylum Streptophyta; class Magnoliopsida; order Rosales; family Moraceae; genus Antiaris; species Antiaris toxicaria. The sequence continues at coordinate 62,338,024 of CP141153.1, forward strand.
TCTCGGCCCAAAACTGATATATTTAGACTCAGAATGCTCAAATTAGTCAATTAAGCGCAAAACACATTTTTCGAGATAGGGTCACATAGATCCCGAAAACTGGTCTAGACAACCTCAGATGGACATAAAACTGATAAATTTGAAATCAGCACGTCCAAATTAGTCAGGAGAGATTGTGTTTGAAATTTCATGCGAAAACACCTTGTTATGCGTGCGTAAGGACAATACAATGTAGACACAATCACAGTATAGGAAATGAACAGTAAAATGGACACAAAATAGGCTCATAGGCATTACAACTTGTCCAGGAATTATTAGTTTAACAATTGGATCAAGAAAATTTAATTTCGGTAGAAATCTAGAACACTGTCGAGAAAGGATCGAATACTGCTGTGGAAAATTAGACTGCAAAGAGAAGCCAACACAGATGAATTTCTCCTCTCAAAATCCTGTATCCTAGCTGAAAAAACGGATGAAATTAGCTGCAAAAATAGCCCAAAAGTAGACATTAAAATATTGCCTAGGTTATGACACATTGAATAAAAAATGCAAAAGGTGGGAGACAAGTCACTAGTAACTTTACAAGGTATTCAATGCAACTTTTGCCCCATTTTATGCTACAGCCAACCACGGTTTTTCTGCAGCTAAAGAGGTAGAAAATTTGGCCCCCTTTTAGCTTAGTTTGGGCGTAGTTAAGGTTGCTGAATGTTAATTAATGTTGCTTAGTTTTTCCTATAAATATGTGTGCTTACCTTTAGGTTATGTTCCTTTCTTTTGCTGGCAAGAAAACAAGCCTCTTCTTACCTCTTTCTCTATAGAAAAATCCACCCACTTCCAACCCCAAAACAGACCATTTTTAAGCCAAGAAACCAAGCCAAAAACTTGCCAAAACCCAACCCCTATCTAGCTTGTGTTGGAGCTATTTTCTCAAGCCATCTCAAGGTCATTCAAGGGTAAGATTCTAGAACCAATCTTTGTGGTTTTTAGTTGTTATTTTGGTTTGATGATTAAAGAAAAATTTTGGTGTCCTTTCTAGCACAATCTAACCCTCAATCCCTCTTGGTTCACACGAAAATTTTTGGGTCACCCAAGCTTTGGTTCGGTTGTGCTTGGTTCATAGCACGTAAGGTAAAATCGAAAACTCCCTTTTTGAAGTTTAGTTATTTCTAAGTTTTGATCAAGGAAATTTATTTGTATTTATTTATGCAATGGGTTGTAATAAGTTTATTTTGAGCCCTTAACTTTTCATTTTTAAGTTTATGTGGTTTTATGGTTGTGGTTTAAATTTTTATGGATGGATGTGTGTGTGTGTGTGTGTGGATGTTTAGGATGGCTGGACACACAAATATATCTCCAGTTTTAGGCCACAAGTTTGGCCATTTTTGACCCTCTTCGGGTCCGAATTTAGGATTTATAAAACATGAAATTTTAAGAAAATTTCGTTACGGTTGTTTTTGCATCAAATAGGTTTTGGCCAAAAATGATCTAATATAGACTTTTCGAGTAGTATTTATTCAGAGTTCAAAACGGGGACAAAATTTCTTGAGCATAGGAACAGTCTCAAGTTTTGTTAAAAATGACCAACTTAGAGTCTGAACCGGATCTCGTGCTCAGCACAAAAGTTGTAGATCTTGTCAAAACTTTAAGACAACCTATGTGTGTTTTAAAAATTTGGCTGTTTCAGGCCTCAAATAGAGCCGTATTTATATAAGCGTAAAACTGAGATTTTACTAAAACTGGACACAAGTTAGCCAAGGGTTTGATAAGTTTAGGACCAGTTAGAATTTGATTTGAGCACCAAGATGAACACAAGAATTGTTCATCTCATCGAGGATGAAAAGTTTTATGTTCGCAAAATTTACAAATTAAGTCGTTTCAAATAAGTTTTAAAATAGTTTCGGTTAAACGGTTCAAGAACCCCCTTACAAAACGAACACCAAAATGTGTTCTTCCCGTTTTAAAATAAAAATATGGTTTTGATAAAACACCCCCACCTTCCAATGGGGTGATATGGAGACAGTTTCAAAGAGTATAAATCTTCCCAAAAATTTTATAAGACTTCTAAAATAATTTTCAAAATAAATAAACAGTGGAGGTAGCCTGGTAGGCTACCACACCCAGACAAGCAAAGTAATCCGGTAGGCTACCTAGTCAATGATGCGTGAGGTAACTGGTCAGTTGACTGGTCGGTTAACTAGTCAAGGCCCATGTTTGAATGAAATGGTGAGGAACGGAGATTAATCTATTAAGCAGACAAATTGATCAAGCACGAGTAGACATCAAATACCAAATTCCTAAAGTAGCGCAGTTGGGTACCGATGGGCCTCGGTACCATACCACGATACAAGTTACAGTCACTAATGGTAGTAGTGACCTAAGAATGATGTTAATTAAGTTATTGGGTAATAAATTAATTAACCACGCCTAGAAAATCAAACTCTGAAGAGAGAGTAAGTTAGTACCAATGGCAATCGGTACCATAGGTTAGTATCTGCTTTAGTCACTAACGGTATTAGTGACTTAGCAAGAGTATTGATGGAATACATTGTGATGGCAGGTAGTTACCTGTAGTTTGACAAGGGCGAGAGTACAAGTTGGCTTGCAAATTAGGTAAGTACAACTCCGCCTACAACATGATCAAAATGAATTTAAAGTGTTATTTTACTCTATGTTAAGTATGCAAATCATGTTGGTTGTTGCATAACATAATAGGAGAGTTTATAGGTTCACAATTGTGTAGATTGATGACCAGTATAAGTTAGATGCCATTAGATCCCTATCATGTAAGATTAGGGGATAGCCTAGTAGGGCTTACGGCATGAGAATAAAAGATAATAAGACTAAAAATTTAAGTGTTGGCGTACCGGCCTCTCGTAGGTGAGGTTTTGTGTTATGATTTCTATTACAGTAAAATGCTACCTCCCGTAGGTGAGGTTAACGGCTAATTAGTGGAACGTTATGTCCCGTAGGTAAGGTTAATGGCTAAAAGTTAAAGGTTTTATGTTATGATTTCCACTACAGTAAAATGCTTCCTCTCGTAGGTGAGGTCAATGGCTAATTAGTGGAACGCTACCTCCCATAGGTGAGGTTAATGGCTAAAAGTTAAAGGTTTATGTTATGACTTCCACCACAGTGGAATGCTACCTCCCGTAGGTGAGGTTAATGGCTAAAAGTTAAAGATCGACCGTGAGGTAAGTTGGTGGGTCACTCCCCCTTCCTGCCACCGGTCTGCGTGCATTAGGTACGTCCAACACTAGGCCCATCAGTGAAAGAATAAGACAAGAAAGAACAAAAAGAAAAGAAAGAATAATGAAGCATAATATGAGCATAATTGGTTCATGCATTGTTCACGATATGCCTTAGCTATAGTTTAGCATGCTTCCAGCTATAGTAGATTTGCATTCAATTACACGATGTTTTCTTTTATGCATTGTGATGCCCCCGATCTCGGCCATGTGAAACCATCACAATTAGACTCCGTAGTCGACCGAGACAGCCCATGCACCTCATCGGGTCACCATTAAAAAACACTTTTACTTTTAAACTCTCATCTTACAGGGCCCAAAATTTTCGCCCATATTTTTTTTTCTTTCCAAAATACTTATCTTGCATAATAGTATTGTATGAAAGCCATATAAATTTAATAAACTTTAGTCATCTTTTGTGCAATACAACATAATTTACAAAGATACATTTTTTTTCCAACTTTGTTTCTCAAAACACATTTTCTTCAAATTCTCTCTTTTGACACTCAGCAGAAGACTGGTAGTAGGATTATAATCCACAGTGGATTCCCTATCCCATTGGCACTGTGTATCCTGCCGCCGTCCAAGTTATCTACTTGTGACGCCTTAAATTTTATTTAAGGGTCAATATATAATTTAAATAAAATTAGTGTGTCAAAAATTAATTAAAAATCCTTTTGGAAACCCTAGGTTGGTTTCCTAGTCAAATTCCGCTCAAAAAGTCAACAATTTGAACTTCAAAAAGAAACCCTAAAATATTCGGCCATCACTTGGGATTTAATTTAAAATTTAAATTCCACAAATCCAAGAAGGATTCAAATTCAAATTTCATTCCTTAGATATAAAGAAGAAATTTGGCCATAAAGTGTAGGAAATAAAGGAGATTTTATTGAATTAAAAGCTAAGTCAAAACTCAATCAAAATTCAAATTATTTTTCCTTAAAAACTAAGGGATAATTTTGGCCACTTAAGGGGAAATAAGAGAGAAAACCCTAGCCTCAAAACAGCATAAAAACTTTCCCTCAATTTTCGGCCAAACAAGGAAGAGAAAGGGAAAGGAAAACCTAGTATAAAAACCCTTTTTAACTCTCATTCACCCTTCCTTTCACCCTCAAAAATTCGGCCAGCTTTCCCCTCTCTCCTCTCTGAATTTTCTCTCCCAAAACACACCCAAAACAGCAAACAAAACTTACCAAAAGGCAGCTCAAAGATTCAACAACTTTTGAGACAAAAACAAGGTGAGAAATCAAACTTTTTCCTTCCTTCTCCTTTTGATTTTAAATCTGAAATTTATATGGTTTTCTCCACTATTTCCATACTGTTTTGAAGACTCCAATACTCACACAAATTCAGCCAAAAGGGAGACCAAGCATCAAAAATAGGGCAGCACAAACAAGGTGTGATTTTTCTCTCAAACCCTAAAATTTTGCCTCATTGATCCCCTTTTCAAAAACATTATTTTCATATGTGTAAGATTTTATGATTTTGTCAATTTGATTCTTGGGTTGTGTTAATGACATATAAATAAGGTTTTCCACAAAATTTCGTAATCTTTGGATGAAAATTGAATTGGTTTGAGGCTAATCGAAATTCGGACACAGAAAAACGGAAATCTGGAAAATTACCATATGAACAGTAAATTTGTGTCAGCCATAACTTGAGTTTTAAAAAGGATTTTTGAGTGATTCTTCAGCCTAAAATTAAATTTAAGATGTCCCCTAAATTCCTGCAAAATTTCAGAACCAAACTCATCCGTTTACCTAGTCAAAATATTTTTCTAAGATAGGCGGACAGAACTGCCAGGTTTTGAACCGAAACTGAAACCCAGATTTTTATGCCTGAAAACAACCCTCGGTTTTTGGCCTAGTTGAATGAACAAATGATGTCTAAAAATTATAAAAATTATATGGAATTAAAGCTACGGATGTCTAGTTTAACATATTAAAAATTTAGAATTTTTGGTATTAAAAATGAATTGATATTGATTTTACAATCAGCTTAGGTCAGTCTGCCCATAACCAGAAATATCTTAACTTAGAGTTTTTCAAAAATTTTAAATCCCAAATGTTTATTACATGTTTTGAAATCTTTTGTGGCACACTAAAATGATTGGATGATTATGTCTAGACCTAGACTGATCATATGTTTGATTATAAGAATTATTTGACGTTCTTGCTTGATTGGTGGATCACATTATCGCAACGCTTGTGCGAAAATTGAGGTAGGACGTTCAAGCCTTTTCTGGGAGTAGTCAAGTGTTTTAAATACCCCTGTTTTATTGATGGCATGCTGTTTTCGATTTATGAAATTATTATACTATTTTTGATGAAATAAACGCATGCAACGTATTTTATAATAAATGTGTATTTTAAAGAGTGTTTTGATTAATGGCATAATATAACTTGGTAAATACCATCTTTTGAATAATCCGGTGAACATAATTGTGACAACCGGGAAATTCAGGCAATTCTCGGATGAGAATGTACAATTGTATGTATATAACAATTTGTACTATTTAAAGAGTGAAATAAATTTATTTATATTGTTTAGAATATATGAAAATGTTCTAACAATACTGACAAGTAAGAATTCAGTGTTGGAAAAATTCACTGAGTTGAAACGGGTAAAACGGTGCAAAACCGGCATTGAAAACCCTAACCGGAGTAATAAAAGACGGTAAACTTCCGGGATTGATTTTGATCAAACGGAAGCAGTTTAAATTGATCCGACTACACAGGAGACCTCAGGAACACGCCGGGACGATTTCAGGAAAATTTCGGCTCGAACCGGTATCGGTCAAAAAGTAGTCGAATTAATGTGAATAGTAAAAGTCAAAGTCAACTTTCACTTTAGCATTTATGACATCATAAATCAAGATTAATAAATGAAAGAAATAAGGTGGTTGGTGGAATTAAAGGCCATGATTCATCCACTTTTTGATCTAAAGGCCAAGATTTGGCCAAAATTTACCCTTTTTAATTTTTGAAAAATGGGGAAAGAAATGGTGTTGAAAGATGTCAAATTTTCATTGGTTTAGAGCCAAATTAATTGGCTTCCCTTTATGCATAAGTCGGCAACATTTTAACTAAAAGGCCGAGACTTTGTTTCATGCCAAAAACAAAGAAAAATTTGCTAAGTTTTTTTCTTCCATGGTGTACGTGAGCCACCCAAGGGAAACCAAGCTTTTTCTTCAAATTTTCTTCACAAAAAGTGTGTCAAAGTGTTCCTTGAAGACAAAGGAAGCAATTGACTAAGGTAACTTCCCTTGCACTTGACTTTTTGTTGGATTTTCTTCAAGAAATCCGTGGGTGAATAGTGGGAAAAAGATGGAAAATTTTGGTTGTTTTTCCATGGTTTGATGCTTGGGTTTTGTTAAGGATGTAATAAGGAAGAAAATCATGCAATTTGTTTAAAGAAAAACCAAAATTTTGTTGGTGTTTCAAGGGTAAATCCGTGGGTTACCTTGAGTAATCTATGAGAAAAATTTATGGTTTAATTGTTAACTTGCTTCCAAGTTTAATTTGGTGAAGAATAAAGCTTGTATTTCATTGTGGAAAGTTTGAAAAAAATTTTTGGTATGCATTTTCATAAGGTGGCCGTGGGGTTTCCTAATGGTTTGGAAGAAAATTTTGCTTGATTTATGTAGTATTTGGTTGATTGGAATTATGCATTTTCATATGCAAAAGATGAATTTATAATTGAAAGAATGAAATAAAAAGAATTGGCATGTTTTTCATTCAAAGGCCGTGGGTTATAACCCTAGGAAATTTGGTTGAAAATGCCAAGAAAATGGGCTTGAAAATGTGTTAAAAACATGACATTGAATGGCCTAAAGTGTGGTGAAAGTTTGACAAATTTTTGGTTCGGTTTGGTTGTGAAAACCGAAACCAAATTAAGGGCAAAATTGTGAAAAAAAAAATGTGGTAATGTGGGTGATAATGTGAAATTGGAAATTTGTGGGGTTTTACCTGCCACGTACTATACCACAAGCCTATTTTTATGTAAAAGTTTGGAAAACTTTTACATAAAAATAGGCTTGTGGTATAGTACGTGGCAGGTACATACGGTTCGAGGCGTACCTAACGCCGGAAGCCTTAAAATTACGCCGAAATGCTGCCGAAATTTTGAAAACGGCATTCGGGATAAAATGGAAATTAAAAATAAAAGTTAGGGCCGGGACGGAAACCCGAGTCCCTAACGGAAAAATGTAATAAGGGAAACCTAAGGGGTGGTTCGTGAATAGTAACCCGTCCCCTTGAAAATTTAAAACGCGAGCGAAATTGAAAAAAACCGACCCCGAGGGGGGGGCGTTTTTGGAAATAAAATAAAGGTCCGAGTCGGGAACGGAAAACCTGAGCCTCGGAGACCTAGGTCGGGAATGTCTAGATAAACGTTTTCAATACTAGTGGAACGTCCATTTGAGGCTCCGAAACGATAGAAAATCGCTAAACCGACGTAAGGGTCGGAATAGTGCTTCCCGAGGGTCGGGAAAGTGAAAAATGGAGATAAAATAAAAACAAACCCGGTAATGATTAGAAAAGAGTCAGAAAAGTTCCTGAGAGCCAAAAATGCAGTCTGGATCGGGAAAATTTCCGTCAGGGGCAAAATTATAATTTTGCCAAAGTATAGGGGCAAAATCGTAATTTTGCCAAAATACAGGGGTAAAATTGTAATTTTGTAAAAGTTGAGGAAAAATGGGGAAAATGATAAATAAAGCTTAAAAAGTTATAAATAGGTTTTATTTAAGCTTTTAAATGAAAAATAAAAGCTATAAATGGGAATGAAATTAACAGACAAGGTTTTGTCTGTAGGATCCAAAAATCAACCTACGAGGAGGGCGATCAAAGATCCAAGAGAGGAAAAGAGAAGAGACTGATAAGGTAAGTTCAGACATTTGCCTGTCTGCAACATATAGGATTATTGTTGCTAACTTTGATGTACTAACTATAAGTTAGGTACATATGTGCTACGGGTACTATTATAGAGTAGAGAGAGAGACGTAATGTGCTACGGGCACTATAAGAATGAGACACATGGTTAATTGTGCTTCGGGCACTAGAGCGAGGTTAATAAAACTCACTCACCTAAAATTAAAATGTGAACCATTCCTAACCACGGGACAATGTGAAGTCACCGGGTTAGAATTTAAAAAGTCGATAATGAAACCACTTTCTGGCGTACCAGCCTTCCGTACAGGGAGGTACTTTTGCCTTCGGGGCTATGAGATAAGGCTGTGGAGGTCAGCATTGATGTACCGCTCCCAGTCATATAAAATTTTGCCTTCGGGGCTATGAGATTAAGGCTGTGGAGGTCAGCACTAATGTACCGCTCCCAGTCATGCGCACTTAAATGGTACTGCCAACCTGAGCTCAAAACCAGAACGTAATCAAAGATAATGACCTAAAACTGAAACTGTGCCATAATTGAGCATAAGACAGTTAGTGAGAGCACTAACATCGCGGTAGATGTACTAGTGTGATACAGTGTTGTGGTCAACCTTACTATTCATATATGAATAGTGGTCAAAGTTACTATTCATGTATGAATAGTGGTCAAAGGTACTATTCATGATGAATAGTACTATTCATAGAAATTTTATTTCTTGCATGTTTGAACTTACTGAGCCTGTAGCTCACCATTTTTGCTAATGTTGCAGGTAAGCGACCAGCTCAGTAGCTTGTTTGACTGGATGCGGACGGGATGGCGCGTGTCAAATAGGATAACTGAGCGAGGGATATGGTCCTGCCAGAGTCTTTCCGCTGAGCGATAAAAAAAAGAAGAAGAAAAGAAAGAAACAGTCTTTTGTAATATTATATATTTTACGAAAGTACTGTAATATGTAAATTACTTTGTATTGGCCAACAAAGTAAATAGTGGAAAAGGTTTTACATGATGTAAAAAAAAAAAAAAATTTCCCCAAAAACGACATGATTTTAAAAGAGAGAGAGATAAGCCGACGACCCATGAGAGTACAATCTATCGCAGTTAGTGATAAGCTCAACTGTAATAGTATTGTATGATCTCTACGAGGGGCGGGCCGCCACAGTTGGTATCAGAGCAAGGTTTGCGACTGATTTGGTTTTGAATACCAACTGCCGTCACAGTTGGTATATCAGAGCCTAGTTTGAGATGGGTTAAGTTTTGAATACCAACGGCAGTCATAGTTGGTATATCAGAGCAGTGTGACCATATCCTGATTTGACACTTCGCGCATCCTGCACCGCTATCCAAGTAAGTAGTTTACTTAAGTTTAGTTAATTATTTTCTTATATGAAAATAATTATCTTATAGGTAGCAAGATGACCAGACCTCCATATGTGAGACCACCGCTACCACGACCGAGAGGAGTATTACGGGTATGGACGAGATCTATTGTGAGGCCTCTATGTCCCAACGACTGGTAGTTAGACCCCCGGTGCCCGAGAGACCTCCGGTACCAGTACCAGCATCAGTACCAGCGCCAGTAGAGGTTGTACAGCCACGACCGATAGTTCATCCACCTGTGGTAGTGGACATTCCAGTTGTTGGTGGATGCCAACATATTGGAGTGAGGGTTTCGGCACGGGCAGTACAGGCATTTAGAGCTAGCAGTCCTCCTATGTTTGATGGTGGATGACAGTCGATGGAGACGAAGGACTGGCTTCATGCTATAGAGAGGATCATGGTGATCTGTGACATCGATCGAGATATGTGGATCCAGTTGGCAGTCAGTATGTTTCAGGGAGATGCTCGAGTATTTTGGCAGTATTGCGACCAGGAGATTTTATTAGGATTCAGTTGGGCTGAGTTCTGTCAGCGGTTGGCTGATCAGTTTCCGCCTAGGGATCCAACACCTACTCCAGCACCTCCAGAGAGACGAGAGGCTGATACACCTGCGTATCCGGGATTTGATGAGGTCAGGGACTACATTCTCCAGACAGAGAAGATGGTCATGCTGTCTGGTGAGTCAGTGATGTCTTATGCGGCACGATTTGAGGAGACCATCAGGAGAAGATGTCCGTTGCCCAACCTCACTGAAGCAAACTGTTGTGAGCTGTTCTGGAAAGGTTTACCCTTGGAGTTGAGACAGAGGGTAATCAAGCCGTTTCCTCCGACGCTCGAAGAGTTCGTGGTGACGATCAGGACGATTGAGAGAGAGATTCTGATCGAGCATCTGACGCAGAGTCGACGAGAGACACTGGGTCAAGATGAGATGTTTGCACGCATCTTCGGATCGAGGAGAATGATGAATGATCATGAGGCCGGATCGTCTAGACCGCGAAGAGGCGATGACTCAGGACAGGGAGCATTACCTAGAGACGGTGACGATTCAGATGATACCGATGACGATGAGGATCCGGAAGAATATCCTCTAGTCCCAGACACAGGGGATGCGTGACCAGTAGATATGTATACATGTACATAAGTAGCTTAGAGAGAAAAGCTCTTTTGTATAGACTTATGGCCATTTTGTACCTCAGGCCGATGTATATATATGACTGGTGATGATTATGTATGACATATAAATGTTTTGCTATGAATGAAATACCAAAATGATTATATGTTGTACGATGATGTGTTACAATGATGTGGCTTTACATTACCCTAAATTTCGTAAATCGATATAATTTTACGAATGTGGTTATGGAAAAGCTAACGGTGAATTATTGTGCCATAATAGGACAATAGGCAAGATGGTGGATTTGCGTAATCAACCAGAAGGACGAGAGCGACGTCCTAATGTTATGGAGAGACTGGATCAGATACAAGCTCTGTTAGAAGCTCAGATGCAAGAGAATGCAAATCTGAGGTGACGGGTAGAGGAGCTAGAACAGAGACAAGGCTCTGAGGGTACCCAAGTAAAACAACAAGCTGAGGTAGATCCGGTTATTCCTCCAGCTGCTGTAAATGAGAGAGCTCCTGAACCACAACCAGTATTAAATTTGGAACCCCTCTATGAAAGATTCAGGCGCATGAGACCGCCAGAATTTGAAGGGTCTACAAATCCCTTAGAGGCTGAAGACTGGTTGTCGTCATTACAAGTGATCATGGAGTTCATGAACCTAACCGACCGAGAGAAGGTTGCATGTGCATCTTTTGTGCTGAGAAAAGATGCTCGATTTTGGTGGGACACTGTACGAATGAGAAGAGACGTGTCTACCATGAGTTGGGCGGAATTTCTGGAAGAATTTAACCAGAAATATTACGACCCTGCATCTCTGAGACAGCAACAGAAAGAATTCTCAGAGTTGACACAAGGGAACATGTCGGTAAGCGAAGTCTGTCGAAAGTTCGATCAGCTATCCCGTTTGTGTCCTTATGTGGTTCCTACTGAGAGGGAAAAGATACAGAAAATGATCGGGATGTTCAGGCCGAAAATTGCTGCATTGGTAGATACTGGACAAGTGCCACCTACTTCTGTAGCCGATTGTGTGAGTCGGGCCATCAGGGCTAAGTTTCATGTAGCCCGACAGAAAGAGGAAAGAGAGAAACACTGGGAGGCAAAGAAGAAGGAGAGGGCTTTGGCGAAGTCTACACAAGTTGGTCAATCGAGCAAGCCTAGTCAGAATGCGAAACCAAGCCAGGGCAACAATCAAGGATCCCAGCAAAATAAGAGAAAAGGGAATTTTTCTGGGAATCGCCAGGGCAATAATCGAAACCAGCAGCAGAGAACAACTGGTAATGCAGAATCCAATATGTAAAATTGCCCTACATGCCGGAAGAGACATTCTGGGCAATGCAGATTTGGGCCACTTGTTTGCTACGAATGTGGAAAGGAAGGCCATTACGCCAGGAACTGTCCAAATAGGCAGGGTGGACAAGGCACTTCCCAACCGCACCAGACACGCCCACAAGCTCATTCCCTTCAAGCCAGAGTGGAAGAGTCACCAGTGAGGCCGCAACGCCAGGAGTGAATGTCACGTGCTGATGCTCGTGTGATGGCCTATAGTAAAGAAGATGCAGAGGCAGGAACATCGAACGTGGTGACAGGTCAGCTTCCTGTCGCTAGTCATGTAGCCTCTGTACTATTCGATTCCGGTGCTACGCATTCATTTGTTTCCTACGTAATTGCTGACAAGATAGGACTTCCTAAGGATAATATGGGAAGGGTATTTAAGACAGCTTTACCCTCTGGGGAAGTATTGTTGTCCAATTACCCGCTACCTCATGTACCAGTATATGTGGCAAATAGGGAACTATATGCGGAGTTGATCGTGATGAAGATCACGGATTACGATGTGATTCTAGGCATGGATTTCCTAGGGAAATACCGAGCTACGATCGACTACCGAAATCGAAAGATAGTATTCCAACCCGAGGAAGAAGAGAGTTTCGAGTATGTTGATACTTCTCGAAGACCCGGGAAGATGATCATCAGTTTGCTGAGAGCCAGCAAGCTGATAGCCAGTGGTTGCATGGGATATCTGGCATATGTGGTGGATACTACAGAGGAACAGAAACTTCAACCTGAAGATGTTCCTGTTGTTAATGAGTTTCTTGACGTATTTCCGGAAGAGTTACTAGGGATACCGCCAGAGAGAGAAATCTCGTTTGAAATTGAGTTGATGCCTGGAACAGCACCCATTTCCAAAGCACCATACCGCATGGCTCCAGTGGAGTTAAAGGAGCTGCAGGTACAATTAAAGGAGCTTTTGGATAAGGGATTCATCAGGCTGAGTTTTTCTCCATGGGGTGCACCTGTGTTATTCGTCAAGAAAAAGGATGGAACATTCCGACTGTGCATTGATTACCGGGAGTTGAATAAGGTTACGATCAAAAATAGGTATCCGTTACCTAGAATTGATGACCTATTCGACCAGTTAAAAGGCGCAGCGGTATTTTCCAAGATCGACTTACGATCAGGATATCACCAGCTGAGAATCAAAGAGAGTGATATTCCTAAGACGGCATTTAGGACTCGTTATGGGCACTACGAGTTCCTTATGATGCCATTCGGATTAACAAATGCGCTGGCAGCGTTCATGGACTTGATGAACAGAATTTTTAAAGAGTATTTGGATAAGTTTGTCATTGTATTCATTGATGACATTCTTATATACTCAAGGACCCATGAAGAGCACAAGGAACATCTGAGGATCGTGCTGAACACGATAAGGAAGCATCAACTGTATGCCAAATTCTCAAAATACGAGTTTTGGCTGGACAGAGTACATTTCCTCGGACATGTTGTATCCCAGGAAGGTATTACTGTAGATCCGACAAAGGTAAAGGCAATTAACCAGTGGCCTGCACCCAAGAGTGTGACAGAAATACGCAGTTTCTTGGGATTGGCTGGTTATTATCGGCGATTTGTAGAGGGATTCGCGCGACTAGCTGCACCTCTTACCGCTCTTACATGCAAGGAAAGGAAGTATGAGTGGACTATGGAATGCGAAAGAAGCTTCCAGGAGTTAAAGAGACGGCTGACAAGTACACCAATCCTTACGCTTCCCATTGAAGGGGAGAAGTTTGTGATCTACAGTGATGCATCTAAAATAGGATTGGGAGCAGTCCTGATGTAGGAAAATAAACCGGTAAAAACGTATCAGAGTGGCACAGCGGAATAATAATTTTTTTTTTAGATCGTTAGATATCTCATGATGCCATATACAATAAATCAACAACAATTAAAACTCATACCTCAAGGACGCCAATGAACAGGAGGAGAGTGACCGGAGGCTTCAACCAACTAGCCTTCTCTACTATTCTCCAATTCCCGAATGGCTGAGTGTGTGGGCACTCTGAACCTCGATCGGTATGCTAGCACTGCTAGTCTTCTTCCGACCACCCAGATCTCTAAAGAACTTTATTGTCACGATGAGCTGTGCAACAATAAGCCTGCTCACCTGAGAGTCTGTGGTCTAAGAGAACTGGAGTGGCAGGACCTCTATTTATAGACCTGCATGAGGTGATTCTCTGAATTCAAATTGGATTAGGAAAAGATTTTCTCCCTTATCTTTAACCAAAAAATCTGAATTTTTCATAGGATAATCCTAACAATTAAATTCGGTTTTTCTAAGACAAATCCAATCCAAATCTAAACAAGATTTTAACTAGAATTTCATCTCCCTTTTCCAACCAAAAAATCCGAAATTCACAAGGAGAAAATCCTCCAAATTTTCGGCCACTTTTAGGATAAGGAAGAATCAAAATTCCACTAGGATTTTTCAAGCTAAATCTCATCTCAACCTTATCCAAAAAATAACCGAATTTCCTAGGATTTAGGATCCAAAATTTCGGCCACTTTTAGGGAGTAGAGAGAATCCAAATTCAACTAGGATTCAAGCTTGAATTTACCCTTGAATCTCATCCACAAAATCCGAAATTTTCATGAGCATTATCCTCAAAAATTTCGTCCCTTATTTGTTGGGATTTGGATTCAAAATTCAAGTAGGATTCTAACAAGATTATCCTCTCCAAATCCAACTCAAATTCGAATTTCAAACCTTGTGGATTTTCCACAACAAATTCGAATCCTACTTGGACTGTGATTCAAAATTTGAATTTCAAATTTCAAATTCAAATTTCAAATTCAAATTTCAAATTTCAAATTTCAAATTTCAAATTTAAATTTCAAATTCAAATTTCAAATTCGAATTTCAAATTCAAATTTCAAATTCAAATTTCAAATTCAAAATTCAAATTTCAAATTTCAAAATTCAAATTTCAAATTTCAAAATTCAAATTTCAAATTCCACAAAACGGTTTGTATTTCATATTCTTGTTCTCATGGATAATTTTCTACAACTCCAATCCAATCTCAAATAAAATCATGGCAACTTTATTTGGAGTTCGAATAATTGTGTACTCTATTATCCAAAACAAAAACTGAATCCAACCGGAGAGAATCTTGTCTACCATCCTAATCCTGTGTCATCACCATCCATGCATAATAAACTAGCCAATAGCATACACAAATCAATTTGCCAAACGTTAAGGAATTATGTGGAGCTAGTAGAGGGACTGATTGGACATATATAATCGGGCTCCCGTGATTCCATATGATCATCATTCTGTACCGAACAACTCAATCATATGATCACTAATTTCAGAGTCACACCACTATAAACCTGAAACTGAACTCCCAATTATATACCGTATTACGTAAGCCTGTGACGAGCTACCATCCAATGACCTTGTCATATATGCAAAACCCTCATATGATATCCATGATCAGCCTTAAGTCAAAGTCCGTTTAATCCTACTGATCAGGCTATCTTAAAGTTCCATTATACTACCGAATCAAGAAAATGATTATTCACCATATGTGAATAAGAAGTCATCCGCCCAGCAGACGACCCAAGGCCTTGTCCATTTTCACATTCAGTATAATGCCTTTAAGAGGATACCTTTAACTCCTCAGAGCTATGATTCCGATATCTGCAAACAAACCCTTCATCGTATACAAGTCATGCACCCAACGAACCGGTCTATAAGCTTACTACCTCTGAGACGCTTTAGCCATTGGAACATCAAAGTACACAAGTCATATACATGAAGTAGTTCATTTACTCAGGATTAAGGTTATTGCACAATGAACGTCAAAAGCAGATTGATCCACTCATAGCGGACTACGTAGATCAATCATGCTTTAATCCCGGTCTAATATGTCACCACCAAGCAACATATCCATGTCTCTACTTGGGAGTCCAGCTCCAGACAGTCAAGACAGACCGTCCCCTCTAAGGCTTTAGACAACATAATAGTCTTAACATGAGTTAGATGCTCGGTCTAACCCCATAGACTACAGACCATAGTTTAGACTGCTAACTTTAGAACATTGTCTTCTCGCATACAAAAGTCCATTGCATGCAACGTTCTAACAGTTTTAACACAAGCAGTCAGTGAGCCATATTTGCTTACATTTACTTTAACATGTAAATAAGACGAGGACAGATAGCAATGTAATGAATAACCTCTAAGTATAATTTTATTATCCAGTTCAAAATGAATACATCAAAATGTCTCTAATACTTAGGGCATTTCCTAACAATCTCCTACTTGCCCTAAGCCAGCAGATGTGCCATGTTACGCATCCCCATCGCCTCTACATGCCTCTCAAAACTTCTAGCTACCAAAGTCTTAGTAAAGGGATCAGCGATGTTGTCCTCGGACGCGATCTTACATACATCCACTTGTCCTGTCTCCACATGCCCTCTAATTATGTGATACCTCCGATCGATGTGCTTGGTCCTCTTGTGGTGCCGAGATTCCCTTGTGTTGGCAATAGCCCCTGTATTATCACAGTAAAGTGTGATAGGCTTGTCAACACCCGGAATGACCTCAAGGTCTCTAAAGAACTTGCGGAGCCAAACCGCTTCTTTAGATGTCTCAGCCGCAGCCACATACTCAGCCTCCATAGTAGAGTCAGCTGTGCAGCCCTGCTTCACGCTCCTCCACACAATGGCGCCTCCTCCGAGCAAAAACACTGATCCGGATGCCGATTTCCTCGAATCCTTACAAGTCTGGAAGTCTGAGTCCGTGTATCCTACGGGTGTTAGGTCCCCTCCAGAATACACTAGCATATAATCCCTCGTTCTCTTAAGATACTTGAGTATATGCTTTACTGCTTGCCAGTGCTTGGTTCCAGGATTCGCTTGATATCGACTCACCATACCTACTGCAAAACATATGTCCGGGCGAGTGCAAAGCATAGCGTACATAAGGCTACCCACAGCGGATGCATAAGGGACCTTACTCATACGCTCTCTTTCTTCCGATGTCTTGGGACAGTCATCCAATGAAAGAGTTAAACCGGCAATAGAAGGTTGTGAGCCTTTCTTTGCCTCTAGCATTGCATATTTGTCAATTATTTTATCTATGTATGAAGCTTGGGATAACGCTATCATTTTGTTCTTTCGATCTCTGAAGAGACGAATGCCTAGAACATAATTAGCTTCTCCCAAGTCCTTCATGTCAAACTGTTGGTGTAACCAAAACTTGACCGATGATAAGTTCCCTACATCATTCCCAATGAGTAGTATATCATCGACATAGAGTATCAGAAAGACCACTTTTCCATCCTTAATATGTTTATAAACACAAGGTTCATCAACGTTCTACTCAAAACCAAATGTCTTAATCGCTTGATCAAACCTCTGGTTCCATGAGCGGGATGCCTGCTTTAATCCATAAATGGATCTAAGCAACTTGCAGACTTTCTTATCTTGGCCTTTTGCTACGAACCCTTCGGGCTGTATCATATAGATACACTCTTCAAGATGGCCATTCAAGAATGCCGTCTTAACATCCATTTGCCAGATCTCGTAATCGAGAGCCGCAGCAATGGATAGAAGAATACGGATAGACTTCAGCATAGCAACAGGCGAAAAGGTTTCCTCGTAATCGATTCCAGCCTTTTGCGTGTATCCCTTTGCAACCAGTCTAGCTTTGAAAGTTTTCACTCTCCCTTCCGCATCCTTCTTTCTTTTGTAGACCCATTTGCATCCAATGGGTTTTATCCCATCCGGCAAATCTACAAGTTCCCAAACAGAGTTGGATTTCATAGAATCCATCTCACTGTTCATAGCCTGTTTCCAAGATCTAGAATCAACATCCTTTATAGCTTCATCATATGTGACCGGATCTTCCTCATGCTCATGAGCCTCAGCCTGGTATACCTCAGCATCATACATAAAGAAATTAGGTTTCTTAGAAACCCTCCCACTACGACGAGGCACCCTAAATTGTTGATCGTCTGCAGGCCTTTCACTGGAACTCGGACTTGCGTCCAAGACCGAAATCTGTGGAGCAGTTCTTTCACCCGATAACTCCTCTAGCACCACTTTGCTTCGAGGCTTAAAGTCATTCATGTGACTTTCCTCCAAGAATGTCGCATGGGTTGAGACAATGACCTTTTGTTCCTTCGGGTTATAGAACAGACCTCCTTTAGTTCCCTTTGGATACCCTACAAACATGCACAATTCTGATCTTGGTTCCAACTTCTTCGCATCCCCATCCAGTACATGTGCCGGGCAGCCCTATATTCTCATATGTCCAAGGGAGGGCTTCCTGCCACGCCACAATTCATACGGAGTTCTAGGAATTGATTTGCTCGGAACCTGGTTCAGAATATAGCACGCCGTTTGTAAAGCATGTCCCCAAAATGATAATGGCAGCGTAGAGTAACTCATCATGGACCGTACCATATCCAATAAGGTCCTGTTTCTCCTTTCGGCTACACCATTCTGTTGTGGAGTACCAGGTGCAGTCAATTGGGATAAAATCCCGTTCTCTACAAGATGTCCTAGAAATTCATCAGAGAGGTATTCGCCACCTCGATCAGATCGAAGTGTCTTTATGGATTTATCCAATTGCTTTTCCACTTCCGCACGATACTCTTTGAACTTGTCAAAGGTTTCGCTCTTGCGGTGCATCAGATACACATATCCATACCTCGAGCAATCATCTATGAAAGAGACATAGTACTCGAACCCTCCTCGTGCTGTGACGTTCATGGGGCCACATACGTCAGTGTGCACAATTTCTAAGAGCTCCTGTGCCCTTGTACCCTTAGCTCCAAAAGACCTCTTAGTCATCTTACCCTCTAGACAAGACTCACATTGGGGAAGTCGTACCTCCTCCAGAGATTCCAGAGGACCGTCTTTCACCAATCTTTGAATCCTATCCTGATTAATATGACCAAGTCTTAAATGCCAAAGATACGCCTTGTTAGAGTGAGAAACTTTCAACCTTTTAGAGTTATCAATTAATTCAGTGTCAAGCAGTGAGTACATCTTTGGTCTGATCAAATATAGGTTTCCATCCATCCATCCAGAACAGATAAAAGACTTATTTCTACGAATATCAACTCTTTTACTAAAAGAAACTGAATAAGAATCCTTTATTAAACAAGCTACCGATATAAGGTTCCTCCTAAAATTAGGAACATAAAAACAGTCTTTCAATAAAATAAACCTAAATTGATCAAAATAAAGATGAACGTCTCCCACTGCCTCAGCCACCACAAAGCTACCATCTCCAGTTCGCAACGAGAGGCTCCTATCATGTAGACTTCTCGTTTCCACGAACCCCTGCATAGAAACACAAACATGATTAGTGGCGCCCGAATCAATGACCCATGTGTCTTTCGATTCTTCCACCAAACACGCTTCTAAGTAATGAAGTTCCTTACCTTCCTTGCCCTTGGAGGCTAGGAATTCCCGGCAAGCCTTCTTGAAGTGACCTACTTTCCCACAGTGGAAGCATTTGGACTTTTTAGGGTCCTTTGGCTTCTTGTTCTTCTTCTTCTTCTTCCCGTCCGAGACAGGAGGATTAGAAGAACTGGAAGCCACTTGCTTCTTATTTGGCCTCTTCCTCTTCCGTGAGGGATTGGAAGATTCCGCCAAATTGGCCTCTCCTTTAGGTCGGACCACATCTTCATCCCTGATCATCCGCTCATAAGCCTGTAGTTGCTTCATGAGCTCGGTAAGTCCTAACTCCTTTGTCGCCAGATTGTATGCAGCCTTAAACCCCACAAAATCTTTAGACAGAGTCTTGAACACCATCTCGATCTGGGTGTTGTAGTCTAACTCAGCACCATTCTCGGCAGCCTCAGCGAAGAATCCCATTAGAGTGATCATATGGTCCTTCACCGGAGCACCAGCCTTTTGCTTGGAGTTCATAATGCTGGTGATAGCGGACTGTCGAGCCAATTTTTCTTGGCCTCCGAACATGTCCTCCAGATTATCCATGATCTCCCCAGCAACTTGATAAGTCTCATGCTGCTTTTGTAAAGCACTCGTCTGCTAGCAAGGATGTAGCATCGAGCTATCTCATTGGATTCTCTCCAACGATTATAGGCAACCGGGACCTCCTCAAGTGGTGTGTCAGGTTTGGGCCCAGGTGGGCATGGTTCGTCCAGTACGAACTTGTGTCTCTCGCAGCTGAGAACTATTAATAGATTTCTTTTCCAATCTTTATAATTGTCGCCATTCAACTTATTTTCAGTAAGTATCGAAATGAGGGGTATCGGTGACATTTTGAACTGAAATAAAATTATACTAGACATCATTACAAAGCCCAAGCAAATATGTAGATAATTTAGCAAATAAAACATACAAGTATGTTCCTACATGAAACTTGAAAAAAAATGTAGCATTGCAACGGTAATTCTCAGCACCTATTGCCCCAAGCCACCGAGGGGTGGTCATGAGAACAAATAGCCGGAACATGGACCCCGTCCAATTAATATATGTTACCTTAAATCCTCCAAGGTTAAGACATATATTAATAACCGCTTATTTGGCCACCAGATTAGTTAACAGAGCTTCTAGGGAAGGTTAATAACTAAACGAGTCTTGAGTGTATAACCATTGTTTACGTAGCCCGATCCACGTCCTACCAAGCCACCGAGGGGTGGTCATGAATAGGATCGCACCCGAACACGTTTTCCACATAGGAGATCCAATCTAGTATACCGGCGGCGGTAAACACCTACCGAGGGGTGTGGTCAGGTCAGAACTGACGCGAGGCGTTACCATGCTTTCACATATGGATCAACAATGGAGGCCGTGGGTTTTGTTTGAAACCCTCTCCCACTCAATATTTTGAAAAACATGCAAGTTTTGACAAATTATGTATGATCAATATAGTATGAGCGGCACTCACCTATCCTATATGACATGTTATCAAATATGCATACAAAACATCCATCAATACATATTTATACATCCATGACATATCACAGAAAAAAAATAATTGACAGACTAACCAAGCTATGGTTCCATCCTAGAACAAAGAAAATAAAGATTACAAAATTCCATCCAAAGCATTCTTTGGGTCTTGAATTTTGTTCCGTCTTCTTGTATCCATCTTTATGTAGCCTCTCCATTTATTTCTCATCCCATGAATTATTTAAAATTTAAATCTCCAAAAATTTAAATTTCAAATTCAAATTCCAAATTCGAATTTCAAATTTAAATTTCTAATTCAAATTTTAAACAATTTTAATCATCATGTGTAATAATATGTAATTTCAAAAATTTCAAATTTTCAATTACATATTTTTAAACATGATTTAAAATTAAATCTCAAATTTAAAAATCAAAATTTTCTGATTTTTGGACCGTCGGACCGCTGCCCCCGTAGGCGGCAGCCGCCGTGGGCAGCCACCAACCCCGGAGGGGCTGGCAGCCCACGGCCGCCCCTTCTGCAGCCTGTCGGGCTGCAGGCCAAGCCTGCAGCACCAGGCTGCACGCCCAGGCTGGGCGTAGCAGCCGGCAGGCTGCAGGCAGCGCCTGCAGCCAGAGGCTGCACACCCAGGCTGCGGCCAGCCTTGGGCAGGCCACGGCCACCCCTGGCTGCAGGCAGAGCCTGCGGCCGTGGGTGGTGTGGGCCTGCACAGGGGCTGCCGCTGCCCCATCCTGCCCGAGGGCAGGGGCTGCAGCCCCACCAAGGTTTGTCGGCCTATCCCGAGGGGTTGTGTCTCGATTTTCGTGCCATATTCCAATTTACCTATTAGGATCTCCAAAAAATTAATTTGAATCCTAATTAAATTGAAATTTTCCACACAATCAAAATTTCAATCTTTAAATTAAATTTAACTTTTGGGAAAAATAAATTACGGTCTTCAATCTTCAATCTCCTCCAAGAATAATTACATAAAAAATTCTAAACCGTTTCCGGTGTACAAAAAATTCTAACCATAAATATTCTAAGAGACAAAAATTAAAATCCATGGGAAAATTACAGTGTTAATAAACTGCTCCCATGGTTACATAAAAATTCCTAGATACAATTTTTCTAAATTCTAAGGAACCATAACCGGCATAAACAAGCATGCTTATAATAATTCAAAAAATTAAAATAACCACATACTTTATACATAATACATGATAACAACATAAAGGAACCCTAGAATACCACTCTCTAAATATCAAATCCATACATAAATAAAAAGACTAAGTAATTGTCTAATTTATGTACATGGCATAGTCATGAGATGGCTCTGATACCAATTGTGGGAAAATAAACCGGTAAAAACGTATCAGAGTGGCGCAGCGGAATAATAATTTTTTTTTAGATCGTTAAATATCTCATGATGCCATATACAATAAATCAACAACAATTAAAACTCATACCTCAAGGACGCCAATGAACAGGAGGAGAGTGACCGGAGGCTTCAACCAACTGGCCTTCTCTACTATTCTCCAATTCCCGAATGGCTGAGTGTGTGGGCACTCTGAACCTCGATCGGTATGCTAGCACTGCTAGTCTTCTTCCGACCACCCAGATCTCTAAAGAACTTTATTGTCACGATGAGCTGTGCAACAATAAGCCTGCTCACCTGAGAGTCTGTGGTCTAAGAGAACTAGAGTGGCAGGACCTCTATTTATAGACCTGCATGAGGTGATTCTCTGAATTCGAATTGGATTAGGAAAAGATTTTCTCCCTTATCTTTAACCAAAAAATCCGAATTTTTCATAGGATAATCCTAACAATTAAATTCGGTTTTTCTAAGACAAATCCAATCCAAATCTAAACAAGATTTTAACTAGAATTTCATCTCCCTTTTCCAACCAAAAAATCCGAAATTCACAAGGAGAAAATCCTCCAAATTTTCGGCCACTTTTAGGATAAGGAAGAATCAAAATTCCACTAGGATTTTTCAAGCTAAATCTCATCTCAACCTTATCCAAAAAATAACCGAATTTCCTAGGATTTAGGATCCAAAATTTCGGCCACTTTTAGGGAGTAGAGAGAATCCAAATTCAACTAGGATTCAAGCTTGAATTTACCCTTGAATCTCATCCACAAAATCCGAAATTTTCATGAGCATTATCCTCAAAAATTTCGTCCCTTATTTGTTGGGATTTGGATTCAAAATTCAAGTAGGAAAGAAAGAAACAAAGTAATATTATATATTTTACGAAAGTACTGTAATATGTAAATTACTTTGTATTGGCCAACAAAGTAAATAGTGGAAAAGGTTTTACATGATGTAAAAAAAAAAAAAAAATTTCCCCAAAAACGACATGATTTTAAAAGAGAGAGAGATAAGCCGGTGACCCATGAGAGTACAATCTATCGCAGTTAGTGATAAGCTCAACTGTAATAGTATTGTATGATCTCTACGAGGGGCGGGCCGTCACAATAATTGAGCTCTAGTTCACAATCATTGTAAATGATGCATGCGTCCCGAAGTTGACGCCATGGGGGAAGGTCCCTAAACCTGTGCAGGGCCGTTCGGCCTATTTAGACCGTAACGAGATAATCTAGGATAATTCAAATTCGAGGCACGTATATTATAGCTACGACAAGTCCTCACTCATAATATGATGGTTTGTTTTAATGATTTATTATTTTAATATTGGGGCACATATATTGCAGCTATGCTAAGTCCTCAGCAGAATACAACTTGCATTAAAAATGTTTTTCACGAAATTGTTGATTATTTTTTTTAATTATTATGCCATGTATTTTTTTAAATTGTTGATTATTTTTGGAAACGGATATTATGCAATATTTTTAAATGTTATCTGTTAACTCACCTTTGTTTCTGTCCTACTGAGCCAGCGCTCACGTCCTTTTTTCTTTGTGATTTCGAAATGACTACTTCCAGGTGCGGGAGGTAGCAGTTCCGAAAATCGTTGAGCTATCCGTTTCTACCGAGGATGATGCTATCCGTTTTCTCCATCTTCTTCTTTCTGTTTCTCGTTCTGATGTAATGAGATCTTAAGTTTGGACTTTATTTCACGTTATTTAAATTCTATGCTTGGGAATATTTATGGTTGGTAAATTCTTTTGAAAACCGATTTTGTGTTTGATTTCCGCATTAAAAGGTATTTACTTTCTACTTTATTTTGTTTTGTGGTTATGATACTACTTTATAAATAATTAGGCTTAGCTAAATTATAATGTTGACCCGTTTTTCGTAATAAATGTTTTCCTTAAATCTCGGGTTGATATTATGATTTGGCTGCCGTGTCACATGTCTAAATTTTGGGCCGTGACAAATAATGGTATCAGAGACCAGGTTTTCAAAAGGGTTTTCCATCAAAACGTTTTCAAAAGGGTTTTTCATCAAAACGTTTTCAAAAGGGTGTTCATCAAAACGTTTTCAAAATACCCAAGCATAGTTTTCTTTACTCTTAGAAGCTTATAGGATTTCCTCTTCCTTCAATCTTATTCAGCAAAATGGCTCGTCCCGGCACGCGAAGTCAGAGGCAGCAGAGAGGCAACGACAAAGAGAACCCCGAGAACACGCAGCCTCAAGGGAGTCAGAATACAGTGGTCCCTACACCGAACGATTAGCTAACGGCGATGCAGAATCTCACGGCAGCGATACAGGCTCTCCTCACCGTCTTACCTTTTGGAACACCTAATCCAGCTCCTGTAGCCAATGTTGTTCCTAATGAGACCCAGAGAGCGGGGAGTTCTTCTCAGACTCCTCAGCAAATGCCTACCACCGAAAACCCTACCTCTGGAGTAGTACCTACCCAGCCTATGATACATCCTAAACAGGCAGCCCTAACTCTTTTCTTTAAGCCTCATGTACCCACTTTCGACGGCACGGGCACAGAGATGGATGCCAACTACTGGTTTGATGCCATTCGCAAGCAACTAAAGTTGACCACTACACCCGTAGAGTTCTGGGTTGAGTTTGCTTCCAACAAGCTGGTGGGTCTAGCCTCTACCTGGTGGGCTAGTATTGAGGATGGTTTGATAGAGGAGCAGAGGTCTTCTTGGACAGTTTTTGAGGAGCGTTTTCACGAGCGTTTCTTTTCAGCTCAGTTCCGCGACAGAAAAGCTAGGGAGTTCATCCGTTTGAAGTAAGGGTCTATGTCAGTGCAGGAATATGAAGCCAAGTTCACTGAGTTAGCCGGTATGCGAAGAATCAGGTGTTAAATGAAGCTACTAAGTGTCTCCGCTTTGAGGAAGGGCTTAGCCTCTATGTAAAGAGGGGTGTACAACCGTTCCAGATCAGGGATAGCTACCAGCAGATAGTTGCTAAGGCGTTGACAGTAGAAGAGGGCGACAAGGAGATCCTTGAAGCTCGTAACAAAAACAAGTCTGGACCAATCCGCAACAAGCCTCAAAACAAGCCGCAGACTCCTTACCAGAAGAACCAGCAGTCTCAGGGGTCAGGTTCTCATCAGTCTTCTGGACAGTGACAGGGTCGGGTAAATATGATTACCTGCTTCGAGTGTGGTGATGAAGGTCATAAAAGAAATGTCTGCCCGAAGAGATAGTCGAGAGACAATGCTCATAGACATCATCATCAGCGGAATCAGAATGGTTTTCCATAGAGACAACTGTTTACTTCCCAGTCTTCGCAGTCACAGCGCCCTCAGCTTCCGGTTCCTTATCAGCCTCAGCGCACGAGCCAGTACACTGCGCCTTATGCTTCACATGCTACACCGCTACAGCAGTTCCCAGTGCCGAGTTATCAGAGACCACCACCACAGGGCCAGAGTACGGGCTATCAGTGAGGGAATACAGCTTAAAATCGTGGTAAGGCACCACAGGTACACGCTCTTGGAGCTGACAGCATGGAGATAGATCATGCACCGACCGCATTAGATGGTATAATTCCTATCTTTGGTACATATGCATATGTTTTGTTTGACACCGGAGCTACACACTCTTTTATAGCCCAACATTATGCTCGTTCACTTGGTTTAAAACTGTAAAATCTTGACTCTCCCTTATGTGTGAAATCCCCGTTGGGCACGACTACCGTTAGTGATGGGTGTCAAGCCTATATTTATGTTGGGGATGTTTGTTTGGAGGCATCACTTGTAATAATGCCTATGTTTGCTTATGATGTTATTCTGGGATATGACTGGCTTTCCTGATATGGGATTATGCTTGATTGTCGTAATCGTCGCGTTATCTTTACAACTGATTTCGGACATGTAGTGTCCTATCAGTTAAGCTTAGTTTCAGATGTTGATAGATCTGCTCTGAGGTTAGTGTCGAAGAGTAGACAGGGTATTCTTTGTTTCTTATCCTTGTGTGCGGTGGAAGGATCCAGTTCTGAAAAGAGTACCCAACCTATACTTGTTGTCGATAGTTTTCCAGATGTTTTTCCAAAAGCTTTTCCAGGTTTACCACCTCATCGAGAAATAGAGTTTCGTATCGACTTAATTCCCGGAACAACTCCTTTTGCTTCTGCTCCGTATCGTATGGCACCTCTAGAGATGAAAGAGTTGAGCAAGCAGCTGGATGAGTTGAAATCGCTGGGCTTTATTCGAGACAATAACTCACCTTGGGGTTCGTCAATCCTTTTCGTTAAGAAAGCTGACGATTCGCTACGTCTCTGTGTGGACTACAGAAAGCTCAACAGTGTGACCATCAAAAATAAGTATCCGTTACCACGTATAGATGACTTGTTCGATCAGTTGGGTAGAGCTAGTTTCTTCTCCAAGGTTGATTTGAGATCCGGTTATCATTAGCTTCGGGTTAGAGAGGAGGATATCCCGAAGACGGCATTCCGAACGAGGTATGGCAGTTACGAGTTCTTAGTAATGCCTTTCGGTTTGACAAACGCGTCAGCAGCCTTCATGGATATGATGAATAGAGTCTTCCGACCTTTTCTTGATAAGTTCGTCATCGTATTCATCGACGACATCCTCATCTATTCCCGAACTCATGAAGATCATGCACAGCATCTCTGTATAGTTTACAAACTCTTCGTGAACATCAGTTGTACGCCAAGAAAGAAAAATGTGAGTTTTGGATGACAGAGGTTAAGTTTCTCGGACATATCATCTCAGGAGATGGTATATCAGTTGATCCATCCAAGGTTGAAGCGATTCTTAAGTGGGAATGACCGAAGAATGTTCTAGAGATCCGAAGCTTCTTGGGCTTAGCGGGATATTATCGACGTTTTGTACAGGACTTCAGCAAGCTCGCCGCTCCCTTCACCAATCTGACAAAGAAGGATATACCTTTCATTTGGGACAACAACTGTGAGTCAGTCTTCCAAGAGTTAAAGGGTCGTTTGACGTCTGCACCTATCCTTAACATTCCGAATCAGGATCAAGTATATGACGTCTACACCGATGCTTCTCATCAAGGTCTTGGAGTAGTCTTGATGCAACAGAACCGAGTTGTCGCTTATGCCTCACGACAGCTGAAA
This sequence comes from Antiaris toxicaria, assembly GCA_035233585.1. Taxonomy (NCBI): domain Eukaryota; kingdom Viridiplantae; phylum Streptophyta; class Magnoliopsida; order Rosales; family Moraceae; genus Antiaris; species Antiaris toxicaria. The sequence goes on from CP141153.1 coordinate 62,365,333, forward strand.
CAACACGAACAAAACTACCCTACACACGATCTAGAGTTAGCTGCAGTAGTGTTTGCGCTTAAGATTTGGCGTTGTTATCTGTACGGTGCCAATTTTAGACTGTTTTCAGATCACAAGAGTTTGAAATACCTAGCTACATAGAAAGATCTCAACCTGCGTCAGAGAAGGTGGGTAGAATACATGCAAGACTACGACTTCCAAGTCGAGTACCATCCGGGTAAAGCAAACGTGGTTGCAGATGCACTAAGTAGGAAAAGAGAGGCAGTTCCCAATCTTGATCATGATGCTTCTATAATGGCGATGCAGATAGATGAGTGGAAAAAGGACAGAGTTCTCATAGCTTATCAAGTTCATTTTGGCGAAGTTCAGGGTCACCCAGTGTTATACAACTTAGTGATGGAACCAGACTACGTGTAGAGGATCAAGGAGAATCAGTTGGCAGATACACGTTTCGTTGACATCCGAGATAGATTATTAAAGGGAAAGCATGTTGCAGAGTGGTCGATGGATGCCAGTGGAATTCTTTACAACGAAGGTCGCTTAGCAGTGCCACACATCCCAGAGCTTATACAGGAGATCTTGTCAGAGTTTCATCAGTCGAGGTTCGCCATGCACCCAGGTGGAAACAAGATGTATCAAAACTTAAGACGGCAACTTTGGTGGAGAGGTATGAAGTTAGATGTGAAGAACTTCGTGGCCAACTGTTTGACGTGTCAGAAAGTAAAGGCAGTACGGGAGAGACCCACAGGTCTGCTCTAACCACTTCCAATACCTCGGTGGAAGTGGGATAGTATAGGAATGGACTTCTTAACCGGCTTACCGAGAGCACAGGATGGATCTGATGGAGTCTGGGTAGTTGTAGATCGTCTCACGAAGACTGCACACTTCATCCCGTTCAAGACGACTTACACCAGGAACCAGCTAGCCGAGCTTTACATGAGGAACGTAGTCAGATTGCATGGAGTTCCTTCGGTGATTGTTTCTGATCGTGATACGCGCTTCAACGCTCGCTTTTGGCAAAGTCTACAGGAAGCTCTAGGCACGGAACTAAACTTTAGCACCGCTTTTCATCCACAGGCAGATGGTCAGTCGGAGCGTCTCATACAGATTCTCGAGGATATGCTACGTACCTGCGTTCTTGATCTTGGAGATGGATGGAGCAAACACCTCTACATGGCACAGTTCGCATACAACAACAGTTATCAAGCGAGTATCGGAATGGCACCCTTTGAAGCATTGTACGGAAAGCCTTGTAGATCACCCATCTATTAGGTTGACAACCAGGAAGCACCAGTGGGTGGACCCGAGATGATCCTAGACCAGTACGAGAAGATTGCCATCATCAAACAACGACTTCTAACAGCACAGAGTCGATAGAAGAGCTATGCGGATCAACGCAGAAAGCCGTTAGAGTTCGAGATCGGAGAGTTTGTGTTGCTAAAGGTTTCACCGAAGAAAGGTATCTCTCGTTTCGGAGTTAAAGGGAAGCTAGCACCCCGTTACATTGGACCTTTCGAGATCGTACGCAGAGTTGGTAAGGTTGCATATGCGCTGAAGTTACCCGACACCTTGGGAGTGCACAACGTTTTCCATGTATCGATGCTGAGGAAGAGTGCACGAACAGAGTCCGAAGTCATTTCAACAGATGATGTAGAAATCCAACCAGATGTCTCTTACGTCGAGGTTCCGGTGAAGATTTTGGATCGTAAGGTCAAGCAGCTGAGAACGAAAATAATACCCATGGTAAAGGTTCTTTGGAGTAACCATGGTGAAGAGGAAGCCACATGGGAAACCGAGAAAGATATGCGCGAGAACCATGCTGAATGGTTCGCTAAGCAGTAGAGTACATGTAATGTAGTCGACCTAAGTTTGTTTTGTAACCCTACTCTGTTCATAGTGGTAGATATACCACTATATGTTTTGAAAGGTGCATTTAGACTGCTTAATGAAATGAGAAGTTATTCATATTCTTATTCTCTTTTTTAGTGTGGAGTAATTCTTAAAGTTTCGAGGACGAAACTATTTTTAGTGGTAGATATTTGTGACGCCTTAAATTTTATTTAAGGGTCAATATATAATTTAAATAAAATTAGTGTGCCAAAAATTAATTAAAAATCCTTTTGGAAACCCTAGGTTGGTTTCCTAGCCAAATTCCGCTCAAAAAGTCAACAATTTGAACTTCAAAAAGAAACCCTAAAATATTCGGCCATTACTTGGGATTTAATTTAAAATTTAAATTCCACAAATCCAAGGAGGATTCAAATTCAAATTTCATTCCTTAGATATAAAGAAGGAATTTGGCCATAAAGTGTAGGAAATAAAGGAGATTTTATTGAATTAAAAGCTAAGTCAAAACTCAATCAAAATTCAAATTATTTTTCCTTAAAAACTAAGGGATAATTTTGGCCACTTAAGGGGAAATAAGAGAGAAAACCCTAGCCTCAAAACAGCATAAAAACTTTCCCTTTTGCCCCTTACAATTTTCGGCCAAACAAGGAAGAGAAAGGGAAAGGAAAACCTAGTATAAAAACCCCTTTTAACTCTCATTCACCCTTCCTTTCACCCTCAAAAATTCGGCCAGCTTTCCCCTTTCTCCTCTCTGAATTTTCTCTCCCAAAACACACCCAAAACAGCAAACAAAACTTACCAAAAGGCAGCTCAAAGATTCAACAACTTTTGAGACAAAAACAAGGTGAGAAATCAAACTTTTTCCTTCCTTCTCCTTTTGATTTTAAATCCGAAATTTATATGGTTTTCTCCACTATTTCCATACTGTTTTTAAGACTCCAATACTCACACAAATTCAGCCAAAAGGGAGACCAAGCATCAAAAATAGGGCAGCACAAACAAGGTGTGATTTTTCTCTCAAACCCTAAAATTTTACCTCATTGATCCCCTTTTCAAAAACCCTATTATCATATGTGTAAGATTTTATGATTTTGTCAATTTGATTCTTGGGTTGTGTTAATGACATATAAATAAGGTTTTCCACAAAATTTTGTGATCATTGGATGAAAATTGAATTGGTTTGAGGCTAATCGAAATTCAGACACAGAAAAACGGAAATCTGGAAAATTACCATATGAACAGTAAATTTGTGTCAGCCATAACTTGAGTTTTAAAAATGATTTTTGAGTGATTCTTGAGCCTAAAATTAAATTAAGATGTTCCCTAAATTCCTGCAAAAGTTCAGAACCAAACTCATCCGTTTACCCAGTCAAAATATTTTTCTAAGGTAGGCGGACAGAATTGCCAGGTTTTGAACCGAAACTGAAACCCAGATTTTTATGCCTGAAAACAACCCTCGGTTTTTGGCCTAGTTGAATGAACAAATGATGTCTAAAAATTATAAAAATTATATGGAATTAAAGCTACGGATGTCTAGTTTAGCATATTAAAAATTTAGAATTTTTGGTATTAAAAATGAATTGATATTGATTTTACAATCAGCTTAGGTCAGTCTGCCCATGACCAGAAATATCTTAACTTAGAGTTTTTCAAAAATTTTAAATCCCAAATGTTTATTACACGTTTTGAAATCTTTTGTGGCACACTAAAATGATTGGATGATTATGTCTAGACCTAGACTGATCATATGTTTGATTATAGGAATTATTTGACGTTCTTGCTTGATTGGTGGATCACATTATCGCAACGCTTGTGCGAAAATTGAGGTAGGACGTTCAAGCCTTTTCTGGGAGTAGTCAAGTGTTTTAAATACCCCTGTTTTATTGATGGCATGCTGTTTTCGATTTATGAAATTATTATACTATTTTTGATGAAATAAACGCATGCAACGTATTTTGTAATAAATATGTATTTTAAAGAGTGTTTTGATTAATGGCAATAATATAACTTGGTAAATACCATCTTTTGAATAATCCGGTGAACATAATTGAGCTCTGGTTCACGATCATTGTAAATAATGCGTGCGTCCCGAAGTTGACGCCATGGGGGAAGGTCCCTAAACCTGCGCAGGGCCGTTCGGCCTATTTAGACCGTAACGAGATGATCTAGGATAATTCAAATTCGAGGCACGTATATTATAGCTACGATAAGTCCTCACTCATAATATGATGGTTTGTTTTAATGATTTATTATTTTAATATTGGGGCACGTATATTGCAGCTACGCTAAGTCCTCAGCAGAATACAACTTGCATTAAAAATGTTTTTCACGAAATTGTTGATTATTTTTTTTAATTATTATGCCATGTATTTTTTTAAATTGTTGATTATTTTTGGAAACGGATATTATGCCATATTTTTAAATGTTATTTGTTAACCCGCCTTTGTTTCTGTCCGACTGAGCCAGCGCTCACGTCCTTTTTTCTTTGTGATTTCGAAATGACTACTTCCAGGCGCGGGAGGTAGCAGTTCCGAAAATCGTTGAACTATCCGTTTCTACCGAGGATGATGCTATCCGTTTTCTCCATCTTCTTCTTTCTGTTTCTCGTTCTGATGTAATGAGACATTAAGTTTGGACTTTATTTCACGTTATTTAAATTCTATGCTTGGGAATATTTATGGTTGGTAAATTCTTTTGAAAACCGATTTTGTGTTTGATTTCCGCATTAAAAGGTATTTACTTTCTACTTTATTTTGTTTTGTGGTTATGATGCTACTTTATAAATAATTAGGCTTAGCTAAATTATAATGTTGACCCGTTTTTCGTAATAAATGTTTTCCTTAAATCTCGGGTTGATATTATGATTTAGCTGCCGTGTCACGTGTCTAAATTTTGGGCCGTGACACTACTAGACAGGTTTCTTACCTGAAACATTAACAAACAGGTGAGCTAACAGGCTCAGTAAGTTCAAACATACATACCATGAATCACATAAATTCAAAAAAATCAAAAATAAAATTTTCTATGAATAATACTATTCATCTATGAATAGTACTATTCACTCATGAACAGTACTTTGACTTTTGATTGATCAATAGTAACTTTGACTCTAACTGGTTACTATTTATGTCACCCTAACCGAGTCCACTACACTTAATGTTAGTGACAGTTATGCTCAGTTATGCTCAATTATGTCTTTCATCATATTTTTGGTCATTATTTTTATTTATGTTCTGGTTTTGAGTTCATTTTGGCCTTGTACCGTTTTCATATGTGCGCTGACTGTAAGGGGCCTTGGAAACGACCCTAAGGTTGATCCTCCCCAGTCCATCATCACCCGAAGCGATCATTGTATCCCCAAAGGTCCTATAAACCTCCACCTTATTATTGGAGGCCGGTACGTCAAAAGTGGTTTTATTACCATCTTTCAATTATAGTTCTGACTGGGTGGCATTAATCATCAGCTCAAAGTTAGGAATCTTGGTTGCCCGTAAGTCTTACACATTCTTTCTTTTAAGAGTGTGTCTTAAATTTAGTCACACTGTTTCCATAGTGTACCTATAGTACACTTCTCACTTTCTCATCACATTGGGTGTGTTAGTCTAACTACACCCTAGTGCCCATAGGACTTTACATCTATTGTACAATTAGTACATAATTAAATATCATAGTATTTCATGTTGCAGACATGAAAATGCTTGAACTTATCACAACTGCGATAATGTCTACCTTCGGAAATCCTCCGCAGTTTTGTTATTGTCTTTAGTTTGGGTCCCTACAGATAAAGTATTGTCTATTAATACCTGTCATCATTTATCACTTTGGATATATTCATTTTGTTATTAACTTTAAAACACATTTCATCTCTTTTTGTAATACATGGTTTGATACACGCCTGTATCCAAGCTCGTGTACCTCTCGGGTTTCCACTACATGCCCGTGTCCCATAGTACATGCTCGTGTACTTATAAACTTTAGATTTTTAACTTTAAAATCTTAGTTATGACTTCTAGAATCTTATTTAAGACTTCTAGGTCCTTAACAGTCCTTTTTGAGCCTTTCAGAAATTTTTGATCAAAATGACCATTTTGCCCCTGATGGGTTTCAGGACCGTAACAATTCTATTCTATTATTTTTTCAGGATTTTCTAAGCCAAAATATCATAAAATAATATTTCTTAGGCTTCGACATATTTTTGCAGCATTATTTGCTGCAAATCCGGTAACTAATCTTTACCCGACCCTCGGATACTATTCATCTGATACTTAGGGTCGTTTCTCATTTTTTTAGCGTTTCGGAGCCTCAAATGGGTATTTCACTACTCTTGAAATGTTTATCATTCCATTCCCGAGGGGCTTGAGTGTAAAGACCGCCTCGATCATGTACTTTGATTTTCAATTTAATGACAAATTGAAGAATAATTTGATGCATTTTAGTGTAATTTTTAAAGTACAAGGTCAGGTACATGGCCGTGTAAGTGGCCGTGTACCACTCAGACTGTGTATGTGTGTGGAGCCGTGTAAGTATACATGGCCGTGTAGTAGAACACGGTCAGGTACACGACCGTGTACCGCTTGGGTTGTGAATGTGTGAGAAGCCGTGTAACTGAACATGGCCGTGCACAGAGACACAGTCAAGAACACGGCCGTGTAAGAGGCTGTGTACCCCTCGGGTTAATGAACGTGTAAAAGGCCGTGTTTTGAAACATGAATGTATTGAAAAACTTTAGCTAGTACACGCCCGTGTCCGGTACATGCACGCCTGTGTTACCTTATACACGACCGTGTTAGAGGCCGTGTAATGAGTAGAAAGCTATTACACAGACCCTTAAATTGCATGTAATCTAATTACTATGCAATGAGTAATTAAGTTGGAAAATATAGTATATTTTCCCATTGAATAGACTAAATAGATACGGTACTATTTAAGTGCTATTCATACAGTGAAAGGGGTGACCGACAGTGAACCCGGTCCACCCTATTATGTGTATAAATGAATTAGACATGCAGTGTCGGGAAACTGGTCTGGACGACCATTTCTTGACACGAGACTGGTAATTAGATCACCAGAATGCTCGGACCGAATATCTGAGCACAATAGTGAGAGATAGCCCTAGCAAGGGTATGATGTCGAGAAAATGATCCAGATGACCTCCTCTCACCCAAAGACTGACAAAATCAGAGTCGTAACACTCAGACCAGTCAGTTAAGTAGAAAATGGTGAATAGTGAGAAACGCAGTATCAAGTTAATGGCCAAGACAGCCTTAATTTGACCTAAGACTGATATATGAACAGTTAGGAAACTCGATCTGGTTGATTGAGTACAAACGAGATTTTTAGTTTGAGAGATACGCAGTATCAGGATGAGGGTCAAGACGACCTTTACTCACCTCGAAACTGATATATTTGGGCTCAGAACGCCTAAATTAGTCAATCGGGCACCTGACACGTTTTTCGAGGTGGGGTCACACAGACCCCAAAAACTGGTCTAGATGACCTCCGATGGACGTAGAACTGATAAAAATGGAATCAGCACGTCCAAATTAGTCAAGAGAGACTGTGTCTGAAATCTCACCCTGGAACGCCTCGGTTTGTGTGCGAAAGGACAACACAGTGTAGACGCAACCACAGTATAGGATGTGAACAGTAATTTAAACTGATAATGGCTCTTAGACAGTAGAAAACAACCAGGAATTTACTGTACAAAAATTGGATTCAGAAAACCAATTTTCTAGTGAAATTGGAACATTGCCGAGAAATGACCGAACACCGCAGTATAAAATTAGACTGCGATGAGAAGCCAACACAGATAAAATTGCCCTTAAATTTCTGTGCCCCTTAGCTGCAAAACCAGTTGTAATCTGCAGCAAACGTAGCCCAAAAGGTGGCCATTAAAATAATCTCCCTAGCCATGACACATTGGAATATTATATTCAAGGGTTTTTGAAAAAGTAGTCAACAATAATTGTTTATTCCTCCTTCCTTCCAATGAGCAGCCCACACCTATTTATTCTGAAATTGACAGCATATTTGTCCCAAGATTTGGCTAACTTGGTAGACAATTAAGTAGGATTAAGCCTAAGTGAGTTGGATCAATTTTGCCTATAAAAGGCAACCTTGACATAAGGCATGGACTTTTGCTTCCACACACCTAAAACCACAAGTCTTTTTCTTCTTCTTTTCCTTGCTTGCTGCCGAATCTTCTTAGCCCCAAAAGCCAACATTTTACAAACTAAAACCTTGACCAAAACTCACAAAAAACTGACCTCTTCTATGCTTGAGCAAGGGGAGAACGAACCAAGCTTTTCGGGTGCACCAAGGGTAAGTGCACAACCGATTTTCCTTGTGTTTTGATTCTTGGTATTGAGTTATTGTTTGAATGATTTTTTTTGGTAACATGGTTAGCATAAAACCAACCTCAAGCCCTTGATTTTCCATGACATTTTGACCCCCCAAACCTAGCCAAAAGTGTGCTTGAGTCCAAAGCGCCAAAGGTAAAATCCAAAACCCTTCTCATGGTGATTGATTGAAAAATTTAGTTTTCAATCTAAGGGTTTTATGTGTATTTGTTAATGTGCAAGGTTGTATTAAGTTATTTGAGCCGTTAGCTTTCATTTCTTAAAGTCATTATGGTTCTAGTTGTGTTTACTTTAAGTTGCATATGGTTTGTGGATGTGGATGCATGGATGTGTATTATGGTGGCTGGACACAAATCTGTCCTTAAAAAACAGCCATGGATTTTGGCCATTTTGACCCACTTAGGGTCTGAATCTGGGATTTGGTAAAACATGATGTTTTAAGAAAATTTTGATACGGTCATTTTTGACTCAAATAGACCTCAGTCAAAAATGACCCTAAGATAGACTTTTCGGCTAGTATTTTTTCGGTGTCCAAAACTAGGAACAAAATTTCGAGAGTTGAAACAGTCTCGGGTTTTGCTAGAAATGACCCACTTAGAGTCCGAACCGATTCTGAGAATCAACACGAAAGTTGTAGATCTCATCAAAAACTTAAGAACCACCTGCATACGACAAAAATTTGGCCGTTTCGCGCCTCAAACCGAACCGTTTTTACAGAGATGTAAAACTGGGATTTTTACAAAAAACTGGGCACTAAGCCCACAGTTTTAATGAAATTAGGAGCCATTAGAGTTAGATTTAGGCTCCGAGATGAACATGAGATATGTTCATCTCGTCGAGGATGAAAACTTTCATGTTCAACAAAATTTCAAACAAAGTTGTGTAGACCAAGTTTCAAAATTGTTTTCAAAAGTGGTTCAAAAACCACCTTTAAAATGCAAGCTTTCAAAATATAATGTATACACTTCAAAATAAAAATGTGTTTTTAACACTTTATAATATGAACAAGGTTTCCATAAAAATATCCCCCACTTTCCAACGGGGTGATAAGAGGACGATTTCAAAATAAGGAATTTTTCCAAGATTTTTACAAGCCAACCCAAACAATTTTGTAAAGTAAAATAGTGTGTGTAGCTCGGTAGGCTACCACACCAAACAAGCCTTAGAAGCCCGGTAGGCTACTACCCCAAACAAGCCATAGTGGCTCGGTGAGCCATTACACCAAACAAGCCTTAGTAGCTGGGTAGGCTACCGCACCCCAACAAGCGAAGTAACCTGGTCGGTTACTACACTAAGTTCACGTGTAGTAACTCGATAGACTACTTAGTTACCAACACGCGAGTTAACTGGTCAGTTGATTGAGCGGTCGACCAGTAAGGGTCGCATTTCAAACAACACAGTAAGGAATGATGATTAATCAGTCAAGTAGACGGTTGATCGAATACGATACGAGTTAGACACCAAATCCCCATAATAGGCCAATAGGGCACCGATGGGTCTCGGTACCCCATAGAAACGCAAGTTATAGTCACTAACGTTAATAGTGACTCAATGAGGGTATTAATGAGAAACGTTATTGATGACAGGTGGTAACCTGTGAATTGATAAAGGCGTGATTTCAAGTTGCTTGCAATTAGGTAAGTACAACTCCGCCTATGGCATGAACCAAAATGCTTTTAAATGATATTTTTATAGTATGTTAAAATATGTATGCCATGCACACGATGTTGCACCTCATGTTTAAGAGCATGTAGCTTCACAATGAAGTAAATTGATGAAAAAGCAAGATAGATGCCATACGTCCCTACCATGTAGGATTTGGGACAGCTTAGAGAAGTATATGGCTAGAAAAGATAAACAAGACGGAAAGTAGTAAGCATGTCGTACTGGCCCTTTCAAATGAAGGATGTCGTACTGGCCCTTTCAAATGAAGGGGTTTTAAGTTAAAGCAGATGGTTGAGCATCCGTTGATGGCTCTCCGGCTATTTTACCACGGGCATTACCGATGGTCTGTGCACGCACGGTACTGACACATGGGCCCTAAATAGACAAGAAAAGAAAAGAGAAGTTGAAGCATAAATGAACATAACCGGATCATGCATTAGTTATAGTTTACCATGCTTCTAGATGCATTCAGTACACGATGTTTCTGTGATGCACATGTTATATGAAGTTTTATAATTATTGATATGGTACGTGCTATGTGATTTGTTAAAGTGGTATATGTGATATATGACTGCTTATATGTTTTTAAGTATGTACTATATTTAAACTTGTTTTGCGGTAAACATGTTGTACTTACTGGGTGTAAAGCTCACGTAGTATGTTCATGCTGTAGGTAAGCGTCCTATGGCTTAAATCCCAATGGGCGATGGTGCCGGCGGAGGCGGATGTGAGGGCAAGGTTATGGAGACACCGCGAGTTTATCGTCCGCAAAGTTTGAGTATCAGTATTTTGAATAGTAATGGTTAAATAATACTTTAAAAAGTAATTGTCAGACAGTATGTTTGAATAGTAACCGTTAAATGGTATTTTTGAATAGTAATCGTAAACCATATTTTTGAATAGTAATCGTTAAACCGTATTTTTGAATAGTGATCATTAAATAGTATTTTTAAATAGTAACTGTTAAATAGTACTTTTAAATAGTAATCGGTATACGTATGTATACAGTAAATACGTACATGTAAAATTAAAAAAAAAATTCCTAATTTTATGATATCTAGTTAAGTATAAATTGCTAGAAAGTATAAGAAAAGTAAGCAAGTTTAGTTTTTAAGTGACGGTCTGGGCTACTGAGGGCACGGGGCATCACAGTTGGTATCAAAGCGGTTTCCTGCCTTCCTATCTCACATCGCCGTACGCCTGCCTCATCTGTCCAAGTAGGTTAGCTTTTGTTTTTAAATATTAGTATATAAGTTGACGTTTAAGTTATAGTAGGAGGATGGTTGCACCAGTTGACCCTCAGCAAGTGCAAGAGGATCGAGAAACGAGTGTAGCTTTCACTGCCATGCGACTACACACATACGACGGCAGTAACCCATACGAACTCCCTTATTGGATTCATCATATGGAGGCAATCTTCGAAGGGTGCCATATTCCACCCCATCTACAGGTGATAATGGCCAGTAACTGATTGCGAGGACCAGTAATGACATGGTGGAACGATCGACGCAAGATCAGGGGTCCAGTGATGCAGTGGGATGAGTTCTGCCAAGAGCTTCACCACTTCGACGGTCTAGCTAAGGAGGCCGATATTTGGGCAGATATGCGCGAGCGACGATACCAAATCCTCTCGACACTTAGGATCTGTACGAGGGAGAGACTATGGCACATTATTGTTAGAGATTTCTAGATGCCATGTTGCCTCATATCCCTCAGGATAGACACTTTTCAGATATAGCTAACCTGCTATGGGGAGAGGTACCAGGGTATGTGAGGGACCTCGTTCCCTACCCTCCGTCGCATGAAGACTTGAGGCACCTAATCCGAGACATAGTGAATGCTGAGAGGGTAGCACTCAACCCCGAACCAGCCCCTCTATCTCCCGTACACCATATGGATGAAGACGGTGATGAGGCTATCCCCGATGCCCAACCTAACGACGAGGAAGAGGAGATCCCTGATCACATCAGTGAAGATGAGGGGGTAGAAATGTATGAGCCCCAAGTCATCGTCGCCAGTGATGACGAAGTTGATTTTGCTTGGGGAGACGAGGATGAAGACCCTGAGGAGTTTCCCCTGAGTGAAAGCGAGAATGAGGAAATGTCTGATGCAGAGTCAGGATTGTCTTCTGAGTAGTAGTAACCCTTTTCACAGAAAAAGTTTTGTTATGTAATTATGTAGAGGGAAACAGTAGCTTTCCCCATCTGACTCAACTTAATGTACTTAATGAGATTGTATTTTGGGAAGTATGTGTCACTCTCACCAATTTAAAATATATATATATATATGTTTTATGAGATGTTTTATGAAAAGTAGTATCATTTTGCCCTGAGAGCCTAAATATGATTTTTCTACGAGTATGATCAAGTATGGTAAAGAGTACAGGACGGTTCCTGGCACTCAAACGATGTCCCAAAACGACGCCTTAGTTGTATTAAATATCATAAGAATAAGAGAAGAAAGGAAAGATATAGTATGTATATATCTATGATGCTTAAAATGACGTTATTTAGTAAGAAGGAAAATGATATATAAATACAAATCCCAAGTACAAAATTTGAGAAGCTTATGTTCTCTTTTTCTGTTATATGATAGGGTAACATAGGTGATAATGGCAAGAATAAGAGCCCAAACAAACCAAGCTAAGGGAGACGATGAGCTACTGGCACGTCTCGCAATGATGCAGGAGATGATGGTAAATCAACAACGGGAGCTTAACCAGCTCAGAGAACAAATGAACTGACAACAACAAGCACCATAACCCGTGGAGGTACCAATTCAGGCTGCACCAGTTGTAAGAAAATAAATTGGTAAAAACGTATCAGAGCAGTGCAGCAGAACAATAAAATTTTTTCAAGATCGTTAAATATCTCATGATTCCATATACAATAAACTAACAACAATTAAAACTTATAGCTCAAGGACGCCAATCTTGCAGGAGGAGAATGACCGGAGGGCTTCAACCAACTAACCTTCTCTACTATTCTCCAATTCCCGAATGGCTAAGTGTGTGAGCACTCTGAACCTCGATCGGTATGCTAGTACTACTAGTCTTCTTTCGACCACCCAGATCTCTAAAGAACTTATTGTCATAGTGAGTTATGCAACAATAAGCCTGCTCACCTGAGAGTCTGTGGTCTGAGAGAACTAGAGTGACAGGACCTCTATTTATAGACTTGCATGAGGTGATTCTCAAAATTTGAATTGGATTAGGAGAAGATATTCTCCCCTATCCACAAGCATAAAATCCGAATTTTCCAAGGGGAAAATGCCAACAATAAATTCGTCCACTTTAGGATAATTCCAATCCAAATTCAAATAAGATTTTAAGTAGAATTTTATCTCCCTTTTTTCAACCAAAAAATCCGAAAATCCTAGAGGATCTTCACCAAATATTTTCAGCCACTTTAGGATAAGGGAGAATCAAAATTCTACTAGGATTTTCAAGCTTGAATCTTATCTCATCCTTATCCAAAATAACCGAAAATCTCCTAGGAGATCTTCCTCAAATTTTCGGCCATAATCAGGGAGGAGAGAATCCAAATTCAACTGGGATTGAAACTTGAATTTTTCCTTGAACCTTATCCACAAAAAACCTGAAAATTCTATGAGGACAATCCTCAAAATTTTCATCCATTATTGTTAGGATTTGGATTCAAAATTCAAGCAGGATTCTAACAAGATTTTCCTCTCCATATCTAACTCAAATTCGAATTTCATTCCTTATGGATTTACCACAAGAAATTCGAATCCCACTTGGACTGTGATTCAAAATTTGAATTTCAAATTTCAAATTCAAATTCAAATTTCAAATTTCAAATTTCAAATTTCAAATTTCAAATTTAAATTTCAAATTCAAATTTCAAATTCGAATTTCAAATTCAAATTTCAAATTCAAAATTCAAATTTCAAATTTCAAATTTCAAAATTCAAAATTCAAAAACCACAAACCAGTTGTATTTCAAATTCATGTTCTCATGGATAATTTTTTGAAACTCCAATCCAATCTCAAATAAAATCGTGGCAACATAATTTGGAGTTCGAATAATTGTGTACTCTATTATCCAAAATAAAATCTGAATCCAATTGGAGAGAATCTTGTCGACCATCCTAATCCTATGTCAACAACATCCATGCATAATAAACTAGTCAATAGCATACACAAATCAATTTGCCAAATGTTAAGGAATTATATGGAGCTAGTAGAGGGACCAATTGGACATATATAATCGGGCTCCCACAAATCCATATGATCATCATTCTTTACCGAACAACTCAATCATATGATCACTAATTTCAGAGTCACACCACTATAAACCTGAAACTGAACTCCCAATTATATACCGTATTACGTAAGCCTGTGACAAGCTATCGTCCAATGACCTTGTCATGTATGCAGAACCCTCATATGATATCCATGATCAGCCTTAGGCGAAAGTCCGTTTAATCCTACTGATCAGGCTATCTTAAAGTTCCATTATACTACCGAATAAAGAAAATGATTATTCACCATATGTGAATAAGAAGTCATCCGCCCAATAGACAACCTAAGGCCTTGTCCATTTTCACATTCAATATAATGCTTTTAAGAGGATACCCTTAACTCCTCATTAGAGCTATGATTCCGATATCTATAAACGACCCTTCATCGTATACAAGTCATGCACCCAACGAACTGGTCTATAAGCTTACTACCTCTGAGATGCTTTAGCCATTGGAACATCAAAGTACACAAGTCATATACATGAAGCTGTCTATCTACTCAGGATTAAGGTTACTACACAATGAACGTCAAAAGCAAATCGATCCACTCAAAGCGAACTTCGTAGATCAATCACGCTTTAGTCCCGGTCTAATATGTCACCGCCAAGCAACATATCTATGCCTCTACTTGGGAGTTTATGCTCCAGAAAGTCAAGACAAACCGTCTCCTCCAAGGCTTTAGACAACATAATAGTTTTAACATGAGTTAGATGCTCGGTCTAACCCCATAGATTACAGACCATAGTTTAGACCGCTTACTTTAGAACATTGTCTTCTCGCATACAAAAGTCCATTGCATGCAATGTTTTAACAGTTTAACACAAGCAGTCAGGGAGCCATATTTGCTTACATTTACTTTAACATGTAAATAAAACGAGGACAGATAGCAATGTAATGAATAACCTCTATATATATAATTTTATTATCCAGTTCAAAATAAATACATCAAAATGTCTCTAATGTTTAGGGCATTTCCTAACAATCTCCCACTTGCCCTAAGCCAGTAGATGTGCCATGTTACGCATCCCCATCACCTCTACATGCCTCTTAAAGCTTCTAGCCACCAAAATCTTAGTAAAGAGATCGGCAATATTGTCCTCGGACGCGATCTTACATGCATCTACTTATCCTGTCTCCACATGCCCTCTAATGTTGACTTCCTCTAATCCTTGCAAGTTTGGAAGACTCAGTCCATGTATCTTACGGGTGTTAGGTCCCCTCCAGAATACACCAGCATATAATCCATCGTTCTCTTAAGATACTTGAGTATATGCTTTACTGCTTGCCAGTGCTTGGTTCCAGGATTTGCTTGATATTGACTCACCATACCTATTGCAAAACATATATCCGAGCGAGTGCAAAGCATAGCGTACATAAGGCTACCTGCAGCAGATGCATAAGGGACCTTACTCATTCGCTCTCTTTCTTCTGATGTCTTTGGATAGTCATCCAATAAAAGAGTTAGACTGGCAATAGAAGGTTGTGTACCTTTCTTTGCCTCTTACATTGCATATTTGTCAATTATTTTATCTATGTATGAAGCTTGGGATAACGCTATCATTTTGTTCTTTCGATTTCTGAAGAGACGAATGCCTAGAACATAATTAGCTTCTCCTAAGTCCTTTATGTCAAACTGTTGGTGTAACCAAAGCTTGATCGATGATAAGTTCCCTACATCATTCCTAATGAGTAGTATATCATCGACATAAAGTATCAAAAAGACCACTTTTCCATCCATAATACATTTATAAACACAGGGTTCATCAACGTTCTGCTCAAAACCAAATGTCATTATCACTTGATCAAACCTCTGGTTCCATGTGCGGGATGCATGTTTTAATCCATAAATGGATCTAAGCAACTTGCAGACTTTCCTTTCTTGGCCTTTCGCTACGAACCCTTTGGGTTGTATCATATAGATACACTCTTCAAGATGGCCATTCAAGAATACTGTCTTGACATCCATTTGCTAGATCTCGTAATCGAGAACCGCAGCAATGGACAGAAGAATACGGATAGACTTTAGCATAGCAACAGGCGAAAAGGTTTCATTATAATAGTTTCCAGCCTTTTGCGTGTACCCCTTTGCAACCAGTCTAGCTTTGAAAGTTTCCACTCTCCCTTCTGTTAGGAAATGCCCTAAGTATTAGAGACATTTTGATGTATTCAATTTGAACTGGATAATAAAATTATATATAGAGGTTATTTATTACATTGCTATCTGTCCTCGTCTTATTTGTTAAAGTAAATGTAACCAAGTATGGCTAACTGACTGCTTGTGTTAAAACTGTTAGAACGTTGCATGCAATGGACTTTTGTATGCGAGAAGACAATGTTCTAAAGTTAGCGGTCTAAACTATGGTCTATAGTCTATAGGGTTAGACCGAGCATATAACTCATGTTAAGACTACTATGTTGTCTAAAGCCTTGGAGGGGACGGTTTGTCTTGACTGTCTGGAGCTGGACTCCCAATTAGAGACATAGATATGTTGCTTGGTGGTGACATATTAGACCGGGACTAAAGCGTGATTGATCTACGTAGTCCGCTATGAGTGGATCAATCTGCTTTTGACGCTCATTGTGCAATAACCTTAATCCTGAGTAAATGAACTACTTCATGTATATGACTTGTGTACTTTGATGTTCCAATGGCTAAAGCATCTCAGAGATAGTAAGCTTATAGACCGGTTCGTCGGGTGCATGACTTGTATACGATGAAGGGTTTGTTTGCAGATATCGGAATCATAGCTCTAAGGAGTTAAAGGTATCCTCTTAAAGGCATTATACTGAATGTGAAAATGGACAAGGCCTTGGGTCGTCTGCTGGGCGAATGACTTCTTATTCACATATAGTGAATAATCATTTTCTTAATTCGGTAGTATAATGGAACTTTAAGATAGCTTGATCAGTAGGATTAAACGGACTTTGACCTAAGGCTGATCATGGATATCATATGAGGGTTTTGCATATATGACAAGGTCATTGGATAATAGCTCGTCACAGGCTTACGTAATACGGTATATAATTGGGAGTTCAGTTTCAGGTTTATAGTGGTGTGACTCTGAAACTAGTGATCATATGATTGAGTTGTTCGGTAAAGAATGATGATCATATGGATTTGCAGGAGCCCGATTATGTATGTCCAATCAGTCCCTCTACTAGCTCCATATAATTCCTTAACGTTTGGCAAATTGATTTGTGTATGCTATTGGCTAGTTTATTATGCATGGATGGTGATGACATAGGATTAGGATGGTAGACAAGATTCTCTCCGGTTGGATTCAGATTTTGTTTTGGATAATAGAGTACACAATTATTCGAACTCCAAATAAAGTTGCCATGATTTTATTTGAGATTGGATTGGAGTAGTAGAAAATTATCCATGAGAACAAGAATTTGAAACACAACCGTTTTGTGGATTTTGAAATTTGAATTTTGAAATTTGAATTTGAAATTCGAATTTGAAATTTAAATTTGAAATTCGAATTTGAAATTTGAATTTGAAATTCGAATTTGAAATTTGAATTTGAAATTCGAATTTGAAATTTGAAATTTGAAATTTGAAATTTGAAATTTGAATTTGAGTTGGATTTGGAGAGGATAATCTTGTTCGAATCCTACTTGAATTTTGAATCTAAATCTTAACAAAAGGTGGACGAAATTTTTGAGGATAATCCTCAATGGAATTTCGGTTTTTATGGATAAGGTTCAAGGGAAAAATTCAAGTTTCAATCCTAGTTGAATTTGGATTCTCTCCTTCCCTGAAAAGTGGCCGAAATTATGTAGGAAATCTCCTAGGAAAATTCGGTTATTGTGGATAAGGTTGAGATAAGATTCAAGCTTGAAAATCCTAGTGGAATTTTGATTCTCCCTTATCCTAAATGTGGCCGAATTTTAGGAGGAAAAATCTCCTAGGGAATTTTGGATTTTTTGGTTGAAAAAGGGAGATAAAATTCTAGTTAAAATCTTATTTTGATTTGGATTAGATTTATCCTTAAAAAACTGAATTTTATTGTTGGGATTTTCCCATGGAAAAATTCAGATTTTATGCTTATGGATAAGGGAGAATATCTTTTCCTAATCCAATTCGAATTCAGAGAATCACCTCATGCAGGTCTATAAATAGAGGTCCTGCCACTCCAGTTCTCTCAGACCACAGACTCTCAGGTGAGCAGGCTTATTATTGCACAGCTCATCGTGACAATAAGTTCTTTAGAGATCTGGGTGGTCAGAAGAAGACTAGCAGTGCTAGCATACCGATCGAGGTTCAGAGTGCCCACACACTCAGCCATTCGGGAATTGGAGAATAGTAGAGAAGGCTAGTTGGTTGAAGCCTCCGGTCATTCTCCTCCTACAGGTTGGCGTCTTTGAGGTATGAGTTTTAATTGTTGTTGGTTTATTGTATATGGCATCATGAGATATTTAACGATCTGAAAAATTTTATTGTTCCGCTGCGCCACTCTGATACGTTTTTACCGATTTATTATCCTACAATTGGTATCAGAGCCATCTCATGACTATGCCATGTACATAAATTAGGCAATTACTTAGTCTTTTTATTTATGTATGGATTTGATATTTAGAGAGTGGCATTCTAGGGTTCCTTTATGTTGTTATCATGGATTATGTATAAAGTATGTGGTTATTTTAATTTTCTGAATTATTATAAGCATGCTTGTTTATACCGGTTATGTTTCCTTAGAATTTAGAAAAATTGTATCTAGGAATTTTTATGTAACCATGGGAGCAGTTTATTAACACTGTAATTTTCCCATGGATTTTAATTTTTGTCTCTCAGAATTTTTATGGTTAGAATTTTTGTACACCGGAAATGGTTTAGGAAATTTTATGTAATTATTCTTGGGGGAGATTGAAGATTGTAGACCGTAATTTATTTTTTCCCAAAAGTTAAATTTGATTTAAAGGTTGAAATTTTGATTGTGTGGAAAATTTCAATTTAATTGGGATTCAAATTAATTTTTGGAGATCCTAATAGGTAAATTGGAATATGACACGAAAATCGAGACACGACCCCTCGGCATAGGCCGACGGGCCTTGGTGGGGCTGCAGCCCTTGCCCTCGGGCAGGATGGGGCTGCGGCAGCCCCTGTGCAGGCCAACACCACCCACGGCTGCAGGCTTGGCCTGCAGCCAAGGGTGGCCGTGGCCTGCCCAAGGCTGGCCGCAGCCTGGGCATGCAGCCTCTGGTTGCAGGCGCTGCCTGTAGCCTGCCGGCTGCTGCGCCCAGCCTAGCCGTGCAGCCTGGTGCTGTAGGCTTGGCCTGCAGCCCGGCAAGGCTGCACATAGGGGGCAGCCGTGGGCTGCCAGCCCCTTTGGGGCTAGTGGCTGCCCACGGTGGCTGCCGTGTTCAGAGGCGGCGGTACGACGGTCTAAAAATCGAAAAATTTTGATTTTTAAATTAGAAATTTAATTTTAAATCTTGTTTAAAAATATGTAATTGAAAATTTGAAATTTTTGAAATTACATATTATTACACATGATGTTTAAAATTGTTTAAAATTTGAATTAGAAATTTAAATTTGAAATTCGAATTTGGAATTTGAATTTGAAATTTAAATTTTTGGAGATTTAAATTTTAAATAATTCTTGGGATGAGAAATAAATGGAGAGGCTACATAAAGATGGATACAAGAAGACGGAACAGAATTCAAGACCCAAAGAATGCTTTGGATGGAATTTTGTAATCTTTATTTTCTTTGTTCTAGGATGGAACCATAGCTTGGTTATTCTGTCAATTATTTTTTCTGTGATATGTCATGGATGTATAAATATGTATTGATGGATGTTTTGTATGCATATTTGATAACATGTCATATAGGATAGGTGAGTGCCGCTCATGCTATATTGATCATACATAATTTGTCAAAACTTGCATGTTTTTCAAAATATTGAGTGGGAGAGGGTTTCAAACAAAACCCACGGCCTCCATTGTTGATCCATATGCGAAAGCATAGTAACACCTCGCGTCAGTTCTGCCCTGACCACACCCCTCGGTAGGTGTTTACCGCCGCCGGTATACTAGATTGGATCTCCTATGTGGAAAACGTGTTCGGGTACGATCCTATTCGTGACCACCCCTCGGTGGCTTGGTAGGACGTGGATCGGGCTACGTAAACAATGGTTATACACTCAAGACTCGTTTAGTTATTAACCTTCCCTAGAAGCTCTGTTAACTAAACTGGTGGCCAAATAAGCGGTTATTAATATATGTCTTAACCTTGGAGGATTTAAGGCAACATATATTAATTGGACGGGGTCCATGTTCCGACTATTTGTTTCCATGACCACCCCTCGGTGGCTTGGGGCAATAGGTGCTGAGAATTACCGTTACAATGCTACATGTTTTTCAAGTTTCATGTAGGAACATACTTGTATGTTTTATTTGCTAAATTATCTGTATATTTGCTTGGGCTTTGTAAAGATGTCTAGTATAATTTTATTTCAGTTCAAAATGTCTCTGACACCCCTCATTTCAATACTTACTGAGAATAAACTGAATGGCGACAATTATAAAGAATGGAAAAGAAATCTATTAATAGTTCTCAGCTGCGAGTGACACAAGTTCGTACTGGACGAACCATGCCCACCTGGGCCCAAACCTGACACACCACTTGAGGAGGTCCCGGTTGCCTATAATTGTTGGAGAGAATCCAATGAGATAGCTCGATACTACATCCTTGCTAGCATGATGAGTGCTTTACAAAAGCAGCATGAGACTTATCAAGTTGCTGGGGAGATCATGGAAAATCTGGAGGACATGTTCGGAGGCCAAGAAAAATTGGCTCGACAGTCCGCTATCACCAGCTTTATGAACTCTAAGCAAAAGGCGGGTACTCCGGTGAAGGACCATATGATCACTCTAATGGGATTCTTCGCTGAGGCTGCCGAGAATGGTGCTGAGTTGGACTACAACACCCAGATCGAGATGGTGTTCAAGACTTTGTCTAAAGATTTTGTGGGGTTTAAAGCTGTATACAATCTGGCGACAAAGGAGTTAGGACTAACCAAGCTCATGAAGCCTATGAGCGGATGATCAGGGATGAGGATGTGGTTCGACCTAAAGAAGAGGCCAATTTGACGGAATCTTCCAATCCCTCACAGAAGAGGAAGAGGCCAAATAAGAAGCAAGTGGCTTCTAGTTCTTCTGATCCTCCTGTCTCGGATGGGAAGAAGAAGAAGAAGAACAAGAAGCCGAAAGACCCTAAAAAGTCCAAATGCTTCCATTGTGGGAAGGTAGGTCACTTCAAGAAGGCTTGCCGGGAATTCCTAGCCGCCAAGGGCAAGGAAGGTAAGGAACTTCATTACTTGGAAGTGTGTTTGGTGGAAGAATCGAAAGACACTTGGGTCATTGATTCGGGTGCCACTAATCATGTTTGTGTTTCTATGCAGGGGTTCGTGAAAATGAGAGGTCTACATGATAGGAGCCTCTCGTTGCGAACTGGGGACGGCAGCTTTGTGGTGGCTGAAGTAGTGGGAGATATTTACCTTTATTTTGATCAATTTAGGTTTATTTTATTGAAAGACTGTTTTTATGTTCCTAATTTTAGGAGGAACCTTATATCGGTAGCTTGTTTAATAAAGGATTTTTATTCAGTTTCTTTTAGTAAAAGAGTTGATATTCGTAGAAATAAGTCTTTTATCTGTTCTGGATGGATGGATGGAAACCTATATTTGATCAAACCAAAGATGTACTCATTGCTTGACACTGAATTAATTGATAACTCTAAAAGGTTGAAAGTTTCTCACTCTAACAAGGCGTATCTTTGGCATTTAAGACTTGGTCATATTAATCAGGATAGGATTCAAAGATTGGTGAAAGACGGTCCTTTAGAATCTCTGGAGGAGGTACGTCTTCCCTAATGTGAGTCTTGTCTAGAGGGTAAGATGACTAAGAGGTCTTTTGGAGCTAAGGGTACAAGGGCTCAGGATCTCTTAGAAATTGTGCACACTGACGTATGTGGCCCCATGAATGTCACAGCACGACGAGGGTTTGAGTATTATGTCTCTTTTATAGATGATTACTCGAGGTATGGATATGTGCATCTGATGCACCGCAAGAACGAAACCTTTGACAAGTTCAAAGAGTATCGTGCGGAAGTGGAAAAGCAATTAGATAAATCCATAAAGACACTTCGATCTGATCGAGGTGGCGAATACCTCTCCGATGAATTTCTAGGACATCGTGTAGAGAACGGGATATTATCCCAATTGACTGCACTTGGTACTCCACAATAGAATGGTGTAGCCGAAAGGAGAAACAGGACCTTATTGGATATGGTACGGTCCATGATGAGTTATTCAACGCTGCCATTATCATTTTAGGGATATGCTTTACAAACGGCATGCTATATTCTGAACCAGGTTCAGAGCAAATCAATTCCCAGAACTCCGTATGAATTGTGGCGTGGCAGGAAGCCCTCCCTTGGACATATGAGAATATGGGGCTGCCCAGCACATGTACTGGATGGGGATGCGAAAAAGTTGGAACCAAGATCAGAATTGTGCATGTTTGTAGGGTATCCAAAAGGAACTAAAGGAGGCCTGTTCTATAACCCGAAGGAACAAAAATCCATTGTCTCAACCCATGCGACATTCTTGGAGGAAAGTCACATGAATGACTTTAAGCCTCGAAGCAAAGTGGTGCTAGAGGAGTTATCGGGTGAAAGAACTACTCCACAGATTTCGGTCTTGGACACAAGTCCGAGTTCCAGTGAAAGACCTGCAGACGATCAACAATTTAGGGTGCCTCGTCGTAGTGGGAGGGTTTCTAAGAAACCTAATTTCTTCATGTATGATGCTGAGGTATACCAGGGCGAGGCTCATGAGCATGAGGATGATCCGGTCACTTATGATGAAACTGTAAATGATGTTGATTCTAAATCTTGGAAACAGGCTATGAATAATGAGATGGATTCTATGAAATCCAACTCTATTTGGGAACTTGTAGATTTGCCAGATGGGATAAAACCCATTGGATGCAAATGTGTCTACAAAAGAAAGAAGGATGCGGAAGGGAGAGCGGAAACTTTCAAAGCTAGACTGGTTGCAAAAGGATACACGCAAAAGGCTGGAATCGATTATGATGAAACCTTTTCGCCTGTTGCTATGCTGAAGTCTATCCGTATTCTTCTATCCATTGCTGCGGCTCTCGATTACGAGATCTGGCAAATGGATGTCAAGACAGCATTCTTGAATGGCCATCATGAAGAGTGTATCTATATGATACAGCCTGAAGGGTTCGTAGCAAAAGGCCAAGAAAGGAAAGTCTGTAAGTTGCTTAGATCCATTTATGGATTAAAGCAAGCATCCCGTTCATGGAACCAGAGGTTTGATCAAGCGATTAAGACAGTTGGTTTTGAGCAGAACGTTGATGAACCTTGTGTTTATAAATGTAATAAGGATGGAAAAGTGGTCTTTCTGATACTCTATGTCGATGATATACTACTCATTGGGAATGATGTAGGGAACTTATCATCGATCAAGCTTTGGTTACACCAACAGTTTGACATGAAGGACTTGGGGGAAGCTAATTATGTTCTAGGCATTCGTCTCTTCAGAGATCGAAAGAACAAAATGATAGCGTTATCCCAAGCTTCATACATAGATAAAATAATTGACAAATATGCAATGCAAGAGGTAAAGAAAGGCTCACAACTTTCTATTGCCGGTCTAACTCTTTCATTGGATGACTGTCCCAAGACATTGGAAGAAAGAGAGCGTATGAGTAAGGTCCCTTATGCATCCGCCGTGGATAGCCTTATGTACGCTATGCTTTGCACCCGCCCAGACATATGTTTTGCAGTAGGTATGGTGAGTCGATATCAAGCAAATCCTGGAACCAAGCACTGGTAAGCTGTAAAGCATATACTCAAGTATCTTAAGAGAACGAGGATTATATGCTGGTGTATTCTGGAGGGGACCTAACACCCATAGGATACACAGACTCAGACTTCCAGATTTGTAAGGATTCGAGGAAATCGATATCTGGATCATTGTTTTACTCGGAGGAGGCGCCATTGTGTGGAGGAGCATGAAGCAGGGCTGCACAGTTGACTCTACTATGGAGGCTGAGTATGTGGCTACGGCTGAGGCATCTAAAGAAGCAGTTTGGCTCCGCAAGTTCTTTAGAGACCTTGAGGTCATTCCGGGTGTTGACAAGCCTATCACACTTTACTGTGATAATACAGGGGCTATTGCCAACACAAGGGAATCTCGGCACCACAAGAGGACCAACCACATCGATCAGAGATATCACATTATTAGAGGGCATGTGGAGACAGGACAAGTGGATGTATGTAAGATCGCGTCCGAGGACAACATCGCTGATCCCTTTACTAAGACTTTGATGGCTAGAAGCTTTGAGAGGCATGTAGAGGCGATGGGGATGCGTAAAATGGCACATCTACTGGCTTAGGGCAAGTGGGAGATTGTTAGGAAATGCCCTAAGTATTAGAGACATTTTGATGTATTTATTTTGAACTGGATAATAAAATTATATATAGAGGTTATTTATCTGTCCTCGTCTTATTTACATGTTAAAGTAAATGTAAGCAAATTTGGCTCACTGACTGCTTGTGTTAAAACTGTTAGAACGTTGCATGCAATGGACTTTTGTATGCGAGAAGACAATGTTCTAAAGTTAGCGGTCTAAACTATAGTCTGTAATCTATAGGGTTAGACCGAGCATCTAACTCATGTTAAGACTATTATGTTGTCTAAAGCTTTAGAGGGGACGGTTTGTCTTGACTGTCTGGAGCTGGACTCCCAAGTAGAGACATAGATATGTTGCTTGGTGGTGACATATTAGACCGGGACTAAAGCGTGATTGATCTACGTAGTCCGCTATGAGTGGATCAATATGCTTTTGACGTTCATTATGCAATAACCTTAATCCTGAGTAAATGAACTACTTCATGTATATGACTTGTGTACTTTGATGTTCCAATGGCTAAAGCATCTCAGAGATAGTAAGCTTATAGACCGGTTCGTTGGGTGCATGACTTGTATACGATGAAGGGTTTGTTTGCAGATATCGGAATCATAGCTCTAAGGAGTTAAAGGTATCCTCTTAAAGGCATTATACTAAATGTGAAAATGGACAAGGCCTTGGGTCGTCTGCTGGGCGAATGACTTCTTATTCACATATGGTGAATAATCATTTTCTTAATTCGATAGTATAATGGAACTTTAAGATAGCCTAATCAGTAGGATTAAACGGACTTTGACCTAAGGCTGATCATGGATATCATATGAGGGTTTTGCATATATGACAAGGTCATTGGATAATAACTCGTCACAGGCTTACGTAATACGGTATATAATTGGGAGTTCAGTTTCAGGTTTATAGTGGTGTGACTCTAAAACTAGTGATCATATGATTGAGTTGTTCAATAAAGAATGATGATCATATGGATTTGCGGGAGCCCGATTATATATGTCCAATCAGTCCCTCTACTAGCTCCACATAATTC
This sequence comes from Antiaris toxicaria, assembly GCA_035233585.1. Classification (NCBI taxonomy): domain Eukaryota; kingdom Viridiplantae; phylum Streptophyta; class Magnoliopsida; order Rosales; family Moraceae; genus Antiaris; species Antiaris toxicaria. Next base: position 62,390,959 of record CP141153.1, read on the forward strand.
CTTAACGTTTGGCAAATTGATTTGTGTGTGCTATTGGCTAGTTTATTATGCATGGATGGTGATGACACAGGATTAGGATGGTAGACAAGATTCTCTTCGGTTGGATTCAGATTTTGTTTTGGATAATAGAGTACACAATTATTCGAACTCCAAATAAAGTTGCCATGATTTTATTTGAGATTGGATTGGAGTTGTAGAAAATTATCCATGAGAACAAGAATTTGAAACACAACCGTTTTGCGGATTTTGAAATTTGAATTTTGAAATTTGAAATTTGAAATTTGAATTTGAAATTTGAATTTGAAATTTGAATTTGAAATTCGAATTTGAAATTTGAATTTGAAATTCGAATTTGAAATTTGAAATTTGAAATTTGAAATTTGAATTTGAAATTCGAATTTGAAATTTGAAATTCAAATTTTGAATCACAATCCAAGTGGGATTCGAATTTGTTGTGGAAAATCCACAAGGTTTAAAATTTGAATTTGAGTTGGATTTGGAGAGGATAATCTTGTTAGAATCCTACTTGAATTTTGAATCTAAATCCTAACAAAAGGTGGACGAAATTTTTGAGGATAATCCTCAATGGAATTTCGGTTTTTGTGGATAAGGTTCAAGGGAAAAATTCAAGTTTCAATCCTAGTTGAATTTGGATTCTCTCCTTCCCTGAAATGTGGCCAAAATTATGTAGGAAATCTCCTAGGAAAATTCGGTTATTTTGGATAAGGTTGAGATAAGATTCAAGCTTGAAAATCCTAGTGGAATTTTGATTCTCCCTTATCCTAAATGTGGTCGAATTTTGGGAGGAAAAATCTCCTAGGAAATTTCAGATTTTTTGGTTGAAAAAGGGAGATAAAATTCTAGTTAAAATCTTGTTTTGATTTGGATTGGATTTATCCTTAAAAAACTGAATTTTATTGTTGGGATTTTCCCATGGAAAAATTCAGATTTTATGGTTATGGATAAGGGAGAATATCTTTTCCTAATCCAATTCGAATTCAGAGAATCACCTCATGCAGGTCTATAAATAGAGGTCCTGCCACTCCAGTTCTCTCAGACCACAGACTCTCAGGTCAGCAGGCTTATTGTTGCACAGCTCATCGTGACAATAAGTTCTTTAGAGATCTGGGTGGTTGGAAGAAGACTAGCAGTGCTAGCATACCGATCGAGGTTCAGAGTGCCCACACACTCAGCCATTCGGGAATTAGAGAATAGTAGAGAAGGCTAGTTGATTGAAGCCTCCGGTCATTCTCCTCCTGCAGATTGGCGTCCTTGAGGTATGAGTTTTAATTGTTGTTGGTTTATTGTATATGGCATCATGAGATATTTAACGATCTGAAAAATTTTATTGTTCCGCTGCGCCACTCTGATACGTTTTTACCGATTTATTATCCTACACCTTCCGCATCCTTCTTTCTTTTGTAGACCCATTTGCATCCAATGGGTTTTATCCCATCTGGTAAATCTACAAGTTCCCAAATAGAGTTAGATTTCATAGAATCCATCTCATTGTTCATAGCCTGTTTTCAAGATTTAGAATCAACATCATTTATAGCTTCATCATAAGTGACTGGATCATTCTCATACTCATGAGCCTCGGCCTGGTATACCTCAGCATCATACATGAAGAAATTAGGTTTCTTCGAAACCCTCCCACTACGACAAGGCACCCTAAATTGTTGACCGTCTACATGTCCTTCCCTGGAACTCAGACTTCGTCCAAGATCGAAACTTGTGGAGCAGTTCTTTCACCCGATAACTCCTCTAGCACTACTTTGCTTCGAGGCTTATAGTCATTCATGTGAATTTCCTCCAAGAATGTCACATGGGTTGAGATAATGACTTTTTATTCCTTCAGGTTATAGAACAGACCTCCTTTAGTTCCCTTTGGATACCCCACAAACATATACAATTCTAATATTGGTTCCAACTTCTTCGCATCCCCATCCAGTACATGCGCCGGGATGCCCCATATTCTCATATGTCTAAGGGAAGGCTTCCTGCCATGCCACAATTCATATGGAGTTCTGGGAATTGATTTGCTTGGAATCTGGTTCAGAATATAGCACGCCGTTTGTAAAGCATATCCCCAAAATGATAATGGCAGCATTGAATAACTCATCATGGACCATACCATATCCAACAAGGTCCTCTTTCTCCTTTCGGCTGCACCATTTTGTTGTGGAGTACCAAGTGCAGTTAATTGGGATAATATCCCATTCTCTACAAGATGTCCTAGAAATTCATCGGAGAGGTATTCACTACCTCGATCAGATCGAAATGTCTTTATGGATTTGTCCAGTTGCTTTTCCACTTCCGCATGATACTCTTTGAACTTGTCAAAAGTTTCACTCTTGCGGTGCATCTGATACACATATCCATACCTCGAGTAATTATCTATAAAGGAGACATAATACTCGAACTCTCCTCGTGCTGTGACGTTCATGGGGCCACATACGTCAGTGTGCATAATTTCTAAGAGCTCCTGAGCCCTAGTACCCTTAGCTCCAAAAGACCTCTTAGTCATCTTTCCCTCTAGACAAGATTCACATTGAGGAAGACGTACCTCCTCCAGAGATTCTAGAGGACCGTCTTTCACCAATCTTTGAATTCTATCCTGATTAATATGACCAAGTCTTAAATGCCAAAGATACGTTTTGTTAGAGTGAAAAACATTCAACCTTTTAGAGTTATCAATTAATTCGGTGTCAAGCAGTGAGTACATCTTTGATTTGATCAAATATAGGTTTCCATCCATCCATCCAGAACTTATAAAAGACTTATTTCTACGAATATCAACTCTTTTACTAAAAGAAACTGAATAAGAATCTTTTATTAAACAAGCTACCGATATAAGGTTCCTCCTAAAATTAGGAACATAAAAACAGTCTTTCAATAAAATAAACCTAAATTGATCAAAGTAAAGGTAAATATCTCCCATTGCCTCAGCCACCACTAAGCTACCGTCTCCAGTCAGCAACGAGAGGCTCCTATCATGTAGACTTCTCGTTTCCACGAACCCCTGCATAGAAACACAAACATGGTTAGTGGCGCCCGAATTAATGACCTAAGTGTCTTTTGATTCTTCCACCAAATATTCTTCCAAGTAGTGAAGTTCCTTACCTTCCTTGCCCTTGGCAGCTAGGATTTCCCGGCAAGACTTCTTGAAGTGACCTACCTTCCCACAACGGAAGCACTTGGACTTTTTAGGGTCCCTGGGCTTCTTGTTCTTCTTCTTCTTCTTCCCATCCGAGATAGGAGGATTAGAAGAACTGGAAGTCGCTTGCTTCTGATTTGGCCTCTTCCTCTTCCGTGAGGGTTTGGAAGATTCTGCCAAATTGGCCTCTCTTTTGGGTTAGACCGCATCCCTATCTCTGATCATCCACTCATAAGCTTGGAGTTGCTTCATGAGCTCGGCTAGTCCTAACTCCCTTATCGCCAGATTGTATGCGGCGTTAAACCCTACAAAATCTTTAGACAGAGTTTTAAACACCATCTCGATCTGGGTGTTGTAGTCCAACTCAGCACCGTTCTCGGCAGCCTCAGTGAAGAATCCCATTAGAGTGATCATATGGTCCTTCACCGGAGTACCTACCTTTTGCTTAGAGTTCATAATGCTGGTTATAGCGGATTGTCGAGCCAATTTTTTCTTGGCCTCCGAACATGTCCTCCAGATTTTCCATGATCTCCCTAGCAACTTGATAAGTCTCATGCTGCTTTTGTAAAGCACTTGTCATGCTAGCAAGCATGTAGCATCGAGCTATATCATTGGATTCTCTCCAACGAGTATACGCAACCGGGACCTCCTCAAGCGGTGTGCAGGTTTGGGCCCTTGTGGGCATGGTTCGTCCAGTACGAACTTGTGTCTCTCGTAACTGAGAACTATCAATAGATTTATTTTCCAATCTTTATAATTATCGCCATTTAGCTTATTTTCAGTAAGTATTGAAATGAGGGGTGTTGGTGACATTTTGAACTGAAATAAAATTATACTAGACATCATTACAAAGCCCAAGCAAATATATAGATAATTTAGCAAATAAAACATACAAGTATGTTCCTACATGAAACTTGAAAAACATGTAGCATTGCAATGGTAATTCTCAGCACCTATTGCCCCAAGCTACCGAGGGGTGGTCATGAGAACAAATAGCCGGAACATGGACCCCGTCCAATTAATATATGTTGCCTTAAATCCTCCAAGTTTAAGACATATATTAATAATCGCTTGTTTGGCCACCAGTTTAGTTAACAGAGCTTCTAGGGCAGGTTAATAACTAAACGAGTCTTGAGTGTATAACCATTGTTTACGTAGCCCGATCCACGTCCTACCAAGCCACGTAGGGGTGGTCATGAATAGGATCATACCCGAACACGTTTTTCACATAGGAAATCCAATCTAGTATACCTGCAGCAGTAAACACCTACCGAGGGGTGTGGTCAGGGCAGAACTGACGTGAGACGTTACCATGCTTTCACATATGGATCAACAATGGAGGCCGTGGGTTTTGTTTGAAACTCTCTCCCACTCAATATTTTGAAAAACATGCAAGTTTTGACAAATATAGATGATCAGTACAGTATAAGCGACACTCACCTATCCTATATGACATGGTATCAAATATGCATATAAAATATCCATCAATACATATTTATACATCCATGACATATCGCAGAAAAAATAATTGACAGAATAACCAAGCCATGGTTCCATCCTAGAACAAAGAAAATAAAGATTACAAAATTCCATCCAAAGCATTCTTTGGGTCTTGAATTTTATTCCGTCTTCTTGTATCCATCTTTATGTAGCCTCTCCATTTATTTCTCATCCCAAGAATCATTTAAAATTTAATTCTCCAAAAATTTAATTTTTAAACATCATATGTAATAATATGTAATTTCAAAAATTTCAAATTTTCAATTACATATTTTTAAACATGATTTAAAATTAAATCTCAAATTTAAAAATCAAAATTTTCGATTTTTGAACCGTCGCCCCACCGTAATCGAAGCCGACAACCATCGTGGGTAGGCCCCCGCCTCGGGGGGTTGGCAGCCCACGGCCGCCCCATGTGTAGCCTTGCCGGGCTGCAGGCCAAGCCTACAGCGCTAGGCAGGGTGCAGCAGCTGGCTGGCAGCAGGCGGTGCCTGCAGTCACAGGCTGCACGTCCAAGCTGCGGCCAGCCTTGGGAGGGCCACGGCCACCCTCGGCTGCAGGCGAAGCCTGCGGCCGTGAGTGGTCATGGCCTGTTAAGGGGCTGTCGCAGCCCTATCCTACCCGAGGGCAAGGGCTGCAGCCCCACCAAGGCCCAACGGCCTATCTCGAGGGATCGTGTCTCGATTTTAGTGTCATATTCCAATTTACCCATTAGGATCTCCAAAAAATTAATTTGAATCCCAATTAAATTGAAATTTTCCACACAATCAAAATTACAACCTTTAAATTAAATTTAACTTTTGGGAAAAATAAATTACGGTCTTCAATCTTCAATCTCCTCTAAGAATAATTATATAAAAAATCATAAACCGTTTTCGGTGTACAAAAATTCTAATCATAATAATTCTAAGAGACAAAATTAAAATCCATGAGAAAATTACAGTGTTAATAAACTACTCCCATGGTTACATAAAAATTTCTAGATACAATTTTTCTAAATTTTAATGAACCATAACCAGCATAAACAAGCATGCTAATAATAATTCAAAAAATTAAAATAACCACATACTTTATACATAATACATGATAACAACATAAAGGAATCCTAGAATGCCACTCTCTAAATATCAAATCCATACATAAATAAAAAGACTAAGTAATTATCTAATTTATGTACATGGCATAGTCATGAGATGGCTCTGATACCAATTGTAGGAAAATAAATTGGTAAAAATGTATCAGAGTGGCGTAGCGGAACAATAAAAATTTTTCAAGATCGTTAAATATCTCATGATGCCATATATAATAAACCAACAACAATTAAAACTCATACCTCAAGGATGCCAATCTTGCAGGAGGAGAATGACCGGAGGGCTTCAACCAACTAGCCTTCTCTACTATTCTCCAATTCCCGAATGGTTGAGTGTGTGGGCACTCTGAACCTCGATCAGTATGCTAGCACTGCTAGTCTTCTTCTGACCACCCAGATTTCTAAAGAACTTATTGTCACGGTGAGTTATGCAACAATAAGCCTGCTCACCTGAGAGTCTGTGGTCTGAGAGAACTGGAGTGGCAGGACCTCTATTTACAGACTTGCATAAGGTGATTCTCTGAATTCGAATTGGATTAGGAGAAGATATTCTCCCTTATCCACAAGCATAAAATCTGAATTTTCCAAGGAGAAAATCCCAACAATAAATTTGGCTACTTTAGGATAATTCCAATCCAAATTCAAACAAGATTTTAAGTAGAATTTTATCTCACTTTTTTCAACCAAAAAATACGAAAATCCTAGAGGATCTTCACCAAATATTTTCGGCCACTTTAGGATAAGGGAGAATCAAAATTCCACTAGGATTTTCAAGCTTGAATTTTATCTCATCCTTATCCAAAATAACCAAAAATCTCTTAGTAGATCTTCCTCAAATTTTCGGCCATAATCAGGGAGGAGAGAATCCAAATTAAACTGGGATTGAAACTTGAATTTTTCCTTGAACCTTATCCACAAAAAATCTGAAAATTCCATGAGGATAATCCTCAAAATTTTCATCCATTATTGTTAGGATTTGGATTCAAAATTCAAGCAGGATTCTAACAAGATTTTCCTCTCCATATCCAATTCAAATTCAAATTTCATTCCTTGTGGATTTACTATAAGAAATTCGAATCCCACTTGGACTGTGATTCAAAATTTGAATTTCAAATTTCAAATTTCAAATTTCACATTTAAATTTCTAATTCAAATTTCAAATTCAAATTTCAAATTCAAATTTCAAATTCAAATTTAAAATTTAAAATTTAAAAATTCAAAATTCAAATTTCAAAATTCAAATTTCAAAAACCACAAAATAGTTGTATTTCAAATTCTTGTTCTCAAGGATAATTTTCTACAACTCCAATCCAATCTTATATAAAATCATGGCAACTTTATTTGGAGTTCGAATTATTGTGTACTCTATTATCCAAAATAAAATCTGAATCCAACCGGAGAGAATCTTGTCTACCATCTTAATCCTCTGTCATCACCATCCATGCATAATAAACTAGCCAAGAGCATACACAAATCGATTTGCCAAACGTTAAGGAATTATGTGGAGCTAGTAGAGGGACTGATTGGACATATATAATCGGGCTCCCACAAATCCATATGATCATCATTCTTTACCAAACAACTCAATCATATGGTCACTAATTTCAGAGTCACACCACTATAAACCTGAAACTGAACTCCTAATTATATACCGTATTACGTAAGCCTGTGACAAACTATCGTCCAATGACCTTGTCATGTATGCAGAACCCTCATATGATATCCATGATCAGCCTTAGGCCAAAGTCCGTTTAATACTACTGATCAAGCTATCTTAAAGTTCCATTATACTACTGAATAAAGAAAATGATTATTCACCATATGTGAATAAGAAGTCATCCGCCCAGCAGACGACCCAAGGCCTTGTCCATTTTCACATTCAGTATAATGCCTTTAAGAGGATACCCTTAACTCCTCATTAGAGCTATGATTCCGATATCTGTAAATGAACCCTTCATCGTATACAAGTCATGCACCCAACGAACCGGTCTATAAGCTTGCTACCTCTGAGACGCTTTAGCCATTGGAACATCAAAGTACACAAGTCATATATATGAAGCTGTCCATCTACTCAGGATTAAGGTTACTACATAATGAACGTCAAATGCAGATCGATCCACTTAAAGCGGATTTCGTAGATCAATCACGCTTTAGTCCCGGTCTAATATGTCACCACCAAGCAACATATCTATGTCTCTACTTGGGAGTCTATGCTCCAGACAGTCAAGACAAATTGTCCCCTCCAAGGCTTTAGACAACATAATAGTCTTAACATGAGTTAGACACTCGGTCTAACCCCATAGATTACAGACCATAGTTTAGACCACTTACTTTAGAACATTGTCTTCTCGTATACAAAAGTCCATTGCATGCAACGTTCTAATAGTTTAACACAAGCAGTCAGGGAGCCATATTTGCTTACATTTACTTTAACATGTAAATAAGACGAGTACAGATAGCAATGTAATGAATAACCTCTCTATATATAATTTTATTATCCAATTCAAAATAAATACATCAAAATATCTCTAATGCTTAGGGCATTTCCTAACACTAGCAACCCCCGACGCTCCCAGAGAGCAAGTGGCCCCACCAGCCCAAGCGATGCCAGCACCACCGGCTGTGGCTGCTCCTACAGTAGCCAATGTTATTGTACTAGCCAATAGGGAGAGCGACTTATACGAGCAGTTTAAGCACATGAAGGTGCCTGAATTTGAAGGAACTACGAACCCTATTGAAGCTGACGATTGGCTGACTAATGTTTAAGTCATTCTAGACCTCGTGGGACTAACCAAAGGAGAAAAAATTATATGCGCATCCCTAGCCCTACGGAAAGGAGCACGCCAGTGGTGGAAGACTGTGGCTATCAGTAGGAACATCAATGAAATGAACTGGGCAAACTTCATCGCCGAGTTCAGAGAAACGTACTTCAACGATGAAGCCTTAACAGTCCAGCAGGATGAATTTAACAATTTACGCCAAGGAGGCATGACGGTCATAGAGCCCGTAAGAAAATTTGAACAGCTGGCCTGACTTTGCTCCGACCTAGCGCCAACTGAGAAGGAAAAGGTCAGGAGGATGCTGAAAATGTTTCAGATAGATATAGCCATCCAAGTCTGCAGCGGCAATCATGGGCCAACAATCATGGTCGAATGTGTCAGCAGAGCCATCTGGGCTGAGTATTGGCTAGCCCAAGACAAAGAGAGGAAGGCACAGATCTTTAAGGCAAAGAGGGAAGAGAAGAACCAATCAAAGCCGACCAAGGGCAGACAGCACTCTGAATTTCAGCACAGAGGGCAGAGTATGGGAAACAACCAACACAACCGGCCATCCAACAACAACAATAAGAAGAAAGGGAATCCAGGAAATCAAGGCCATCAAAGGAACTTTCCTCAGAAGAAAAATAACCGAGAAGGAAATGGAAATCAACACCCACGTTGTCCAAAACGCGGAAGGAACCATCCAGGAGAATGCCACCAGGGCACTAGCGGCTGTTACATATGTGGCAAGGAAGGCCACTTCACTAAACACTACCACTCGAACCCGCAAAATCAGCAAGACCAAACCCGCCCTACTCGCGGATAGTTGCACACCGCCCAGGGAAAGATTGAAGGCCCAATGATCAACCAAGGCAGATTGGAAGTTCCAGAGCCGCAGGGGATGATTTATGCCTTTACTTGCGAGGATGCAGAGGCCGAAACCTCGACCGTGGTGACAGGTCAGCTTTCTATCGCCAACTCCACTGCATTAGTTTTGTTTGATTCCAGTACTACACATTCTTTTGCATCATCAGAATTTGCTAGGAGGTTAGGCAAGAACTTAGATAAGATGAACCAAACTTTTCAAATTACTCTTCCTTCTAGGGAAGTTTTGTTGTCTAGCTATTGGATACGTCACGTACCAATAGTTATCAGCGGGCACGAGCTGAGTATGGACCTAATCATCATCGAGATGTGTGACTATGACGTGATTATAGGAATGGATTTACTTGTCAAGTACCACGCCGTTATAGACTACCAGAGATGGGAGGTGACCTTCCACGTGAGCAGACACGAAAAATTTGTCTATAAGGGCTTATCGTCGAAGCAACCAAAGATGATGATATCGGTAATGAAGGCTCACAAGCTACTATCTAGTGGATGCACTAGTTTTCTCGCACATATAATGGATACGACCCAAGAACCAAAAGCTAGACCGAACAATATACCAGTAGTAAAGGAGTTCACGGAAGTATTCCCTGAAGATCTTCCAGGACTTCCGCCGGAGCGGGAGATATCGTTCGAAATCGAACTGTTACCAGGATCGACACCCGTATCCAAGGTCCCTTACAGAATGGCCCCGGTAGAATTAAAGGAGCTTCAAACTCAGTTAAAGGAGCTGATGGACCATGGTTTCATTCGACAAAGCTGTTCGCCATGGGAAGCACCAGTCTTATTTGTAAAGAAGAAAGACAGAATGTTGCGAATGTGCATAGACTACAGGGAGTTGAACAAGATCATGATCAAGAACAAGTATCCATTACCGTGGATCGATGATTTATTTGACCAGTTACGAGGCACTGTCGTATTTTCCAAGATCGACCTACGTTCCGGGTACTACCAATTGCGGATCCGAGATGTAGACATCCCCAAGACGGCATTCCGAACATGATATGGACATTATGAGTTCCTCGTTATGTCGTTCGGGCTGACAAACGCGCCTGTTGCTTTCATGGATCTGATGAACCGAGTATTCAAGGAGTTCTTGGACAAGTTTGTCATTGTGTTTTTCGATGACTTACTTGTATATTCTAAGACAAAAGAAGAGCATGCAGAGCATTTGAGAGCTGTCCTACTTAAGCTTAAGGAGCATCAACTGTATGCCAAATTCTCTAAGTGTGAATTTTGGCTAGAGAAGGTTCATTTTCTTGGTCACATGGTCTCCCATGAAGGAGTGTCTGTGGACCCAGCAAAGGTAGAAGCAGTTAGCAATTGGCCGACTCTGAAGAATGTTATAGAAATCTGAAGCTTCTTAGGTTTAGTGGGATACTACTGATGCTTTATGAAAGGATTCTTGAAGCTAGCTACACCACTCACGACACTAACCAAGAAGGAAAAGAAGTACGAGTGGTCTGATAAGTGCGAAAAGAGCTTTCAGGAGCTAAAAAGCTGACTCACAAGCGCTCCAATCCTGACCATACCAGATGTTGAACAAGGGAATTTTGTAATTTACAGTGACGCATCCATGACTGGACTAAGAGCCGTGTTAATAGAAGGTGGTAGGGTAGTCGCATACGCCTCGCGATAACTCAAGAACCACGAAAGGAACTACCTGACGCATGACTTGGAGCTTGCAGTGGTGGTTTTTGCGCTTAAAATATGGAGGCATTACCTATATGGTGTCAAGTGTGAGATCTACACAGACCACCAGAGCCTCAAATACATCTTCACGCAGAAGGAGCTTAATATGAGGCAACGAAGATGGTTGGAGCTGGTGAAGGATTACGACTGTGAAATCCTATATCACCTAGGAAAGGCCAATAAGGTGGCTGACATGTTGAGGAGAATGCATTCGTTGACGCTTATGACGATCTAGGCCCTGCCAGAAGCACTGCAAAGGGAGCTACGAAGCAGCGAGATTGAGATGTTAATAGGAAGGTTGTCTGAAATGACCCTCCAGTCAATGCTCATAGAGGAAATCAAGGCCAGCCAAGACCTCGATTCGTCCCTGCACAAGCTCAAAAGGGAGCTAATGGAGTACCAGAATTCAGAATTTCAAGTCTCTAAGATGGCATACTCTATTTCGAGGATAGAGTGTGTGTTCCAAAGGATGAAGAACTCAAGAAGCGGATCCTGTCAGAAGCTCATGACATGCCTTACTCGATACATCCAGGAGCAAATAAGATGTACTAGGGCTTAAAAGGAAGTTTTTGGTGGCCAAACATGAAGAATGATGTTACCGAGTTCATAGCAAGGTGCCTCACCTGCTAGAAAATTAAAGCAGAACATCAACGACCTAGAGGAGAGCTACAGAAGATCGAGCTACCAGAGTGAAAATGGGAGCAAATTACCATGGATTTCGTGGTCGGATTGCCCAGAATCTCAAGCGAGAACGATGCCATCTGGGTAATTGTGGATCGACTAACGAAGTCAATTCAATTTTTAGCCATGAAGCTGAGCTACTCAGTAGAGAAGTTAGCAAAAATGTACGTCACTCAAGTAGTAAGACTGCATGGAGTACCTAAATCGATAATCTCAGATCGCGATGGACGCTTCACTTCAAGGTTTTGGCAGAGCGTTCAAGCTACGATGGGAACCAAATTGAAGTTCAGCACCGCTTTCCATCCTCAGACTGACGATCAGTCTGAGAGGACTATACAAACATTAGAAGATATGTTGAGAGTGTGTGTCTTAGACTTCAAGGGGAATTGGGATTAGAAGCTGCCATTGATAGAGTTCTCATACAATAATAGCTATCATTCCTCCATTGGGATGGCTCCGTACGAGACACTTCATGGACGAAGATGCTGATCCCCGATTCATTGGCACCGGACCGGAGAAAAATAGCTCACCAGTACCGACTTCGTCAAGGATACAACAAAAGCTGTGAAGCTTATACAAGAGAGATTGGATACAACGCATAACCGCCAGAAGAGTTATGTGGATAGACGATGAAGACCTCTCAAATTTCAAGAAGGAGACTCAGTTTTCCTCAAGGTGGTTCCCATGAAAGGGGCGATGTGCTTTAGGAAGAAAGGGAAGCTCAGTCCTAGATATATAGGACCTTTCGAGATCCTCGAGAGGGTCGGGAAGGTAGCCTACCGATTAGCTCTTCCTCCCAAACTAGCTTCCGTACATAATGTTTTCCACATCTTGATGTTAAAGAAGTACATGCCGGATAGTTTTCACATACTAAGCCAAGAGCCAGTTGAAGTAGATGCAGATCTAACCTATGAAGAAAGACCCGTGCAGATTTTAGCCAGGGAAAATAAGGTTCTTAGGAATAAAGTGATTCTGCTTGTTAAAGTATATGGCGGAATCATAACCTCGAAGAAGCTACATGGGAACGGGAAAAGGATATGAAAAGAGACTTCTCGGATTTATTTTAATTTTCGAGGATGAAAATTTTTGTAAGAGGGGTAGATTGTAAGGATCGTCTTGATCATGTACTTTAATTTTCAAATTAATGAGAAATTGAAGAATAATTTGATGCATTTTAGTGTAATTTTTAAAGTACATGGTCAGGTACACGGCCGTGTAAGTGGCCATGTACCACTCAAACTGTGTACGTGCATGGAGCCATGCAAGTATACATGGTCGTGTAGTAGAACACGGTCAGGTACATGCGTGTAAGTGGCCGTGTACCACTCAAACTGTATACGTGCATGGAGCCATGCAAGTATACATGGTCGTGTAGTAGAACACGGTCAGGTACACGACCGTGTACCGCTCGAGTTGTGAATGTGTGAGAAGCCGTGTAACTGAACATGGCCGTGCACAGAGACACGGTCAAGAACATGACTGTGTAAGAGGCCGTGTACGCCTCGGGTTAATGAACTTGTAAAAGGCCGTGTTTTGAAACATGGCCGTGTTGAAAAACTTAAGCTAGTACATGTAGGAAAATAAATCGGTAAAAACGTATCAGAGTGGTGCAGCGGAACAATAAAAATTTTTAGATCGTTAAATATCTCATGATGCCATATACAATAAATCAACAACAATTAAAACTCATACCTCAAGGACGCCAATCTGCAGGAGGAGAATGACCGGAGGCTTCAACCAACTAGCCTTCTCTACTATTCTCCAATTCCCGAATGGCTGAGTGTGTGGGCACTCTGAACCTCGATCGGTATGCTAGCACTGCTAGTCTTCTTCCGACCACCCAGATCTCTAAAGAACTTTATTGTCACGATGAGCTGTGCAACAATAAGCCTGCTCACCTGAGAGTCTGTGGTCTAAGAGAACTGGAGTGGCAGGACCTCTATTTATAGAACTGCATGAGGTGATTCTCTGAATTCGAATTGGACTAGGAAAAGATTTTTTCCCTTATCCATAACCAAAAAAAATCTGAATTTTCCAAGGGAGGATCTCCACAATTAAATTCGGTTTTCCTAGGATAAATCCAATCCAAATCTAAACAAGATTTTAACTAGAATTTTATCTCCCTTTTTCAACCAAAAAATCTGAATTTTTCTTGGAGAAAATCTCTTCATAAATTTCGGCCATTATGCATAAGGGAGAATCAAAAATTCCACTAGGATTTTCAAGCTTGAATCTTATCTCAACCTTATCCAAAATAACCGAATTTCCTAGGAGATATTCTCCCTAATTCGGCCACTTTTCAGGGAAGGAGAGAATCCAAATTCAACTAGGATTGAAGCTTGAATTTATCCTTGAATCTTATCCACAAAATCCGAATTTTTCATTGAGGATTATCCTCAAAAATTTCGTCCACTTTTGTTGGGATTTGGATTCAAAATTCAAGTAGGATTCAAACAAGATTATCCTCTCCAAATCCAACTCAAATTCGAATTTCAAACCTTGTGGATTTTCCACAACAAATTCGAATCCTACTTGGACTGTGATTCAAAATTTCAATTTCAAATTTCAAATTCAAATTTCAAATTCAAATTTCAAATTTCAAATTTCAAATTCGAATTTCAAATTCGAATTTCAAATTCAAATTTCAAATTCAAATTTCAAATTCAAAATTCAAATTTCAAATTTCAAAATTCAAAATTCAAATTTCAAAATTCAAATTTCAAATTCCACAAAATGGTTGTGTTTCATATTCTTGTTCTCATGGATAATTTTCTACAACTCCAATCCAATCTCAAATAAAATCATGGCAACTTTATTTGGAGTTCGAATAATTGTGTACTCTATTATCCAAAACAAAATCTGAATCCAACCGGAGAGAATCTTGTCTACCATCCTAATCCTATGTCATCACCATCCATGCATAATAAACTAGCCAATAGCATACACAAATCAATTTGCCAAACGTTAAGGAATTATATGGAGCTAGTAGAGGGACTGATTGGACATATATAATCGGGCTCCCGTGATTCCATATGATCATCATTCTTTACCGAACAACTCAATCATATGATCACTAGTTTCAGAGTCACACCACTATAAACCTGAAACTGAACTCCCAATTATATACCGTATTACATAAGCCTATGACGAGCTACTATCCAATGACCTTGTCATATATGCAAAACCCTCATATGATATCCATGATCAGCCTTAGGTCAAAGTCTGTTTAATCCTACTGATCAGGCTATCTTAAAGTTCCATTATACTACCAAATCAAGAAAATGATTATTCACCATATGTAAATAAGAAGTCATCCGCCCAGTAGACAACCCAAGGCCTTGTCCATTTTCACATTCAGTATAATGCCTTTAAGAGGATACCTTTAACTCCTCAGATTTATGATTCCGATATCTGCAAACAAACCCTTCATCGTATACAAGTCATGCACCCAACGAACCGGTCTATAAGCTTACTACCTCTGAGACGCTTTAGCCATTGGAACATCAAAGTACACAAGTCATATACATGAAGTAGTTCATTTACTCAGGATTAAGATTATTGCACAATGAACGTCAAAAGTAGATTGATCCACTCATAGCGGACTACGTAGATCAATCACACTTTAGTCCCGGTCTAATATGTCACCACCGAGCAACATATCCATGTCTCTACTTGGGAGTCCAGCTCCAGACAGTCAAGACAAACCGTCCCCTCTAAGGCTTTAGACAACATAATAGTCTTAACATGAGTTAGATACTCAGTCTAACCCCATAGACTACAGACCATAGTTTAGACTGCTAACTTTAGAACATTGTCTTCTCGTATACAAAAGTCCATTGCATGCAACGTTCTAACAGTTTTAACACATGCAGTCAGTGAGCCGTATTTGCTTACATTTACTTTAACATGTAAATAAGACGAGGACAGATAGCAATGTAATGAATAAGCTCTATGTATAATTTTATTATCCAATTCAAAATGAATACATCAAAATGTCTCTAATACTTAGGGCATTTCCTAACAGTACACGCCCGTGTCCGATGTATACATGCTCGTGTTAGAGGCCGTGTTGTTACACAGACCCTCAAATTGCATGTAACCTAAGTACTATGCAATGAGTAATTAAGTTGGAAAATATAGTATATTTTCCCATTGAATAGACTAAACAGATACGTACTGTTTAAGTGCTATTCATGCAGTAAAAGGGGCGACCGAGAATGAACCCGATCCAACCTATTATGTGTATAAATGAATGAGACATGTAGTGTCGGGAAACTGGTCCGGACAACCATTTCTTGACATGAGACTGGTAATTAGATCACCAGAATGCTCGGACTGAACATCTGAGCACAATAGTGAGAAATAGCCCTAGCAAGGGTACGATGTCGAGAAAATGGTCCAGATGACCTCCTCTCACATAGAGACTGACAAAATCAGAGTCAGAACATTCAGACCAGTCAGTTAAGTAGAAAATAGTGAATAGTGAGAAACGCAGTGTCAAGTTATTGACCAAGACGGCCTTAATTTGACCTAAGATTGATACAAGAATAGCTAGTAAACTCGATCTGGTTGACTGAGTACAAACAAGATTTTTAGTTTGAGAGATATGTAGTATCACGATGAGGGTCAAGACGACCTTTACCCGCCTTGAAATTGATATATTTGGGCTCAGAATGCCCAAATTAGTCAATCAAGCACCTGACACGTTTTTTAAGACAGGGTCACATAGACCCTAAAAATTGGTCTAGATGACCTCCGATGGACGTAAAACTGATAAAAATGGAATCAGCATGTCAAAATTAGTCAAGAGAGACTGTGTCTGAAATCTCGCCCGGGAACGCCTCGGTTTATATGTGAAAGGACAATACAGTGTAGACACAACCACAATATAGGATATGAATAGTAATTTAGACTGATAATGGGCTCTTAGATAGCAGAAAACAACCAGGAATTTATAGTACAAAAATCGGATTCAGAAAACCAATTTTCTGGTGAAAATTAGAACATTACCGAGAAAGGACCGAACACCGTAGTATAAAATTAGACTGCGATGAGAAGCCAACACAGATAAAATTGGCCTTAAATTTCTATGCCCCTTAGCTGCAAAAGCAACTATAATCTGTAGCAAACGTAGCCCAAAAGGTGGCCATTAAAATAATATCCCTAGCCATGATACACTGGAATATAATGTTAAGGGTTTTTTAAAAAGTAGTCAACAACAATTGTTTATTCCTCCCTCCTTCTAATGAGCAGCCCACACCCATTTATTCTGAAATTGGCAGCATATTTGTCCCAAGATTTGGTTAATTTTGTAGACAATTAAGTAGGATTAAGCCTAAGTGAGTTGGATCAATTTTGCTTATAAAAGGCACCCTTGACATAAGGCATGGACTTTTGCTTCCACATACCTAAAACCACAAGTCTTTTTCTTCTTCATTTCCTTGCTTGCTGCCGAATCTTCTCAGCCCCAAAAGCCAACATTTTGCAAACCAAAACCTTGACAAAAACTCACAAAAAATTGACCTCTTCCGAGCTTAAGCAAGGGGAGACCGAACCAAGCTTTTCAGGTGCACCAAGGGTAAGTGCAAAATCGATTTTCCTTGTGTTTTGATTCTTAGTTTTGAGTTATTGTTTGAATGATTTTTTTTTTGGTAACTTGGCTAGCATAAAACCAACCTCAATCCCTTGAGTTTCCATGGCATTTTTGACCCCCCAAGCCTAGCCAAAAGTGTGCTTGAGTCCAAAGCACCAAAGGTAAAAACCGAAACCCTCCTCATGGTGATTGGTTGAAAAATTTAGATTTCAATCTAAGGGTTTTATGTGTATTTGTTTATGCATAAGGTTGTATTAAGTTATTTGAGCCCTTAACTTTCATTTCTTAACATCATTATGGTTGTGGTTATGTTTACTTTAAGTTGCATATGGTTTGTAGATGTGAATGAATGGATGTGTATTATGGTGGCTGGACACAAATCTGTCCTTAGAAAACAGCCATGGATTTTGGCCATTTTGACCCACTTAGGGCCAGAATCTAGGATTTGGTGAAACACGATGTTTTAAGAAAATTTCGATATGGTCATTTTTGTGTTCAAATAGACCTCGGCCAAAAATGACCCTAAGATAGACTTTTCGGCCAGTTTTGGTTCGGTGTCCAAAACTAGGAACACAAATCTGAGTGTTGAAACAGTCTCGGATTTTGCTAGAAATGACCTACTTAGAGTCCAAACTGATTCTCGAAATCAACATGAAAGTTGTAGATCTCATCCAGACCTTGAGAACCACTCGCTTGTGTCAAAAATTTGGCTGTTTCGGTCCTCAAACCGAACTGTTTTTACAGAGATGTAAACGTGGGATTTTTACAAAAAACTGGGCACCAAGCCCACGGTTTTAATGAAATTAAGAGCTGTTAGAGTTAGATTTAGGCTCCGAGATGAACACCAATTTGTTCATCTTGTCGAGAACGAAGACTTTCATGTTTGACAAAATTTCAAACAAAGTCATTTAGACCAAGTTTCAAAATTGTTTTCAAAAGTGGTTCAAAAACCTCCTTTAAAATGCAAGCTTTAAAAATATAATTTATACACTTCAAAATAAAAATGTGTTTTTAACACTTTAAAATATGAACAAGGTTTCCATAAAAACGTCTCCCACCTTCCAATGGGGTGATAAGAGGACGGTTTCAAAATAAGGAATTTTTCCAAGATTTTTACAAGCCAACCCAAACAATTTTTCAAAGTAACATAGTGTGTGTAGCTCGGTAGGCTACCACACCAAACAAGCCTAAGTAGCCCGGTAGGCTACTACCCCAAACAAGCCATAGTAGCCCGGTGGGCCGTTACACCAAACAAGCCTTAGTAGCCCGGTAGGCTACCGCACCCCAACAAGCGAAGTAACCTGGTCAGTTACTACACCAAGTTCACGTATAGTAACTCGGTAGACTACTTAGTTACCAACATGTGAGTTAACCGGTTAGTTGACTGAGTGGTAGACTAGTCAAGGGCCGCGTTTCGAACAACATAGTGAGGAACGTGTTAGGAAATGCCCTAAGCATTAGAGACATTTTGATGTATTCATTTTGAACTGGATAATAAAATTATATATAGAGGTTATTCATTACATTGCTATCTGTCCTCGTCTTATTTACATGTTAAAGTAAATGTAAGCAAATATGGCTCACTGACTGCTTGTGTTAAAACTGTTAGAACGTTGCATGCAATGGACTTTTGTATGCGAGAAGACAATGTTCTAAAGTTAGCGGTCTAAATTATGGTTTGTAGTCTATGAGGTTAGACCGAGCATCTAACTCATGTTAAGACTATTATGTTGTCTAAAGCCTTGGAGGGGACGGTTTGTCTTGACTGTCTGGAGCTGGACTCCCAAGTAGAGACATAGATATGTTACTTGGTGGTGACATATTAGACCGGGACTAAAGCGTGATTGATCTATGTAGTCCGCTATGAGTGGATCAATCTGCTTTTGACGTTCATTATGCAATAACCTTAATCCTGAGTAAATGAACTACTTATGACTTGTGTACTTTGATGTTCCAATGGCTAAAGCGTCTCAGAGGTAGTAAGCTTATAGACCGGTTCGTTAGGTGCATGACTTGTATACGATGAAGGGTTTGTTTGCAGATATCGGAATCATAGCTTTGAGGAGTTAAAGGTATCCTCTTAAAGGCATTATACTGAATGTGAAAATGGACAAGGCCTTGGGTCGTCTGCTGGGCGGATGACTTCTTATTCACATATGGTGAATAATCATTTTCTTGATTCGGTAGTATAATGGAACTTTAAGATAGCCTAATCAGTAGGATTAAACGGACTTTGACCTAAGGCTGATCATGGATATCATATGAGGGATTTGTATATATGACAAGGTCATTGGATAGTAGCTCGTCACAGGCTTACGTAATATGGTATATAATTAGGAGTTCAGTTGCAGGTTTATAGTGGTGTGACTCTGAAACTAGTGATCATATGATTGAGTTGTTCGGTAAAGAATGATGATCATATGGATTTGCGGGAGCCTGATTATATATGTCCAATCAGTCCCTCCACTAGCTCCACATAATTCCTTAACGTTTGGCAAATTGATTTATGTATGCCATTGGCTAGTTTATTATGCATGGATGGTGATGACACAGGATTAGGATGGCAGACAAGATTCTCAGCAGTTGGATTCAGATTTTGTTTTGGATAATAGAGTACACAATTATTCGAACTCCAAATAAAGTTGCAATGATTTTATTTGAGATTGGATTGGAGTTGTAGAAAATTATCCACGAGAACAAGAATTTGAAACACAACCGTTTTGTGGATTTTGAAATTTGAATTTTGAAATTTGAAATTTGAATTTTGAAATTTGAAATTTGAAATTTGAATTTGAAATTTGAATTTGAAATTTGAATTTGAAATTCGAATTTGAAATTTGAATTTGAAATTTAAATTTGAATTTTGAATTTTGAAATTTGAAATTTGAATTTGAAATTCGAATTTGAAATTTGAAATTCAAATTTTGAATCACAATCCAAGTGGGATTCGAATTTGTTGTGGAAAATCCACAAGGTTTGAAATTCGAATTTGAGTTGGATTTGGAGAGGATAATCTTATTAGAATCCTTCTTGAATTTTGAATCCAAATCCTAACAAATTATGGACGAAATTTTGAGGATAATCCTCAATGGAATTTCGGTTTTTGTGGATAAGGTTCAAGGGAAAAATTCAAGTTTCAATCCTAGTTGAATTTGGATTCTCTCCTTCCCTGAAAAGTGGCCAAAATTATGGAGGAAATCTCCTAGGAAAATTCGGTTATTTTTGATAAGGTTGAGATAAGATTCAAGCTTGAAAATCCTAGTGGAATTTTGATTCTCCCTTATCCTAAATGTGGCCGAATTTTTGGAGGGAAAATCTCCTAGGAAATTTCAGATTTTTTGGTTGAAAAAGGGAGATAAAATTCTAGTTAAAATCTTGTTTAGATTTGGATTGGATTTATCCTAAATAAACTGAATTTTATTGTTGGGATTTTCCCATGAAAAATTCAGATTTTATGGATATGGATAAGGGAGAATGTCTTTTCCTAATCCAATTCGAATTCAGTGAATCACCTCATGCAGGTATATAAATAGAGGTCCTGCCACTCTAGTTCTCTCAGACCACAGACTCTCAGGTGAGCAGGCTTATTGTTGCACAGCTCATCGTGACAATAAGTTCTTTAGAGATCTGGGTGGTCAGAAGAAGACTAGCAGTGCTAGCATACCGATCGAGATTCAGAGTGCCCACACACCCAGCCATTCGGGAATTGGAGAATAGTAGAGAAGGCTAGTTGGTCGAAGCCTCCAGTCATTCTCCTCCTGCAAGATTGGCGTCCTTGAGGTATGTGTTTTAATTGTTGTGGGTTTATTGTATATGGCATCATGAGATATTTAACGATCTAAAAATTTTTATTGTTCCGCTGCGCCACTCTGATACGTTTTTATTGATTTATTTTCCTACAATTGGTATCAGAGCCATCTCATGACTATGCCATGTACATAAATTAGACAATTACTTAGTCTTTTTATTTATGTATGGATTTGATATTTAGAGAGTGGCATTCTAGGGTTCCTTTATGTTGTTATCATGGTTTATGTATAAAGTATGTGGTTATGTTAATTTTTAGAATTATTATAAGCATGCTTGTTTATATCGGTTATGGTTCCTTAGAATTTAGAAAAATTGTATCTAGGAATTTTTATGTAACCATGGGAGTAGTTTATTAACACTGTAATTTTCCCATGGATTTTAATTTTTGTCTCTTAGAATTTTTATGGTTAGAATTTTTGTACACCGGAAACGGTTTAGGAAATTTTACGTAATTATTCCAGGAGGAGATTAAAGATTGAAGACCGTAATTTATTTTTTCCCAAAAGTTAAATTTGATTTAAAGGTTGATATTTTGATTGTGTGGAAAATTTCAATTTAATTGGGATTCAAATTAATTTTTGGAGATCCTAATAGGTAAATTGGAATATGGCATGAAAATCGAGACACGACCCCTCGGGATAGGCCGACAGGCCTTGATGGGGCTGCAGCCCCTACCCTCGGGCAGGATGGGGCTGCGGCAGCCCCTGTGCAGACCAACACCACCCACGGCCACAGGCTTGGCCTGCAGCCGAGGGCGGCCGTGGCCTGCCCAAGGCTGGCCACAGCCTGGGCGTGCAGCTTGCCGGCTGCTGCACCCAGCCTGGGCGTATAGCCTGGCGCTGCAGGCTTGGCCTGCAACCCGGCAAGGCAGCACGTAGGGGGCAGCCGTGGGCTACCAGCCCCTTTGGGGCTGGTGGCTGCCCACGGCGGCTGCCGCCTTCGTGGGCGGTGGTGCGACGATTGAAAAATCGAAAAATTTTGATTTTTAAATTTGAGATTTAATTTTAAATCATGTTTAAAAATATGTAATTGAAAATTTGATATTTTTTGAAATTACATATTATTACACATGATGTTTAAAATTGTTTAAAATTTAAATTTGAAATTCGAATTTGGAATTTGAATTTGAAATTTAAATTTTTGGAGATTTAAATTTTAAATAATTTTTGGATTGAGAAATAAATGGAGAGGCTACATAAAGATAGATACAAAAAGACGGAACAAAATTCAAGACCCAAAGAATGCTTTGGATGAAATTTTGTAATCTTTATTTTCTTTGTTCTAGGATGGAACCATGGCTTGGTTATTCTGTCAATTATTTTTCTGTGATATGTCATAGATGTATAAATATGTATTGATGGATGTTTTATATGCATATTTTGTTAGGAAATGCCCTAAGTATTAGAGACATTTTGATGTATTCATTTTGAACTGGATAATAAAATTATACTTAGAGGTTATTCATTACATTGCTATCTGTCCTCGTCTTATTTACATGTTAAAGTAAATGTAAGCAAATATGGCTCACTGACTGCTTGTGTTAAAACTGTTAGAACGTTGCATGCAATGGACTTTTGTATGCGAGAAGACAATGTTCTAAAGTTAGCAGTCTAAACTATGGTCTGTAGTCTATGGGGTTAGACCGAGCATCTAACTCATGTTAAGACTATTATGTTGTCCAAAGCCTTAGAGGGGACGGTCTGTCTTGACTGTCTGGAGCTGGACTCCCAAGTAGAGACATGGATATGTTGCTTGGTGGTGACATATTAGACCGGGACTAAAGCGTGATTGATCTACGTAGTCCGCTATGAGTGGATCAATCTGCTTTTGACGTTCATTATGCAATAACCTTAATCCTGAGTAAATGAACTTCTTCATGTATATGACTTGTGTACTTTGATGTTCCAATGGCTAAAGCGTCTCAGAGGGTAGTAAGCTTATAGACCGGTTCGTTGGGTGCATGACTTGTATACGATGAAGGGTTTGTTTGTAGATATCGGAATCATAGCTCTGAGGAGTTAAAGGTATCCTCTTAAAGGTATTATACTGAATGTGAAAATGGACAAGGCCTTGGGTCGTCTGCTGGGCGGATGACTTCTTATTCACATATGGTGAATAATCATTTTCTTGATTCGGTAGTATAATGGAACTTTAAGATAGCCTGATCAGTAGGATTAAACGGACTTTGACCTAAGGCTGATCATGGATATCATATGAGGGTTTTGCATATATGACAAGGTCATTGGATGGTAGCTCGTCACAGGCTTACGTAATACGGTATATAATTGGGAGTTCAGTTTCAGGTTTATAGTGGTGTGACTCTGAAATTAGTGATCATATGATTGAGTTGTTCGGTACAGAATGATGATCATATGGAATCACGGGAGCCCGATTATATATGTCCAATCAGTCCCTCTACTAGCTCCACATAATTCCTTAACGTTTGGCAAATTGATTTGTGTATGCTATTGGCTAGTTTATTATGCATGGATGGTGATGACACAGGATTAGGATGGTAGACAAGATTCTCTCCGGTTGGATTCAGATTTTGTTTTGGATAATAGAGTACACAATTATTCGAACTCCAAATAAAGTTGCCATGATTTTATTTGAGATTGGATTGGAGTTGTAGAAAATTATCCATGAGAACAAGAATATGAAAAACAACCGTTTTGTGGAATTTGAAATTTGAATTTTGAAATTTGAAATTTGAATTTTGAAATTTGAAATTTGAATTTTGAATTTGAAATTTGAATTTGAAATTTGAATTTGAAATTCAAATTTGAAATTTGAATTTGAAATTTGAAATTTGAATTTGAAATTTGAAATTTGAAATTTGAAATTTGAATTTGAAATTTGAATTTGAAATTTGAAATTCAAATTTTGAATCACAGTCCAAGTAGGATTCGAATTTGTTGTGGAAAATCCACAAGGTTTGAAATTCGAATTTGAGTTGGATTTGGAGAGGATAATCTTGTTAGAATCCTACTTGAATTTTGAATCCAAATCCCAACAAATAAGGGACGAAATTTTTGAGGATAATGCTCATGAAAATTTCCGATTTTGTGGATTAGATTCAAGGGTAAATTCAAGCTTGAATCCTAGTTGAATTTGGATTCTCTTCTTCCCTAAAAGTGGCCGAAATTTTGGAGCCTAAATCCAAGGAGAATTCGGTTATTTTTTGGATAAGGTTGAGATGAGATTTAGCTTGAAAATCCTAGTGGAATTTTGATTCTCCCTTATCCATAATGGCCGAAATCTTTTGGAGGATTTTCTCCTTGTGAATTTCGGATTTTTTGGTTGAAAAAGGGAGATAAGATTCTAGTTAAAATCTTGTTGAGATTTGGATTGGATCTATCCTAAGAAAAACCGAATTTTTAGTGGAGATTATCCCTTGGAAAAATTCGGATTTTATGGGTTTGGATAAGGGAAAATATCTTTTCCTAATCCAATTCAAATTCAGAGATTCACCTCATGCAGGTCTATAAATAGAGGTCCTGCCACTCCAGTTCTCTAAGACCACAGACTCTCAGGTGAGCAGGCTTATTGTTGCACAGCTCATCGTGACAATAAAGTTCTTTAGAGATCTGGGTGGTCGGAAGAAGACTAGCAGTGCTAGCATACCGATCGAGGTTCAGAGTGCCCACACACTCAGCCATTCGGGAATTGGAGAATAGTAGAGAAGGCTAGTTGGTTAAAGCCTCCGGTCATTCTCCTCCTGCATATTGGCGTCCTTGAGGTATGAGTTTTAATTGTTGTTGATTTATTGTATATGGCATCATGAGATATTTAACGATCTAAAAATTTTTTATTGTTCCGCTGCGCCACTCTGATATGTTTTTACCGGTTTATTTTCCTACAATTGGTATCAGAGCCATCTCATGACTATGCCATGTACATAAATTAGACAATTACTTAGTCTTTTTATTTATGTATGGATTTGATATTTAGAGAGTGGCATTCTAGGGTTCCTTTATGTTGTTATCATGTATTATGTATAAAGTATGTGGTTATTTTAATTTTTTGAATTATTATAAGCATGCTTGTTTATACCGGTTATGGTTTCTTAGAATTTAGAAAAATTGTATCTAGGAATTTTTTATGTAACCATGGGAGCAGTTTATTAACACTGTAATTTTCCCATGGATATTAATTTTTGTCTCTTAGAATTTTTATGGATAGAATTTTGTACACCGGAAACGGTATAGGAATTTTTTATGTAATTATTCTTGGAGGAGATTGAAGATTGAAGACCGTAATTTATTTTTCCCAAAAGTTAAATTTAATTTAAAGGTTGAAATTTTGATTGTGTGGAAAATTTCAATTTAATTGGGATTCAAATTAATTTTTGGAGATCCTAAAAGATAAATTGGAATATGGCACGAAAATCGAGACACGACCCCTCGGAATAGGCCGATGGGCCTTGGTGGGGCTGCAGCCCCTGCCCTCGGGCAGGATGGGGCTGCGGCAGCCCCTATGCAGGCAAGCATCACCCACGGCCGCAGGCTTGGCCTGCAGCCGAGGGTGACGCAGCCTGCCGAAGGCTGGCCGCAGCCTGGGCGTGCAGCCACTGGCTGCAGGCTTGGCCTGCAGCCCGGCAGGCTGCACAAGGGGCGGCCGTGGGCTGCCAGCCCCTCCGGGGTTGGTGGCTGCCCACGGCGGCTGCCGCCTACGGGGGTGGCGGTCCGACGGTCCAAAAATCAGAAAATTTTGATTTTTAAATTTGAGATTTAATTTTAAATCATGTTTAAAAAATATGTAATTGAAAATTTGAAATTTTTGAAATTACATATTATTACACATGATGATTAAAATTGTTTAAAATTTGAATTAGAAATTTAAATTTGAAATTCGAATTTGGTATTTGAATTTGAAATTTAAATTTTTGGAGATTTAAATTTTAAATAATTCTTGGGATGAGAAATAAATGGAGAGGCTACATAAAGATGGATACAAGAAGACGGAACAAAATAAAAGACCCAAAGAATGCTTTGGATGGAATTTTGTAATCTTTATTTTCTTTGTTCTAGGATGGAACCATGGCTTGGTTATTCTGTCAATTATTTTTTCTGTGATATGTCATGGATGTATAAATATGTATTGATGGATGTTTTGTATGCATATTTGATAACATGTCATACAGGATAGGTGAGTGCCGCTCATACTATATTGATCATACATAATTTGTCAAAACTTGCATATTTTTCAAAATATTGAGTGGGAGAGGGTTTCAAACAAAACCCACGGCCTCCATTGTTGATCCATATGTGAAAGCATGGTAACGCCTCGCGTCAGTTCCGACCTGACCACACCCCTCGGTAGGTGTTTACCGCCGTCGGTATACTAGATTGGATCTCCTATGTGGAAAACGTGTTCGGGTGCGATCCTATTCATGACCACCCCTCGGTGGCTTGGTAGGACGTGGATCGGGCTACGTAAACAATGGTTATACACTCAAGACTCGTTTAGTTATTAACCTTCCCTAGAAGCTCTGTTAACTAAACTGGTGGCCAAACAAGCGGTTATTAATATATGTCTTAACCTTGGAGGATTTAAGGTAACATATATTAATTGGACGGGGTCCATGTTCCGGCTATTTGTTCTCATGACCACCCCTCGGTGGCTTGGGGCAATAGGTGCTGAGAATTACCGTTGCAATGCTACATTTTTTTCAAGTTTCATGTAGGAACATACTTGTATGTTTTATTTGCTAAATTATCTACATATTTGCTTGGGCTTTGTAATGATGTCTAGTATAATTTTATTTCAGTTCAAAATGTCACCGACACCCCTCATTTCGATACTTACTGAAAATAAGTTGAATGGCGACAATTATAAAGATTGGAAAAGAAATCTATTAATAGTTCTCAGCTGCGAGAGACACAAGTTCGTACTGGACGAACCATGCCCACCTGGGCCCAAACCTGACACACCACTTGAGGAGGTCCCGGTTGCCTATAATCGTTGGAGAGAATCCAATGAAATAGCTCGATGCTACATCCTTGCTAGCATGACGAGTGCTTTACAAAAGCAGCATGAGACTTATCAAGTTGCTGGGGAGATCATGGATAATCTGGAGGACATGTTCGGAGGCCAAGAAAAATTGGCTCGACAGTCCGCTATCACCAGCATTATGAACTCCAAGCAACAGGCTGGTGCTCCGGTGAAGGACCATATGATCACTCTAATGGGATTCTTCGCTGAGGCTGCCGAGAATGGTGCTGAGTTAGACTACAACACCCAGATCGAGATGGTGTTCAAGACTCTGTCTAAAGATTTTGTGGGGTTTAAGGCCGCATACAATCTGGCGACAAAGGAGTTAGGACTTACCGAGCTCATGAAGCAACTACAGGCTTATGAGCGGATGATCAGGGATGAAGATGTGGTCCGACCTAAAGGAGAGGCCAATTTGGCGGAATCTTCCAATCCCTCACGGAAGAGGAAGAGGCCAAATAAGAAGCAAGTGGCTTCCAGTTCTTCTAATCCTCCTGTCTCGGACGGGAAGAATAAGAAGAAGAACAAGAAGCCAAAGGACCCTAAAAAGTCCAAATGCTTCCACTGTGGGAAGGTAGGTCACTTCAAGAAGGCTTGCCGGGAATTCCTAGCCTCCAAGGGCAAGGAAGGTAAGGAACTTCATTACTTAGAAGCGTGTTTGGTGGAAGAATCGAAAGACACATGGGTCATTGATTCGGGAGCCACTAATCATGTTTGTGTTTCTATGCAGGGGTTCGTGGAAACGAGAAGTCTACATGATAGGAGCCTCTCGTTGCGGACTGGAGATGGTAGCTTTGTGGTGGCTGAGGCAGTGGGAGACGTTCATCTTTATTTTGATCAATTTAGGTTTATTTTATTGAAAGACTGTTTTTATGTTCCTAATTTTAGGAGGAACCTTATATCGGTAGCTTGTTTAATAAAGGATTCTTATTCAGTTTCTTTTAGTAAAAGAGTTGATATTCGTAGAAATAAGTCTTTTATCTGTTCTGGATGGATGGATGGAAACCTATATTTGATCAGACCAAAGATGTACTCACTGCTTGACACTGAATTAATTGATAACTCTAAAAGGTTGAAAGTTTCTCACTCTAACAAGGCGTATCTTTGGCATTTAAGACTTGGTCATATTAATCAGGATAGGATTCAAAGATTGGTGAAAGACGGTCCTCTGGAATCTCTGGAGGAGGTACGACTTCCCCAATGTGAGTCTTGTCTAGAGGGTAAGATGACTAAGAGGTCTTTTGGAGCTAAGGGTACAAGGGCACAGGAGCTCTTAGAAATTGTGCACACTGACGTATGTGGCCCCATGAACGTCACAGCACGAGGAGGGTTCGAGTACTATGTCTCTTTCATAGATGATTACTCGAGGTATGGATATGTATATCTGATGCACCGCAAGAGCGAAACCTTTGACAAGTTCAAAGAGTATCGTGCGGAAGTGGAAAAGCAATTGGATAAATCCATAAAGACACTTCGATCTGATCGAGGTGGCGAATACCTCTCTAATGAATTTCTAGGACATCTTGTAGAGAACGGGATTTTATCCCAATTGACTGCACCTGGTACTCCACAACAGAATGGTGTAGCCGAAAGGAGAAACAGGACCCTATTGGATATGGTACGGTCTATGATGAGTTACTCAACGCTGCCATTATCATTTTGGGGACATGCTTTACAAACGGCGTGCTATATTCTGAACCAGGTTCCGAGCAAATCAATTCCTAGAACTCCGTATGAATTATGGCGTGGCAGGAAGCCCTCCCTTGGACATATGAGAATATGGGGCTGCCCGGCACATGTACTGGATGGGGATGCGAAGAAGTTGGAACCAAGATCAGAATTGTGCATGTTTGTAGGGTATCCAAAGGGAACTAAAGGAGGTCTGTTCTATAACCCGAAGGAACAAAAGGTCATTGTCTCAACCCATGCGACATTCTTGGAGGAAAGTCACATGAATGACTTTAAGCCTCGAAGCAAAGTGGTGCTAGTGGAGTTATCGGGTGAAAGAACTGCTCCACAGATTTCGGTCTTGGACGCAAGTCCAAGTTCCAGTGAAAGACCTGCAGACGATCAACAAATTAGGGTGCCTCGTTGTAGTGGGAGGGTTTCTAAGAAACCTAATTTCTTTATGTATGATGCTGAGGTATACCAGGCCGAGGCTCATGAGCATGAGGAAGATCCGGTCACATATGATGAAGCTATAAAGGATGTTGATTCTAGATCTTGGAAACAGGCTATGAACAGTGAGATGGATTCTATGAAATCCAACTCTGTTTGGGAACTTGTAGATTTGCCGGATGGGATAAAACCCATTGGATGCAAATGGGTCTACAAAAGAAAGAAGGATGTGGAAGGGAGAGTGGAAACTTTCAAAGCTAGACTGGTTGCAAAGGGATACACGCAAAAGGCTGGAATCGATTACGAGGAAACCTTTTCGCCTGTTGCTATGCTGAAGTCTATCCGTATTCTTCAGTCCATTGCTGCGGCTCTCGATTACGAGATCTGGCAAATGGATGTCAAGACGGCATTCTTGAATGGCCATCTTGAAGAGTGTATCTATATGATACAGCCCGAAGGGTTCGTAACAAAAGGCCAAGATAAGAAAGTCTGCAAGTTGCTTAGATCCATTTATGGATTAAAGCAGGCATCCCGCTCATGGAACCAGAGGTTTGATCAAGCGATTAAGACATTTGGTTTTGAGCAGAACGTTGATGAACCTTGTGTTTATAAACGTATTAAGGATGGAAAAGTGGTCTTTCTGATACTCTATGTCGATGATATACTACTCATTGGGAATGATGTAGGGAATTTATCATCGGTCAAGCTTTGGTTACACCAACAGTTTGACATGAAGGACTTAGGAGAAGCTAATTATGTTCTAGGCATTCGTCTCTTCAGAGATCGAAAGAACAAAATGATAGCGTTATCCCAAGCTTCATACATAGATAAAATAATTGACAAATATGCAATGCTAGAGGCAAAGAAAGGCTCACAACCTTCTATTGCCGGTTTAACTCTTTCGTTGGATGACTGTCCCAAGACATCGGAAGAAAGAGAGCGTATGAGTAAGGTCCCTTATGCATCCGCTGTGGGTAGCCTTATGTACGCTATGCTTTGCACTCGCCCAGACATATGTTTTTACCGGTTTATTTTCCTACATATTTGATAACATGTCATATAGGATAGGTAAGTGCCGCTCATACTATATTGATCATACATAATTTGTCAAAACTTGCATGTTTTTCAAAATATTGAGTGGGAGAGGGTTTCAAACAAAACCCACGGCCTCCATTGTTGATCCATATGTGAAAGCATGGTAACGCCTCGCGTCAGTTCTGCCCTGACCACACCCCTCGGTAGGTGTTTACCGCCGCCGGTATACTAGATTGGATCTCCTATGTGGAAAACGTGTTTGGGTACGATCCTATTCATGACTACCCCTCGGTGGCTTGGTAGGACGTGGATCGCGCTATGTAAACAATGGTTATACACTCAAGACTCGTTTAGTCATTAACCTTCCCTAGAAGCTCTGTTAACTAAACTAGTGGCCAAATAAGCGGTTATTAATATATGTCTTAACCTTGGAGGATTTAAGGCAACATATATTAATTGGACGGGGTCCATGTTCCGGCTATTTGTTTCCATGACCAACCCTCGGTGGCTTAGGGCAATAGGTGCTGAGAATTACCGTTATAATGCTACATGTTTTTCAAGTTTCATGTAGAAACATACTTGCATGTTTTATTTGCTAAATTATCTGTATATTTGCTTGGGCTTTGTAATGATGTCTAGTATAATTTTATTTCAGTTTAAAATGTCACCGACACCCCTCATTTCGATACTTATTGAAAATAAGCTGAATGGCGATAATTATAAAGATTGGAAAAGAAATCTATTAATAGTTCTCAGCTACGAGAGACACAAGTTCGTACTGGACGAACCATGCCCACCTGGGCCCAAACCTGACACACCACTTGAGGAGGTCCCGGTTGCCTATAATCGTTGGAGAGAACCCAATGAGATAGCTCGATGCTACATCCTTGCTAGCATGACGAGTACTTTACAAAAGCAGCATGAGACTTATCAAATTGCTGGGGAGATCATGGAAAATCTGGAGGACATGTTTGGAGGCCAAGAAAAATTGGCTCGACAGTTCACTATCACTAGTATTATGAACTCTAAGCAAAAGGCGGGTACTCCAATGAAGGACCATATGATCACTCTAATGGGATTCTTCGCTGAGGCTGCCGAGAATGGTGCTGAGTTGGACTACAACACCCAGATCGAGATGGTGTTCAAGACTCTGTCTAAAGATTTTGTGGGGTTTAAGGCCGCATACAATCTGGCGACAAAGGAGTTAGGACTAACCGAGCTCATGAAGCAACTACAGGCTTATGAGCGGATGATCAGGGATGAAGATGTGGTCCGACCTAAAGGAGAGGCCAATTTGGCAGAATGTTCCAACCTCACAGAAGAGGAAAAGGCCAAATAAGAAGCAAGTGGCTTCGAGTTCTTCTAATCCTCTTGTCTCGGACGGGAAGAAAAAGAAGAAGAACAAGAAGCCAAAGGACCCTAAAAAGTCCAAATGCTTCCATTGTGGGAAGGTAGGTCACTTTAAGAAGGCTTGCCGGGAATTCCTAGCCGCCAAGGGCAAGGAAGGTAAGGAACTTCATTACTTGGAAGCGTGTTTGGTAGAAGAATCGAAAGACACTTGGGTCATTGATTCGGGCGCCACTAATCATGTTTGTGTTTCTATGTAGGGGTTCATGGAAACGAGAAGTCTACATGATAGGAGCCTCCCGTTGCGGACTGGAGATGGTAGATTTGTGGTGGCTGAGGCAGTGGGAGATGTTTACCTTTACTTTGATCAATTTAGGTTTATTTTATTAAAAGACTATTTTTATGTTCCTAATTTTAGGAGGAACCTTATATCGGTAGCTTGTTTAATAAAGGATTCTTATTCAGTTTCTTTTAGTAAAAGAGTTGATATTCGTAGAAATAAGTCTTTTATCTGTTCTGGATGAATAAATGGAAACCTATATTTGATCAAACCAAAGAGGTACTCACTGCTTGACACTGAATTAATTGATAACTCTAAAAGGTTGAAAGTTTCTCACTCTAACAAGGCGTATCTTTGGCATTCAAGACTTGGTCATATTAATCAGGATAGGATTCAAAGATTGGTGAAAGACGGTCCTCTGGAATCTCTGGAGGAGGTACGACTTCCCCAATGTGAGTCTTGTCTAGAGGGTAAAATGACTAAGAGGTCTTTTGGAGCTAAGGGTACAAGGGTTCAGGAGCTCTTAGAAATTGTGCATACTGATGTATGTGGCCCCATGAACGTCACAGCACGAGGAGGGTTTGAGTATTATATCTCTTTTATAGATGATTAGTCGAGGTATGGATATGTGTATCTGATGCACTGCAAGAGCGAAACCTGTGACAAGTTCAAAGAGTATCGTGCGGAAGTGGAAAAGCAATTGGATAAATCTATAAAGACACTTTGATCTGATCGAGGTGGCGAATATCTCTCCGACGAATTTCTAGGACATCTTGTAGAAAATGGGATATTATCCCAATTGACTGCACCTGGTACTCCACAACAGAATGGTGTAGCCGAAAGGAGAAACAAAACCTTATTGGATATGGTACGGTCCATGATGAGTTATTCAACGCTACCATTATCATTTTGGGGATATGCTTTACAAACGGCGTGCTATATTCTGAACCAGGTTCCAAGCAAATCAATTCCCAGAACTCCGTATGAATTGTGGCATGGCAGGAATCCCTCCCTTAGACATATGAGAATATGGGGCTGCCCGGCACATGTACTGGGTGGGGATGCGAAGAAGTTGGAACCAAGATCAGAATTGTGTATGTTTGTAGGGTATCCAAAAGGAACTAAAGGAGGTCTGTTCTATAACCCGAAGGAACAAAAAGTCAATGTCTCAACCCATGCGACATTCTTGGAGGAAAGTCACATGAATAACTTTAAGCCTCGAAGCAAAGTGGTGTTAGATGAGTTATCGGGTGAAAGAACTCCTCCACAGATTTCGGTCTTGGACGCAAGTTCGAATTCCAGTGAAAGACCTGCAGACGATCAACAATTTAGGGTGCCTCGTCATAGTGGGAGGGTTTCGAAGAAACCTAATTTCTTCATGTATGATGCTGAGGTATACCAGGCCGAGGCTCATGAGCATGAGGATGATCCGGTCACTTATAATGAAGCTGTAAATGATGGTGATTCGAAATCTTGGGAACAGGCTATGAACAATGAGATGGATTCTATGAAATCCAACTCTGTTTGGGAACTTGTAGATTTGCCGGATGGGATAAAACCCATTGGATGCAAATGGGTCTACAAAAGAAAGAAGGATACGGAAGGGAGAGTGGAAACTTTCAAAGCTAGACTGGTTGCAAAGGGATACATGCAAAAGGCTGGAATCGATTACGATGAAACCTTTTCGCCTGTTGCTATGCTGAAGTCTATCCGTATTCTTCTGTCCATTGCTGCGGCTCTCGATTACGAGATCTGGCAAATGGATATCAAGACGGCATTCTTAAATGGCCATCTTGAAGAGTGTATCTATATGATACAGCCCGAAGGGTTCGTAGTGAAAGGCCAAGAAAGGAAAGTCTGCAAGTTGCTTAGATCCATTTATGGATTAAAGCAAGCATCCCGCTCATGGAACCAGAGGTTTGATTAAGCAATTAAGACATTTGGTTTTGAGCAGAACGTTGATGAACCCTGTGTTTATAAACGTATTAAGGATGAAAAAGTGGTCTTTCTGATACTCTATGTCGATGATATACTACTCATTGCAAATGATGTAGGGAACTTATCATCGGTCAAGCTTTGGTTACACCAATAGTTTGACATGAAGGACTTGGGAGAAGCTAATTATGTTCTAGGCATTCGTCTCTTCAGAGATCGAAAGAACAAAATAATAGCGTTATCCCAAGCTTCATACATAGATAAAATAATTGACAAATATGCAATGCAAGAGGCAAAGAAAGGCTCACAACCTTCTATTGCCGGTCTAACTTTTTCATTGGATGACTGTCCCAAGACATCGGAAGAAAGAGAGCATATGAGTAAGGTCCCTTATGCATCCGCTGTGGGTAGCCTTATGTACGCTATGCTTTGCACTCGCCCAGATATATGTTTTGCAGTAGGTATGGTGAGTCGATATCAAGCAAATCCTAGAACCAAGCACTGGCAAGCTGTAAAGCATATACTCAAGTATCTTAAGAGAACGAGGGATTATACGCTGGTGTATTCTGGAGGGGACCTAACACCCGTAGGATACACGGACTCAGACTTCCAGACTTGTAAGGATTCGAGGAAATCAACATCTGGATCAGTGTTTTTACTCGGAAGAGGCCCCATTGTGTGGGGGAGCGTGAAGCAGGGCTGCACAGCTGACTTTACTATGGAGGCTGAGTATGTGGCTACGGCTGAGGCATCTAAAGAAGCAGTTTGGCTCCGCAAGTTCTTTAGAGACCTTGAGGTCATTCCCGGTGCTGACAAGCCTATCACACTTTACTGTGATAATACAGGGGCTATTGCCAACACAAGGGAATCTCGGCACCACAAGAGGACCAAGCACATCGATCGGAGATATCATATTGTTAGAGGGCATGTGGAGACAGAACAAGTGGATGTATGTAAGATCGCGACCGAGGACAACATCGCCGATCCCTTTACTAAGACTTTGGTGACTAGAAGCTTTGAAAAGCATGTAGAGGCGATGGGGATGCGTAACATGGCACATCTACTTGCTTAGGGCAAGTGGGAGATTGTTAGGAAATGCCGTAAGCATTAGAGACATTTTGATGTATTCATTTTGAACCGGATAATAAAATTATATATAGAGGTTATTCATTACATTGTTATCTGTCCTCGTCTTATTTACATGTTAAAGTAAATGTAAGCAAATATGGCTCACTGACTGCTTGTGTTAAAACTGTTAGAACGTTGCATGCAATGGACTTTTGTATGCGAGAAGACAATGTTCTAAAGTTAGCGGTCTAAACGATGGTCTGTAGTCTATGGGGTTAGACCGAGCATCTAATTCATGTTAAGACTATTATGTTGTCTAAAGCCTTGGAGGGGACGGTTTGTCTTGACTATCTGGAGCTGGACTCCCAAGTAGAGACATAGATATGTTACTTGGTAGTGACATATTAGACCGGGACTAAAGCGTAATTGATCTACATAGGCCGCTATGAGTGGATCAATCTGCTTTTGACGTTCATTGTACAATAACCTTAATCCTGAGTAAATGAAATACTTCATGTATATGACTTGTGTACTTTGATGTTCAAATGGCTAAAGCGTCTCAGAGGTAGTAAGTTTATAGACCAGTTCGTTGGGTGCATGACTTGTATACGATGAAGGGTTTGTTTGCAGATATCGAAATCATAGCTCTAAGGAGTTAAAGGTATCCTCTTAAAGGCATTATACTGAATGTAAAAATGGACAAGGCCTTGGGTCGTCTGCTGGGCGGATGACTTCTTATTCACATATGGTGAATAATCATTTTCTTAATTCGGTAGTATAATGGAACTTTAAGATAGCCTGATCAGTAGGATTAAACGGACTTTGACCTAAGACTGATCATGGATATCATATGAGGGTTTTGCATATATGGCAAGGTCATTGGATAGTAGCTCGTCACAGGCTTACGTAATACGGTATATAATTGGGAGTTCAGTTTCAGGTTTATAGTGGTGTGACTCTGAAACTAGTGATCATATGATTGAGTTGTTTGGTAAAGAATGATGATCATATGGATTTGCGGGAGCCCGATTATATATGTCCAATCAGTCCCTCTACTAGCTCCACATAGTTCCTTAACGTTTGGCAAATTGATTTGTGTATGCTATTGGCTAGTTTATTATGCATGGATGGTGATGACACAGGATTAGGATGGTAGACAAGATTCTCTCCGGTTGGATTCAGATTTTGTTTTGGATAATAGAGTACACAATTATTCGAACTCCAAATAAAGTTGCCATGATTTTATTTGAGATTGGATTGGAGTTGTAGAAAATTATCCATGAGAACAAGAATTTGAAACACAACCGTTTTGTGGATTTTGAAATTTGAATTTTGAAATTTGAATTTGAATTTTGAATTTGAAATTCAAATTTGAAATTTGAATTTGAAATTTAAATTTGAAATTTGAAATTTGAATTTGAAATTCAAATTTGAAATTTGAAATTCCAATTTTGAATCACAGTCCAAGTGGGATTCGAATTTGTTGTGGAAAATCCACAAGGTTTGAAATTCGAATTTGAGTTGGATTTAGAGAGGATAATCTTGTTAGAATCCTACTTGAATTTTGAATCCAAATTCTAACAAATTATGGACGAAATTTTGAGGATAATCCTCAATGGAATTTCGGTTTTTGTGGATAAGGTTCAAGGGAAAAATTCTAGTTTCAATCCTAGTTGAATTTGGATTCTCTCCTTCCCTGAAAAGTGGCCGAAATTATAGAGGAAATCTCCTAGGAAAATTCGGTTATTTTGAATAAGGTTGAGATAAGATTCAAGCTTGAAAATCCTAGTGAAATTTTGATTCTCCCTTATCCTAAATGTGGCCGAATTTTTGGAGGGAAAATCTCCTAGGAAATTTTGGATTTTTTGGTTGAAAAAGGGAGATAAAATTCTAGTTAAAATCTTGTTTAGATTTGGATTGGATTTATCTTAAATAAACCGAATTTTATTGTTGGGATTTTCCCATGGAAAATTCAGATTTTATGGATATGGATAAGGGAGAATATCTTTTCCTAATCCAATTCAAATTTAGAGAATCACCTCATGCAGGTCTATAAATAGAGGCCCTGCCACTCCAGTTCTCTTAGACCACAGACTCTCAGGTGAGCAGGCTTATTGTTGCATAGCTCATCGTGACAATAAGTTCTTTAGAGATCTAGGTGGTCGGAAGAAGACTAGCAGTGCTAGCATACCGATCGAGATTCAGAGTGCCCACACACTCAGCCATTCAGGAATTGGAGAATAGTAGAGAAGGCTAGTTGGTTAAAGCCTCCGGTCATTCTCCTCCTGCAAGATTGTCGTCCTTGAGGTATGAGTTTTAATTGTTGTTGGTTTATTGTATATGGCATCATGAGATATTTAACGATCTAAAAATTTTTGTTGTTCCGCTGCGCCACTCTGATACGTTTTTATTGATTTATTTTCCTACAGAACGATGATTAATTTGTCAAGTAGACGGTTGATCGAATTTGATACGAGTTAGACACCAAATCCCCATAATAGGCCAATAGGGTACTGACGGGTCTTGGTACCCCATAGAAACGCAAGTTATAGTCACTAACGTTAATAGTGACTCAATGAGGGTATTAATGAGAAACGTTATTGATGACAGGTGGTAACTTGTGAATTGATAAAGGCGTGATTTCAAGTTGCTTGCAATTAGGTAAGTACAACTCCGCCTGTGGCATGATTGAAAATGCTTTTAAATGATATTTTTACAGTATGTTAAAATATGTATGCCATGTACATGATGTTGCATTTCATGTTAAAGAGCATGTAGTTTCACAATGAAGTAGATTGATGAAAAAGGAAGATAGATACCATACATCCCTACCATGTAGGATTTGGGACAGCTTAGAGAAGCATATGGATAGAAAAGATAAACAAGACGGAAAGTAATAAGCGTGTCATACCGACCCTTTCAAATGAAGGGGTTTTAAGTTCAAGTAGAAAGTTGAGCATCCATTGTTGGCTCTCCGGCTATTTTACCACGGGCGTTACTGATGGTCTGTGCATGCACAGTACTGACACATAGGCCCTAAATAGACAAGAAAAGAAAAAAGAAGTTGAAGCATAAATAAATATAACCGGATCATACATTAGTTATAGTTCACCATGCTTCTAGATGCAGTCAGTACATGATATTTCTGTGATGCACATGTTATGTGAAGTTTTATAATTATTGATATGGTACGTGCTATGTGACATGTTAAAGTGGTATATGTGATATATGACTGCTTATATATTTTTAAGTATGTACTATGTTTAAACATGTTTTACGGTAAACATGTTATACTTACTGGGCATAAAGCTCACGTAATGTGTTCATGCTGTAGATAAGCATCCTATAGCTTAAATCCTAATGGGCGATGGTGGCGGCGGAGGCAGATGTGAGGGCAAGGTTATGGAGACACCACGAGTTTATCTTCCATAAAGTTTAAGTATCATTATTTTGAATAGTAATGGTTAAATAGTACTTTGAATAGTAATTGTCAGACAGTATGTTTGTATAGTAACCGTTAAATGATATTTTTAAATAGTAACAGTAAACCGTATTTTTGAATAGTAATCATTAAATAGTATTTTTAAATAGTAATCAGCATACGTACGTATATAATAAATACGTAGATGTAAAATATAAAAAAAATCCCTAATTTTATGATATCTAGTTATGTATAAATTACTAGAAAGTATAAGAAAAGCAAGCAAGTTTAGTTTTTAAATGACGGTCCGGGCCATTGAGGGGACGGGGCGTCACATTTTCTATCCCATCGATAAATTTTCCCCCTCGTTTCCTAAAATACCCCTAACGTACATCATTTTCGTTCTCGGCATTTTAGACATTGGAGGGTCATTTAACTATTCCTCTTGGGTTTAGTTTTCCATTGTCAATTCTAACCTACCGAGGGGTCTCGGTTTTTACTATCGAGCCTACATTTTTACCCCTCGTTTCCCGAAATGCCCTTATGCCATTTTAAAAATTTTGGTAGCATTTTCGCTTAAATTTTAGGTTTTCTCGATGTTAGGTACGCCTCAGAACCTTGGTACCTATCATGTATTATACCAGAGACTTATGTTACACAAAGTTAGCAAACTTTACGTAAAACTTTTTTACATTAACCATCATTCCATACAACATATCAATTCACCATTTTTCTTCAATTATGCCCACAGTTTTTCTCATGGTATTCAACACCAAAACTTTTTATCATAAAGCTCATTCATCACATATCCATCTTAGGATTTCTAATGCACATTTCAACATTAAAAACCTAAGAAAATTTTCATTTCAACCTAGCCTTATGCCACGGTTTTCATGTTCCAAAACCTTAGGAAAATTTTTCTCTTATTCCTAGGGTCTTTTATCAATATTTCCTTATCAATTTCCATCACAAAATCTTTCATAATCTCATGTTCATAAGTCACGGTTTCAATAGGAAACATGCATCAAAATTTGCTTGTTTCAAGATTCTAAAACATGCTTTACTCACTACATCACCAAACTAACATAAATGCTAAAACAAAACATCAAATTTCTTCACCATTTTTCACCCAACATGCCATGGTTTTCTTGAAGAAAATCACTACGAAATGCTTCAAAATGATGGCTTACCTTATCAACTTGATCCCTTGCTACTTGAACTAGGATTGAAAGCTAGTTTAGTGAAGAATTTTTGTCAAAATTTTGGCTTAACAGGGGAGGAAGCTCACGGCCACAAAGAGGCAGAGTTTTGGCTGATTTTCACAAATTTTCCAAGTGAATTTTCCTCACCTATTTATAGACAAATGGTGGAGGACCAATTGGCAATTTTTCCCAATAATTTGGTAATTGTTAAGGGCTTTTTAGCAAACTTCTAAAGACCAAAAAGCAAAATTTTTGCTGATTTTTTTCAAGCCTTGGCCGACTCTTTTTTTCCCATTTTTAACAAATTTTTTTCATGCCATTTTGGCTAAATCTTGGCCTTGATCCAAGATTCCCATTAATCCACGCCATTAATGCTACCTACCACCTTTTAATCCTTAAATTAACCATTTATTACATAACATTTTTTATGTCATCATGACATCATCTAATTAATTCATATATATTAATTCGTGATCAAAGTCTGACCAAAAGTCAAACCGAATGGAAATCTACCGAAATCGTGTGGGCGAGTTTCTGACACCTCCAGTGTGATTGGTCCATCTTATTTTGCTTCCGTTTAACCAAAATTCATTACCGTAAATTTTTATCCTTTAGTGTACTTCGGTGCACTATCCAGGGTTTTTTGGCTCTGATTTAAGGCCGTCTCACCCGTTTCTGTTCGGGAGGATTTTTCATCTCTGAACTTACTCTCTTTAACACTGTTAGAACATTTTGTTGCATTTTCAATAGTATTAAAACATAACTTTTTCATATTTTATACATTAAAATTGTCATGTACATACAATTTCAAATTTCTCCGAGAATCTCAAAATTCCCAGTTATCACATTCACCCCTCCTTATAAAATTTTCATCCTCAAAAATTTAGAATAAGTGGAGGTACAATTCTCTAATTTCATCCTTGTGCTCTTATGTAGCCTCTTCGATATTGTTATTTTTTCACAGCACTTTGACTAATGGGATCGTCTTGTTCCTTAAGACTTTTTCTTCTCGTGCCAAAGTTTGAATAGGCTTCTCTTCATACGTTAGATCTTTCTGAATCTGGATCGGTTTATGTTTTAATATATGGGATGGATCCGGTATGTACTTTCGCAACATGGACACATAGAATACATTATACACTGCTGACATTTCCGGAGGTAATG
Organism: Antiaris toxicaria; assembly: GCA_035233585.1. Classification (NCBI taxonomy): domain Eukaryota; kingdom Viridiplantae; phylum Streptophyta; class Magnoliopsida; order Rosales; family Moraceae; genus Antiaris; species Antiaris toxicaria. The sequence goes on from CP141153.1 coordinate 62,431,693, forward strand.
CCAATTTATAGGCAACCTTCTCAATGCATTCGATAATCTCAAATGGTCTAATATATCTTAGACTCAATTTCCCTCTCTTACCGAAACACATTATCCCTTTCATCGGTGAAACTCTTAAAATTACGAAATCCCCTTCGTTAAAGTCCAGGGATCTTCGTCGTTTGTCGCCAAAGCTCTTTGTCGGCACTGCGCTATCTTCATATGTCGCTATATTTTTGCGACTGCATCAGTTGTTTCTTGCACACAATCCGTCTTGTATAGCTACTTTTCTTGTAGATCATACCCGTGGATGTAGGATAATAAATCGATAAAAATTTATCAGAGTAGCGCAGCGGAACAATAAAAATTTTTAGATCGTTAAATATCTCATGATGCCATATACAATAAACCAACAACAATTAAAACTCATGCCTTAAGGACGCCAATCTTGCAGGAGGAGAATGACCTGAGGGCTTCAACCAACTAGCCTTCTCTACTATTCTCCAATTCCTGAATGGCTGAGTGTGTGGGCACTCTGAACCTCGATCGGTATGCTGGCACTGCTAGTCTTCTTTCGACCACCCAGATCTCTAAAAAACTTATTGTCACGGTGGGCTATGCAACAATAAGCCTGCTCACCTGAGAGTCTGTGGCCTAAGAGAACTAGAGTGGCAGGACCTCTATTTATAGACCTGCATGAGGTGATTTTCTGAATTCGAATTGGATTAGGAGAATATATTCTCCCTTATCCACAAGCACAAAATCTGAATTTTCCAAGGGAAAATTCCAACAATAAAATCGGCCACTTTAGGATAAATCCAATCCAAATCTAAACAAGATTATTTTATCTCCCTTTTTCAACCAAAAAATCTGAAAATTCTAAGGAGAAAATCTCCTCAAAAATTCGGCCACTTTTGGATTAGGGAGAATGAAAATTCCACTAGGATTTTCAAGCTTGAATCTTATCTCATCCTTATCCAAAATAACCGAATTTTTCCTAGGAGATTCACTCCTAAATTTCAGCCACCTTATGGAAGGAGAGAATCTAAATTCAACTGGGATTGAAACTTGAATTTTTCCTTGAACCTTATCCATAAAAAATCCGAAAATCATTGAGGATAATCCTCAAAATTTTCGTCCAACTTTAGTTAGGATTTGGATTCAAAATTCAAGTAGGATTCTAACAAGATTATCCTCTCCATATCCAACTCAAATTCGAATTTCAAACCTTGTGGATTTACCACAATAAATTCGAATCCCACGTGGACTGTGATTCAAAATTTGAATTTCAAATTTCAAATTCAAATTTCAAATTTCAAATTTCAAATTCAAATTTGAAATTCAAATTTCAAATTCGAATTTCAAATTCAAATTTCAAATTCAAATTTCAAATTTCAAATTTCAAATTTCAAAATTCAAATTCAAAATTCAAATTTCAAAATTCAAATTTCAAAATCCACAAAACAGTTGTGTTTCAAATTCTTGTTCTCATGGATAATTTTCTACAACTCCAATCCAATCTCAAATAAAATCATGGCAACTTTATTTGGAGTTCGAATAATTGTGTACTCTATTATCCAAAACAAAATTTGAATCCAACCGGAGAGAATATTGTCTACCATCCTAATCCTATGTCATCACCATCCATGTATAATAAACTAGCCAAGAGCATATACAAATCAATTTGCCAAACGTTAAGGAATTATGTGGAGCTAGTAGAGGGACTAATTGGACATATATAATCGGGCTCCTGCAAATCCATATGATCATCATTATTTACCGAACAACTCAATCATATGATCACTAATTTCAGAGTCACACCACTATAAACCTGAAACTGAACTCCCAATTATATATCGTATTACGTAAGCCTGTAACAAGCTATCGTCCAATGACCTTGTCATGTATGCAGAACTCTCATATGATATCCATGATCAGCCTTAGGCCAAAGTCTGTTTAATCCTACTGATCAGGCTATCTTAAAGTTCCATTATACTACCGAATAAAGAAAATGATTATTCACCATATGTGAATAAGAAGTCATTCGCCCAGCAGACGACCCAAGGCCTTGTCCATTTTCACATTCAGTATAATGCCTTTAAGAGGATATCCTTAACTCCTCATTAGAGCTATGATTCCGGTATCTGTAAATGAACCCTTCATCGTATACAAGTCATGCACCCAATGAATCGGTCTATAAGCTTACTGCCTCTGAGACGCTTTAGCCATTGGAACATCAAAGTACACAAGTCATATACATGAAGCTGTCCTTTTACTCAGGATTAAGGTTACTGCATAATGAACATCAAAAGCAGATCGATCCACTCAAAGCGGACTTCGTAGATCAATCACGCTTTAGTCCCGGTCTAATATGTCACCACCAAGTAACATATCTATGTCTCTACTTGGGAGTCCAGCTCCAGACAGTCAAGACAAACTGTTCCCTCCAAGGCTTTAGACAACATAATAGTCTTAACATGAGTTAGATGCTCGGTCTAACCCTATAGACTACAGACCATAGTTTAGACTGCTAACTTTAGAACATTGTCTTCTCGCATACAAAATTCCATTGCATGCAACGTTCTAACAGTTTAACACAAGCAGTCAGGGAGCTATATTTGCTTACATTTACTTTAACATGTAAATAAAATGAGGACAAATAGCAATGTAATGAATAACCTCTATATATAATTTTATTATCCAGTTCAAAATAAATACATCAAAATGTCTCAAATGCTTAGGGCATTTCCTAACAATCTCCCACTTGCCCTAAGCCAGCAGATATGCCATGTTACGCATCTCCATCGCCTCTACGTGCCTCTCAAAGCTTCTAGCCACCAAAGTCTTAGTAAAGGGATCGGCAATGTTGTCTTCAGACGCGATCTTATATACATCTACTTGTCCTGTCTCTGCATGCCCTCTAATAATATGATATCTCCGATCTATGTGCTTGGTCCTCTTGTGGTGTCGAGATTCCTTTGTGTTGGCAATAGCCCCTGTGTTATCACAGTAAAGTGTGATAGGCTGGTCAACACCCGGAATGACCTCAAGGTCTCTAAAGAACTTGCGGAGCCAAACCGCTTCTTTAGATGCCTCAACCGCAGCCACATATTCAGCCTCCATAGTAGAGTCAGCTGTGCAGCCATGCTTCATGCTCCTCCACACAATGGCACCTGCTCCGAGCAAAAACACTGATCCAGATGTCGATTTCCTTGAATCCTTACAAGTCTGGAAGTCTGAGTTCGTGTATCCTACGGGTGTTAGGTCCCCTCCAGAATACACCAGCATATAATCCCTCATTCTCTTAAGATACTTGAGTATATGCTTTACGGCTTGCCAGTGCTTGGTTCCAGGATTTGCTTGATATCGACCCACCATACCTATAGTAAAACATATATCCAGGCGAGTGCAAAGCATAGCGTACATAAGGCTACCCACAGCGGATGCATAAAGAACGTTAATCATATGCTCTCTTTCTTCCGATGTCTTGGGACAGTCATCTAATGAAAGAGTTAGACTGGTAATCGAAGGTTTTGAGCCTTTCTTTGCCTCTTTCATTGTATATTTGTCAATTATTTTATCTATGTATGAAGCTTAGGATAATGTTATCATTTTGTTCTTTCGATCTCTGAAGAGACGAATGCCTAGAACATAATTAGCTTCTCCCAAGTCCTTCATGTCAAACAGTTGGTGTAACCAAAGCTTGACCGATGATACATTTATAAACACAGGGTTCATTAACGTTCTGCTCAAAACCAAATGTCTTAATCGCTTGATCAAACCTCTGGTTCCATGAGCGGGATGCTTGCTTCAATCCATAAATGGATCTAAGCAACTTGCAGACTTTCCTTTCTTGGCCTTTCGCTACGAACCCTTAGGGCTGTATCATATAGATACCTCTTCAAGATGGTCATTCAAGAATGCCGTCTTGATATCCATTTGCCAGATCTCGTAATCGAGAGCCGCAGCAACGGATAGAAGAATACGGATAGACTTCAGCATAGCAACAGGCGAAAAGGTTTCATCGTAACCAGTCTAGCTTTGAAAGTTTCCACTCTCCCTTTTGCATCCTTCTTTCTTTTGTAGACCCATTTGCATCCAATGGGTTTTATCCCATCTGGCAAATCTACAAGTTCCCAAACAGAGTTGGATTTCATAGAATCCATCTCATTGTTCATAGCCTGTTTCCAAGATTTAGAATCAACATCATTTATAACTTCATCATAGGTGACCGGATCATCCTCATGCTCATGAGCCTCGGCCTGGTATACCTCAGCATCATACATGAAGAAATTAGGTTTCTTCGAAACCCTCCCACTATGACGAGGCACCTTAAATTGTTGATCGTCTGCAGGTCCTTCACCGGAACTCAGACTTGCGTCCAAGACCGAAATCTATAGAGTAGTTCTTTCACCCGATAACTCCTCTAGCACCACTTTGCTTCGAGGTTTAAAGTCATTTATGTGACTTTCCTCCAAGAATGTCGCATGGGTTGAAACAATGGCTTTTTGTTCCTTCGGGTCATAGAACAGACCTCCTTTAGTTCCCTTTGGATACCCTACAAACATGCACAATTCTGATCTTGGTTCCAACTTTTTCACATCCCCATCCAGTACATGCGTCGGGCAGCCCCATATTCTCATATGTCCAAGGGAGGGCTTCCTGCCATGCCACAATTCATACGGAGTTCTGGGAATTGATTTGCTTGGAACCTGATTCAGAATATAGCATGCCGTTTGTAAAGCATATCACTAAAATGATAATGGGAGCGTTGGATAACTCATCATGGATCGTACCATATCCAACAAGGTCCTGTTTCTCCTTTCGGCTACACCATTCTGTTATGGAGTCCCAGGTGTAGTTAATTGGGATAATATCCCGTTCTCTACAAGATGTCCTAGAAATTCATCGGAGAGGTATTCCCCACCTCGATCAAATCGAAGTGTCTTTATGGATTTATCCAATTGCTTTTCCACTTCCGCACGATACTCTTTGAACTTGTCAAAGGTTTCGCTCTTGCAGTGCATTTGATACACATATCCATACCTCGACTAATCATCTATAAAAGAGACATAATACTCGAACCCTCCTCGTGCTGTGACGTTCATGGGGCCATATATGTCAGTGTGCACAATTTCTAAGAGCTCCTGAGCCCTTGTACCCTTAGCTTCAAAAGATCTCTTAGTCATTTTACCCTCTAGACAAGACTCACATTGAAGAAGACCTACCTCCTCTAGAGATTCCAGAGGACCGTCTTTCACCAATCTTTGAATCCTATCTTGATTAATATGACCAAGTCTTAAATGCCAAAGATACGCCTTGTTAGAGTGAGAAACTTTCAACCTTTTAGAGTTATCTATTAATTTAGTGTCAAGCAGTGAGTACATCTTTGGTTTGATCAAATATAGGTTTCCATCCATCCATCCAGAACAGATAAAAGACTTATTTCTATGAATATTAACTCTTTTACTAAAAGAAACTGAATAAGAATCCTTTATTAAACAAGCTACCGATATAAGGTTTCTCCTAAAATTAGGAACATAAAAACAGTCTTTCAATAAAATAAACCTAAATTGATCAAAATAAAGGTAAATATCTCCCACTGCCTCAGCCACCACCAAGCAGCCGTCTCCAGTTCGCAACGAGAGGCTCCTATCATGTAGACTTCTCGTTTCCACGAACCCCTGCATAGAAACATAAACATGATTAGTGGCGCCCGAATCAATGACCCATGTGTCTTTCGATTCTTCCACCAAACACGCTTCCAAGTAGTGAAGTTCCTTACCTTCCTAGCTCTTGGCGGCTAGGAATTCCCAGCAAGACTTCTTAAAGTGACCTACCTTCCCACAACGAAAGCATTTGGAATTTTTAGGGCCCCTGGGCTTCTTGTTCTTTTTCTTCTTCTTCCCATCCGAGACAGGAGGATTAGAAGAACTGGAAGCCGCTTGCTTCTGATTTGGCCTCTTCCTCTTCCGTGAGGGTTTGGAAGATTCTACCAAATTGGACTCACCTTTGGGTTGGACCGCATCCCCATCCCTGATCATCCACTCATAAGCTTGGAGTTACTTCATGAGCTCGGTTAGTCCTAACTCCCTTGTCACCAGATTGTATGCAGCCTTAAACCCCACAAAATCTTTAGACAGAGTTTTGAACACCATCTCAATCTGGGTGTTGTACTCCAACTCAGCACCGTTTTCGGCAGCCTCAGCGAAGAATCCCATTAGAGTGATCATATGGTCCTTCACCGGAGTACCCACCTTTTGCTTAGAGTTCATAATGTTGGTTATAGCGGACTATCGAGCTAACTTTTCTTGGCCTTCGAACATGTCCTCCAGATTGTCCATGATCTCCCTAGCAACCTAATAAGTCTCATGCCGCTTTTGTAAAGCACTCGTCATGCTAGCAAGCACGTAGCATCGAGCTATATCATTGGATTCTCTCCAACGAGTATAGGCAACCGGGACTTCCTCAAGCGGTGTGTCAGGTTTTGGCCCTGGTGGGCATGGTTCGTCCAGTACGAACTTGTGTCTCTCGCCGCTGAGAACTATCAACAGATTGCTTTTCCAATCTTTATAATTATCGCCATTCAGTTTATTCTCAGTAAGTATTGAAATGAGGGGTGTCAGTGACATTTTGAATTGAAATAAAATTATACTAGACATCATTACAAAGCCCAAGCAAATATACAGATAATTTAGCAAATAAAACATACAAGTATGTTCCTACATGAAACTTGAAAAACATGTAGCATTGCAACGGTAATTCTCAGCACCTATTGCCCCAAGCCACCGAGGGGTGGTCATGAAAACAAATAGCCAGAACATGGACCCCATCCAATTAATACATGTTGTCTTAAATCCTCTAAGGTTAAGACATATATTAATAACTGCTTATTTGGCCACCAGTTTAGTTAACAGAGCTTCTAGGGAAGGTTAATAACTAAACAAGTCTTGAGTGTATAACCATTGTTTACTTAGCCCGATCCACGTCCTACCAAGCCACCGAGGGGTGGTCATGAATAGGATCGTACCCGAACACGTTTTCCACATAGGAGATCCAATCTAGTATACCGGCGGTAGTAAACACCTACTGAGGGGTGTGGTCAGGGCAGAACTGACGCGAGGCATTATCATACTTTCACATATGGATCAACAATGGAGGCCGTGGGTTTTGTTTGAAACCCTCTCCCACTCAATATTTTGAAAAACATGCAAGTTTTGACAAATTATGTATGATCAATATAGTATGAGGGGCACTTACCTATCCTATATGACACGTTATCAAATATACATATAAAACATCCATCAATACATATTTATACATCCATGACATATCACAGAAAAACATTTGGCAGAATAACCAAGCCATGGTTCCATCCTAGAACAAAGAAAATAAAGATTACAAAATTCCATCCAAAGCATTCTTTGGGTCTTGAATTTTGTTCCGTCTTCTTGTATCCATCTTTATGTAGCCTCTCCATTTATTTCTCATCCTAAGAATAATTTAAAATTTAAATCTCCAAAAATTTAAATTTCAAATTCAAATTCCAAATTTGAATTTCAAATTTAAATTCCAAATTTAAATTTTAAACAATTTTAAACATCATGTGTAATAATATATAATTTCAAAAATTTCAAATTTTCAATTACATATTTTTAAACATGATTTAAAATTAAATCTCAAATTTAAAAATCAAAATTTTTCAATTTTTTGAATCGTCGCACCACCGTCCTCGGAGGCGGCAGCCGCCGAGGGCAACCACCAGCCCCAGGGGGGCTGGCAGCCCACGGTCGCCCTTGTGCAGCCTTGCCGGGCTGGAGGCCAAGCCTGTAGTGCCAGGCTGTAGGCAGCTCCTGCAGCCATAGGCTACACGCCCAGGCTGCGGTCAGCCTTGGGGAGGCCACGGCCACCCTCGGCTACAGGCCAAGCCTGTAGCCATGGGTGGTTATGGCCTGCACAGGGGCTGCCGCAGCCCATCCTGCCCGAGGGCAGAGACTGCAGCCCCACCAAGGCCCGACGGCCTATCCCGAGGGGCCGTGTCTCGATTTTTGTGTCATATTCCAATTTACCTATTAGGATCTCCAAAATTAATTTTAAATCCCAGTAAAATTGAAATTTTCCACACAATCAAAATTTCAACCTTTAAATCAAATTTAACTTTTGGGAAAAATAAATTACGGTCTTCAATCTTCAATTTCCTCCAAGAATAATTACATAAAATTTCTTAAACTGTTTCCGGTGTACAAAATTCTAACCATAATAATTCTAAGAGACAAAAATTAAAATCCATGGGAAAATTACAGTGTTAATAAACTGCTCTCATGGTCACATAAAAAATTCCTAGATAGAATTTTTCTAAATTCTAAGGAACCATAACCGGCATAAACAAGCATGTTTATAATAATTCAGAAAATTAAAATAACCACATACTTTATGCATAATCCATGATAACAACATAAAGGAACCCTAGAATGCCACTCTCTAAATATCAAATTCATACAAAAATAAAAAGACTAAGTAATTGTCTAATTTATGTACATGGCATAGTCATGAGATGTCTTTGATTCCAATTGTAGGATAATAAATCGGTAAAAACGTATCAGAGTGGCGCAGCAGAACAATAAAAATTTTTAGATTGTTAAATATCTCATGATACCATAAACAATAAACCAACAACAATTAAAACTCATACCTCAAGGACGCCAATCTTGCAGGAGGAGAATGACCAGAGGGCTTCAACTAACTAGCCTTCTCTACTATTCTTCAATTCCTGAATGGCTGAGTGTATGAGCACTCTGAACCTCGATCGGTATGCTAGCACTGCTAGTCTTCTTCCGACCACCCAGATCTCTAAAGAACTTATTGTCACGGTAGGCTATGCAACAATAAGCCTGCTCACCTAAGAGTTTGTGGTCTAAGAGAACTGGAGTGGCAGGACCTCTATTTATAGACCTGCATGAGGTGATTCTCTGAATTCAAATTGGATTAGGAGAAGATATTCTCCCTTATCCATAAGCACAAAATCTGAATTTTCCAAGGGAAAATCCCAACAATAAAATTCAGCCACTTTAGGATAAATCCAATCCAAATCTAAACAAGATTTTAACTAGAATTTTATCTCCCTTTTTCAACCAAAAATCTGAAAATTCTAAGGAGAAAATCTCCTAAAAAATTCGGCCACTTTTGGATAAGGGAGAATCAAAATTCCACTAGGATTTTCAAGCTTGAATCTTATCTCATCCTTATCCAAAATAACCGAATTTTTCCTTGGAGATTCACTCCTAAATTTCGGCCACCTTATGGAAGGAGAGAATCCAAATTCAACTGGGATTGAAATTTGAATTTTTCCTTGAACCTTATCCATAAAAAATCCGAAAATCATTGAGGATAATCCTCAAAATTTTCGTCCAACTTTAGTTAGGATTTGGATTCAAAATTCAAGTAGGATTCTAACAAGATTATCCTCTCCATATCCAACTCAAATTCGAATTTCAAACCTTGTAGATTTACCACAACAAATTTGAATCCCACTAGGACTGTGATTCAAAATTTGAATTTCAAATTTCTAATTCGAATTTCAAATTCAAATTTAAAATTTAAAATTTCAAATTTCAAATTCAAATTTCAAATTCGAATTTCAAATTCAAATTTCAGATTGAAATTTCAATTTCAAATTTCAAATTTCAAATTTCAAAATTCAAATTTCAAATTTCAAATTCAAATTTCAAAATCCACAAAATAGTTGTGTTTCAAATTCTTGTTCTCATGGATAATTTTCTACAACTTCAATCCAATCTCAAATAAAATCATGGCAACTTTTTTTGGAGTTTGAATAATTGTGTACTCTATTATCCAAAATAAAATCTGAATCTAACCGGAGAGAATCTTGTCTACCATCCTAATCCTTTGTCATCACCATCCATGCATAATAAACTAGCCAAGAGCATACACAAATCAATTTGCCAAACGTTAAGGAATTATGTGGAGCTAGTAGAGGGACTGATTAGACATATATAATCGGGCTCCCACAAATCCATATGATCATCATTCTTACCGAACAACTCAATCATATGATCACTAATTTCAGAGTCACACCACTATAAACCTGAAACTGAACTCCCAATTATATACCGTATTACGTAAGCCTGTGACAAACTATAGTCTAATGACCTTGTCATGTATGCAAAACCCTCATATGATATCCATGATCAGCCTTAAGCCAAAGTCCGTTTAATCCTACTGATCAAGCTATCTTAAAGTCCATTGACTAACTTTAGACCGCTCAGTCTAACCCCATAGACTACAGACCATAGTTTAGACCGCTAACTTTAGAACACTGTCTTCTCGCATACAAAAGTCCATTGCATGTAACGTTCTAATAGTTTAACACAAGTAGTCAAGGAGCCATATTTGCTTACATTTACTTTAACATGTAAATAAAATGAGGACAAATAGCAATGTAATGAATAACCTCTATATATAATTTTATTATCTAGTTCAAAATAAATACATCAAAATGTCTCTAATGCTTAGGGCATTTCCTAACAGTGGATAGGTGATCTACACTTCCTTCCATATAAAGCTTCATAGGGTGCCATTCCTATAGAAGCTTGGTAGCTATTGTTGTTTGAAAATTCTACCAATGGAAGTTTTTCATTCTAGTTTCCTGGGAAATCTATTGCACATGCACGAAGTATGTCTTCTAATGTTTGGATTGTCCGTTCTGATTGCTCGTTTGTTTGAGGATGGAAAGTCGTACTCAGACGTAATTCTGTTCCCATAGCTTCTTGCATGCACTTCTAGAAATTCGAAGTGAATCGCATATCACGATCCAATACAATGGACTTAGGAGCACCATGTAACCTGATGACATAGGTTACATAGAGGTTCGCTAGTTTTTCCAGTGAAAAATTCATTTTCACTACTATGAACCTTGCCATTTTTGTTAATCTATTGACAATAACCCAAATGGCATTGTAGCCTTCTCGGGTTTTCGGTAATCCTACCATAAAGTCTATCATAATATGTTCCTATTCCATTCAAAAATTTCTAACGGTTCTAATTTTTTGCTTGGATGCTGGTGTTCGGCCTTAATTCTTTGGCACGTCATACATCAGCTCACAAATTCTACAATGTCCTTCTTCATCCCCTTCCACTAGAATTATAACTTTAAATCCTGGTACATCTTATTGGCTCTGTGATGCACTGAATATGGCGTTTCATGGGCTTCTACCATAATTCACCTTCTTAATCCTTCATCATCGGGAACATGAATTCTTCCCTGATGTAGGATCAATCTATCCTTGGACATTCCTTTCTGAGGATTTGCTAGATTGGGATCTCGCTTTTGAGCCTCTCTAATGTCCTCGTATAATGATGATTCCAATTGAAGTGCAGCCAATCTTCCTGATATTAGCTCCATCTTTAATGCATTGATCTCTTATTGCAATGGCCTTGGAAATTTTTCAATCGACAGTTACAGCTAAACAACAGATTTTCTACTTAACGCATCTGCAACACGATTGGCTTTTTTGGAATGGTAGAAGATCTCATAATCATAAACTTTTACTGACTCTAACTATCTCTTCTGTCACATGTTTAACTCTTTTTGTGTCAAGAAGTACTTGAAACTCTGATGGTCAGTATAGATCTGACACTGAGCTCCATATAAATAGTGTCGCTAGATCTTAAGTGTGAATACTACTATGAAAGGTTCTAGATCATGTGTGGGATAATTTCTTTCATGATCCTTTAATTGACGTGAGGCATAGGTAATCACCTTATTGCCATGCATCAGGATAGCTCTTAATCCCATTTTAGAAGCATTGATGTATATCACGAACATCTCCCCTTCAGTAGGAAGCGTAAGGATTGGCATGCTCGTCAATCACTTCTTCAACTCTCGAAAGCTTATTTCGCACTCATTAGTCCACTTGTACTTCCTCTCTTTACGTGTCAAAGCCGTGAGAGGTGTAGCGAGTCATGCAAATCCCTCTACAAATCTCCTATAATAGCTGGCTAAGCCTAAGAAACTTCATATTTCGGTCACGTTCTTAGGTGCAGGCCATTCATTGATCGCCTCCACTTTAGAAAGATCCACAGTGATTCCTTCCTTAGAGACTATGTGTCCGAGGAAATGTACTCTATTTACCCAAAATTCACACTTAGAGAATTTTGCATAGAGTTGGTGCTTCCTTATTGTTTGAAGAACAATCCTCAGGTGTTCCTCATGCTCCTTATGAGTCTTTGAATATATAAGTATGTCATTGATAAAAACAATGACAAACTTATCTAGAAATTCCTTAAAAACTCGATTCATTAGATCCATGAACATAGCTAGCGTATTTGTTAACCCAAACGGCATTACAAGAAAGTTATAATGACTGTAACGGGTCCTAAACGCAGTCTTTAGAATATCACTCTCCTTGATCCGCAGCTTATGATATCCTGATCACAGATCAATCTTGGAAAATACTACTGCGCCTTTGAGTTGATCAAACAAGTCGTCAGTTCTAGGTAATGGATACCTATTCTTGACTGTGACCTTGTTTAATTCCTGGTAATCAACATACATATGAAATGTTCCATCCTTCTTCTTGACAAATAACACGAGAGCACCCAACGAGGAATAGCTCAGACATAGGAATCCCTTGTCAAGAAGCTTTTTCAATTGCTCTTATAACTCCTTTAACTCCACCGGTGCCATTCGATATGGTGCCCTTGAGATAGGTGTAGTTCCTGGCATCACTTTGATCTTAAAAGGGATATCTCATTCTAGCAGCAATCTGGGTAATTCTTCTGGGAAGACATCAAGAAACTCGTTCATAATAGGAACATCTTCAGGTTGAAGCTTCTATTCCTCCGTCACATCCACTATGTACGCTAAGTATCTAACACAGCCGCTAGATATTAGCCTTTTTGCTTTCATCGAATTGATCATCGTCTTCCTCGTTTTACATGACAATCCAACATATTCAAACTGTCTTCTTGATCGGGTTGAAACACTATTTTCTGCTTCCAGCAATCGATCGTAGCTCGATACTTTCCTAGGAAATCCATTCCTAGTATTGCATCATAATCAACTAGCTCTATTATGATCAGTTCCGCATACAACTCCCTATTTGCCATAATTATTGGTACATAAGGTAACCAGTAATTGGACATCAATACTTCTCCTAAGGGTAGAGCCGTTCTAAATTTGATACCTATATTATCTTTAGGATATCCTATTCTATTCGCAAATTCGTATGAAATAAACGAATGCATAGCCCCAGAATCAAATAAAACAGACGCCAAGTGATTAGCGACAGAAAGCTGACCTGTCACTACATTGGATGTCCCAGCTTCTACATCCTCCTTTGTGTAGACCATGACTCAAGCATCAGCATGAGGCAAGCGGTCTAGTCTTTCTTGCGTCTCTGAAGATGAAGGCCCTTCAATCTTTGCTTGTAGTGCATGAGCTTGGGGACGTTGTTGCTGTGGCTGAAACGTTCCCTGCACATTTTACCGATTCTTAGGGCAATTATTTCCAAAATGGCCTTCTTTTCCACACTAAAAATAGGCATTTGGTGCAAGTCTGCATCGGCCTGGGTGTCTCCTTCCACACCAACACAGTCGCGAACAATAGATAATGCATTATTGTTTAACTTCTGCTGCTGATTCCTATTTTTGGAATTATTTCCTTTCCTCTTGCCTTATGACTGTTGGCCAGAAGTGCTTGATTGTCCAGCCTTTACATTTGGATTTGGCTTGCTACCTTGTCCAACTTGGGATCTAGCTTGAGTAGCTTTTGCCATATTCAGTACATCTCGGAGTTAGTAAGATGTACCAGGATTTGAAACTGCAATTCTGGTGGAAAGGGATGAAGAAGGACATTGCTGAATTTGTAAGTAGATGTATGATGTGCCAAAAAGTTAAGGCTGAACACTGACATCCAGGTGGAAAGCTAGAGTCATTGGAAATTTCCCGAATGGAAATGGGAACATATTACGATGGACTTTGTGGTAGGACTGTTGAAAACCCGAGAAGGTTACGATGCTATCTAGGTTATTGTCGATAGATTGAAAAAGACGGTAAGATTCATAGCAGTGAAAATGACTTTTTCACTGGAAAAGTTAGCGAACTTATATGTTAACCACATCGTCAGATTACATAGAGTTCCTAAGTCCATAGTATCAGATTGTGATGCACGATTCACTTTAAATTTCTGAAAGTGCATGCAAGAAGCTATGGGAACGGAAGTGCGCTTGAGTATAGCATTTCATTTGAGACGGACTAGCAATCTGAGCAAAAAATTCAAATGCTAGAGGACATGTTTCGTGCATGTACAATAGATTTCTCGGGGAGCTGGAACGAGAAAGTTCCATTGGTAGAGTTTTTGTACAACAATAACTACCAATCTTTTATAAGAATGGCACCCTATGAAGCCCTATATGGAAAGAAGTGTGGATCACCTGTCCATTAGTATGATTTACAAGAAAAACGACTGCACAAAATAGAGTTTATACAAGAAACAATGGATGCAGTTGTGAAAATACAGCAATAGATGAAAATAGCACAGAGCCGACAGAAGAGCTATGTGGACAAAAGATGAAGATCCCTAGAGTTTAACAAAGGGGATTTCGTATTCTTAAGAGTTTCATCGATGGAATAATGCAGTTCAGAAAGAAAGGGAAATTGAGTTTAAGATATATTGGACCATATGAGATCATCAAACGCATTCGGAAGCTTGCCTATAGATTGGCATTACCTCCAGAAATGTCGACAGTACATAATGTGTTTCATTTGTTGATGTTACGGAAGTACATATCGGATCCATCCCATCTGCTGAAATATGAACCGATCCAAATTCAGGAAGATCTCACTTACGAAGAGAAACCTGTTTGAATCTTGGCATGAGAAGAAGTCTTGAGGAATAAAACGATCCCATTAGTTAAAATGCTGTGGAAAAATTATAACATTGAAGAGGTACGTGGCAACAAGAAGATGAAATTAGAAATTTGTACCCCTATTTATTCTAAATTTTCGAGGATGAAAATTTTGTAAGGAGGGGTGAATGTGATAACCGGGAATTTTTAGATTCTCGAAATAAATTAAAATTATATATATGTGTCAATTTTAATAAATAAAATGTGAAAAAGTTGTGTTTTAATACTATTGAGAATATTGTAAAAATGTTCCGGATGTGTTAAAGAGAGTGAGTTCGGAGATGGAAAATATTACCGAATAGAAACAGGTGAGACGGCTCGAAAACAGAGCCAAAAACCCTGAAGAGTGCACTGGAGTGCACTAAAAGACAAAAATTTATGGTAATGAATTCTGGCCAAATGGAAGCTGTAAGGACCGCCTCGATCATGTACTTTAATTTTCAATTTAATGAGGAATTGAAGAATAATTTGATGCATTTTAGTGTAATTTTTAAGGTACATGTTCTGGTACACGACCGTGTAAGTGGCTGTGTACCACTCAGACTGTGTACGTGTGTGTAACCGTGTAAGTATACATGGCCGTGTAGTAGAACACGGTCAGGTACACGGTCGTGTAAGAGGCCGTGTACCACTCGGGTTGTGAACGTGTGAGAAGCCGTGTAACTGAACATGGCTGTGTATTGAGACACGGTCAAGAACATGACTGTGTAAGAGGCCGTGTACCTCTCGGGTTAATGAACGTGAAAAAGGCCGTGTTTTCAAACACGGCCGTGTTGAAGAAATTCAGCTAGTACACGCCCGTGTCTGGTGTATACATGCCCGTGTTACCTTATACACGCCCGTGTTAAAGGTCGTGTAATGAGCAGAAAGTCGTTATACAGACCCTTAAATTGCATGAAACCTAATTACTATGCAATAAGTAATTAAGTTGGAAAATATAGTATATTTTCCCATTGAACAGACTAAATAGATACGATACTGTTTAAGTGCTATTCATGCAGTGAAAGGGACGACCGACAGTGAACTCGGTCCACCCTGTTATGTGTATACATGAATGAGACATGCAGTGTCCGGAAACTGGTTTGGACTACCATTTCTTGACACAAGACTAGTAAGTAGATCACCAGAATGCTCGGACCGAACATCTGAGCACAATAGCGAGAGATAGCCCTAGTAAGGGTATGATATCGAGAAATGGTCCAGATGACCTCTGCTCACCTGGAGGTTGACAAAATCAGAGTCGGAGCACTCAGACTAGTCAGTTAAGTAGAAAACGGTGGGTAATGAATAGAGAGAAACGCAGTGTCAAGTTATTGGCCAAGACGGCCTTAATTTGACCTAAAGCTAATACACGAACGGTTAATAGACTCGATCTGATCGATTGAGCACAAAACGAGATTTTTAGTTTGAGAGATATGCAGTATCAGGATGAGGGTCAAGACGACCTTTACTCGCTCCGAAACTAATATATTTGGGCTCAGAATGCCTAAATTAGTCAATCAGGCACCTGACACGTTTTTTGAGGTGGGGTCACACAGATCCCTAAAACTGATCTAGATGACCTCCGATGGATGTAAAACTGATAAAAATGAAATCAGCACGTCCAAATTAGTCAAGAGAGACAGTGTCTGAAATTTCACCCAAGAACGCCTCGGTTTACGTGCAAAAGGACAACATAGTGTAGTGTTAGGAAATGCCCTAAGTATTAGAGACATTTTGATGTATTCATTTTGAACTGGATAATAAAATTATACTTAGAGGTTATTCATTACATTGCTATCTGTCCTCGTCTTATTTACATGTTAAAGTAAATGTAAGCAAATATGGCTCACTGACTGCTTGTGTTAAAACTGTTAGAACGTTGCATGCAATGGACTTTTGTATGCGAGAAGACAATGTTCTAAAGTTAGCAGTCTAAACTATGGTCTGTAGTCTATGGGGTTAGACCGAGCATCTAACTCATGTTAAGACTATTATGTTGTCTAAAGCCTTAGAGGGGACGGTCTGTCTTGACTGTCTGGAGCTGGACTCCCAAGTAGAGACATGGATATGTTGCTTGGTGGTGACATATTAGACCGGGACTAAAGCGTGATTGATCTACGTAGTCCGCTATGAGTGGATCAATCTGCTTTTGACGTTCATTATGCAATAACCTTAATCCTGAGTAAATGAACTACTTCATGTATATGACTTGTGTACTTTGATGTTCCAATGGCTAAAGCGTCTCAGAGGGTAGTAAGCTTATAGACCGGCTCGTTGGGTGCATGACTTGTATACGATGAAGAGTTTGTTTGCAGATATCGGAATCATAGCTCTGAGGAGTTAAAGGTATCCTCTTAAAGGCATTATACTGAATGTGAAAATGGACAAGGCCTTGGGTCGTCTGCTGGGCGGATGACTTCTTATTCACATATGGTGAATAATCATTTTCTTGATTCGGTAGTATAATGGAACTTTAAGATAGCCTGATCAGTAGGATTAAACGGACTTTGACCTAAGGCTGATCATGGATATCATATGAGGGTTTTGCATATATGACAAGGTCATTGGATGGTAGCTCGTCACAGGCTTACGTAATACGGTATATAATTGGGAGTTCAGTTTCAGGTTTATAGTGGTGTGACTCTGAAATTAGTGATCATATGATTGAGTTGTTCGGTACAGAATGATGATCATATGGAATCACGGGAGCCCGATTATATATGTCCAATCAGTCCCTCTACTAGCTCCACATAATTCCTTAACGTTTGGCAAATTGATTTGTGTATGCTATTGGCTAGTTTATTATGCATGGATGGTGATGTCACAGGATTAGGATGGTAGACAAGATTCTCTCCGGTTGGATTCAGATTTTGTTTTGGATAATAGAGTACACAATTATTCGAACTCCAAATAAAGTTGCCATGATTTTATTTGAGATTGGATTGGAGTTGTAGAAAATTATCCATGAGAACAAGAATATGAAATACAACCGTTTTGTGGAATTTGAAATTTGAATTTTGAAATTTGAAATTTGAATTTTGAAATTTGAAATTTGAATTTTGAATTTGAAATTTGAATTTGAAATTTGAATTTGAAATTCGAATTTGAAATTTGAATTTGAAATTTAAATTTGAAATTTGAAATTTGAAATTTGAAATTTGAATTTGAAATTTGAATTTGAAATTTGAAATTCAAATTTTGAATCACAGTCCAAGTAGGATTCGAATTTGTTGTGGAAAATCCACAAGGTTTGAAATTCGAATTTGAGTTGGATTTGGAGAGGATAATCTTGTTAGAATCCTACTTGAATTTTGAATCCAAATCCCAACAAATAAGGGACGAAATTTTGAGGATAATCCTCATGAAAGATTTCGGATTTTGTGGATAAGATTCAAGGGAATATTCAAGCTTCAATCCTAGTTGAATTTGGTTTCTCTCTCCTCCCAAAAGTGGCCGAAATTTTGGATCCCTAATCCTAGGAAATTCGGTTATTTTTGGATAAGGTTAAGATGAGATTTTGCTTGAGAAATCCTAGTGGAATTTTGATTCTCCCTTATCCTAAAAGTGGCCGAAAATTTGGAGAGATTTTCTCCTTGTGAATTTCGGATTTTTTGGTTGGAAAAGGGAGATAAGATTCTAGCTAAAATCTTGTTAAGATTTGGATTGGATTTATCTAGAAAAACCGAATTTAATTGTGGAGATTCTCCCTTGGAAAATTCGGATTTTTTTGGGTTTGGATAAGGGAAAATATCTTTTCCTAGTCCAATTCAAATTCAGAGATTCACCTCATGCAGGTCTATAAATAGAGGTCCTACCACTCCAGTTCTCTCAGACCACAGACTCTCAGGTGAGCAGGCTTATTGTTGCACAGCTCATCGTGACAATAAAGTTCTTTAGAGATCTGGGTGGTCGGAAGAAGACTAGCAGTGCTAGCATACCGATCGAGGTTCAGAGTGCCCACACACTCAGCCATTCGGGAATTGGAGAATAGTAGAGAAGGCTAGTTGGTTGAAGCCTCCAGTCACTCTCCTCCTGTTCATTGGCGTCCTTGAGGTATGAGTTTTAATTGTTGATGGTTTATTGTATATGGCATCATGAGATATTTAACGATCTTAAAAATTTTTATTGTTCCGCTGCGCCACTCTGATACGTTTTTACCGGTTTATTTTCCTACAATTGGTATCAGAGCCAGGTTTCATGACTATGCCATGTACATAAATTAGACAATTACTTAGTCTTTTTATTTATGTATGGATTTGATATTTAGAGAGTGGCATTCTAGGGTTCCTTTATGTTGTTATCATGTATTATGTATAAAGTATGTGGTTATTTTAATTTTTTGAATTATTATAAGCATGCTTGTTTATGCCGGTTATGGTTCCTTAGAATTTAGAAAAATTGTATCTAGGAATTTTTTATGTAACCATGGGAGCAGTTTATTTACACTGTAATTTTCCCATGGATTTTAATTTTTGTCTCTTAGAATTTTTATGGATAGAATTTTGTACACCGGAAACGGTATAGGAATTTTTTATGTAATTATTCTTGGAGGAGATTGAAGATTGAAGACCGTAATTTATTTTTCCCAAAAGTTAAATTTAATTTAAAGGTTGAAATTTTGATTGTGTGGAAAATTTCAATTTAATTGGGATTCAAATTAATTTTTGGAGATCCTAAAAGATAAATTGGAATATGGCACGAAAATCGAGACACGACCCCTCGGGATAGGCCGACGGGCCTTGGTGGGGCTGCAGCCCCTGCCCTCGGGCAGGATGGGGCTGCGGCAGCCCCTGTGCAGGCCCACACTACCCACGGCCGCAGGCTTGGCCTGCAGCCAGGGGTGGCCGTGGCCTGCCCAAGGCTGGCCGCAGCCTGGGCGTGCAGCCTCTGGCTGCAGGCGCTGCCTGCAGCCTGCCGGCTGCTGCGCCCAGTCTGGGCGTGCAGCCTGGCGCTGCAGGCTTGGCCTGCAGCCCGGCAGGGCTGCACAAGGGGCAGTCGTGGGCTGCCAGCCCCTCCGGGGTTGGTGGCTGCCCACGGCGGCTGCCGCCTTCACGGGCGGCGGTGCGGCGGTCCAAAATCAGAAAATTTTGATTTTTAAATTTGAGATTTAATTTTAAATCATGTTTAAAAATATGTAATTAAAAATTTGAAATTTTTGAAATTACATATTATTATACATGATGATTAAAATTGTTTAAAATTTGAATTAGAAATTTAAATTTGAAATTCGAATTTGGAATTTGAATTTGAAATTTAAATTTTGGAGATTTAAATTTTAAATAATTAATGGGATGAGAAATAAATGGAGAGGCTACATAAAGATGGATACAAGAAGACGGAACAAAATTCAAGACCCAAAGAATGCTTTGGATGGAATTTTGTAATCTTTATTTTCTTTGTTCTAGGATGGAACCATGGCTTGGTTATTCTGTCAATTATTTTTTCTGTGATATGTCATGGATGTATAAATATGTATTGATGGATGTTTTGTATGCATATTTGATAACATGTCATATAGGATAGGTGAGTGCCGCTCATACTATATTGATCATACATAATTTGTCAAAACTTGCATGTTTTTCAAAATATTGAGTGGGAGAGGGTTTCAAACAAAACCCACGGCCTCCATTGTTGATCCATATGTGAAAGCATGGTAACGCCTCGCGTCAGTTCCGACCTGACCACACCCTTCGGTAGGTGTTTACCGCCGCCGGTATACTAGATTGGATCTCCTATGTGGAAAACGTGTTCGGGTGCGATCCTATTCATGACCACCCCTCGGTGGCTTGGTAGGACGTGGATCGGGCTACGTAAACAATGGTTATACACTCAAGACTCGTTTAGTTATTAACCTTCCCTAGAAGCTCTGTTAACTAAACTGGTGGCCAAACAAGCGGTTATTAATATATGTCTTAACCTTGGAGGATTTAAGGTAACATATATTAATTGGACGGGGTCCATGTTCCGGCTATTTGTTCTCATGACCACCCCTCGGTGGCTTGGGGCAATAGGTGCTGAGAATTACCGTTGCAATGCTACATTTTTTTTCAAGTTTCATGTAGGAACATACTTGTATGTTTTATTTGCTAAATTATCTATATATTTGCTTGGGCTTTGTAATGATGTCTAGTATAATTTTATTTCAGTTCAAAATGTCACCGACACCCCTCATTTCGATACTTACTGAAAATAAGTTGAATGGCGACAATTATAAAGATTGGAAAAGAAATCTATTAATAGTTCTCAGCTGCGAAAGACACAAGTTCGTACTGGACGAACCATGCCCACCTGGGCCCAAACCTGACACACCACTTGAGGAGGTCCCGGTTGCCTATAATCGTTGGAGAGAATCCAATGAAATAGCTCGATGCTACATCCTTGCTAGCATGACGAGTGCTTTACAAAAGCAGCATGAGACTTATCAAGTTGCTGGGGAGATCATGGATAATCTGGAGGACATGTTCGGAGGCCAAGAAAAATTGGCTCGACAGTCCGCTATCACCAGCATTATGAACTCCAAGCAAAAGGCTCGTGCTCCGGTGAAGGACCATATGATCACTCTAATGGGATTCTTCGCTGAGGCTGCCGAAAATGGTGCTGAGTTAGACTACAACACCCAGATCGAGATGGTGTTCAAGACTCTGTCTAAAGATTTTGTGGGGTTTAAGGCCGCATACAATCTGGCGACAAAGGAGTTAGGACTTACCGAGCTCATGAAGCAACTACAGGCTTATGAGCGGATGATCAGGGATGAAGATGTGGTCCGACCTAAAGGAGAGGCCAATTTGGCGGAATCTTCCAATCCCTCACGGAAGAGGAAGAGGCCAAATAAGAAGCAAGTGGCTTCCAGTTCTTCTAATCCTCCTGTCTCGGACGGGAAGAAGAAGAAGAAGAACAAGAAGCCAAAGGACCCTAAAAAGTCCAAATGCTTCCACTGTGGGAAGGTAGGTCACTTCAAGAAGGCTTGCCGGGAATTCCTAGCCTCCAAGGGCAAGGAAGGTAAGGAACTTCATTACTTAGAAGCGTGTTTGGTGGAAGAATCGAAAGACACATGGGTCATTGATTCGGGCGCCACTAATCATGTTTGTGTTTCTATGCAGGGGTTCGTGGAAACGAGAAGTCTACATGATAGGAGCCTCTCGTTGCGGACTGGAGATGGTAGCTTTGTGGTGGCTGAGGCAGTGGGAGACGTTCATCTTTATTTTGATCAATTTAGGTTTATTTTATTGAAAGACTGTTTTTATGTTCCTAATTTTAGGAGGAACCTTATATCGGTAGCTTGTTTAATAAAGGATTCTTATTCAGTTTCTTTTAGTAAAAGAGTTGATATTCGTAGAAATAAGTCTTTTATCTGTTCTGGATGGATGGATGGAAACCTATATTTGATCAGACCAAAGATGTACTCACTGCTTGACACTGAATTAATTGATAACTCTAAAAGGTTGAAAGTTTCTCACTCTAACAAGGCATATCTTTGGCATTTAAGACTTGGTCATATTAATCAGGATAGGATTCAAAGATTGGTGAAAGACGGTCCTCTGGAATCTCTGGAGGAGGTAGGACTTCCCCAATGTGAGTCTTGTCTAGAGGGTAAAATGACTAAGAGGTCTTTTGGAGCTAAGGGTACAAGGGCACAGGAGCTCTTAGAAATTGTGCACACTGACGTATGTGGCCCCATGAACGTCACAGCACGAGGAGGGTTCGAGTACTATGTCTCTTTCATAGATGATTACTCGAGGTATGGATATGTGTATCTGATGCACCGCAAGAGTGAAACCTTTGACAAGTTCAAAGAGTATCGTGCGGAAGTGGAAAAGCAATTGGATAAATCCATAAAGACACTTCGATCTGATCGAGGTGGCGAATACCTCTCCGATGAATTTCTAGGACATCTTGTAGAGAATGGGATATTATCCCAATTGACTGCACCTGGTACTCCACAACAGAATGGTGTAGCCGAAAGGAGAAACAGGACCTTATTGGATATGGTACGGTCCATGATGAGTTACTCAACGCTGCCATTATCATTTTGGGGACATGCTTTACAAACGGCGTGCTATATTCTGAACCAGGTTCCGAGCAAATCAATTCCTAGAACTCCGTATGAATTGTGGCGTGGCAGGAAGCCCTCCCTTGGACATATGAGAATATGGGGCTGCCCGGCACATGTACTGGATGGGGATGCGAAGAAGTTGGAACCAAGATCAGAATTGTGCATGTTTGTAGGGTATCCAAAGGGAACTAAAGGAGGTCTGTTCTATAACCCGAAGGAACAAAAGGTCATTGTCTCAACCCATGCGACATTCTTGGAGGAAAGTCACATGAATGACTTTAAGCCTCGAAGCAAAGTGGTGCTAGAGGAGTTATCGGGTGAAAGAACTGCTCCACAGATTTCGGTCTTGGACGCAAGTCCGAGTTCCAGTGAAAGACCTGCAGACGATCAACAATTTAGGGTGCCTCGTCGTAGTGGGAGGGTTTCTAAGAAACCTAATTTCTTTATGTATGATGCTGAGGTATACCAGGCTGAGGCTCATGAGCATGAGGAAGATCCGGTCACATATGATGAAGCTATAAAGGATGTTGATTCTAGATCTTGGAAACAGGCTATGAATAATGAGATGGATTCTATGAAATCCAACTCTGTTTGGGAACTTGTAGATTTGCCGGATGGGATAAAACCCATTGGATGCAAATGGGTCTACAAAAGAAAGAAGGATGCGGAAGGGAGAGTGGAAACTTTCAAAGCTAGACTGGTTGCAAAGGGATACACGCAAAAGGCTGGAATCGATTACGAGGAAACCTTTTCGCCTGTTGCTATGCTGAAGTCTATCCGTATTCTTCTATCCATTGCTGCGGCTCTCGATTACGAGATCTGGCAAATGGATGTCAAGACGGCATTCTTGAATGGCCATCTTGAAGAGTGTATCTATATGATACAGCCCGAAGGGTTCGTAGCAAAAGGTCAAGATAGGAAAGTCTGCAAGTTGCTTAGATCCATTTATGGATTAAAGCAGGCATCCCGCTCATGGAACCAGAGGTTTGATCAAGCGATTAAGACATTTGGTTTTGAGCAGAACGTTGATGAACCTTGTGTTTATAAACGTATTAAGGATGGAAAAGTGGTCTTTCTGATACTCTATGTCGATGATATACTACTCATTGGGAATGATGTAGGGAATTTATCATCGGTCAAGCTTTGGTTACACCAACAGTTTGACATGAAGGACTTAGGAGAAGCTAATTATGTTCTAGGCATTCGTCTCTTCAGAGATCGAAAGAACAAAATGATAGCGTTATCCCAAGCTTCATACATAGATAAAATAATTGACAAATATGCAATGCTAGAGGCAAAGAAAGGCTCACAACCTTCTATTGCCGGTTTAACTCTTTCATTGGATGACTGTCCCAAGACATCGGAAGAAAGAGAGCGTATGAGTAAGGTCCCTTATGCATCCGCTGTGGGTAGCCTTATGTATGCTATGCTTTGCACTCGCCCGGACATATGTTTTGCAGTAGGTATGGTGAGTCGATATCAAGCGAATCCTGGAACCAAGCACTGGCAAGCAGTAAAGCATATACTCAAGTATCTTAAGAGAACGAGGGATTATATGCTAGTGTATTCTGGAGGGGACCTAACACCCGTAGGATACACGGACTCAGACTTCCAGACTTGTAAGGATTCGAGGAAATCGACATCTGGATCAGTGTTTTTGCTCGGAGGAGGCGCCATTGTGTGGAGGAGCGTGAAGCAGGGCTGCACAGCTGACTCTACTATGGAGGCTGAGTATGTGGCTGCGGCTGAGGCATCTAAAGAAGCGGTTTGGCTCCGCAAGTTCTTTAGAGACCTTGAGGTCATTCCGGGTGTTGACAAGCCTATCACACTTTACTGTGATAATACAGGGGCTATTGCCAACACAAGGGAATCTCGGCACCACAAGAGGACCAAGCACATCGATCGGAGGTATCACATAATAAGAGGGCATGTGGAGACAGGACAAGTGGATGTATGTAAGATCGCGTCCGAGGACAACATCGCTGATCCCTTTACTAAGACTTTGGTAGCTAGAAGCTTTGAGAGGCATGTAGAGGCGATGGGGATGCGTAACATGGCACATCTGCTGGCTTAGGGCAAGTGGGAGATTGTTAGGAAATGCCCTAAGTATTAGAGACATTTTGATGTATTCATTTTGAACTGGATAATAAAATTATACTTAGAGGTTATTCATTACATTGCTATCTGTCCTCGTCTTATTTACATGTTAAAGTAAATGTAAGCAAATATGGCTCACTGACTGCTTGTGTTAAAACTGTTAGAACGTTGCATGCAATGGACTTTTGTATGCGAGAAGACAATGTTCTAAAGTTAGCAGTCTAAACTATGGTCTGTAGTCTATGGGGTTAGACCGAGCATCTAACTCATGTTAAGACTATTATGTTGTCTAAAGCCTTAGAGGGGACGGTCTGTCTTGACTGTCTGGAGCTGGACTCCCAAGTAGAGACATGGATATGTTGCTTGGTGGTGACATATTAGACCGGGACTAAAGCGTGATTGATCTACGTAGTCCGCTATGAGTGGATCAATCTGCTTTTGACGTTCATTATGCAATAACCTTAATCCTGAGTAAATGAACTACTTCATGTATATGACTTGTGTACTTTGATGTTCCAATGGCTAAAGCGTCTCAGAGGGTAGTAAGCTTATAGACCGGCTCGTTGGGTGCATGACTTGTATACGATGAAGAGTTTGTTTGCAGATATCGGAATCATAGCTCTGAGGAGTTAAAGGTATTCTCTTAAAGGCATTATACTGAATGTGAAAATGGACAAGGCCTTGGGTCGTCTGCTGGGCGGATGACTTCTTATTCACATATGGTGAATAATCATTTTCTTGATTCGGTAGTATAATGGAACTTTAAGATAGCCTGATCAGTAGGATTAAACGGACTTTGACCTAAGGCTGATCATGGATATCATATGAGGGTTTTGCATATATGACAAGGTCATTGGATGGTAGCTCGTCACAGGCTTACGTAATACGGTATATAATTGGGAGTTCAGTTTCAGGTTTATAGTGGTGTGACTCTGAAATTAGTGATCATATGATTGAGTTGTTCGGTACAGAATGATGATCATATGGAATCACGGGAGCCCGATTATATATGTCCAATCAGTCCCTCTACTAGCTCCACATAATTCCTTAACGTTTGGCAAATTGATTTGTGTATGCTATTGGCTAGTTTATTATGCATGGATGGTGATGTCACAGGATTAGGATGGTAGACAAGATTCTCTCCGGTTGGATTCAGATTTTGTTTTGGATAATAGAGTACACAATTATTCGAACTCCAAATAAAGTTGCCATGATTTTATTTGAGATTGGATTGGAGTTGTAGAAAATTATCCATGAGAACAAGAATATGAAATACAACCGTTTTGTGGAATTTGAAATTTGAATTTTGAAATTTGAAATTTGAATTTTGAAATTTGAAATTTGAATTTTGAATTTGAAATTTGAATTTGAAATTTGAATTTGAAATTCGAATTTGAAATTTGAATTTGAAATTTAAATTTGAAATTTGAAATTTGAAATTTGAAATTTGAATTTGAAATTTGAATTTGAAATTTGAAATTCAAATTTTGAATCACAGTCCAAGTAGGATTCGAATTTGTTGTGGAAAATCCACAAGGTTTGAAATTCGAATTTGAGTTGGATTTGGAGAGGATAATCTTGTTAGAATCCTACTTGAATTTTGAATCCAAATCCCAACAAATAAGGGACGAAATTTTGAGGATAATCCTCATGAAAGATTTCGGATTTTGTGGATAAGATTCAAGGGAATATTCAAGCTTCAATCCTAGTTGAATTTGGTTTCTCTCTCCTCCCAAAAGTGGCCGAAATTTTGGATCCCTAATCCTAGGAAATTCGGTTATTTTTGGATAAGGTTAAGATGAGATTTTGCTTGAGAAATCCTAGTGGAATTTTGATTCTCCCTTATCCTAAAAGTGGCCGAAAATTTGGAGAGATTTTCTCCTTGTGAATTTCGGATTTTTTGGTTGGAAAAGGGAGATAAGATTCTAGCTAAAATCTTGTTAAGATTTGGATTGGATTTATCTAGAAAAACCGAATTTAATTGTGGAGATTCTCCCTTGGAAAATTCGGATTTTTTTGGGTTTGGATAAGGGAAAATATCTTTTCCTAGTCCAATTCAAATTCAGAGATTCACCTCATGCAGGTCTATAAATAGAGGTCCTACCACTCCAGTTCTCTCAGACCACAGACTCTCAGGTGAGCAGGCTTATTGTTGCACAGCTCATCGTGATAATAAAGTTCTTTAGAGATCTGGGTGGTCGGAAGAAGACTAGCAGTGCTAGCATACCGATCGAGGTTCAGAGTGCCCACACACTCAGCCATTCGGGAATTGGAGAATAGTAGAGAAGGCTAGTTGGTTGAAGCCTCCAGTCACTCTCCTCCTGTTCATTGGCGTCCTTGAGGTATGAGTTTTAATTGTTGATGGTTTATTGTATATGGCATCATGAGATATTTAACGATCTTAAAAATTTTTATTGTTCCGCTGCGCCACTCTGATACGTTTTTACCGGTTTATTTTCCTACATGTAGACGCAACCACAGTATAGGATATGAATAGTAATTTAGACTTGTAACGACCGCCATTTTCATGGTACCTACTTACCATGTAATAAGTCACCAAGGAATAAAATGGACATAATTTAATGTCTTTTAGTGCAAATTTAAAAAACACGGTCAAGTACACGACCGTGTAAGAGGCTGTGTACCGCTCAGATAGATGAATGTATTTCAAAAACATGGCCGTGTTGAGTAGTCTCAACTAGTACATGCCCGTGTCTGAAATGTACATGCTCGTGTTGCGTTGCACACGCATATGTAAGAGTCCGTGTAGAAGGCTGTGTAATGAGCCGAGAGCCACTGTAATAACTCTCATGAATTATGAAACTTAATTACTATGTAATGATGTAATTAAGTTAATAAACACAGTGTGCTTTTCAGTTGAATGAATTAAATGGGAATAGTAACGTTTAATTACAATTCATGCAGTGAAGAGGGCAACCGACAGTAAAATCGGTCCACCCTCTTATGTGAGTATGCGTTGAGACATGCAATATCAAGAAACCGGTCAAGACGACCATTTTATGATACAGAACTGATGAGCTAGTCATTAGTACGTTCAGACTGGTCACCTGAGCGCAGCAGCGATAATTGCCCTAATAGATGTACAGTATCGAGAAAAGTGGTCTAGATGACCCCTTCTCGCCCATAGACTGACAAAATCAAAGTCAGAACGCTCAGATTAGTCAGTCAGATAGTGAATAGTGAATAGTTATTAGTGAATAGTGAGAAACGCAGTGTCAAGTTAGTAGCCAAGACAGCCTTAATCTGGCATAAAACTGACATATTAATAGTCAACAGGCTCAATCTGGTCAATTGAGCATAAAATGTAGATTTTGTTTAAGGGATACGCAGTATCGGGATAAGGGTCAAGACGGCCTTTTCTCGCCCCGAAACTGATATATTTAGACTCACAACCCCCAAATTAGTCAATCGAACACCTGACATGTTTTTCGAGACGGGATCATGCAGATCCCGAAAACTAGTCCAGAAGACTTCAGATGGACGTAAAATTGATAAATTTGAAATCAGCACGTCCAAATTAGTCAGGAGAGATTGTGTTTGAAATTTCGTGCGAAAACATCTCGTTATGCGTGGACAGTGTCAACATAGTGTAGGCCTAACCATAGTATCAAGAATTTGGTCAAGATGACCTTTTCTTGATATAAAACTGATATATTTGGAATCAGAATGCTCAAATTAGTCATTTGAGCACAAAAAGTAATTTTTGACAGGGAACCATGCAGTATCGGGAAACTGGTCGAGACGACCTCGGATGAAGATAAAACTGATGTATTTGGGTTCAGCACGCCAAAATTAGTCAGTATAGCCTATCTTAAAATTTTTCAAAAAATTAGTATTAAGGATGAAATTTTGGGAATTCTTGAAAAATAGCCCCCATATTTTTCCGAATCTCATTTTCTCCCTCCCCCACACCACATGAAGATGAACAGTGACCGACCATCGAATCCGGCCTCCGTTTTCGACACCGTCACCATTGGAAAGCTCTTGACGAGCTGAGTCCAACGGTGTGCCGAGTCGACATAACCGACGCCGGAGAACGCCGCACGCGCCGCCTAAAACCGCTGGTGGCCGAACTTTTTAAACCGTGATTTCTTCGCTGTCCGACGTCCAAATGCCACGATTTCGGTCCCAATGGATTCGTGGTGAAGAGTAGAACAAAACCCAAGCTTCATTTCACGTCAACAGCCACCGGAACGCGCCGCCCAAGGTTCACCATCACCGTCGCCATCGCCACCGTCGAATCTCACTATTCCGGTGGAGTTGAGTTGTAAGGTGGGTATCAAAATGCTCAGAACAACACGTAGGTTAAAAGCTCCAAATCAATTTTAGGCAACAACACCGAAAAATAAAGATCCAACACCGTCGCCATCACCGACTTTTCGAGGGCCGATTTCCGGTGATAGGAGCCTCGATTGGTGAAATTGACACCACCAATGGGTTCCTTTTGTCGAGCTCTTCAAGATGGTGGTCGCCACTCCCATCGCCGCCATGGTCAACGCCAGTCAACGTTGGTCAATGGCAGTCAACGGCAACCCGGAGATCGAAAATTGAAGAATGGCCTGTTGGCCTATTTTCAACGTTCTGGACACATCCGCGGCATCGGATTTCCAAGCCGGAGTTTCAAAAGTGAAGAACGATGATTCAAATATTATGCGATCAAGATCGAACGGTTCACCCGACCGCCGACGGGAATGATTTTGGTAGTGGTTTTGATCCCTTGATTCCTCAATTTATTATTGAAAATAATTATGTATTAATTATGGTTTACTGACTTGAGGAATTGTAAGAAAAAGGGATGAAATGTCGAAAAAGAGAATGCGAGGAAATGTGAATATTTTTACGTAAAAAGTGGAGCTTTTACGTAATAATTAGGCCTCTGGTTTAGTACGTGGCAGGTTAGAATAGGTTAGATGGTTTTGAGGCGTTTCCTAAACGCCGGAAACCCAAAAATTAAGCGGAAATGCTGCCGAAATTTCTAAAACGGCACAAAGGGGTATTTTAGGAAACGAGGGGTGAAAATGTGATCGGGATGGAAACCCAAGCCCCCTCGAGGACTTAGGTCTGGGAAAGAAGGACGGACGTTGTGAGGATTAGTGAACCGCCCCATTAGAAATTTCGTAATGTAAGAAAACGACCCCTATGTCAGAATAGTACCACCCCAGGGACGGGTACGATCTAAGTATAAAATTTGGGGTGATTACATCGGTAACGGTAACCTGACAGGCTAAATGGTCATACGGGAGGTATTCAGTCAGTTGACTGGTCGGTTAGCCAGTCAAGGACCAAGTCTGAATGGGATAGTGAAAGACAATGATTAATTTGTCAAGCAGACAAATTAATCAAGCACGATTAGAAATTAGATATCAATTTCTCAAAGTAGAGCATTTAGGTACCGATAGGCATCGGTATCACACAACGATAGTTTTATTAGTTCCTATCGATAGAGTGACCTAAGAGTGACGTTAATTAATTTATTAAGCAAATAAATTAATTAACCATGATTAGAAATTAGAAAATCAAATTCTTTAGAAGAGGGCAATTAGTACCGATAAGGATCGGTATCACTAACGATAGAGTTTTTATTAGTCACTAATGACCACAGTGACCTAAGACTAAATGTTAATGAAATGCATTATGATTACAGGGAGATACCTGTATTGTGACGAAGGCGAGAGTATAAACTGTCTGATGACAGGTAAGTACAACTCTGCCTACAGCATGGATAAAATGAATTTAAAATGATGCTTTTCCAGTATTTTAAGTATGTATCTTGCACACAATGTTGCACAGCATACATAAGAGCATATAGTTTCACAATCGAGTAGATTGATGAAAGAACAAGATAGAAGCTATAGATCCCTACCGTGTAAGATTGGGAACAGCTTAAAGAAGCGTATGGCTAGAATAGTTGAACAAGATGGAAATAAGTAGGTGTGTCATACCGGCTCCTTCAGTCGAAGGGGTTTCCAGTTAAAGAAAGTTAAGGCGAAAAGTTGAGCATCAGTTGATGGCTCTTCGGCATAAGTTGACCTCAGGCGTTACCGTTGGTCTGTGCGCACATGGTACTGACACATGGGCCCTAAATAGACAAGAAAAGAAAAGAGAAGTTTGAAGCATAAATGAACATAACCGGACCATGCATTAGTTATAGTTCATTGTGCTTTCTTTTTCAGTAGAGTGCATACAGTACACGATGCTTTTGTCATGCATAAAGTATGTGAAGTTTTATATTCAGCGTTATGACATGTTATGTGATGACATGATATCTGAGCTGATATGTGATATGCTTATATGGTATGTGATTTATTAAGTGATATATGTCATGCTTATGATTTTAAGTATGTGCTATGTTTTAAACATGTTTTGCAGTTAACATGTTGTACTTACTGGGCGTAAAGCTCACGAAGTATGTTCATGTTGTAGGTAAGCATCCTATAGCGTAAACATCAAGGGACGATGATGGCGATGGAGGCGGATGTGAGGATGAGGTTATAGATACACCGTGAGCATTCTTTCACACAGTATGAGTAAATAATATTTTGAATGGTGACAGTTAAATAGTATTTTAAATAGGAAAGGTTAAACGGTATTTTGGAACAGTAAACAGTATATGTATGAGTAGTATATTTAAATAGTATCTGGTGAATAGTAATCAGATAAACAAGTATATAATTGTGTATGTATAATTGAAATCCTTATATTTTTCAAATTCTGCATTTTAATAGTATGCATACGTGAATAGTAAATACGTACGCATATAAAAAAAAATTTCCGTCTAAATTTATGGTATTAAATTCAACAAGTTTAAGTATCGGTTTTAAAGAAGAAGTATAAGTAAAAGTTAAAGAAGCAAGTAATAGTTTTCAGTGACGATCTGGGCCACTGAGGGTGTGGGGCATCACAGTTGGTATCAGAGCAGTTTCCTGCCATTCTACCTTACATCGCCGCATGCCTGCCTCATCTGTCCAAGTAAGTTAGTTTTATTTTTAGTCGGTAAATGTTTATCTATTGAAGATAACATTTTATAGTAATGAAACGACGAAATCTATGGTGCCGAGGATAAGATGAAAAGATGCTGAGATCATTATATGAAAAATCACGATCGTGCAGTGCTAGAGAACTGCTCAGAGAAAGAACATGGATTGCTGCTCGGGTTGTACCGATCTTTAGGGCTAGTTGTCCACTAAGTTTCGAGTGGCAAACAGTACTCCTGCACTCTATGAGAATGTCAGGACTGGTTTCACGTTATCAAAGTGATTCCCTGATTTTACGTCATTGATCAGGATAACTGAGTCCTGTTGGCTGTTGATATCTCTTAGGAAGATACTCTCGTGTGTATCGGGATCCTTATGACCAGGATGAGCTCTTAACTGCATCGAGTTTCGCCATACCACGATCGAGCCAATCTCTGAGAGGAGTCTAGCATTAGCCTCAGTTTTTCTTTATGGGCAAGCGGGGAGTTAAACCGTCTAAGTTCCCTAGAGTTATGGATATACGAGAATTTGTTCATCGGACTGAAAGACTGCAGCTGATGTTCGGTGATACAGTTTTAACGTATGCTGTTCACTATAAGGAACCGATATGGACTTCTACAATACATTTTGAGATAAAAGTGGATCAAGACGGGAGAAGACCCCCAGAGAGAAAGAGACCTTGCCAAACAGAATTAGAAGAGCGATCAAGTAGGACTAGCAAGCCTTATCAAGGAGATAGTAAACACCGAGAGAAAAGTGCTCAACCCCGGGAACCCTGCACAAGCCCAAGGCATTATAGCAGTCGCCATTATAAAGGGTAACCCGGTAGAACTAGCACCCCAACTGGCCGATGAAGAGTTCATGGCCGAGCACCAGCCAGAAGTACACGAGAGCAATAGGGAGCCGATGGAGAACCCCGAACCAGCCCGTATGTCTCTCGAACACCCCATGAAAGAGGAAGATAACGAGACTCTTTCCGATGCCCATCCCGATGATGAGGGAGAGAAGATCCCCAACTGCTTTAGTAATGACGAATAGATGGGGATGTACGAACCCCAAGTCATCATAGCCAGCGATGATGAGGTCAGTTTCGACTGAGAGGAAGAGGAGAACCCAAAGGAGTACTCACTCAGTGGTAGTGACGATGAGGAGATGCCTGATATTGAATCAGGATTGTCCTTCCAATAGTAGTAACCCTTCTGCGGGAATGTTAGTTATGAAAATATATAGAGGGAAGTAGTAGCTCTCCCCCATCAGTTGTAGCATAATGTACTTGTTGGGATCGTATAGGGGAAGTGTGTTTCACTCCCGCTGAACTAGAATCTTGAATATATGTATATATATTATGTGAAATACATTATAAGATAAGCAGTAAAGCTTTGCCCTAGGGGCCAGATATAATTTTTTTCCACAGTGTGAGTATGATATGACAGAAAGTGCAGGACGAATCCTAGCACTCAGACGATGTCCCAATACAATGCAGCAATTGTATTGAACATCACAATATGAGAGAAAGAAAGATGGATATAGTGTGTATATTTATATCCATAATGTTTAAGTAAGATTGTTAAGTAAGAAAGAAAATGATATGTGATATGAGTCCCAAGTATAGAATTTAAGAGACTTATATTTTCCTAACCTGCTGTACGATAGGGTTACATAGGAAAACATGGCAAGAACGAGAGCTTAGTTAAACCCAGCATCCCGAGAGGATGAGTTGATAGCACAGATTGTAGCCATGCAAGAAATGATGGAGAACCAGCAATGGGAGCTAAACCAGCTTAGGGAACAGCTGGACCAGTAACCCCAGGCACCACAGTCAGTAGAAATGCCAGCACGGGAGGCTCTAGCAGCACCAGAAACTCTGAGGGAGCAAGTAGCTCCTCCAGCTCAGAAAGCATTAGCACCTATAGTAATGGCTGCTTTCGTAGCAGTAATTGTTTTCTGCCAATCCCTAGGGAAGATGACTTATTGAGAGATTCTGGCGCATAAAAGCATTAGAATTCAAAGGAATCATCAACCCTATAGAGGCCAATGACTGGTTAACGGATATCCAAGTAATCTTGGATTTTATAGGACTAACAAATAGAGAGAAAGTGATGTGTGCATCCTTCACCCTACGCAATGAGGTGTGTCAGTGGTGGAAGATGGTAACCATTACGAGGAACATTAGAGAGATGAGTTGGAGCGATTTCATTGAGGAATTCAAGGAGATGTACTTCAACGAGGAAGCACTAGCAATGCAGTAAGACGAGTGCAACAACTTGCGCCAAGGTAGTATGACTGTTATGGAGGCAGTCAAGAAGTTTGAGCAGTTGGCTCAACTTTTTCCAGATTTGGTACCGACTAAAAGGAGAGAGTTAGATGAATATTGAAGATGTTCAGAACAGACATTGCAGTTTAGGTCTGTAGCGGAAGCCACAGACCAGTGACACTAGCAGAACATGTTAGCAAGGCTATCTGAGCCGAGTACTGGTCAGCTCAGGATAAGGAGCAAAAGGCATAGAATTTTAAGGCACGAAAGGAGGGGAAAACGTAAGCTGAGCAGGCTCAGGGGAAGCATAACCCCAAGTTACAATACAGAGGATAGAATGTGGGAACCGGCCAGAATAGCAGGCATTTCCACAACAACAAAAGGAGAAAAAGGAATTAGGGCAATCAAGATTCACAGAAGAATTTCCCCAGATCAGAAACAACCAGGAAGGAAATGACAGCCAATACCCGACGAGCACGAAATACGAAATGAGGCACCCAGGAGAATGCAAGCAGAGAGTAAGTGGTTGTTTCATCTGTGGCAATGAAGGCCACTATGCCAAAAACTGGCACTCTAACCCACAGAGCTGACAGAATCAACCCCACACTGGGAATAATCAACGTCACGCCGCCCAGATTAGGATCGAAGGCCCTTCGATCACATAAGGCATACTGAAAGCTTCAGACAGCTAAGGGAGAATCTCGGCTTACACGAGGAGTGACGCTGAAGCTATAACTTATGTAGTGGTGACAGGCCAGCTTTCTATCACCAACTTTGATGTGTTAGTTCTATTTGATTCTGGGGCCACCCATTCGTTGCATCATCAGATTCCGCTAGAAAGCTAGGTAGAAGCTTAGATAGGATGAAATAGACTTTTAGAATGTCACCTCCTTCAAGGGAAGTTTTCTTGTATAATTACTGGACACGTCAGGTGCCAATAATTATCTGCAGGCGAGAATTGAGTGCTAACCTGATCATCAGCGACATGATCGATTATGATGGAATCTTGGGAATGGTTTTCCTCACAGGATACAACGTCATCATAGACTGTCGAAGGCCAAAAATCGTTTTCGAACTAATCAGATGTGAAAAGTTCATCTACAAGGGTTTGTCGCCAGAGCAACCAATGACAATGATATCAGTAGTGAAGGCTCGCGAGATGCTATCCAGTGGATGTATGGACTTCCTAGCAAACGTAGAAGATAAGACACGAGGAATAGAGATAGGACCCGAGAACGTGCCGATAGTCAGGGAAGTCGTGGAGATATTTCCAGAAGGTCTTCTAGAACTCTCGTCAGAGCGCGAGATCTCGTTCGAGACTGAATATTTACCAGAATCGGCCCCCATCTCCAAGGCCCTATACAGAATGGGCTCTGCAAAGCTAAAGGAGCTCTGAGCCCAGCTGACAGACTAAATAGACAAGGGATTTATTCGATAGAGCTGTTCACCCTAGAGAGCACCTGTACCATCCGTGAAGAAGAAGCATGGAACACTGAGAAGGTGCATCAAATACATAAAGTTGAACGGGGTTACGATTAAGAACAAGAACCTGTTACCATTGGTTAACAATTTATTTGATCAGCTCTGAGACGCTGCAGTGTTCTCGAAGATCGATCTACATTTATAGTACCATCAACTGTGAATCAAGGATGAAGATGTACCCCAAAATAGCCTTTCAAACGCAATACGGACATTACGAGTTCTTGGTCATGCCATCTAGATTGACGAATGCCCCCACAGCCTTTATGGGCTTAATGAACCACGTATTCGAAGACTTCCAAGACAAGTTGTCATTGTGTTCATCGATGACATACTTGTATACTCTAAGACGAAGGAAGAGCACAAAGAGCACTTAAGGATCATTTTGCGCATGTAACAGGACCATCAGCTATATGCCAAATTCTCCAAGTATGAGTTTTGACTGGAGAAGGTCCATTTCCTAGTCACATAGACCCCAAGGAAGTATTATCTGTGGACTCGACTAAAATTGATGCAGTTAGCACGTGGCCAGCTCCGAGAAACGTGACAAAGACCCGCAGCTTCCTAGGCTTAGTGGGATACTACCGACGTTTTGTCGAAGGTTTTTCAAAGCTAGCTGCACCACTCACAACACTCACCAAGAAGGGAAAGAGGTATGAGTGGACCGACAAGTGTGAGAAAAGCTTTCAAGAGCTGAAATGAAGACTCACAAGTGCTCCAATACTGACCATTCCAGATGCTGGTCAGGGAAGCTTTATGATTTAAAGTGACGCGTCTAAAACCAAGTTGAAAACTGTGTTAATGCAGAGTGTTAAAGTAGTCACGTATGCTTCACGACAACTTAAAAACCCTTAGAAGAGCTACCTAACGCGTGATCTGGAGCTAGCAGCGGTAGTTTTTGCGTTAAAAGCATGGAGGCACTACTTATAAGGAGTTAAATGCGAGATTTATACTGACCACCAGAGCCCCAAGTGTATCTTCATGCAGAAAGAGCTTACCATGAGGCAGCGTAAATGGTTAGAGTTGGTAAAGGATTACAACTACAAAATCCTATATCATTCAGAAAAAAACAAGAAAGTGGTCAATGTGCAGAGTCAAAAGCATATTACTATGCCTATGAATATTAGTGCCTTGTTAGGAGCGCTACAAAGGAGCTATGCGACAGCGAGATCAAGATTTTGATAGAGAGATTGTCTGACGTGACCCTCCAATCGACGCTCCAAGAAGAGATCAAGATCGATCAAGGTTTTGATTTGTCCCTGCTCTCAAGTCCAGAAAGGAAGTTATAGAGGACAAGGGTTCAGAGTTTAAGATCTTTAAGGACGACATACTCTACTACAAAGATAGAGTGTGTGTTCTGAAAGATGAAGAACTTAAGAAGTGAATCCTTTTGGAACCTTACGAGACGTCATATTCCGTACATCCAGTAGTGAATAGGATGTACGAGTACCTGAAGGAAAGCTTTTGGTGGCCTGGAATGAAGAATGACATTGTTGAGTTTGTCGCCAAATACCTTACGTGTCAGAAGGTTAAGGCAGAACACCAGTGCCCAGCAGGATAATCGTAGAAAATTAAGCTACCCGAGTGGAAATAAGACTAGATTACGATGAATTTCATAGTCAGACTGCCGAAGACGTCAAACGATAATGACGCAATCTGGGTGATTGTAGATAGACTAACGAAATCAGCTAGATTTTTAGCAATGAAAGTCAGCTACTCGGTGGAACGACTAGTAGAAATCTATGCGGCACAGTTTGTGAAACAGCACAGAGTACCAGAGTCGATCGTCTCAGATCGTAGTGGACGCTTTACCTCCAGATTTTGGTGAAGCGGTCAGGCTGCATTACGGTCCAAGTGAGAGTTCAGCATAGCATTTCATCCTTAGACTGACAGTTATTCTGAGAGGACCATACAGATGTTAGAGGACATGTTGAGACCTACATCCTAGACTTCAAAGGAAATTGGGATCAGAAGCTACCATTAAGCGAGTTCTCGTACAACAGCAACTATCATTCCTCAATAGGAATGGCACCATACGAGACACTTAGTGGAAGGAAATGTAGATCCCTGGCTCATTAGTACGAAACCAGAGAGAAACAACTAATTAGCTCAGACATCATCAAGAATACCATGGTAGACGTGAAACTGATACGAGAAACGTTAGATACAGCGCACAGTCGACAGAAGAATTTTGACGATAAGCGCTATAGACCCCTTGAGTTTCAAGTAAGAGACTTAGTCTTTATCAAGGCGGCACCCATGAAAGGGGTGGTGCACTTTGAAAAGGAAAAAAAAAAAGCTCAGTCCTAGGTACATAGGACCCTCGAGATAATAGAGAAAGCCGGGAAGGTGGCTTATAGACTAGCACTTCCTCCCGAGTTAGTTACAGTGCACAACGTCTTTCACGTCTTGATGCTGAAGAAGTACGTGCCAGACAGCTCCCATGTTCTTAGCCAAGAATCCGTTGTAGTATACGCTGATCCGACGTACGAGGAGAGACCCGTGCGGATCCTAGTCAGAGAGGCGAAGGTAGTTAGGAATAAAGTATATTGCTAGTAAAAGTGTTGTGACAGAATTATCGTATTGAGGAAGCCACATGAGAATGGGAAGAAGACATGAGAAGAGACGTCCCAGAATTATTCTAATTTTTGAGGATGAAAATTTTGTAAGGGGGGTAGGTTGTAATGACCGCCATTTTCATGGCGCCTACTTACCATGTAATAAGTCAGTAAGGAATAAAATGGACATAATTTAATGTCTTTTAGTGCAAATTTAAGAAACACGGTCAAGTACACGGCTGTGTAAGAGGCTGTGTACCACTCAGATAGATGAATGTATTTCAAAGACATGGCCGTGTTGAGTAGTCTCAACTAGTACATGCCCGTATCTGAAATGTACACGCCCGTGTTGCGTTGCACATGCACGTGTAAGAGTCCGCGTAAAAGGTTGTGTAATGAGCCGAGAGCCACTGTAATGACTCTCATGAATTATGAAACTTAATTACTATGTAATGATGTAATTAAGTTAATAAACACAGTATGCTTTTCAGTTGAATGAATTAAATGGGAATAGTAACGTTTAATTACAATTCATGCAGTGAAGAGGGCAACCGACAGTAAAATCGGTCCACCCTCTTATGTGAGTATGCGTTGAGACATGCAATATCAAGAAACCGGTCAAGACGACCATTTTATGATACAGAACTGATGAGCTAGTCATTAGTACGCTCAGACTGGTCACCTGAGCGCAGCAGCGATAATTACCCTAATAGATGTACAGTATCGAGAAAAGTGGTCTAGATGACCCCTTCTCTCCCATAGACTGACAAAATCAAAGTCATAATGCTCAGATTAGTTAGTCAGATAGTGAATAGTGAATAGTAAATAGTGATTAGTGATTAGTGGATAATGAGAAACGCAGTGCCAGGTTAGTAGCCAAGACGGCCTTAATCTGGCATAAAACTGACATATTAATAGTCAGTAGGCTCAATCTGGTCAATTGAGCATAAAATGTAGATTTTGTTTAAGGGATATGTAGTATCGGGATGAGGGTCAAGACGACATTTTCTCACCCCGAAACTGATATATTTAGACTCAGGATGCCCAAATCAGTCAATCGGGCACCTGACACGTTTTTCGAGATGGGGTCATGCAGATCCCGAAAACTGGTCCAAGGGTAAGTGCAAAACTGATTTTCCTTGTGTTTTGATTCTTGGTTTTGAGTTGTTGTTTGAATGATTTTTTTTGGTAACTTGATTAGCATAAAACCAACCTCAAGCCCTTGAGTTTCCGTGGCATTTTGACTCCCCAAGCCTAGCCAAAAGTGTGTTTAAGTCCAAAGCACCAAAGGTAAAAACCGAAACCATTCTCATGGTGATTGGTTGAAAAATTTAGCTTTCAATCTAAGGGTTTTATGTGCATTTGTTTATGCATAAGGTTGTATTAAGTTATTTAAGCCCTTAGCTTTCATTTCTTAAAGTCATTATGGTTGTGGTTGTTAGGAAATGCCCTAAGCATTAGAGACATTTTGATGTATTTATTTTGAACTGGATAATAAAATTATATATAGAGGTTATTCATTACATTGCTATCTGTCCTCGTTTTATTTACATGTTAAAGTAAATGTAAGCAAATATGGCTCCCTGACTACTTGTGTTAAACTGTTAGAACGTTGCATGCAATAGACTTTTGTATACGAGAAGACAATGTTCTAAAATTAGCAGTCTAAACTATGGTTTGTAGTCTACGGGGTTAGACCGAGCATCTAACTCATGTTAAGACTATTATGTTGTCTAATGTCTTGGAGGGAACGGTTTGTCTTGACTGTCTAGAGCTGGACTCCCAAGTAGAGACATAGATATGTTGCTTAGTGGTGACATATTAGACTGGGACTAAAGCGTGATTGATCTACGAAGTCCGCTTTGAGTGGATCGATATGCTTTTGACGTTCATTGTCCAGTAACCTTAATCCTGAGTAAATGGACAGCTTCATGTATATGACTTGTGTACTTTGATGTTCTGATGGCTAAAGCGTCTCAGAGGTAGTAAGCTTATAAACCGGTTCATTGGGTGCATGACTTGTATTCAATGAAGGGTTTGTTTACAGATATCGGAATCATAGCTCTAATGAGGAGTTAAGCATATCCTCTTAAAGGCATTATACTGAATGTGAAAATGGACAAGGCCTTGGGTCGTCTACAGGGTGGATGACTTCTTATTCACATATGGTGAATAATCATTAATTCGGTAGTATAATGGAACTTTAAGATAGCCTGATCAGTAGGATTAAACAGACTTTGGCCTAAGGCTGATCATGGATATTATATGAGGGTTCTGCATACATGACAAGGTCATTAGACGATAGCTTGTCACAGGCTTACGTAATACGGTATATAATTGGGAGTTCAGTTTCAGGTTTTTAGTGATGTGACTTTGAAATTAGTGATCATATGATTGAGTTGTTCGTTAAAGAATGACGATCATATGGATTTGCGGGAGCCCTATTATAATATGTCTAATTAGTCCCTCTACTAGCTCCACATAATTCCTTAACGTTTGGTAAAATTGATCTGTGTATGCTATTGGCTAGTTTATTATGCATGGATGGTGTTGACATAGGATTAGGATGGTGGACAAGATTCTCTCCGATTGGATTCAAATTTTGTTTTGGATAATAGAGTACACAATTATTCGAACTCCAAATAAAGTTGCCATGATTTTATTTGAGATTGGATTAGAGTTGTAGAAAATTATCCATGAGAACAAGAATTTGAAATACAACTGTTTTGTGGATTTTGAAATTTGAAATTTGAAATTTGAATTTTGAATTTTGAATTTGAAATATGAATTTGAAATTGGAATTTCAAATTCAAATTTGAAATTTGAAATTGAAATTTGAAATTTGAATTTGAAATTTGAATTTGAAAGTTGAAATTCAAATTTTGAATCACAGTCCAAGTGGGATTCGAATTTATTGTGGTAAATCCACAAGGAATGAAATTCGAATTTGAGTTGGATATGGAGAGGAAAATCTTGTTAGAATCCTACTTGAATTTTGAATCTAAATCCTAACCAAATATGGACGAAATTTTGAGGATTATCCTTAATGAATTTTCGGATTTTTGTGGATTAGGTTCAAGGAAAAATTCAAGTTTCAATCCCAGTTGAATTTGGATTCTCTCCTCCCAGATAATGGCTGAATTTTTGGAGTAAATCTCCTAGGAGATTTTTGATTATTTTGGATAAGGATGAGATAAGATTCAAGCTTGAAAATCCTAGTGGAATTTTGATTCTCCCTTATCCAAAAGTGGCCGAATTTTTGTGGGGATTTTCCCCTTGGATTTTCAGATTTTTTTTTGGTTGAAAAAGGGAGATAAAATTCTAGTTAAAATCTTGTTCAGATTTGGATTGGATTTATCCTAAAGTGGCTGAATTTATTGTTGGGATTTTCCCCTTGGAAAATTCAGATTTTGTGCTTGTGGATAAGGGAGAATATCTTCTCCTAATCCAATTCGAATTCAGAGAATCACCTCATGCAGGTCTATAAATAGAAGTCCTGCCACTCCAGTTCTCTTAGACCACAGACTCTTAGGTGAGCAGGCTTATTGTTGCATAACTCACCGTGACAATAAGTTCTTTAGAGATCCGGGTGGTCCGAAGAAGACTAGTAGTGCTAGCATACCGATCGAGGTTCAGAGTGCCCACACATTCAGCCATTCAGGAATTAGAGAATAGTATAGAAGGCTAGTTGGTTGAAGCCCTCCGGTCATTCTCCTCCTGCAAGATTGGCATCCTTGAGGTATGAGTTTTAATTATTGTTGGTTTATTGAATATGGCATCATGAGATATTTAATGATCTAAAAATTTTTATTGTTCCGCTGCGCCACTCTGATACATTTTTACCAATTTATTTTCCTACAATTGGTATCAAAGCCATATCATGACTATGCCATGTACATAAATTAGATAATTACTTAGTCTTTTTATTTATGTATGGATTTGATATTTAGAGAGTGGCATTCTAGGATTCCTTTATGTTGTTATCATGTATTATGTATAAAGTATGTGGTTATTTTAATTTTTTGTATTATTATAAGCATGCTTGTTTATGTCGGTTATGGTTCCTTAGAATTTAGAAAAACTGTATCTAGGATTTTTTATGTAACCATGAGAGTAGTTTATTAACACTGTAATTTTCCCATGGATTTTAATTTTGTCTCTTAGAATTATTATAGTTAGAATTTTTTGTACACCGGAAACGGTTTAGGAAATTTTATGTAATTGTTCTTGGAGGAGATTAAAGATTGAAGTCCGTAATTTATTTTTCCCAAAAGATTAAATTTGATTTAAAGGTTGAAATTTTTGATTGTGTGGAAAATTTCAATTTAATTGGGATTCAAATTAATTTTTGGAGTTCCTAATAGGTAAATTAGAATATGGCACGAAAATTGAGACATGACCCCTCGAAATAGGCCGTCGGGCCTTGGTGGGGCTGCAGCCCCTACCCTCGGGCAGGATGGGGCTGCGGCAGCCCTTGTACAGGCCATAACCACCCACGACCGCAGGTTTGGCCTGCAGCCGAGGGTGGCCTGGCCTCCCCAAGGCTGGCCGTAGCCTGGGCGTGTGACCGGTGGCTGCACGCGCTGCCTGCAGCCTGCTGGCTGCTGCGCCCAGCCTGGGCATGTAGCCTAGCGCCACAGGCTTGGCCTGCAGCCTGACAGGGTTGCACATGGGCGGCTGTGGGCTGCCAGCCCCCCCATGGGGCTTGGGGCTAGTCACGGCGGCTGCCGCCACCAGGGGCAGTGGTGTGACGATTCAAAAATCAAAAAAAAATTTTGATTTTTAAATTTGATATTTAGTTTTAAATCATGTTTAAAAATATATAATTGAAAATTTGAAATTTTTTAAATTACATATTATTATACATGATGTTTAAAATTGTTCAAAATTTGAA
Organism: Antiaris toxicaria; assembly: GCA_035233585.1. NCBI lineage: Eukaryota > Viridiplantae > Streptophyta > Magnoliopsida > Rosales > Moraceae > Antiaris > Antiaris toxicaria. The sequence continues at coordinate 62,474,911 of CP141153.1, forward strand.
TTTGAAATTTAAATTTGAAATTCGAATTTAGAATTTGAATTTGAAATATAAATTTTTGGATATTTAAATTTTAAATGATTCTTGGGATGAGAAATAAATGGAGAGGCTACATAAAGATGGATACAAGAAGACGGAACAAAATTCAATACCCAAAGAACGCTTTGGATGAAATTTTGTAATCTTTATTTTCTTTGTTCTAGGATGGAACCATGGCTTGGTTATTCTGTCAATTATTTTTTGTGATATGTCATGGATCTATAAATATGTATTGATGGATGTTTTGTATGCATATTTGATAACATGTCATATAGGATAGGTGAGTGCCGCTCATACTATATTGATCATACATATTTGTCAAAACTTGCATGTTTTTCAAAATATTGAGTGGGAGAGGGTTTCAAACAAAACCCACGGCCTCCATTGTTAATCATATGTGAAAGCATGGTAACGCCTCGCATCAGTTCTGCCCTGACCACACCACTCGGTAGGTGTTTACCACCGCCGGTATACTAGATTGGATTGTTAGGAAATGCTCTAAGCATTAGAGACATTTTGATATATTTATTTTGAACTGGATAATAAAATTATACATAGAGGTTATTCATTACATTGCTATCTGTCCTCGGTTTTATTTACATGTTAAAGTAAATGTAAGCAAATATGGCTCACTGACTGCTTGTGTTAAAACTGTTAGAACGTTGCATGCAATGGACTTTTGTATGCGAGAAGACAATGTTCTAAAGTTAGCGGTCTAAACTATGGTCTGTAGTCTATGGGGTTAGACTGAGCATCTAACTCATGTTAAGACTATTATGTTGTCTAAAGCCTTGGAGGAGACGGTTTGTCTTGACTGTCTGGAGCTGGACTCCCAAGTAGAGACATAGATATGTTGCTTGGTGGTGACATATTAGACCAGGACTAAAGCGTGATTGATCTACATAGTCTGCTATGAGTGGATCAATCTGCTTTTGACGTTCATTGTGCAATAACCTTAATCCTGAGTAAATGAACTTCTTCATGTATATGACTTGTTTACTTTGATGTTCCAATGGCTAAAGCGTCTCAGAGGTAGTAAGCTTATAGACCGGTTCGTTGGGTGCATGACTTGTATACGATGAAGGGTTTGTTTGCAGATATCAGAATCATAGCTCTAAGGAGTTAAAGGTATCCTCTTAAAGGCATTATACTTAATGTGAAAATGGACAAGGCCTTGGGTCGTCTGCTGGGCGGATGACTTCTTATTCACATATGGTGAATAATCATTTTCTTAATTCGGTAGTATAATGGAACTTTAAGATAGCCTGATCAGTAGGATTAAACGAACTTTGACCTAAGGCTGATCATGGATATCATATGAGGGTTTTGCATATATGACAAGGTCATTGGATAGTAGCTCGTCACAGGCTTACGTAATATGGTATATTATTGGGAGTTCAGTTTCAGGTTTATAGTGGTGTGACTCTGAAACTAGTGATCATATGATTGAATTGTTTGGTAAAGAATGATGATCATATGAATTTGCGGGAGCCCAAATATATATGTCCAATCAGTCCCTCTACTAGCTCCACAAAATTCCTTAACGTTTGGCAAATTGATTTGTGTATGCTATTGGCTGGTTTATTATGCATGGATGGTGATGACACAGGATTAGGATGGCAGACAAGATTCCCTCCGGTTGGATTCAGATTTTATTTTGGATAATAGAGTTCGAACTCCAATTAAAGTTGCCATGATTTTATTTGAGATTGGATTGTAGTTGTAGAAAATTATCCATGAGAACAAGAATTTGAAACACAACCGTTTTGTGGATTTTGAAATTTGAATTTTGAAATTTGAATTTTGAAATTTGAATTTGAAATTTAAATTTGAAATTTGAATTTGAAATTCGAATTTGAAATTTGAAATTCAAATTTTGAATCACAGTCCAAGTGGGATTCGAATTTGTTGTGGAAAATCCACAAGGTTTGAAATTCGAATTTGAGTTGGATTTGGAGAGGATAATCGTGTTAGAATCCTACTTGAATTTTGAATTCAAAATACTAACAAATAGTGGATGAAATTTTGAGGATTATCCTCAATGGAATTTCGGTTTTTGTGGATAAGGTTCAAGGAAAAATTCAAGTTTCAATCCCAGTTGAATTTGGATTCTCTCCTCCCGGAAAAGTGGCCGAAATTATGGAGGAAATATCATAGGAAAATTCGGTTATTTTGGATAAGGATGAGATAAGATTCAAGCTTGAAAAACCTAGTGGAATTTTGATTCTCCCTTATCCTAAAAGTGGCCGAAAATTTTAGGAGATTTTGTCCTAGGAAATTTCGGATTTTTTGGTTGAAAAAGGGAGATAAAATTCTAGTTAAAATCTTATTTAGATTTAGATTGGATTTATCCCATAATGGCCGAATTTTATTGTTGGGATTTTCCCTTGGAAAATTCAGATTTTATGGTTATGGATAAGGGAGAATATCTTTTCCTAATCCAATTCGAATTCAAAAAATCACCTCATGCAGGTCTATAAATAGAGGTCCTGCCACTCCAGTTCTCTCAGACTACAGACTCTCAGGTGAGCAGGCTTATTATTACACAGCCCACCGTGACAATAAAGTTCTTTATAGATCTGGGTGGTCGGAAGAAGACTAGCAGTGCTAGCATACCGATCGAGGTTCAGAGTGCCCACACACTCGGCCATTCGGGAATTGGAGAATAGTAGAGAAGTCTAGTTGGTTGAAGCCTCCAGTCATTCTCCTCCTGCAAGATTGACGTCCTTGAGGTATAAGTTTTAATTGTTGTTGGTTTATTGTATATGGCATCATGAGATATTTAACGATCTAAAAATTTTTGTTGTTCCGCTGCGCCACTCTAATACATTTTTTACCGATTTATTTTCCTACAATTCGTATCAGAGCCATCTCACGACTATGCCATGTACATAAATTAGACAATTACTTAGTCTTTTTATTTATGTATGGATTTGATATTTAGAGAGTGGCATTCTAGGGTTCCTTTATATTGTTATCATGGATTATGTATAAAGTATGTGGTTATTTTAATTTTTTGAATTATTATAAGCATGCTTATTTATGCCGGTTATGGTTCCTTAGAATTTAGAAAAATTGTATCTAGGATTTTTTATGTAACCATGAGAGCAGTTATTAACACTGTAATTTTCCCATGGATTTTATTTTTTGTCTCTTAAAATTATTATGGCTAGAATTTTGTACACTGGAAACGGTTTAAGAAATTTTATGTAATTATTCTTGGAGGAGATTGAAGATTGAAGACCGTGATTTATTTTTCCCAAAAGTTAAACTTGATTTAAAGATTGAAATTTTTGATTGTGTGGAAAATTTCAATTTAATTGGGATTCAAATTGATTTTTGGAGATCCTAATAGGTTAATTGGAATATGACACGAAAATCGAGACACGACCCCTCGGGATAGGCCGACGGCCCTTGGTAGGGTTGCAGCCCCTGCCCTCGGGCAGGATGGGGCCGCGGTAGCCCCTGTGTAGGCCATAACCACCCACGGCCGCAGGCTTGGCCTGCAGCCGAGGGTGGCCGTGGCCTGCCCAAGGTTGGCCACAGATTGGGCGGGCAGCCTGTGGCTGCAGGCGCTGCTTGTAGCCTGCCGGCTGCTGCGTCCAACCTGGGCGTGCAGCCTGGTACTGCAGGCTTGGCCTGCAGCCTGGCAAGGCTGCACGAAGGGGGCGACCGTGGGCTGCCAGCCCCTCCGGGGCTGGTGGTCGCCCACGACGACTGCCGCCTTCGGGCCAGCAGTGTGACGGTCTAAAAATCGAAAAATTTTGATTTTTAAATTTGAAATTTAAATTTGAAATTCGAATTTGGAGTTTGAATTTGAAATTTAAATTTTAGGAGATTTAAATTTTAAATAATTCTTGGGATGAGAAATAAATGGAGAGGCTACATAAAGACCCAAAGAATGCTTTGGATGAAATTTTGTAATCTTTATTTTCTTTGTTCTAGGATGGAACCATGGCTTGGTTTTTCTGTCAATTATTTTTTCTGTGATATGTCATGGATGTATAAATATGTATTGATGGATGTTTTATATGCATATTTGGTAACATGTCATATAGGATAGGTGAGTGCCGCTTATACTATATTGATCATACATAATTTGTCAAAACTTACATGTTTTTCAAAATATTGAGTGGGAGAGGGTTTCAAACAAAACCCACGGCCTCCATTGTTGATCCATATGTGAAAGCATGGTAACGCCTCGCGTCAGTTCTGCCCTGACCACACCCCTCGGTAGGTGTTTACCGCCGCCAGTATACTAGATTGGATCTCCTATGTGGAAAACGTGTTCGGGTACGATCCTATTCATGACCACCCCTCAGTGGCTTGGTAGGATGTGGATCGGGCTACGTAAACAATGGTTATACACTCAAGACTCGTTTAGTTATTAACCTTCCCTAGAAGCTCTGTTAACTAAACTGGTGGCCAAATAAGCGGTTATTAATATATGTCTTAAACTTGGAGGATTTAAGGCAACATATATTAATTAGACGAGATCCATGTTCCGGCTATTTGTTTTCATGACCACCCCTCGGTGGCTTGGGGCAATAGGTGCTGAGAATTACCGTTACAATGCTACATGTTTTTCAAGTTTCATGTAGGAACATACGTGTATGAATTATTTGCTAAATTATCTGTATATTTGCTTAGGCTTTGTAATGATGTCTAGTATAATTTTATTTCAGTTCAAAATGTCAGCGACATCCCTCATTTCAATACTTACTGAAAATAAGCTGAATGGTGATAATTATAAAGATTGGAAAAGAAATCTATTAATAGTTCTCAGCTGCGAGAGACACAAGTTCGTACTGGACGAACCATGCCCACCTAGGTCTAAACCTGACACACCACTTGAGGAGGTCCCGGTTGCCTATAATCGTTGGAGAGAATCCAATGAGATAGCTCGATGCTACATCCTTGCCAGCATGACGAGTGCTTTACAAAAGCAGCATGAGACTTATCAAGTTGCTAGGGAGATCATGGATAATCTGGAGGATGTGTTCGGAGGCCAAGAAAAATTGGCTCGACAGTCTGCTATCACCAGCATTATGAACTCTAAGCAAAAAAGTAGGTACTCTGGTGAAGGACCATATGATCACTCTAATGGGATTCTTCGTTGAGGCTGTCGAGAATGGTGCTGAGTTGGACTACAACACCCAGATCGAGATAGTGTTCAAGACTATGTCTAAAGATTTTGTGGGGTTTAAGGCTGCATACAATCTAGCGACAAAGGAGTTAGGACTAACCGAGCTCATGAAGCAACTACAGGCTTATGAGCGGATGATCAGAGATGAGGATGTGGTCCGACCTAAAGGAGAGGCCAATTTGGCAGAATCTTCCAATCCCTCACGGAAAAGGAAGAGGCCAAATAAAAAGCAAGTGGCTTCTAGTTCTTCTAATCCTCCTGTCTCAGACGGGAAGAAGAAGAAGAAGAACAAGTAGCCAAAGGACCCTAAAAAGTCCAAATGCTTCCATTATGGGAAGGTAGGTCACTTTAAGAAGGCTTGCCGAGAAATCCTAGCCGCCAAGGGCAAGGAAGGTAAAGAACTTCTTTACTTGGAAGCGTGTTTGGTGGAAGAATCGAAAGACACTTGGGTCATTGATTCGGACGCCACTAATCATGTTTGTGTTTCTATACAGGGGTTCGTGGAAACGAGAAGTCTACATGATAGGAGCCTCTCGTTGCGAACTGGGGACGGTAGCTTTGTGGTGGCTGAGGCAGTGGGAGATGTTTACCTTTATTTTGATCAATTTAGGTTTATTTTATTGAAAGACTATTTTTATGTTCCTAGTTTTAGGAGGAACCTTATATCGGTAGCTTGTTTAATAAAGGATTCTTATTTAGTTTCTTTTAGTAAAAGAGTTGATATTCGTAGAAATAAGTCTTTTATCCGTTCTTTATGGATGGATAGAAACCTATATTTGATCAAACCAAAGAGGTACTCACTACTTGACACTGAATTAACAGATAACTCTAAGATGTTGAAAGTTTCTCACTCTAACAAGGAGTATCTTTGGCATTTAAGACTTGGTCATATTAATTAGGATAGGATTCAAAGATTGGTGAAAGACGGTCCTCTGGAATCTCTGGGGGAGGAACGACTTCCCCAATGTAAGTCTTGTCTAGAGGGTAAGATGACTAAGAGGTCTTTTGGAGCTAAGGGTACAAGGGCTCAGGAGCTCTTAGAAATTGTGCACACTGACGTATGTGGCCCCATGAACGTCACAGCACGAGTAGGGTTTGAGTATTATGTCTCTTTTATAGATAATTACTCGAGGTATGGATATGTGTATTTGATGCACCACAAGAGCAAAACCTTTGACAAGTTCAAAGAGTATCATGCGGAAGTGGAAAAGCAATTGGATAAATCCATAAAGACACTTCGATCTGATCGAGGTGGCGAATACCTCTCCGATGAATTTCTAGGACATCTTGTAGAGAACGGGATATTATCCCAATTGACTGCACCTGGTACTCCACAATAGAATGGTGTAGCCGAAAGGAGAAACAAGACCTTGTTGGATATGGTACAGTCCATGATGAGTTATTCAGCGCTGCCATTATCATTTTGGGGATATGCTTTACAAACGACGTGCTATATTCTGAACCAGGTTTCGAGCAAATCAATTCCCAGAACTTCGTATGAATTGTGGCGTGGCAAGAAGCCCTCCCTTGGACATATGAGAATATGGGGCTATTCGGCGCATGTACTGGATGGGGATGTGAAAAAGTTGGAACCAAGATCAGAATTGTGCATGTTTGTAGGGCATCCAAATGGAACTAAAGGAGGTCTGTTCTATAACCCGAAGGAACAAAAAGTCATTGCCTCAATCCATGCGACATTCTTGGAGGAAAGTCACATGAATGACTTTAAGCCTCGAAGCAAAGTGGTGCTAGAGGAGTTATCGGGTGAAAGAACTGCTCCACAGATTTCGGTCATGGACATAAGTCTGAGTTCTAGTGAAAGACCTGCAGATGATCAACAATTTAGGGTGCCTCGTAGTAGTGGGAGGGTTTCTAAGAAAACTAATTTCTTCATTTATGATGCTGAGGTATACCAGGTCGAGGCTCATGAGCATGAGGATGATCCGGTCACATATGATGAAGCTATAAATGATGTTGATTCTAAATCTTGGAAACAGGCTATGAATAATGAGATGGATTCTATGAAATCAAACTCTGTTTGGGAACTTGTAGATTTGCTGAATGGGATAAAACCCATTGGATGCAAATGGGTCTACAAAAGAAACAAGGATGCGGAAGGGAGAGTGGAAACTTTCAAAACTAGACTGGTTGCAAAGGGATACACGCAAAAGGCTGGAATCGATTATGATGAAACCTTTTCGCCTGTTGCTATGCTGAAGTCTATCTGTATTCTTCTGTCCATTGTTGCGGCTCTCGATTACGAGATCTGGCAAATGGATGTCAAGACGGCATTCTTGAATGGCCATCTTGAAGAATGTATCTATATGATACAGCCCGAAGGGTTCGCAGCGAAAGGCCAAGAAAGGAAAGTCTGCAAGTTGCTTAGATCCATTTATGGATTAAAGCAAGCATCCCACTCATGGAACCAGAGGTTGGATCAAGCGATTAAGACATTTGGTTTTGAGCAGAACGTTGATGAACCCTGTGTTTATAAACGTATTAAGGATGGAAAAGTGGTCTTTTTGATACTCTATGTCGATGATATACTACTCATTGGGAATGATGTAGGGAACTTATCATCTGTCAAGCTTTGGTTACACCAACAGTTTGACATGAAGGACTTGGGAGAAGCTAATTATGTTCTAGGCATTCGTCTCTTCAGAGATCGAAAGAGCAAAATGATAACATTCTCCTAAGCTTCATACATAGATAAAATAATTGACAAATATATAATGCAAGAGGCAAAGAAAGGTTCACAACCTTCTATTGCCGGTCTAACTCTTTCATTGGATGACTGTCCCAAGACATCGGAAGAAAGAGAGCATATGAGTAAGGTCCCTTATGCATCCGCTGTAGGAAGCCTTATGTATGTTATGCTTTACACTCGCCCAGACATATGTTTTGCAGTAGGTATGGTGAGTCGATATCAAGCGAATCCTAGAACCAAGCACTAGCAAGCAGTAAAGCATATACTCAAGTATCTTAAGAGAACGAGGGATTATATGCTAGTGTATTCTGGAGAGGACCTAACACCCGTAGGATACACGGACTCAGACTTCCAGACTTGTAAGGATTTGAGGAAATCGACATCTGGATCAGTGTTTTTACTGGAAGGAGGTGCCATTGTGTGGAGGAGCGTGAAGCAGGGCTGCACAGCTGACTCTACTATGGAGGCTGAGTATGTAGCTGCGGCTGGGGCATCTAAAGAAGTGGTTTGGCTCCGTAAGTTTTTAGAAACCTTGAGGTCATTCTGGGTGTTGACAAGCCTATCACCCTTTACTGTGATAACACAGGGGCTATTGCCAACACAAGGGAATATCGGCACCACAAGAGGACCAAGCACATCGATCAGAGATATCATATTATTAGAGGGCATGTGGAGACAGGACAAGTGGATGTATGTAAGATCACGTCCGAGGACAACATCGCCGATCCCTTTACTAAGACTTTGGCGGCTAGAAGCTTTGAGCGGCACATAGAGGCGATAAGGATACGTAACATGGCATATCTGCTGGCTTAGGGCAAGTAGGAGATTGTTAGGAAATGCCCTAAGCATTAGAGACATTTTGATGCATTTATTTTGAATTGGATAATAAAATTATACATAGAGGCTATTCATTACATTGCTATTTATCCTCGGTTTTATTTACATGTTAAAGTAAATGTAAGCAAATATGGCTCACTGACTGCTTGTGTTAAAACTGTTAGAACGTTGCATGCAATGGACTTTTGTATGCGAGAAGACAATGTTCTAAAGTTAGCGGTCAGTAGGATTAAACGGACTTTGACCTAAGGCTGATCATGGATATCATATGAGGGTTTTGCATATATGACAAGGTCATTGGATAGTAGCTCGTCACAGGCTTACGTAATACGGTATATTATTGGGAGTTCAGTTTCAGGTTTATAGTAGTGTGACTCTGAAACTAGTAATCATATGATTGAGTTGTTCGGTAAAGAATGATGATCATATAGATTTGCGGGAGCCCAATTATATATGTCCAATCAGTCCCTCTACTATCTCCACAAAATTCCTTAACGTTTGGCAAATTGATTTGTGTATGCTATTGGCTGGTTTATTATGCATGGATGGTGATGACATAGGACTAGGATGGTAGACAAGATTCTCTCCGATTGGATTCAGATTTTGTTTTGGATAATAGAGTTCGAACTCCAAATAAAGTTGCCATGATTTTATTTGAGATTGGATTGGAGTTGTAGAAAATTATCCATAGGAACAAGAATTTCAATCGCAACTGTTTTGTGGAATTTGAAATTTGAAATTTGAAATTTGAAATTTGAAATTTGAATTTTGAAATTTGAAATTTGAATTTTGAATTTGAAATTTGAATTTGAAATTTGAATTTGAAATTTGAATTTGAAATTTAAATTTGAAATTTGAAATTTGAAATTCGAATTTCATGGCACATCTGCTAGCTTAGGGCAAGTGGGAGATTGTTAGGAAATACCCTAAGCATTAGAGACATTTTGATGTATTTATTTTGAACTGGATAATAAAATTATATATAGAGGTTATTCATTACATTGCTATCTGTCCTCGTTTTATTTACACGCTAAAGTAAATGTAAGCAAATATGGCTCCCCGACTGCTTGTGTTAAACTGTTAGAACGTTGCATGCAATGGACTTTTGTATGCGAGAAGACAATGTTCTAAAGTTAGCGGTCTAATCTATGGTCTGTAGTCTATGGGGTTAGACCGAGCATCTAACTCATGTTAAGACTATTGTGTTGTCTAAAGCGTTAGAGGGGATGATTTGTCTTGACTGTCTGGAGCTAGACTCCCAAGTAGAGACATAGATATGTTACTTGGTGGTAACATATTAGACCAGGACTAAAGCATGATTGATCTACAAAGTTTGCTTTGAGTGGATCGATATGCTTTTGACGCTCATTGTGCAGTAACCTTTATCGTAAGTAAAAGGACAGCTTCATGTATATGACTTGTGTACTTTGATGTTCCAATGGCTAAAGCGTCTCAGAGGTAGTATGACTTGTATGCTTACAGACCGGTTCGTTGGGTGCATGACTTGTATACGATGAAGGGTTCGTTTACAGATATCGGAATCATAGCTCTAATGAGGAGTTAAGGATATCCTCTTAAAGGCATTATACTGAATGTGAAAATGGACAAGGCCTTGGGTCGTCTAGAAGGTGGATGACTTCTTATTCACATATGGTGAATAATCATTTTCTTAATTCGGTAGTATAATGGAACTTTAAGATAGCCTGATCAGTAGGATTAAACGGACTTTGGCCTAAGGCTGATCATGGATATCATATGAGGGTTCTACATACATGACAAGGTCATTGGACGATAGCTTGTCACAGGCTTACGTAATACAGTATATAATTGGGAGTTCAGTTTCAGGCTTATAGTGATGTGACTCTGAAATTAGTGATCATATGATTAAGTTGTTCGTTAAAGAATGACGATCATATGGATTTGTGGGACCCCTATTGTATATGTCCAATTATTCCCTCTACTAGCTCCACATAATTCCTTAACGTTTGGCAAAATTGATCTGTGTATGCTATTGGCTAGTTTATTATGCATGGATGGTGTTGACATAGGATTAGGATGGTGGACAAGATTCTCTCCGATCGGATTCAAATTTTGTTCTGGATAATAGAGTACACAATTATTCGAACTCCAAATAAAGTTGCCATGTTTTTATTTGAGATTGGATTGGAGTTGTAGAAAATTATCCATAAGAACAAGAATTTGAAATATAACTGTTTTGTGTATTTTGAAATTTGAATTTTGAAATTTGAAATTTGAAATTTGAATTTGAAATATGAATTTGAAATTGGAATTTGAAATTCAAATTTGAAATTTGAATTTGAAATTTGAAATTGGAATTTGAAATTCAAATTTGAAATTTGAATTTGAAATTTGAAATTTGAATTTGAAATTTGAATTTGAAATTTGAAATTTGAAATTTGAATTTGAAATTTGAAATTCAAATTTTAAATCACAGTCCAAGAGGGATTCGAATTTATTGTGGTAAATCCACAAGGAATGAAATTCGAATTTGTGTTAGATATGGAAAGGAAAATCTTGTTAGAATCCTACTTGAATTTTGAATCCAAATCCTAACCAAATATGGATGAAATGTTGAGGATTATCCTCAATGAATTTTCGGATTTTTGTGGATAACGTTCAAGGAAAAATTCAAGTTTCAATCCCAGTTGAATTTGGATTCTCTCCTCCCAGATAATGGCCGAATTTTTGGAGTAAATCTCCTAGGAGATTTTCGGTAATTTTGGATAAGGATGAGATAAGATTCAAGCTTGAAAATTCTAGTGGAATTTTTATTCTCCCTTATCCAAAAGTGGCCGAATTTTTGTGGGGATTTTCCCCTTGGATTTTCAGATTTTTTTTTGGTTGAAAAAGGGAGATAAAATTCTAGTTAAAATCTTATTTAGATTTGGATTGGATTTATCCTAAAGTGGCCGAATTTATTGTTGGGACTTTCCCCTTGGAAAATTCAGATTTTGTACTGATGGATAAGGGAGAATATCTTCTCCTAATCCAATTTGAATTCAGAGAATCACCTCATGCAGGTCTATAAATAGAGGTCCTGCCACTCTAGTTCTCTTAGACCACAGACTCTCAGGTGAGCAGGCTTATTGTTGCATAACTCACAGTGACAATAAGTTCTTTAGAGATCTGGGTGGTCGGAAGAAGACTAGCAGTGCTAGCATACCAATTGAGGTTCAGAGTGCCCACACACTTAACCATTCGGGAATTGGAGAATAGTAGAGAAGTCTAGTTGGTTGAAGCCCTCCGGTCATTCTCCTCCTACAAGATTGGCGTCCTTGAGGTATGAGTTTTAATTGTTGTTGGTTTATTGTATATGGCATCATGAGATATTTAACGATCTAAAAATTTTTATTGTTCCACTGCGCCACTCTGATACATTTTTACCGATTTATTTTCCTACAGTGGTTGTGTTTACTTTAAGTTGCATATGGTTTGTGGATGTGAATGCATGGATGTGTATTATGGTGGCTGGGTACAAATCTGTCCTTAGAAAACAGCCACGGATTTTGGCCATTTTAACCCACTTAGGTTTTAAATCTGGGATTTGGTGAAACAAGATGTTTTAAGGAAATTTCGATATGGTCATTTTTGTGTCAACTAGACCTCGGCCAAAAATGACCCTAATATAGACTTTTTGGCCAGTTTTGATTCGGTGTCCAAAACTAGGAACAAAAATCTGAGTGTTGAAACAATCTCAGGTTTTGCTAGAAATGACCCACAAAGAGTCCAAACTAGTTCTTGGACTCAACATGAAAGTTGCAGATCTCATCGAGACCTTGAGAACCGCCCATGCATGTCAAAAATTCGACCGTTTCGGACCTCAAACCGAACCATTTTTATAGAGACGTAAAACTGGGATTTTTACAAAAAACTGGGCACCAAGCACACAGTTTAAATGCAATTAGAAGCCGTTAGAGTTAGATTTAGGCTCCAAGATGAACACGAGATTTGTTCATCTTGTCGAGATGAAAACTTTCATGTTTGACAAAATTTCAAACAACGTCGTTTAACTAAGTTTCAAAATAATTTTCAAAAGTGGTTCAAAAACCACCTTAAAAATGAAAGCTTTAAAAATATAATTTATACACTTCAAAATAAAAATGTGTTTTTAACACTTTAAAATATGAACAAGGTTTCCATAAAAACGTCCCCTACCTTCCAACGGGGAGATAAGGGGACGGTTTCAAAATAAGGAATTTTTCCAAGATTTTTACAAGCCAACCCAAACAATTTTTCCAAGTAAAATAGTGTGTGTAGCCCGGTAGGCTACCATACCAAACAAGCCTTAGTAGCCTGGGAGGCTACTGTCCCAAACAAGCCATAGTGGCCCGGTAGGCCATTACACCAAACGAGCCTTAGTAGCCCGGTAGGCTACCACACCCCAACAAGTGAAGTAACCCGGTTGGTTACTACACTAAGTTCACGTATAGTAACTCGGTAGACTACTTAGTTACCAACACGTGAGTTAACCGGTTAGTTGACTGAGCGGTAAACCAATAAAGGGCCACGTTTCAAACAACACAGTGAAGAACAATGATTAATCTGTCAAGTAGACGGTTGATCGAACATGATACGAGTTAGACACCAAATCCCCATAATAGGCCAATAGGGTAGCAACAGGTCTCGGTACCCCATAGAAACACAAGTTATAGTCACTAACAATAATAGTGACTCAACGAGAGTATTAATGAGAAACGTTATTGATGACAAGTGGTAACCTGTGAATTGATAAAGGCATGATTTCAAGTTGCTTGCAATTAGGTAAGTACAACTCCGCCTATGGCATGAACGAAAATGCTTTTAAATGATATTTTACAGTATGTTAAAATTATATGCCATGCACATGATATTGCACCTCATGTTTAAGAGTATGTAGTTTCACAATCAAGTAGATTGATGAAAAAGCAAGTTAGATGCCATACGTCTCTACCAGGTAGGAATTAGGACAACTTAGAGAAGCATATGGCTAGAAAAGATAAACAAGACCGAAAGTAGTAAGCGTGTCGTGCCGGCCCTTTCAAATGAAGGGGCTTTAAGTTAAAGCAGAAAGTTGAGCATCCGTTGATGGCTCTCTGGCTATTTTTACCACGGGCGTTACTGATGGTCTGTGCACGCACGGTACTGACACATGGGCCCTAAATAGACAAGAAAAGAAAGGAGAAGTTTGAAGCATAAATGAACATAACCGGATCATGCTTTGATATGATATGTGATATATGGTATGTGATATGTGATATGTTAAAGCGGTATATGTGATATATGATTGCTTATATGTTTTTCAGTATGTACTATGTTTAAACATATTTTGCGGTAAACATATTGTACTTACTGGGCATAAAGTTCACGTAGTGTGTTCATGCTGTGGGTAAGCGTCTTACGGCTTAAATCCCAATGAACGATGGTGGCGGCGGAGGTGGATGGGAGGGCAAGGTTATGGAGACACCGCGAGTTTATCTTCCGCAAAATTTGAGTACTAGTATTTTGAATAGTAATGGTTAAATAGTACTTTGAATAGTAATTGTCAGACAGTATGTTTAAATAGTAACCGTTACATAGTATTTTTGAATAGTAACCGTAAACTCTATTTTTGAATAGTAATCGTTAAATGGTATTTTTGAATAGTAACCGTAAGCCGTATTTTTGAATAGTAATTGTTAAATAGTATTTTTAAATAGTAACCGTTAAATAGTATTTTTGAACAATAATCGGTATACGTACGTATACAGTAAATACGTACATGAAATAAAAATCCCTAATTTTATGATATCTGGTTAAGTATAAATTACTTGAAAGTATAAGAAAAGTAAGTCAGTTTTTAGTGACGATCCGGGCCACTGAGGGCATGGGGCGTCACAGAAGCAAAATAAAACAAACCGATCACACCGTAGGCACCCGGAACCCGCCTACGCGATTTCGGTAAAGTTCCGTTCGGTTTGACTTTCAGTCAAAATTTGACCACGAATTAATTTACATATTAATTAGATGATGTCATAATGACATCATAATTTGGATTTAGTTAATTAGGTTATATAAGCTTAATTGATGTGATAGGTAGCATTAAAGGCCAAGATTAAATGCTTTTAGGATCAACGGCCATGATCAAGCCAGAATGGCTTTGAAAAAAATTTGGAAAAAGATGGAAAAAAGGGATTCGGAAACATGGAAAGAAGGCAGCCCAAAATTTGTAAATTTGACCCCAAAAAGTTTGCATTTAAGTCCCTAAACAATTATGTAATTGTTGGGAAAAATTGCAAAAGGTCCCCATCCATTTGCCTATAAATAGGCATGAGAAATTCGTTTGAAAAATTGGAAAAATTGGCCAAGCTCTTGCCATTTTTTTCTACCCAAAATCCGTGCACCTTACCCCATTTCAAACTAAATTTTAGCAAAAATTTTACACCAAATTAGCTTCCAATCCAAGCTTAGGTTGCTAGGAAACTAATTGATAAGGTGAGCTTTCAAATTGATGCATTTTCATTGTTTTTTCTTTGAAAAATGTAAGGACGGCCCTGATCATATACTTTAATTTTCAATTTAATGAGAAATTGAAGAATAATTTGATGCATTTTAGTGTAATTTTTAAACTACACGATTAGGTACACGGCCGTGTAAGTGGCCGTGTACCACCCAGACTGTGTACGTGTATGTAGCCGTGTAAGTATACAAGGCCGTGTAGTAGATCACGGTCAGGTACATGGCCATGTAAGAGGCCATGTACTACTCGGGCTGTGAACATGTGAGAAGCTGTGTAACTGAACATGGCCGTGTACAGACACACTGTCAAGAACACGGCCGTGTACCTCTCGGGTTAATGAACGTGTAAAAGGCCGTGTTTTGAAACATGATCATGTTGAAAAACTTCAGCTAGTATACACTCGTGTCCGGTGTATACACACCCGTGTTAAAGGCCGTGTAATGAGCAGAAAGCCATTACACAGACCCTCAAATTGCATGAAACCTAATTACTATGCAATGAGTAATTAAGTTAGAAAATATAGTATATTTTCCCATTGAATAGACTAAACAGATATGATATTGTTTAAATGCTATTCATGCAGTGAAAGAGGCGACCGACAGTGAACCCGGTCCAACCTATTATGTGTATAAATGAATGAGACATGCAATGTTGGGAAACTGGTCCGGACAACCATTTCTTGACATAAGACTGGTAAATAGATCACCAGAATGATCGGACTAAACATCTGAGCACAATAGCGAGAGATAGCCCTAGTAAGGGTACGATATCGAGAAAATGGTCCAGATGACCTCTTCCCCCCTAGAGACTGACAAAATCAGAGTCGGAGCACTCAGACAAGTCAGTTAAGTAGAAAACGATGGGTGATGAATAGAGAGAAATGCAGTGTCAAGTTATTGGCTAAGACGGCCCTAATTTGACCTAAAGATGATACACGAACGGTTAGTAGACTCGATCTGGTCGATTGACCACAAAACGAGATTTTTAGTTTGAGAGATATGCAGTATCAAGATGAGGGTCAAGACGACCTTTACTTGCCTCGAAATTGATATATTTGGGTTTAGAACGCCCAAATTAGTCAATCGGGCACCTGACATGTTTTTCGAGGTGGGGTCAAACAGATCCCGAAAACTGGTCTAGATGACCTACAATGGATGTAAAACTGATAAAAATGGAATCAGCACGTCCAAATTAGTTAATAGAGACTGTGTTTGAAATTTCACCCGAGAACGCCTCAATTTGCATGTGAAAGGACAACACAGTGTAGACACAATCACAGTATAGGATGTAACCAGTAATTTAGACGGATAATTGGCTGTTCGACAGTAGCAAAAAACTAGGAATTTACAGTCTAAAAATCAGATTCAGAAAACCAATTTTCGGATGAGAATTGGAACACTGCCGAGAAAGGATCGAACACCGCAATATAAAATTAGACTGTGATGAGAAGCCAACACAGATAAAATTTTGCCTTAAATTTCCATGCCCCTTAGCTGCAAAAGCAGCTGTAATCTGCAGCACACATAGCCCAAAAGGTGGCCATTAAAATAATCTCCCTAGCTATGACACACTTGAATATTTTATTCAAGGGTTTTTGAAAAAGTAGTCGACAATATTTGTTTAATTCCTTCCTCCTTCCAAAGAGCAGCCCACACCTACTTGGTCTGAAATTGGGTAGCATATTTGTCCCAAGATTTGGCTAATTTAGTAGACAATTAAGCAGGATTAAGTCTAAGTGAGTTGATCAATTTTGCCTATAAAAGGCACCCTTTACACAAGTGATTTGTTTTCTTTCTTTTTGGCTTCCAAAACACTTTTCATTCCCCTTCTTCTCCTAGCTATAGCTGAACCCCTTGCGCCTCCCAAACCCTCACTTTTTCAAGCTTTCAATCATACCACAACTTATCAAAAATCAAACCTCACAAGCTTGTGCTAGGAGGATTCAAATCCAAGTCATTCTAAGGCACCAAGGGTAAGTCTTAAAAAACTGAACCTTGGAGTTTTTAGTTTCTGTTTTGATTTGGTTTTTAAGA
Organism: Antiaris toxicaria; assembly: GCA_035233585.1. Taxonomy (NCBI): domain Eukaryota; kingdom Viridiplantae; phylum Streptophyta; class Magnoliopsida; order Rosales; family Moraceae; genus Antiaris; species Antiaris toxicaria. The sequence continues at coordinate 62,492,166 of CP141153.1, forward strand.
GAAATTTTTGGTATTTGTTTTAGCAAAATCAGACCCCATTCTCTTAGATTTCAATGACCATTTTTGCTTCCTCAAGCCTAGTTGAAACCGTGCTTGGTTCAAGGCACGAAGGTAAATCGAAAAACCTTATCTTACGTTAGTTGGTTTTAAGTTTTGATCAAGGCCATTTATGTGTAATTATTTATGCAAATGGTTTGTAATAAGTTTATATTAAGCTCTTAGATTTACATTTTTAAGTTCATGTGATTGTGGTTATGTTTACGTTATTTTTTTTATGAATAGTTATGTGTGAATGAGAGCATGAACGTTTTAGTGGTTGGACACAAATCTGTTCTTAGGGAAAGGCCACTGATTTTGGCCATTTCGACCCCCTTAGGTTCTAAATTTGGGATTTAGTAAAATATAATGTTTTAAGGAAATTTTGATACGGTTGTTTTTATGTCAAATAACCCTCAGCCAAAAACGAACCTAAGATATGGTTTTAGAGTGTTTTTCTTTCGGTGTCCAAAATTGGGAACAAAATCTGAACCCAGTGTTTAGTCTCAGGTTTTGCTAGAAATGAACCCCTTAGAGTCCGAACCAATTCTCAGACTCAACACAAAAGTTGTAGATCTCGTCGAGACCTTGAGAACCACCCACGTGTGTCAAAAATTTGGCCGTTTCAAGCCTCAAACCGAGCCGTTTTTCCAGAAATGTAAAATTGGGATTTTTACAAAAAACTGGGCACCAAGCCCACGAGTTTAATGAAATTAGGAGCCGTTAGAGAGAACATGAGATTTGTTCATCTTGTCGAGGATGAAAACTTTCATGTTCGACAAAATCACAAACAAAGTCGTTTAGACTAAGTTTTAAAACAGTTTTCAAAAGTGGTTCAAAAGCCACTTTTAAAATGCAAGCTTTAAAAATATAATTTATGCACTTCAAAATAAAAATATGTTTTTAACACTTTAAAATATAAACAAGGTTTTCATAAAAACATCCCCGACCTTCCAACGGGGTGATAAGGGGGTGGTTTCAAAATAAGAAAATTTTCCAAGATTTTTACAAGCCAACCCAAACAATTTTTCAAAAGTAAAATAGTGTGTTTAGCCCGTTAGGCTACCACACCAAAAACAAGCCTTAGTAGCCCGGTAGGCTACTATCCCAAACAAGCCATAGTGGCCCGGTAGGCCATTACACCAAACAAGCCTTTATAGCCTGGTAGGCTGCCACACCCTAACAAGCGAAGTAACCCAGTCGGTTACTACACTAAGCTCACGTATAGTAACTCGATAGACTACTTAGTTATAAACATGCGAGTTAACCGGTCAGTTGACTGAGTGGTAAACCAGTCAAGGGCCACGTTTCGAACAACACAGTGAGGAACGATGATTAATCTGTCAAGTAGACGATTGATCGAGCACGATACGAGTTAGACACCAAATCCCTATAATAGGCCAATAGGGTACCGACGGGTCTTGGTACCCCATAGAAACGTAAGTTATAGTCACTAACGTTAATAGTAACTCAACGAGAGTATTAATGAGAAACGTTATTGATAACAGGTGGTAACCTGTGAATCGATAAAGGCGTTAGGTAAGTACAACTCCACCTATGGCGTGAACGAAAATGCTTTTAAATGATTTTTTACAGTATGTTAAAATACGTATGCCATGCACAAGATGTTGTACTTCATGTTTAAGAGCATGTAGTTTCACAATCAAGCACATTGATGAAAAAGCAAGTTAGATGCCATACGTCCCTGCCATGTAGGATTTGGGACAGCTTAGATAAGCATATGGATAGAAAAGATAAACATGATAGAAATTAGTAAGCGTGTCATACCGGCCTTTTCAAATGAAGAGGTTTTAAGTTAAAGCAGAAAGTTGAGCATCCACTGATGGCTCTCCGGCTATTTTACCACAGGTGTTACCGATGGAATGTGCATGTAAGGTACTGACATGTAGGCCCAAAATAGACAAGAAAAGAAAAGAGAAGTTGAAGCATAAATAAACATAACCGGATCATGCATTAGTTATAGTACACCATGCTTCTAGATACATTCAGTACACGATGTTTCTGTGATGCACATGTTATGTGAAGTTTTATAATATTTGGTATTATATGTGATATGTGATATGTTAAAGTGGTATATGTGATATATAACTGCTTATATGTTTTTAAGTATGTACCATGTTTAAACATGTTTTGCGGTAAACATGTTGTACTTACTGGGCGTAAAGCTGATGTAGTGTATTCATGCTGTAGGTAAGCGTCCTACGGCTTAAATCCCAATGGGTGGTGGTGGTGGTGGAGGTGGATGTGAGGGCAAGGTTATGGAGACACCGCAAGTTAATCTTCCGCAAATTTGAGTATCAGTATTTTGAATAGTAATGGTTAAATAGTACTTTAAATAGTAACTGTCAGACAATATGTTTGAATAGTAACCGTTAAATGGTATTTTTGAATAGTAATCGTAAACCATATTTTTGAATAGTAATCGTTAAATGGTATTTTTGAATAGCAACTGTAAATCGTATTTTTAAATAGTAATCGTTAATTAGTATTTTTAAATAGTAATAGTTATATAGTATTTTTAAATAGTAATCGGTATACGTACGTATACAGTAAATACGTACATATAAAATAAAAAAAATCTCTAATTTTATGATATCTAGTTAAGTATAAATTGCCAGAAAGTATAAGAAGAGCAAACAAGTCAGTTTTTTTTTTAGTGACGGTCCGGGCCACTGAGGGTTCGGGGCATCACAGTTGGTATCAGAGAGGTTTCCTGCCACCTTACCTCACATCACCGTATGCCTGCCTCATCTGTCCAAGTAAGTTAGCTTTTGTTTTTCAAAATTTAGTATATGAGTTGACGATTAATTTATAATAGGAGAATGGCTGTACCGGTTGACCCTCAGCAAGTACAAGAGGACCGAGAAGCGAGTGTAGCTTTCGCCACCATGTGACCATACATATACGACGGCAGTAACCCATACGAACTCCCTTATTGGATTCATCATATGGAGACGATCTTCGAAGGGTGCCATATTCCACCTCGTCTACAGGTGGTAATGGCCAATAGCCGATTGTGAGGACCAGTAATGACATGGTGGAACGATCGACGCAGGATCAGGGGTCCAGCGATGCAGTGGGATAAGTTCTGCCAAGATCTTCACAACTCCGACGACCCAGCTAAGGATGCAGACATCTGGCATGATATGTATGAGAGGAGATATCAGGTCCTCTCTAACATTTGGGACATTTACGAGGGAGAGACCATGGTATACTACTGTCAGCTATTTTTGGGCGCCATGTTGCCAAGCATTCCCTTAGACAAGCCATTTACAGAGGTAACCGACTTGCATTAGAGAGGGATTCCATGGTACGTGAGGGACCTCGTCCACTACCCTCTGCCACATGAGAACCTGAGGCACCTGGTCTGAGACATAGTGGACGTTGAGCGAGTGGCACTCAACCCTGACCTGGCAAACACTGCACCTCAGCTGGTCGATGAAGAGCTCACGGCCGAACCACAGCCAGCAGTACCTGAAGACAATGGAGACCCGATGGAGGACCCCGAACTAGCTCCTCTGTCTCTCGGACACCATATGGATGAAGACAGTGACGAGGCTATCCCCGATGCCCAATCTAAGGATGAGGAGGAGGAGATCCCCAATCACATCAGTGATGATGAAGGAGTAGAAATGTATGAGCCCCAAGTCATCATCACCAGTGATGATGAAGTTGATTTTGCTTGGGGAGACGAGGATGACGATCCCGAGGAGTTTCCCCTGAATGAAATCAAGAATGAGAAAATGTCTGATGCAGAGTCAGGATTGTCCTCTGAATAGTAGTAACCCTTTTCACGGAAAATTTTTTATTATGTAATTATGTAGAGGGAAATAGTAGCTTTCCCCGTCTGACTCAACTTAATGTACTTAATGTGATTGTATTTTGGGAAGTGTGTGTCACTCCCACCAAATTTAAAATATATATATGTTTTATGAAAAGTAGTATCATTTTACCCTGAGGGCCTAAATATGATTTTTCTATGAGTATGATCAAGTATGGTAAAGAGTACAGGAAGGCTCCTGGCACTCAGACGATGTCCCAATACGACGCGATAGTTGTATTGAACATCATAAGAATAAGAGAAGAAAGGAAAGATATAGTATGTATATATCTATGATGCTTAAAATGAAGTTGTTTAGTAAGAAGGAAAATGATATATAAATACAAATCCCAAGTATAAAATCGAGAAGCTTATGTTCTCTTTTTTTGTTGTGTGATTACATAGGTGACAATGGCAAGAACAAGAGCCTAAACAAACCAACTATGTGAGACGATGAACTACTGACACGTCTCGCAACGATGTAGGAAATGATGGTAAATCAACAATGAGAGCTTAACTAGCTCAGAGAACAAATGAACCGACAACAACAAGCACCACAACCTGTGGAGGTACTAGTCCAAGTTGCACCAAAAGCCCCCGACGCTCCCAAAGAGCAAGCGACCCCACTAGCCCAAGCAATGCCAGCACCACCAGCTGTGGCTGCTCCCACAGCAGCCAATGTTATTGTACCAGCCTATAGAGAGGATCACTTATACGAGCAATTTAGGTGCACGAAGGTGCTTGAATTTGAAGGAATTACGAACCCTATTGAAGCCGACGATTGGCTGACTGATGTTCAAGTCATTCTAGACCTCGTGGGACTGACCGAAGGAGAAAAAGTTATATGCGTATCCCTAGCCCTATAGAAAGGAGCATGCCAGTGGTGGAAGACCATGGCTATCAGAAGGAACATCAATGAAATGAACTAGGCAGACTTCATTACTAAGTTTAAAGAAATGTACTGTTAGGAAATGACCTAAGCATTAGAGACATTTTGATGTATTTATTTTGAACTGGATAATAAAATTATATATAGAGGTTATTCATTACATTGCTATCTGTCCTCGTCTTATTTACATGTTAAAGTAAATATAAGCAAATATGACTCCCTGACTGCTTGTGTTAAACTGTTAGAACGTTGCATGCAATGGACTTTTGTATGCGAGAAGACAATGTTCTAAAGTTAGCGGTCTAAACTGTTGTCTGTAGTCTATGGGGTTAGACCGAGCATCTAACTCATGTTAAGACTATTATGTTGTCCAAAGCCTTGGAGGGGACGGTTTGTCTTGACTGTCTGGAGCTGGACTCCCAAGTAGAGACATAGATATGTTACTTGGGGGTGACATATTAGACCGGGACTAAAGCGTGATTGATCTACGAAGTCCGCTTTGAGTGGATCGATCTGCTTTTGACGTTCATTATGCAGTAACCTTAATCCTGAGTAAAAGGACAGCTTCATGTATATGACTTGTGTACTTTGATGTTCCAATGGCTAAAGCGTCTCAGAGGTAGTAAGCTTATAGACCGGTTCGTTGGGTGCATGACTTGTATACGATGAAGGATTCATTTACAGATATCAGAATCATAGCTCTAATGAGGAGTTAAGGGTATCCTCTTAAAGGCATTATACTGAATGTGAAAATGGACAAGGCCTTGGGTCGTCTGCTGGGCGGATGACTTCTTATTCACATATGGTGAATAATCATTTTCTTTATTTGGTAGTATAATGGAACTTTAAGATAGTTTGATCAGTAGGATTAAACGGACTTTGGCCTAAGGCTGATCATGGATATCATATGAGGGTTCTGCATACATGACAAGGTCATTAGACGATAGCTTGTCACAGGTTTATGTAATACGGTATGTACTTGGGAGTTTAGTTTCAGGTTTATAGTGGTGTGACTCTGAAATTAGTGATCATATGATTGAGTTGTTCGGTAAAAGAATGATGATCATATGGATTTGTGGGAGCCCGATTATATATGTCCAATCAGTCCCTCTACTAGCTCCACATAATTCCTTAACGTTTGGCAAATTGATTTGTGTATGCTCTTGGCTAGTTTATTATGCATGGATAGGGATGATACAGGATTAGGATGGTAGACAAGATTCTCTCCGGTTGGATTCAGATTTTGTTTTGGATAATAGAGTACACAATTATTCGAACTCCAAATAAAGTTGCCATGATTTTATTTGAGATTGGATTGGAGTTGTAGAAAATTATCCATTAGAACAAGAATTTGAAACACAACTATTTTGTGGATTTTGAAATTTGAATTTTGAATTTTGAAATTTGAAATTTGAATTTTGAATTTGAAATTTGAATTTGAAATTTGAATTTGAAATTCGAATTTGAAATTTGAATTTGAAATTCGAAATTCGAAATTTGAAATTTGAAATTCAAATTTTGAGTTACAATCCAAGTGGGATTCGAATTTGTTGTGGTAAATCCACAAGGTTTGAAATTTGAATTTGAGTTGGATATGGAGAGGATAATCTAGTTAGAATCTTACTTGAATTTTGAATCCAAATCCTAACTAATGATGGATGAAATTTTGAGGATTATCCTCAATAGATTTTCGGTTTTTGTGGATAAGGTTCAAGGGAAAAATTCAAGTTTCAATTCCAGTTAAATTTGGATTCTCTCCTCCCCAGAAAATGGCCGAAATTTTGGAGCATATCTCCTAGGGAAAATTCGGTTATTTTGGATAAGGATGAGATAAGATTCAAGCTTGAAAATCCTAGTGGAATTTTGATTCTCCCTTATCCTAAAAGTGGCCAAAGTTTTGAGGAGATTTTCTCCTTGGAATATTCGGATATTTTGGTTGAAAAAGGGATATAAAAATCTAGTTAAAATCTTGTTTAGATTTGCATTGGATTTATCCTAAATGGCCGAATTTTATTGTTGGGAATTTCCCTTGGAAAATTTGGATTTTATGGTTGTGGATAAGGGAGAATATCTTCTCCTAATCCAATTAGAATTCAGAGAATCACCTCATGCAGGTCTATAAATAGAGGTCCTGCCACTCCAGTTCTTTAAGACCACAGACTCTCAGGTGAGCAGGCTTATTGTTGCACAGGCCACCGTAACAATAAGTTCTTTAGAGATCTGGGTGGTCGGAAGAAGACTAGTAGTGCTAGCATACTGATCGAGGTTCAGAGTGCCCACACACTCAACCATTCGGGAATTAGAGAATAGTAGAGAAGGCTAGTTGGTTGAAGCCTCCGGTCATTCTCCTCCTGCAAGATTGGCGTCCTTAAGGTATGAGTTTTAATTGTTGTTGGTTTATTGTATATGACATCATGAGATATTTAACGATCTAAAAATTTTTATTGTTCCGCTGCGCCACTCTGATACGTTTTTATCGATTTATTTTCCTACAATTGGTATCAGAGCCATCTCATGACTATGACATGTACATAAATTAGACAATTACTTACTCTTTTTATTTATGTGTGGATTTGATATTTAGAGAGTGGCATTCTAGGGTTTCTTTATGTTGTTATCATGGATTATGTATAAAGTATGTAGTTATTTTAATTTTCTGAATTATTATAAGCATGCTTGTTTATGCCGGTTATGGTTCTTTAGAATTTAGAAAAATTGTATCTAGGAATTTTTATGTAACCATGGGAGCAGTTTATTAACACTGTAATTTTCCCATGGATTTTAATTTTCTGTCTCTTAGAATTTTTATGGTTAGAATTTTATACACCGGAAACGGTTTAGGAATTTTTTATGTAATTATTCTTGGAGGAGATTGAAGATTGAAGACCGTAATTTATTTTTCCCAAAAGTTAAATTTGATTTAAAGGTTGAAATTTTGATTGTGTGGAAAATTTCAATTTAATTGGGATTCAAATTAATTTTTGGAGATCCCAATAGGTAAATTGGAATATGACATGAAAATCGAGACACGACCCCTCGGGATAGGCCGACGGGCCTTGGTGGGGCTGCAGCCCCTATGCAGGCCATAACCACCCACGCCCGTAGGCTTTGCCTGCAGCCGAGGGTGGCCGTGGCCTACCCAAGGCTGGCCGTAGCCTGGGGGTACAGCCTGGCTCTGCAGGCTTGGCTTGCAGCTCGGCAAGGCTGCACATGGGTAGCCATGGGCTGCCAGCCCCCCCGAGGCTGGTGGCTACCCATGGCGGTTGCCACCTACGGGGGCGGTGGTGCGACGGTTCAAAAATCAAAAATTTTGATTTTTAAATTTGAGATTAATTTTAAATCATGTTTAAAAATATATAATTGAAAATTTGAAATTTTTGAAATTACATATTATTACACATGATGTTTAAAATTGTTTAAAATTTGAATTTGAAATTTAAATTTGAAATTCAAATTCAGAATTTGAATTTGAAATTTAAATTTTTGGAGATTTAAATTTTAAATGATTCTTGGGATGAGAAATAAATGGAGAGGCTACATAATGATGGATACAAGAAGGCGGAACAAAATTCAAGACCCAAAGAATGCTTTGAATGAAATTTTGTAATCTTCATTTTCTTTGTTCAAGGATGGAACCATGGCTTGGTTTTTCTGTCAATTATTTTTTCTGTGATATGTCATGGATGTATAAATATGTATTGATGGATGTTTTATATGCATATTTGATAGCATGTCATATAGGATAGGTGAGTGCCACTCATACTATATTGATCATACATAATTTGTCAAAACTTGCACGTTTTTCAAAATATTGAGTGGGAGAGGGTTTCAAACAAAACCCACGGCCTCCATTGTTGATCCATATGTGAAAGCATGGTAACGCCTCGCGTCAGTTCTGCCCTGACCACACCCCTCGGTAGGTGTTTATCGCCGCCGATATACTAGATTGGATCTCCTATGTGGAAAACGTGCTCGGGTATGATCCTATTCATGATCACCCCTCGGTGGCTTAGTAGGACGTGGATCGGGCTACATAAACAATGGTTATACACTCAAGACTCGTTTAGTTATTAACATTCCCTAGAAGCTCTGTTAACTAAACTGGTGGCCAAATAAGCGGTTATTAATATATGTCTTAACCTTGGAGGATTTAAGGCAACATATATTAATTGTACGGAGTCCATGTTCCGGCTATTTGTTTTCATGACCACCCCTCAGTGGCTTGGGGCAATAGGTGCTGAGAATTACCATTGCAATGCTATATGTTTTTCAAGTTTCATGTAGGAACATACTTGTATGTTTTATTTGCTAAATTATCTGTATATTTACTTGGGCTTTGTAATGATATCTAGTATAATTTATTTCAATTCAAAATGTCACCGACACCCCTCATTTCAATACTTTGAGAATAAACTGAATGACGATAATTATAAAGATTGGAAAAGAAATCTGTTAATAGTTCTCAGCTGCGAGAGACACAAGTTCGTACTGGACGAACCATGCCCACCAAGGCCAAAACCTAACACACCGCTTTAGGAGGTCCCGGTTGCCTATACTCGTTGGAGAGAATCCAATGATATAGCTCGATGCTACATGCTTGCTGGCATGATGAGTGCTTTATAAAAGCAGCATGAGACTTATCAGGTTGCTAAGAAGATCATGGATAATCTGGAGGACATGTTCGGAGGACAAGAAAAGTTAGCTCGATAGTCCACTATAACCAGCATTATGGACTCTAAGCAAAAAGGCGGGTACTCCGGTGAAGGACCATATGATCACCCTAATGGGATTCTTTGCTGAGGCCGTCGAAAACGGTGCTGAGTTGGACTACAACACCCAGATCGAGATGGTGTTCAAAACTCTGTCTAAAGATTTTGTAGGGTTTAAGGCCGTATACAATCTAGCGACAAGGGAGTTAGGACTAACCGAGCTCATGAAGCAACTCCAAGCTTATGAGCGGATGATCAGGGATGGGGATGCGGTCCAACCCAAAGGTGAGGCCAATTTGACGGAATCTTCCAAACCCTCACGGAAGAGGAAGAGGCCAAATCAGAAGCAAGCAGCTTCCAGTTCTTCTAATCCTCCTGTCTCAGATGGGAAGAAGAAGAAGAAGAACAAGAAGCCCAGGGACCCTAAAAAGTCCAAGTGCTTCCATTGTGAGAAGGTAGGTCACTTTAAGAAGGGTTACCGGGAATTCCTAGCCGCCAAGGGCAAGGAAGATAAGGAACTTCATTACTTGGAAGCGTGTTTGGTAGTAGAATCGAAAGACACTTAGGTCATTGATTCGAGTGCCACTAATCATGTTTGTGTTTCTATGCAGGGGTTCGTGAAAACGAGAAGTCTACATGATAGGAGCCTCTCGTTGCGAACTGGAGACGACAGCTTGGTGGTGGCTGAGGCAGTGGGAGATATTTACCTTTATTTTGATCAATTTAGGTTTATTTTATTGAAAAACTGTTTTTATGTTCTTAATTTTAGGAGGAACCTTATATCGGTAGCTTATTTAATAAAGGATTCTTATTCAGTTTCTTTTAGTAAAAGAGTTGATATTAGTAGAAATAAGTCTTTTATCTGTTCTGGATGGATGGATGGAAACCTATATTTGATCAAACTAAAGATGTACTCACTGCTTGACACTGAATTAATAGATAACTCTAAAAGGTTGAAAGTTTTTCACTCTAACAAGGCATATCTTTGGCATTTAAGACTTGGTCATATTAATCAAGATAGGATTCAAAGATTGGTGAAAGACGGTCCTCTGGAATCTCTGGAGGAGGTACGTCTTTCCCGATGTGAGTCTTGTCTAGAGGGTAAGATGACCAAGAGGTCTTTTGGAGCTAAGGGTACAAGGGCTCAGGAGCTCTTAGAAATTGTGCATACTGACGTATGTGGTCCCATGAACGTCATAGCACGAGGAGGGTTCGAGTATTATGTCTCTTTTATAGATGATTACTCAAGGTATGGATATGTGTATCTGATGCACCGCAAGAGCGAAACCTTTGATAAGTTCAAAGAGTATCGTGCAGAAGTGGAAAAGCAATTGGATAAATCTATAAAGACACTTCGATCTGATCGAGGTGGGAATACCTCTCCGACGAATTTCTAGGACATCTTGTAGAGAACGGGATATTATCCCAATTGACTGCACCTGGTACTCCACAACAGAATGGTGTAGCTGAAAGGAGAAACAGGACCTTGTTGGATATGGTACGGTCCATGATGAGTTATTCAACGCTGCCATTATCATTTTGGGGATATGCTTTACAAACGACGTGCTATATTCTGAACCAGGTTCCAAGCAAATCAATTCCTAGAACTTCGTATGAATTGTGACGTGCCAGGAAGCCCTCACTTGGACATATGAGAATATGGGGCTGCCCGGCACATGTACTGGATGGGGATGCAAAAAAGTTGGAACCAAGATTAGAATTGTGCATGTTTGTAGGGTATCCAAAAGGAACTAAAGGAGGTCTGTTCTATAACCCGAAGGAACAAAAAGTCATTGTCTCAACCCATGCGACATTCTTAGAGGAAAGTCACATGAATGACTTTAAGCCTCGAAGCAAAGTGGTGTTGGAGGAGTTATCGGGAGAAAGAACTGCTCCACAGATTTCAGTCTTGGACGTAAGTCCGAGTTCCAGTGAAAGACCTACAGACGATCAACAATTTAGGGTGCCTCGTCGTAGTGGGAGGGTTTCGAAGAAACCTAATTTCTTCATGTATGATGCTGAGGTATACCAGGCCGAGGCTCATGAGCATGAGGATGATCCGGTCACCTATGATGAAGTTATAAATGTTGTTGATTCTAAATCTTGGAAACAGGTTATGAACAATGAGATGGATTCTATGAAATCCAACTCTGTTTGGGAACTTGTAGATTTGCCGGATGGGATAAAACCCATTAGATGCAAATGGGTTTACAAAAGAAAGAAGGATGCGGAAGGGAGAGTGGAAACTTTTAAAGCTAGACTGGTTGCAAAGGGGTACATGCAAAAGGCTAGAATCGATTACGATGAAACCTTTTCTCCTGTTACTATGCTGAAGTCTATCCGTATTCTTCTGTCCGTTGCTGCGGCTCTTAATTACGAGATCTGGCAAATGGATGTCAAGACGGCGTTCTTGAATGGCCATCTTGAAGAGTGTATCAATATGATACAGCCCGAAGGGTTCATAGCGAAAGGCCAAGAAAGGAAAGTCTGCAAGTTGCTTAGATCCATTTATGGATTAAAGCAAGCATCCCGCTCATGGAACTAGAGGTTTGATCAAGCGATTAAGACATTTGGTTTTGAGCGGAACGTTGATGAACCCTGTGTTTATAAACGTATTAAGGATGGAAAAGTGGTCTTTCTGATACTCTATGTCGATGATATACTACTCATTGGGAATGATGTAGGGAACTTATCATCGGTCAAGCTTTGGTTACACCAACAGTTTGACATGAAGGACTTGGGAGAAGCTAATTATGTTCTAGGCATTCGTCTCTTCAGAGATCGAAAGAACAAAGTGATAGCGTTATCCCAAGCTTCATACATAGATAAAATAATTGACAAATATGCAATGCAAGAGGCAAAGAAAGGTTCACAACCTTCTATTGCCGGTCTAACTCTTTCATTAGATGACTGTCCCAAGACATCAGAAGAAAGAGAGCGTATGAGTAAGGTCCCTTAGGCATCCGCTGTGGGTAGCCTTATGTACACTATGCTTTGCATTGGCCCGAATATATGTTTTGCAGTAGGTATGGTGAGTCGATATCAAGCAAATCCTGGAACCAAGCACTGGTAAGCAGTAAAGCATATACTCAAGTATCTTAAGAGAACGAGGGATTATATGCTGGTGTATTTTGGAGGGGACCTAACACCTGTAGGATACACGGACTCAGACTTCCAGACTTGTAAGGATTCGAGGAAGTCGACATTAGAGGGCACGTGGAGATAGGATTAGTGGATGTATGTAAGATCGCGTCTGAAGACAACATTACCGATCCCTCTATTGAGACTTTGGTGGCTAGAAGCTTTGAGAGGCACGTAGAGGCGATGGGGATGCGCAACATGGCACATCTACTGGCTTAGATCAAGTGGGAGATTGTTAGGAAATGCCCTAAGCATTAGAGACATTTTGATGTATTTATTTTGAACTGAATAATAAAATTATATATAGAGGTTATTCATTACATTGCTATCTGTCCTTATCTTATTTACATGTTAAAGTAAATGTAAGCAAATATGGCTCCCTGACTGCTTGTGTTAAACTGTTAAAATGTTGCATGCAATGGACTTTTGTATGCGAGAAGACAACGTTCTAAAGTTAGCGGTCTAAACTATGGTCTGTAGTCTATGGAGTTAGACCGAGCATTTAACTCATGTTAAGACTATTATGTTGTCTAAAGCCTTAGAGGGGACGGTTTGTCTTGACTGTCTGGAGTTGGACTCCCAAGTAGAGACATAGATATGTTGCTTGGTGGTGACATATTAGACCGGGACTAAAGCATGATTGATCTACGAAGTCCGCTTTAAATGGATCGATCTGCTTTTGACGTTCATTATATAGTAACCTTAATCCTGAGTAAAAGGACAGCTTCATGTATATGACTTGTGTACTTTGATGTTTCAGTGGCTAAAGCGTCTCAGAGGTAGTAAGCTTATAGACTAGTTCGTTGGATGCATGACTTGTATACGATGAAGGGTTCGTTTACAGATATCAGAATCATAGCTCTAATGAGGAGTTAAGGTATCCTCTTAAAGGCATTATACTGAATGTGAAAATGGACAGGGCATTGGGCCGTCTGCTGGGCGGATGATTCTTATTCACATATGGTGAATAATCATTTTCTTTATTCGGTAGTATAATAGAACTTTAGGATAGCTTGATCAGTAGGATTAAACAGACTTTGGCCTAAGGCTGATCATGGATATCATATGAGGGTTCTGCATACATGACAAGGTCATTGGACGATAGCTTATCACAGGCTTACGTAATACGGTATATAATTGGGAGTTCAGTTTCAGGTTTATAATGGTATGACTCTGAAATTAGTGATCATATAATTGAGTTGTTCGGTAAAAGAATGATGATCATATGGATTTGCAGGAGCCCGATTATATATGTCCAATCAGTCCCTCTACTAGCTCCACATAATTCCTTAACGTTTGGAAAATTGATTTGTGTATGCTCTTGGCTGGTTTATTATGCATGGATGGTGATGATATATGGTTAGGATGGTAGACAAGATTCTCTCCGGTTGGATTCAGAATTTGTTTTGATAATAGAGTATGCAATTATTCGAACTCCAAATAAAGTTGCCATGATTTTATATGAGATTGGATTGGAGTTGTAGAAAATTATCCATGAGAACAAGAATTTGAAACACAACTATTTTGTGGATTTTGAAATTTGAATTTTGAAATTTGAAATTTGAATTTTGAATTTTGAATTTGAAATTCGAATTTGAAATTTGAATTTGAAATTTAAATTTGAAATTTGAAATTTGAAATTTGAATTTCAAATTTGAAATTCAAATTTTGAATCACAATCCAAGTGGGATTCGAATTTATTGTGGTAAATCCACAAGGTTTGAAATTCGAATTTGAGTTGGATATGAAGAAGATAATCTTGTTAGAATCCTACTTGAATTTTGAATCCAAATCCTAACTAATGATGGACAAAATTTTGAGGATTATCCTCAATGGATTTTTAGTTTTTGTAGATAAGGTTCAAGGGAAAAATTCAAGCTTCAATCCCAGTTGAATTTGGATTCTCTCCTCCCCAGAAAGTGGCCGAAATTTTGGAACATATCTCCTAGGGAAAATTTGGTTACTTTGAATAAGGATGAGATAAGATTCAAACTTGAAAATCCTAGTGGAATTTTGATTCTCTCTTATCCTAAAAGTGGCCAAAATTTTGAGGAGATTTTCTCCTTGGAATTTTCGGATTTTTTGGTTGAAAAAGGGAGATAAAATTCTAGTTAAAATTTTGTTTAGATTTGGATTGGATTTATCCTAAATGGCCGAATTTTATTGTTGGGATTTTCCCTTGGAAAATTTTGATTTTATGGTTGTGGATAAGGGAGAATATCTTCTCTTAATCCAATTTGAATTCAGAGAATCACCTCATGCAGGTCTATAAATAGAGGTCCTGCCACTCCAGTTCTCTAAGACCACAGACTCTCAGGTGAGCAAGCTTATTGTTGCACAGCCCACCGTGATAATAAGTTCTTTAGAGATCTGGGTGGTCGGAAGAAGACTGGCAATGCTAGCATACCGATCGAGGTTCAGAGTGCCCACACACTCAGCCATTCGAGGATTGGAGAATAGTAGAGAAGACTGGTTGGTTGAAGCCTCCGGTCATTCTCCTCCTGCAAGATTGGTGTTCTTGAGGTGTGAGTTTTAATTGTTGTTGGTTTATTGTATATGGCATCATGAGATATTTAACGATCTAAAAATTTTTATTGTTCCGCTGCGCCACTCTAATACGTTTTTATCGATTTATTTTCCTACATGTACTTCAACAACGAAGCCTTAGCTGTCCAGCAAGATGAATTTAACAATTTGCACCGAGGAAGCATGACGGTCATGGAGGCCATAAGAAATTTGAACAACTAGCCCGACTTTGCCCCCACCTAGTTTTGACTGAGAAGGAAAAGGTTAAGGGGATGCTGAAAATGTTTCGGGCGGATATAGCCGTCCAAGTCTGCAGTGGCAGCCATGGGCCAACAACTATGGCCGAATGTGTCAGTAGAGCCATCCGGGCTGAGTATTGGCTAGCCCAAGACAAAGAGAGGAGGGCGCAGTTCTTCAAGGCAAGGAGAGAAGAGAAGAACCAACCGAAGCCAACCAAGGGCAAACAGCACTCTGAATTTCAGCACAGAGGGCCGAGTATGGGAAACAACCAACCAGCCATCCAACAACAACAATAAGAGGAAAGGGAATCCAGGCAATCAGGGCCATCAAAGGAACTTTCCTCATAAGAAAAATAATAAAGGAGGAAACAAAAATCAACACCCGCCTTGTCCAAAATGCGGAAGGCACCGTCCGGGAGAATGCCGCCAGGGCACCAGCGGCTGTTACATATGTGGCAAGGAAGGCCACTTCACTAAACACTGCCGCTCGAACCTACAAAATCAGCAAGGTCAAGCGCGCCCTATTAGTAGACAGTTGCATGCCACCCAGGGAAGGATTGAAGGCCCAGCGATCAACCAAGGCAGATTAAAAGCTCCAGAGCCACAGGGGAGGATTTATGCCTTTACTCACGAGGATGCAAAGGCCAGAACCTCAACCATGGTGACAGGTCAGCTTTCTATCGCCAACTCCACTGCACTAGTTTTGTTTGATTCCGGCGCTATGCATTCTTTTGCATCATCAGAATTTGCTAGGATGTTAGGCAAGAACTTAGATAAAATAAACCAGACCTTTTGAATTGCCCTTCCCTCTGGGGAAGTTTTGTTGTCTAGCTATTGGATACGTTACGTACCAATAGTTATCAGCGGGCACGAGTTGAGCATGGACTTAATCGTCATCGAGATGTGCGACTACGACGTGGTTATAGGAATGGATTTCCTTGCCAAGTACCACGCCGTTATAGACTGCCAGAGATGGGAGGTGACCTTCCACCCGAGCGGACATGAAAAATTTGTCTACAAGGGCTTATCGTCGAAGCAACCTGTGGCGGCCCGCCCTTCATAGAGATCATACAACACTATTACAGTTAAGCTTCGTGGCTAACTATGATAGATTGTACTCTCATGGGTCGCCGGCTAATCTATCTCTCTTTAAAATAAGACGTTTTTGGGAAAAAAAATTTTTTAAACATCATGTGAAACATTATCCACTAATCACTTTGTTTACAAGTACAAAGTAATTTACATAATACAGTACTTTCACAAAATATGTATTATTACAAAAGAATTGTTTCTCTTTCCTTTCTCTATTATCGCTCAGTGGAAAGACTTTGGCAGGACCATATCCCTTAGCCTCCTATCCCTTTTGACACTCACTATCCCGTCTGCCATCTAGCCATACAAAGCTAGTGAGCTGGTTGCTTACCTGCAACATAAGCAAAAATGGTGAGCTACGTGCTCAGTAAGTTCAAGCATGCAAGAATTAGAATTTCTATGAATAGTACTATTTATCATGAATAGTAACATTGACTACTATTCATTATGAATAGTACTTTGACTACAACACAGTATATCAACAGTACATCAACCATAGTGTTAGTACTCTCATGAAACTGTCTTATGCTCAATTATGGCATAGTTTCAGTTTTAGGTAATTATCTTTAATTATGTTCTGGTTTTGAGCTCAGGTTGGCAGTACCATTTTAGTACGCATGACTGGAAGCGGTACATTAGTGCTGACCTCCACAGCCTTAATCTCATCATCATAGCCCCAAAGGTAAAGTTGTACATGACTGGGAGCGATACGTCAGTGCTGACCTCCACAACCTTAATCTCATCATCATAGCCCTGAAGGCAAAGTTTACCTCCCTGTACGGAAGGCTGGTACGCCAAAAGTGGTTTCATTACCGACTTTTTAAAGTTCTAAACCAATGACTTCATATTGCCCCGTGGTTAGGAATGGTTCACATTTTAATTTCATGTGAGTGAGTTTCATTAACCTCACTCTAGTGCCCGAAGCATAATCAATCATGTGTCTCATTTCAATAGTGCCCGTAGCACATTTCGTCTCTCTCTCTATTCTATAATAGTGCCCGTAGCACATATGTACCTAACTTATAGTTAGTACATCAAAGTTAGCAATAATAATGCTACATGTTGAAGATAGGTAAATGTCTAAACTTACCTTATCTATTTCTTCCCCTTTTCCTTTCCTGGATCTTTTAATCGCTCTCCTTGCGGGTCGATTTTGGGATCCTACAGACAAAACTTTGTCTGTTAATTTCATTTCCATTTATAGCTTTTATTTATTTTTATTAAAAAGCTTAAATAAAACCTATTTATAACTTTTTAGGCTTTATTTATCATTTTTCCCATTTTTCTCAACTTTATTTATAAAATTTTCGTCCTCAAAAATTAGAATAAGTGGGGGTATAAACTCCTCATGTCATCTTCTTGTTCCCACGTAGCTTTTTCAATGTTATGATTTTTCCACAAAATCTTCACTAGTGGGATTGTCTTATTCCTCAATACTTTCTCTTCACGAGCCAGTACTCGAATAGGTTGTTCTTCATATGTCAAATCCTCGTGGATCTGAATTGGTTCATGCTTCAACACATGGGACGGATCTGGTATATACTTTCTCAGCATCGACACATGAAATACATTATGCACTGCCGACAATTCAGGAGGTAATGCTAATCTGTAAGCAACCCTTCCAATGTGTTCAATAATTTCATAAGGTCTAATATATCTTGGACTCAGTTTCCCCTTCTTACCGAAACACATAATCCCCTTCATAGGTGATACCTTAAGAAACATGGAGTCTCCTTCATTAAACTCCAAGGATCTTCACCTCTTATCCACATAACTCTTTTGTGACTTTGCGCAATTTTCATTTGACGCTGAATTCTTACAATGGCATTGGAAGTTTCTCGTATAAAATCTGTCTTATGTAGTTGTTTCTCTTGCAGGTCATACCAGTGTATCGGCGATCTGCACTTCCGTTCATAAAGATCCTCATAAGGTGCCATGCCTATGGAAGCTTGGTAACTATTATTGTATGAGAATTCAATTAATGGTAACTTCTCGTTCCAATTTCTAGCAAAATCCATTACATAAGCTCGAAGCATGTCCTCTAATGTCTGAATGGTCCGCTCTGACTGTCCGTCTGTTTACGGATGAAATGCCGTACCGAGTCTCAATTCAGTACCCATGGCTTCTTGCACACACTTCCAGAAATTCAAAGTGAATCGTGCATCTCGATTTGATACAATGGATTTTGGTACTCCATGTAATCTGACGACATGAGTTATATACAACTGAGCAAACTTTTCCAACAAAAAAGTCATCTTGACAGCTATAAACCGTGTCGTCTTGGTCCGTCTGTCCATAATAACCCAGATGGCATCATAACCTTCTCGGGCTTTTGAGAGTCCCATTATAAAATCCATCGTAATATGTTCCTATTTCCATTCGGGAATCTCTAAAGGTTCCAATCTTCCTGCTGGATGTTTTGTTCCGCTTTGATTCTTTGACAGGTCATGCATCTGCTCACGAATTTCGCTATATCGTTCTTCATCCCTTTCCACCAGAACTGTAACTTCAAGTCCTAATACATCTTACTAGCTCCGGGATGAACTGAATATGGTGTCTCATGGGCTTCTGACATGATCCGTCTTCTAAGTTCCTCATCAGTTGGAACATTAATTCTTCCTTGATTGAGGATCATTCCATCCTTAGAAATTCCTTCTTGAGAACTTGTCATTCTTGGATCTCGTCTTTGAGCTTCCTTGATATCCTCAAACAATGATGATTCCACTTGGAGTACAGCCAATCTTCCGGATATCAGCTCTAAGTTCAAAGAATTTATCTCTTGCTGTAATGGTTTTGGAAGCCTTTTTATCGGTAGCTGGTGCGATATGGTAGACTTTCTACTTAAAGCATCTGCTACACGGTTGGCCTTCCCTGGATGATATAGGATTTCACAATCATAATCCTTTACCAGTTCTAACCATCTTCTTTGTCGCATATTGAGCTCCTTTTGCATGAAGAAATACTTCAGACTTTGGTGATCAGTAAAAAACTGACACTGGGCTCCATAAAGATAGTGTCACCAAATTTTAAGTGCAAACACTACTGCAGCAAGTTCAAGGTCATGCGTAGGGTAATTCTTTTCATGATCCTTTAATTGATGTGAAGCATAGGCAATCACCTTACCGCCTTATATCAAGACTGCTCCCAATCCTATTTTAGATGCATCACTGTAGATCACAAACTTCTCCCCTTCAGTGGGAAGTGTAAGGATTGGTGTGCTTGTCAGCCGTCTCTTTAACTCCTAGAAGCTTCTTTTGTATTCCATAGTCCACTCATACTTTCTTTCGTTGCGTGTAAGAGTAGTAAGAGGTGCAGCTAAATGTGCGAATCCCTCTACAAACCTTCGATAATAACCAGTTAACCCCAAGAAACTGCGTATTTCCGTCACACTCTTGGGTACAGGCCATTGGTTAATTGCATCTACCTTCGTCGGATCTATAGCAATACCTTCCTGGGATACAACATGTCCGAGGAAATGTATTCTATCCAGCCAAAACTTACATTTTGAGAATTTAGCATATAGTTGATGCTTCCTTATTGTATGCAACACGATCCTCAGATGCTCCTTGTGCTCCTCAGGAGTCTTTGAGTATATAAGAATGTCATCAATGAATACAATGACAAACTTATCCAAATACTCTTTAAAAATTCTATTCATCAAGTCTATGAACGCGGCTGGTGCATTTGTTAATCCGAATGGTATCACAAGGAACTCATAATGACCATAACAAGTCCTAAACGCTGTCTTCGGAATATCACTTTCCTTAATTCTTTGCTGGTGATATCCTGATCATAAATCGATCTTGGAAAATACCGCTGTGCCTTTTAACTGGTCGAATAAGTCATCAATTCTAGGTAACAGGTACTATTTTTGATCGTAACTTTATTCAATTCCCGATAATCAATGCACAAACGGAACATTCCATCCATTTTCTTGACGAACAACACAGGTGCACCCCACGGAGAATAACTCGATCTGATGAATCCCTTGTCCAAAAGCTCCTTTAATTGTTCCTGCAGCTCCTTTAACTCTACTAGAGCCATGCGGTATGGTGCTTTGGAAATAGGTGCCATTCTAGGCATCAACTCAATTTCGAACGAGATTTCTCTCTCTGGAGGTGTCCCTAGTAATTCTTCCGGAAATACATCAAGAAATTCATTAACAACAGGAACATTTTCAGGTTGAAGCTTCTGTTCCTCTCTAGTGTCCATCACATATGCCAGATATCCCATACAACCATTGGCCATCAGCTTGCTTGCTTTCAGCGAACTAATCATCATCTTCTCGGGTTTTCGAGAAGTATCGACGTATTCGAAACTCTCTTCTTCCTCGGGTTGGAATACTATTTTTCGATTTCAGCAGTCGATTGTAGCTTGATATTTCCCTAGGAAGTCCATGCCTAGAATCACATCGTAATCCATGATCTTCATTACGATCAACTCAGCATATAGCTCCCTATTTGCCACATATACTGGTACATGAGGTAGCCAATAATTGGACAACAATACTTCCTCAGAGGGTAAAGCTATCTTAAATATTTTTGCCATATAGTCCTTAGGATGTCCTATCTTGTCAGCAAATTCATAGGAAACAAAAGAATGTGTAGCACCGGAATCGAATAGTACAGAGGCTACATGACTAGCGACAGGAAGCTGACCTATCACCACATTTGATGTTCCTGCCTCTACATCCTTCTTGGTGTAGGCCATTACACGAGCATCAGCACGTGGCACACGCTCCTGGTGTTGTGGCCTTACTGGAGACTCTTCAACCCTGGCCTGAAGGAAATGAGCTTGTGGGTGTGTCTAGTGCGGTTGGGAAGTGCCTTGTACACCTGCCTATTGCTTGGATAGTTCCTGGCATAATGACCTTCTTTTCCACATTCATAGCAAACAAGTGGTCCATATCTGCATTGCCCAGAATGTCTCTTCCCGCATGTAGGGCAATTTGGTACATTGGATTCCGCATTACTAGCTGTTCTTCGCTGTTGGTTTCGATTATTTGCCTGGCGATTTCCAGTAAAATTGCCTTTCCTCTTATTTTGCTGGGTTCCTTAATTATTGCCCTGGCCTGGTTTAGCATTTTGATTTGGCTTGCTAGATTGACAAGCTTGTGTAGACTTAGCCAAAGCCCTCTCATTCTTTTTGGCCTTCCAGTGCTTCTCTCTTTCCTCTTTCTATCAGGCTACGTGAAACTCAGCTCTTATGGCCCGACTAACACAATCTGCTATAGAAGTAGGCGGTACCTGTCTAGTATCTACCAATGTAGCAATTTCTGGCCTGAACATCCCGATCATTTTCTGTATTTTCTCCCTCTCAGTAGGGACTACATAGGGACATAAGCGGGATAACTGATCGAACTTTTGGCAAACTTCACTCATCGACATATTTCTTTACTTCAATTCTGAAAACTCTTTCTGCTGTAGTCTCAGAGATGTAGGATCATAGTATTTCTGGTTAAATTCTTCCAGAAATTCTGCCCAACTCATGGTAGGCACATTTCTTCTCAGTCGCACAGTGTCCCACCAAAAACGAGCATCTTTCCTCAACACAAAAGACGCACATGCGACCTTCTCCTGGTCAGTTAAATTCATGAATTCCAGGATCACTTGCAAGGATGACAACCAGTCTTCAGCCTCTATAGGATTTGTAGAACCTTCAAATTCTGGCGGCCTCATACGCCCGAATCTTTCATAGAGGGATTCCAGATTTACTACCTAAGGCGGTTCAGGAACTCTCTCATGTACAGTAGCTGGAGGAATAACCGGATCTACCTCAGCTTCATGTTCTACTTGGGTGCCTTTAGAACCTTGCCTCTGTTCTAACTCTTCTACTCGTTGTCTCAGATTAGCATTTTCTTGCATCTGAGCTTCTAGTAAAGCTTGTATCTGCTCTATTCTCTCCATGAGATTAGGACGTCGTTCTTGTCTCTCTGGTTGATTTCACAAATCTGCCATCTTGTCTATTATCCTATTATGGCATAACAATTTACCGCTAGCTTTTCCATGACCACATTCGTAAAATCATATAAATTTACGAAATTCAGGGTAATGTAAAGCCACATCATCGTAACACATCATCGTACAACATATAATCATTTTGATATTTCATTCATAGCAAAACGTTTATATATCATACATAACCATCACCAGTCATATATACCTCAGACATCATATACATCTTGGCCACAAGTCTATACAAAAGAGCTTTTTCTCTATAAGCTACTTATGTATATGAATACATCTACTGGTCACACATCTCCTGCGCCTCGGACTAGAGGATATTCTTCTGGATCCTCATTGTCATCTGGATCATCTGAGTCATCACCACCCCTAGGCAATGCTCCCTGTCCTGAGTCATCACCTCCTCGTGGTCTAGACGGTCCAGCCTCATGATCGTTCATCATCCTTCTCGGCCCAAAGACGTGTGCCATCATCTCATCTTGACATAGTGTCTCTCGTCAACTTTGCGATAGATGCTCAATCAAAACCTCCCTCTCGATCGTCCTGATCGTCACTATAAACTCTTGGAGTGTAGGAGGATATAGCTTAATCACCCTCTGTCTCAACTCTATAGGTAAACCTCTCCAGAAAAGCTCATAACAGTTTGCTTCAGTGAGGTTGGGCAACGGACATCTCCTCCTAATAGTCTCCTCAAATCGTGCTGCGTAAGACATAACTGTCTCACCAGACAACATGACCATCCTCTCTGTCTGGAGAATATAGTCCCTAACCTCATCAAATCTAGGATACGTGGTTGTAACTACCTCTCGTCTCTCTGGAGGTGTAGGAGTCGGTGTCGGATCCTTAGGTAGAAACCGACTTGCTAATTGCTGACAGAACTCAGCCCAATTGAATCCTAATAGAATCTCCTAATCATAATAATCCCAGAATACTCGATCATCTCCCTGAAACATACTTATTGCCAACTGGATCCACATCTCTCGATCAATATCACACATCACCATAATCCTCTTTATGGCATGGAGCCAATTCTTTGTCTCCATTGACTGTCGTCTACCATCAAACATAGGGGGACTACTAGCTCTGAATGCCTGTACTGCCTGAGCCGAAACTCTCACCCCAATATGTTGGCATCCACCAATAACTGGAATGTCTACTACTACAGGTGGATGAAGTACCGATCGAGGCTGTACTACATCTACAGGAGTTGGTGCTGGTGCTGCAGGTTTCTCTAGCACTGGGGGTCTAAGTATCAGACGTTGGGAAATAGACGGCCTCACAATAGGTCTCGTCCATACCCATAACACCCCTCTCGGTCGTGGTAGCGGCGGTCTCGCATGAGAAGGTCTGGTCATCATGCTACCTATAAGATAATTATTTTCATATAAGAAAATAATTAACTAAACTTAAATAAACTACTTACTTGGATTGCGGTGTAGGATGCACGAAGTGTTAAATCAGGATATGGTCAACACTGCTCTAATATACCAACTGTGGCGACAGTCGGTAATCTAAACTAGACCGATCGTAAATCCGCTCTGATACCAACTGTGGCGGCCTGCCCTTCATAGAGATCATATAATACTATTACAGTTAAGCTTCGTGGCTAACTGCGATAGATTGTACTCTCATGGGTCACCGGCTAATCTATCTCTCTTTAAAACATGACGTTTTTGGGATTTTTTTTTTTAAACATCATGGGAAACATTTTCCACTAATCACTTTGTTTACAAGTATAAAGTAATTTACATAATACAGTACTTTCACAAAATATATATTATTACAAAAGAACTGTTTCTCTTTCCTTTCTCTGTTATCGCTTAGCGGAAAGACTCTGGCAGGACCATATCCCTTGGCCTCCTATCCCATTTGACACTCACTATCCCGTCCGCCATCCAGCCATACAAAGCTAGTGAGCTAGTTGCTTACCTGCAACATAAGCAAAAATGGTGAGCTATAGACTCAGTAAGTTCAAGCATGCAAGAATTAGAATTTCTATGAATAGACTATTCATCATGAATAGTAACATTGACTACTATTCACTATGAATAGTAACTTTGACCACAACACAGTATATCAATAGTACATCAACCACAGTGTTAGTACTCTCACGAAACTGTCTTATGCTCAATTATGGCATAGTTTCAGTTTTAGGTAATTATCTTTAATTATATTCTGGTTTTGAGCTCAGGTTGGCAGTACCATTTTAGTGCGCATGACTGGGAGCGGTACATTAGTGCTGACCTCCACAGCCTTAATGTAATCATCATAGCCCTGAAGGCAAAGTTGCACATGACTGGGAGCGGTACATCAGTGCTGACCTCCACAGCCTTAATCTCATCATCATAGCTCCGAAGGCAAAGTTTACCTCCCTGTACGGAAGGCTGGTACGCCAAAAGTGGTTTCATTACCGACTTTTTAAAGTTCTAAACCGGTGACTTCATATTGCCCCGTGGTTAGGAATGGTTCACATTTTAATTTCACGTGAGTGAGTTTCATTAACCTCGCTCTAGTGCTCGAAGCACAATCTATTATGTATCCCATTTCAATAGTACCCGTAGCACATTTCGTCTCTCTCTCTATTCTGTAATAGTGCCCGTAGCACATATGTACCTAACTTATAGTTAGTACATCAAAGTTAGCCATAATAATGCTACATGTTACAGACAGGTAAATGTCTGAACTTACCTTATCTGTTTCTTCCCCTTTTCCTTTCCTGGATCTTTGATCGCTCTCCTCGCGGGTAGATTTTGGGATCCTACAGACAAAACCTTGTCTGTTAATTTCATTTCTATTTATAGCTTTTATTTTTTTATTAAAAAGCTTAAATGAAACCTATTTATAACTTTTTAGGCTTTATTTATCATTTTCCCCATTTTTCTCAACTTTTGTAAAATTACGATTTTACCCTTACATTTTGGTAAAATTACAATTATACCCCTGACTGGATTTTCTTGATCTAGACTGCACTTTTGGCTCTCAGGAACTTTTCTGACTCTTTTCTATTCATTACCGGGTTCGTTTCTATTTTATTTCCATTTTTCATCTTCCCGACCTTCGAGAAGTACTATTCCGACCTTTACGTCGGTTTAGTGATTTTCTATCGTTTCGGAGCCTTAAATGGACGTTTTACTAGTATTTAAAAAGTTCATCTAGACTTTCCCGATCTAGGTCTCCGAGGCTCGGATTTTCTGTACCTGACTCAGACCTCTACTTCATTTCCCAAAAACACCCCCCCTCAGGGTCGGTTTTTCAGTTTCACTCGCGTTTTACATTTTTAAGGGGATGAATTACTATTCACGAACCACCCATTAGGTTTCCCTTATTCAATTTTCCTTTAGGGACTCGGGTTTCCGACCCGACCCTAAACTTTTACTCTCGATTCCCTTTTTTACCCCAAATGTCGTTTTCGAAATTTCGGTAACATTTCGGTGTAAATTTAAGGCTACCAGCGTTAGGTGCGCGTCGAACCATATGTAACTGCCACATACTATACCAAAGTCCTATTTTATGTAAAAGTTTCCCAAACTTTTACATAAAAGCTCACACATTTAACAATTCACATTTTGAACCACAATTCAACAAAATTCTTTCAATTTTACCCTTAGGTTTAGCCACGGTTTTCATACTCAAAACCTAACCAAAACTTTTCAATTTTTCAACCAAATTTTAGGCTATTTAGAGGCTATTACCTAGCACATTTTCAAGCCATTTTCCATGCATTTTACAACACAATTCTTAGGGTTTTTCAACACACATAACCCACGGCCATTTTAGGGAAAAACATGCACGACATTTTGTTTCATGCTTTCAACCTCGTAACCAACATTTCCATAATTCAATGCATGAATTTAACTATCCAAACATCAAGTTAATCATGCAAAAATGTTCACCAAACCCTAATTACACCACATGGCCATTTTAGGGTTATTAGATACCAAACTTTTTCCAAGCTTTCTAACCATGCAAACCATGCTTTCCTTTAATCCAAAACATGATTTAAAGCATTACAACACTTAAACAACAATGAATCCATTATCAAACTCATAGGTAACCCACGGTTTTACCATTGAAAAGCCAACCAAAACTTTGTTTTTCTTTAAACAAAATGCATGGTTTTTCTTCTAATCAAACCCTTAACAAAACCCAAGCACCAAATCAACCAAAACAAACCACAAAATTTCTCATCCTTGAAGTCAACAACCCACAGATTTTTCAATGAAAAACCAAGAAAAATTTCAAACCAAGGATGGCTACCTTGATATCTTGCTTCCCTTGACTTCAATGAAGAGTTTGCTACCACTTTTGTGAAGAAAACTTAAAATTTTGGCTTGGCTCCTCTTGGTTGCTCACGGCTTCACTATGGAATCACTTAGAAAATTTTTTCTTCTTTTTTTTTTGGCTTTAAATAAGCTATGGGTCCCTTTTGTTCCAAGTTTGTCGACTTAAGTAACAAAGAAACCAATTAATTTAGTTTCAAACCAATGAAAATTCAACACCTTTCATACCATTTCTTTCCACATTTTCATGAAAATAAATTTGGCTAATTTTGGCCAAATCTAAGCCTTTAGATTAAAAGCATCTTTAATCTTGGCCATTAATGCCGCCAACCACCAAATTTAAATCATTTAATAAATGGCTTTATGACGTCATAAATGTAAAGTAAAAATTTTGACTTTGACTTTACTATTCACATTAATTCGACTACTTTTTGACCGATGTCAGTTCAAGCCGAAATTTTCCTGAAATCGTCCCGGCGGGTTCTTGAGGTCTCCTGTGCAGTCGAATCAATTTATACTGCTTCCGTTTGATCAAAATCAATCCCGAAAATTTTTCATCTTTTAGTGTACCATAATACACCGGTTAGGGTTTTCAATGCCGTTTTTGGCACCGTTCCACCCGTTTCAATTCAGTAAACTTTATCAACACTGAATTCTTACCCGTCAGTATTGTTAGAACATCCTTTCACATTCTAAACAATATAAATACATTCATTTCACTATTTAAATAGTACAAATTGTTATATACATACATTTGTATATTTTCTTCCGAGAATGCCAGAATTTCCCGGTTGTCACGCATACATTTGTACATTTTCTTCCGAGAATGCCAGAATTTCCCGGTTGTCACACAACCAAAGACGATGATATCAGCAATGAAGGCTCCCCAGCTACTATCTAGTGGATGCACTAGTTTTCTCGCACACATAATGGATACGACCAAGAAAGCAAGAACCAAACCGGACAACGTACCAGTAGTAAAGGAGTTCATGGAAGTATTCCCTGAAGATCTTCCAGGACTTTCACCGGAGCAAGAGATATGGTTTGAAATCGAACTATTACCAGGATCGGCACCCGTATCCAAGGCCTCCTACCGAATGGCCCCGGCAGAATTGAAGGAGCTTCAAACTCAGTTAAAGGAGCTGATGGACAATGGTTTCATTCGACTGATCTACTCGCTGTGGGGAGCACTGGTCTTATTTGTAAAGAAGAAAGACGGAACATTGTGAATGTGCATAGATAACCAGGAGCTGAATAAGATCATGATCAAGAACAAGTATCTGTTGCCACGGATCGACGATTTGTTCAACCAGCTATGAGGCACTACTGTATTTTCCAAGATCGACCTATGTTTCATGTATCACTAATTATAGATCTGAGATACAGACATCCCTAAGACAGCATTCCGAACACGTTATGGACATTATGAGTTCCTTGTTATGTCGTTCAGGCTGACAAACGCACCTGCCACTTTCATGGATCTGATGAACCGAGTATTCAAGGAGTTCCTGGACAAGTTTGTCATTATGTTCATCGGTGCCATGCTTGTATATTCTAAGACAAAGGAAGAGCATGCGGAGCATTTGAGAGCCGTCTTACTCAAGCTTAAGGAGCATCAGCTGTATGCCAAATTCTCTAAGTCCGTTTAATCCTATTGATCAGGCTATCTAAAAGTTCCATTATACTACCGAATAAAGAAACTGATTATTTACCATATGTGAATAAGAAGTCACCCGCCCAGCAGACGACCTAAGGCCTTATCCATTTTCATATTCAGTATAATGCCTTTAAGAAGATACCATTAACTCCTCATTAGAGTTATGATTCTAATATCTGTAAATGAACCCCTCATCATATACAAGTCATGCACCCAACGAACCAGTCTATAAGCTTACTACCTCTGAGACGCTTTAGGCATTGGAACATCAAAGTACACAAGTCATATACATGAAGCTATCCATCTACTCAGGATTAAGGTTACTGCATAATGAACGTCAAAAGTAGATCGATCCACTCAAAGCGGACTTCGTAGATCAATCACACTTTAGTCCCGGTTTAATATGTCACCACCAAGCAACATATCTATGTCTCTACTTGGGAGTCTATGCTCCAGATAGTTAAGACAAACCGTCCCCTCCAAGGCTTTAGACAACATAATAGTCTTAACATGAGTCAGATGCTCGGTCTAAACCCATAGACTACAGACCATAGTTTAGACCGCTTACTTTAGAATATTGTCTTCTCGTATACAAAAGTCCATTGTATGCAACGTTCTAATAGTTTTAACACAAGCAGTCAGGGAGCCATATTTGCTTACATTTACTTTAACATGTAAATAAAATTGAGGAAAGATAGCAATGTAATGAATAACCTCTATATATAATTTTATTATTCAGTTCAAAACAAATACATCAAAATGTCTCTAATGCTTAGGGCATTTCCTAACAGACGGTTCGTGCCACTGAGGGCTCGGGGCGTCACAAAAAATCTGTGGCTTGTGAGGTGTAGAAAACATTGAAAAGTTAAATGTTTAATTGATGATTTGATTGATTTGATATTAAGATAAATCAAGCGTGATTAAGAAATAGGAATCAAGCAAGAACTTTGCATGCTTTCCTATGAAAACCGTGGCTTGTTAAGGGGAAAAAATGTTGAGAAATTTGGTGATTTGCTTTAATGGTTATGTTAGTTTGATACTATGTTTATTAAAGCTTGAATTGGAATAATGAAACAAGCAATTTTGATGCATGTTTCATGCTAGAACTTATGGCCAATAAACACTAGAAAATGGAAAATTTTTAGTGTTGAACAATGATGAGAAATATTGATAAAACCCTAGTAATAAGAACAAAATTTTTAATGGAGGTTTAGCATGAAAATCCGTGGCTTAATGCTAGGATTGGAATGAAATTTTGTTAGGTTTTTAATGTTTATATGTACATTTGAAAACCTAAGAGTGATATGTGATAACTGTTTAATGTGATGAAAAATATTTGGTGTTGTTTATCACGAGAAACCAAGGCTATAAGTGGAAAAAAATTGATGATTTGTGTTAAACTTTGAATGTTGGTTAATGTGAAAAATTTTTATACAAAGTTTGGTAACTTTGTATTAAATAGGTCTCTGGTATAATACGTGGCAGGCACAAAGGTCCTGAGGCATACCTAATGCAGGGGAAACCTTAAAAATACAAGCAAAAATGCTGCCGAAATTTTTAAAATGGCATAAGGGCATTTCAGGAAACGAGGGGTAAAAATATTAGACTCAGAGAGGAAACTGAGACCCCTGGGTGGGTTAGAATTAATAATGGAAAACCAACCCAAAAGGAATAGTAAACCAACCCTTAATGACTAAAATGCCTAAAACAGGAAAAATTCACGTTAGGAGTATTTTAGGAAACGAGGGGGAAAAATTAGATCGGGATAGGAAACCCGAGCCCCTTAGGAACTGAGGCTCAAGGACAGAATGAAAAACGTTTCAAGAGTGGTGAAATACCCATTTCAGGCTCCGAAACACTAGAAAAACGAGAAACGACCCTAGGTGTCAGATGAATAGTAACTGAGGGTCAAAAAATGAATAAGTGTGATTTTATAGCAAATGAAGTTGTAAAACGATACATAAGCCTAGAAAATATTATTTTATGATATTTGGACTTAGAAAATTCAGAAAAAAAAATAATAGAACAGAATAGTTACAGTCTCGAGACCCGTCAGAGGTGAAATGGCCATTTTGACCAAAAATTTCTGAAAGGTTCGGAAAGGACCATAAAGGATCTAGAATATCTTAAATAAAATTCTAGAACACAAAATAAAGATTTTAGAGCTAAAATCTAGAGTTTAAATAGTACACGGGTGTGTACTTTGAAACACAGCCGTGTAGGGTGAACCCGAGAGGTACACGAGCGGGGATACAGGCATGTTGCAAGCTATGTACCGCAAATAAATTTGAAATATGTTGAATTGTTAAGTGAAATGAATATATATCTAAAGTGATAATTAATGATGGGTATTAACAGACAATACTATGTCTATAGGGACCCAAACTAGAGATAAAACTGTAGAGGAGTTCTGGAAGTGGACATTATCGTAGTGGTGGTAAGTTCAAGCATTTTCATGTTTGCAGTATGAAATAATGTATTATTTCATTATGTACTAGTTATACATTAGATATTAAGTCCTATGGACATTGGGGGATCAGTTAGTATAACACATCCCACATAATAAAAGAAAGATAATATATAAGGCCTACGGGTGATGGAGGTGAATGACCTTAGGGTGACGATTAATGTCACTTGGTCAGAATTATAATTGAAAGCTAGTAATGAAACCACTTAAGGCGTACCGCCCCTCCAATGTTGTGGTGGAGGTTTTACAGGTCCTTCAGGGATATAATAATCGCTACAAGTGATGAGGGCTAGAGAGGAAGAAGCTCTAGGGTCGCTCCCTAGGCCCTCCCTGTCAGAGCGCAAATAAACTATCAGTACTGCCACATGAGCTCAAACCCAAAATACAAATAGAGAGAATAGTCAATAATGTGATGAAAGCCATAACAGAGCATAATTAAACATAACCGACACTAGCACTAAATGTAGTGGATTCAGTTAGGGTAATATGAATAGTAATCGATTAGGGTTACAATTACTATTCATCAGTAAAATGTCAAAGTTACTATTCATATATGAATAGTATTATTCATAAGAAGTTGTGTTTTTTATGTTTTTGAATCTATGTGATTCTTACTAAGTATGTTTAAACTTACTGAGCCTGTTAACTCATCAGTTTATTCATGTTACAGGTAAGAAACTTGTCCAATAGACTCCTGGATGGCGTCAGGATCGGCATGTGCCGATGGGATAGGGAACCCACTGTGGACTTGGTCTTGCCATAAGTTTTCTGCTGAGCATCAAGAGAAAGTGAATTGAAGAGAATGTATTTTTGAAAAATAAAGTACATATTTTGTATATTTGTAAATTATGTTGTACTTCAAAAAGACAACCAAAAGTTAGTAGTATATTTTATATGGCTTTCATACTTGGCTTTCGTCAGAAAAAAGTATTTGGAAAAGAAAAAAAATATATGGGTGAAATTTTAAGCCCTGAAACATGAGAGTGGTAAGAAAAAGAGTTTTAAATGGCAACCTGGATTCGGTGCATGGGCTGTCTTGGTCGACTACGAGTTCGGACCTCAGCAGTTTCGCGTGGCTGGATTCGGGGGCGTCACAAATGCTTTTTCCTTTTTTTTGGCATCCCAAATCTTCTACTTTTCTTCCCTCTATCAAGCTAGGTGATACTCAGCTCTCAAAGCTTGACTAACACAGTCAGCTACAGTAGTGGGTGGTGTTAGCCCACTATCTACCAGAGCTGAGATGTCAGGTCAGAACATACCTAACATCTTTTGGATTTTCTCCCTCTTAGTAGGGACAACATATGGACATAGTTAGGACAATTGATCAAACTTTTGATAGACTTTACTCACTGCCATATTTGCTTGTTTCAACTCTACAAACTCCCTCTGTTAGGGTCACAGTAGCACGGGATAATAATACTTTTGATTAAATTCTTCTAAGAAGTCTATCCATGACATCATGGCCACGTTTCTTCTTAGTTTGACAGTATCCCACCAAAATCTTGCATCCTTTTTCAACATAAAAGACACATACATGATCTTTTCTTGGTTATTCAGATCCATAAATTCCAGGATCATTTGGAGTGAAGAAAGCCACTCCTCTGCTTCTAGCGGGTTTGTGAAAGCCTTGAATTCCGGTGGCTTCATCTGTCAAAATTGTTCATATAGTGGTTCCTAATTCACTTGGGGTTAAGGTTGAGGTTCTACTACTACTTCAGTCACAACTGGCAGCACTTCTTGTTTAGGTGCAGCCATTTGTGATGGTTTGGCCTTCTTCTTGGCCTTGCCTCTGCTCCATCTGCTCTAATCTTTGTCTTAGCTCAGTATTCTCTTTCATTTGAGCCTCTATCAGGGCTTGTAGTTCATTAACCTTCTCTGATTGAAGAAAATGCCCTCTCATATTCCTTAGACTACGCGTGTTCACCATCTTTTTTACTTCCTATAATCGCATCAAAATCAATCATTAGATTTTCAACAAACATATTTTTACACTATAAGTAAAAATAGTTTCGATCATCATATAATTTCAAACATCTCATCATTTTAACATATCAAAATTTCACATCATTTCATTTCATAATTTTCATATACACATTAACTCGAAGGCTTTTTCTCAAAATAGCCTTTCGATACAGTCATACATGTACATATACAAACATATACATTTATACATCTTATATGTTTTTACATTTAGTCCCCTGGTTGAGGTTGGTCTGGAAATAATGGAACTTCTTCTGGATCCTCTTTATCCTCATCCGTACCATTCCCAGTATCAGATGGTGTCGATCCTCTATTGGGACTCGTCTCTTTTCGTCGTCTCGATGGGCCAACCTCATGGTCATTAGCCATAGGTTGCATTCCATAAAGACGATCTAACATTGCCTCTTGCAATAATTGTTCGTCGGTTACACACCATGTACTCCATCTGCAGCTCTTTTTCTACTTTAGCTACTGTAACTATAAACTCTCGTAGAGTAGTAGGATATAGAGGGGTTACCCTTTGTCGTAGATCTATAGTAAGCCCCTTCCATAATATGTCGCAAAAATCCTCATCCGTGAGGTTGGACATAGGACATCTCCTTATGATGTTCTCCTCGAATCGTACTGCATAAGTGAAGAAAGTATCACTACGAAACATTTACAGTCTCTCTACCCGGAGAACAAACTCTCTAACATCTGTGTATCTAGGCATAGCAGGTGGCGGTGTCACTACCCTGCTCTCTAGAGGGTTTGGAATAGGTGCTGGGCTCTTTGGCAGGAACTGCTATATCATAATATGTTTGAACTCAGCCCAGTCGAGCCCAATAGCATGTCCTGGTTGCAATACTCCAAGAACATCTGTGCATCTTCACAAAATGTGCAGACTACTAACATGACCTAGCAGTCCTCATCGATGTCACATTGACACATGATCATCTCCACATCATGCAGCCAATCTTTGGTAGAAATCCCTTGTTGACCTCCCTCGAAGATAGGTGGATGACTACTTCAAGAAGCATGTATAAATCATACTGATACTTTGGCTCCGACGTAGGCTCATCCTCTAACAACTGGAATATCTATGTCGACTGGTAGATTAGGTACAGGTCGAGGAGGTGGCACTTGAATTGGTGCCGGTGCTCTAGCCCATGGCGCTGGCGGCTCAGGCATCGGCAGTTGATATACTGGTCACTAGGACATGGACAGCCTAATCACAGACCTGGTCCATACCCTGATTGGCCCTCTCGGTCTGTATGGCTGAGGTCGCCCATATGGTGGCGTAGTTATCGTATATCCTACAAAATACATAACCTCGTATAAATAAAAAGTTAACTAACTTAAAGAAAGCTAACTTACTTGGATTGACGAGCAGGCTGTGCTTTATGCTAGTAGGGATATGGTCAATTGCTCTGATACCAACCTGTGATGCCCACGATCTAGGCCATGCAAAACCGTCATAATTAGACTTCGTAGTCGACCGAGATAGCCCGTGTACCTTATCGGGTTGCCATTAAAAAACACTTTAACTTTTAAACTCTCATCCTACAGGGCCCAAAATTTTCGTCCATATTTTTTTTTCTTTCCAAAATACTTTTCTTGCATAATGGCATTGTATGAAAGCCATATAAATTTAAAACTAAACTTTAGTTGTCTTTTGTGCAATACAACATAATTTACAAAGGTACATTTTTTTTTCAACTTTGTTTCTCAAAACACATTTTCTTCAAATTCTCTCTTTTGACACTCAGTGAAAGACTGGTAGCAGGACCATAATCCATAATGGATTCCCTATCTCATTGGCACCGCGTATCCTACCGCCATCTAGGTTATCTATTAGACAGGTTTCTTACCTGCGACATGAACAAACCGGTGAGCTAACAGGCTCAGTAAGTTCAAACATACATACTATGAATCACATAGATTCAAAAATATCAAAAATAAAATTTTCTATGAATAGTACTATTTATCCGTGAATAGATGTATTCACCCATGAACAGTAACTTTGACTTTTGACCAATGAATAGTAGCTTTGACTCTAATCGATTACTATTTATGTCACCCTAATCGAGTCCACTACACTTAATGTTAGTGTCGGTTATGCTCAATTATGGCTTTCATCATATTTTTGGTCATTATCTTTATTTATGTTCTCGGTTTGAGCTCATTTTGGTCTTGTACCATTTTCATATGCGCACTGACTGTGAGGGGTCTTGGGCGTGACCCTGAGGCTGATCCTCCCTAGTTCATTATCGCTCGAAGCGGTCATTGTATCCCAGAAGGACCTGTAAACCTCTAACTTATTATTGGAGGCTGGTATGCCAAAAGTGGTTTTATTACCATCTTTTAATTACAATTCCAACCTGGTGACATTAATCATCACCTCAAAGTCAGGAATCTTGGTTGCCCGTAAGTCGTACACATTCTTTCTTTTAAGGGTGTGTCTTATATTTTGTCACACTCTTTCCATATTATACCTACAGTACACTTCTCACTTTCTCATCACGTTGGGTGTGTTAGTCTAACTACACCCTAGTGCCCATAGGACCTTACATCTATTGTACAGTTAGTATATAATTATATATCACAGTATTTCATGTTGCAGACATGAAAATGCTTGAACTTACCACAACTGTGATGAGGTCCACCTTCGAAAATCCTCTGTAGTTTTGTTATTGTCTCTAGTTTGTGTAAGGACCGTCTCGATCATGTACTTAAATTTTCAATTTAATGAAAAATTGAAGAATAATTTGATGCATTTTAGTGTAATTTTTAAGGTACACGGTCAGGTACACGACCGTGTAAGTGGCCGTGTACCACTCAGACTGTGTACGTGTATGTAGCCATGTAAGTGTACATGACCGTGTAGTAGAACATGGTCAGGTACACGACCGTGTACTGCTCGGGTTGTGAGCATGTGTGTAGCCATGTAAGTGTACATGGCCGTATAGTAGAACACGGTCAAGAACACAATCGTGTAAGAGGCCGTGTACCACTCGGGTTGTGAACGTGTAAAAGGCCGTGTTTTGAAACAGGGCTGTGTTGAAAAACTTCAGCTAGTACACGCCTGCATCCGGTGTATACACGGCTGTGTTAGCTTATACACGCCTATGTTAGAGGCCATGTTGAAGGCCGTGTTGAAGGCCGTGTTGTAGGAAATAAATGGTTAAAAACATGTCAGAGTGGCGCAGTAGAACAATAAAATTTTTCAGATCGTTAAATATCTCATAATGCCATATACAATAAACCAATAACAATTTAAACTCATATCTCAAGGATGCCAATCTTGCAGGAGGAGAATGACTGGAGGGTTTGAACCAACTAGCCTTCTCTACTATTCTCCAATTCCCGAATGGCTGAGTGTGTAGGCACTCTGAACCTCGATCAGTATGCTAGCATTGTTAGTCTTCCTCCGACTACCTAGATCTCTAAAGAACTTATTGTCACAATGAGTTGTGCAACAATAAGCCTGCTCACCTGAGAGTCCGTAGTCTGAGAGAACTGGAATGGCAGGACCTCTATTTATAGACTTGCATGAGATAATCCTCTGAATTCGAATTGGATTAGGAGAAGATATTCTCCCTTATCCACAACCAAAAAATCCGAATTTATCTAGGCCAAATCCCAACTAGAAAATTCGGCCATTTTTGGATTTTTCCATTCAAAATTCAAAGATTTTAACTAGAATTTTATCTCCTCTTATCCACCCAAAAAATCTGAAAATCCCTTTGGAAAATCCTCCAAGATTTTTCGGTCACAAAAGATAAGGGAAGAATCAAAATTCCACTAGGATTTTCAAGCTTGAATTTTATCTCATCCTTATCCGAAATAACCGAAAATCTCCTAGGATGTCTTCCTCAAAATTTAAGCCATAATCAGGGAGGAGAGAATCCAAATTCAATTGGGATTGAAACTTGAATTTTTCCTTGAACCTTATCCACAAAAAATCTGAAAATTCCATGAGGATAATCTTCAAAATTTTCGTCCATTATTGTTAGGATTTGGATTCAAAATTCAAGTAGGATTCTTGCAAGATTTTCCTCTCCATATCCAACTCAAATTCAAATTTCATTCCTTGTTGATTTACCACAAGAAATTTGAATCCTACTTGGACTGTGATTCAAAATTTGAATTTCAAATTCAAATTTCAAATTCGAATTTCAAATTTAAATTTCAAATTCAAAATTCAAAATTTAAATTTCAGAGTCACACCACTATAAACCTGAAACTGAACTCCCAATTATATACCGTATTACGTAAGCCTATGACAAGCTATCGTCCAATGACCTTGTCATATATGCAGAACCCACATGTGATTTTCATGACCAGCCTTAGGTCAAAATCTGTTTAATCCTACTGATCAGGCTATCTTAAAGTTCCATTATACTACCGAATAAAGAAAATGATTATTCACCATATGTGAATAAGAAGTCATCTGCCCAGCAGACGACCCAAGGCCTTGTCCATTTTCACATCCAATATAATCCCTTTAAGAGGATACCCTTAACTCCTCATTAGCGCTATGATTCTGATATCTGTAAACAAACCGTTCATCGTATACAAGTCATGCACCCAATGAACTGGTCTATAAGCTTACTACCTCTGAGACGCTTTAGCCATTAGAATATCAAAGTATACAAGTCATATACATGAAGCTATTCATCTACTCAGGATTAAGGCTACTGCACAATGAACATCAAAAGCAGATCGATCCACTCAAAGCGGACTTAGTAGATCAATCATGCTTTAGTCCTGGTCTAATATGTCACCACCAAGCAACATATCTATGTCTCTACTTAGGAGTCTAGCTCCAGACAGTCAAGACAAACCATCCCCACCATGGCTTTAGACAATATAATAGTCTTAACATGAGTTAGATGTTCGGTCTAACCGCATAGACTACAGACCTTAGTTTAGACTGCTTACTTTAGAACATTGTCTTCTCGCATACAAAAGTCCATTGCGTGCAACGTTCTAATAATTTTAACATAAGCAGTCAGGGAGCCATATTTACTTACATTTACTTTAACATGTAAATAAAATGATACAGACAACAATGTAATGAATAACCTCTATATATAATTTTATTATCCAGTTCAAATTAAATCCATCAAAATGTCTCTAATGCTTAGGGCATTTCCTAACAATCTCCAATTTGCCCTAAGCTAGCAGATGTGCCATGTTACGTATCCCCATTGTCTCTACATGCCTCTCAAAGCTTCTAGCCATTAAAGTCTTAGTAAAGGGATCGATAATGTTGTCCTCGAATGCGATCTTACATACATCTACTTGGCCTGTCTCCACGTGCCCTCTAATAATGTGATATCTTCGGTTTATGTGCTTAGTCCTCTTGTGGTTTCGAGATTCCCTTGTGTTGGCAATAGCTTCAGTGTTATCACAGTAAAGTGTGATAGGCTTGTCAACACCCGGAATGACCTCAAGGTCTCTAAAGAACTTGCGAAGCCAAACTGCTTCTTTAGATGCCTCAGTCACAGCCACATACTCAGCCTCCATAGTAGAGTCAGTTGTGTAGCTATGACGCCCCCTGATTCCGACCACCCGCAACCATCATGAATCGACTCTACGGCTGACCAAGACTACTCGTGTACCGAATCTGGGTCTTCAGTTTTAAACTCTTTTGCTTATATCTCTTAAGTATCAGGGCCTAAAATTTCGCCCATAAAATTTTTTTTCTTTAATATACTTTCTCTTGAGAAAACCGAGTAAGAAAGCTATGTAAACTACAATACTAATTCTTATATATCTTGAATAAGTACAAAATAATATACAACATATAGTACATATCTATGTATTGTATGAAGGATAATAAATCAGTAAAAATGTATCAGAGTGGCGCAGCGAACAATAAAAATTTTTAGATCGTTAAATATCTGATGATGCCATATACAATAAACCAACAACAATTAAAACTCATACCTCAAGGATGCCAATCTGCAGGAGGAGAATGACTGAAGGGCTTCAACCAACTAGCATTCTCTACTATTCTCCAATTCCCGAATGGCTGAGTGTGTGGGCACTCTGAAACTCGATCGGTATGCTAGCACTGCTAGTCTTCTTCTGACCACCCAGATCTCTAAAGAACTTATTGTCATGGTGAGTTGTGCAACAATAAGCCTGCTCACCTGAGAGTCTGTGGTCTGAGAGAACTGGAGTGGCAGGACCTCTATATATAGACCTGCATGAGGTGATTCTCTGAATTCGAATTGGATTAAGAGAAGATATTCTCCCTTATCCATAAGCACAAAATCTGAATTTCCCAAGGGGAAAATCCCAACAATAAATTCGGCCACTTTAGGATAATTCCAATCCAAATCTAAACAAGATTTTAACCAAAATTTTATCCCCCTTTTTCAACCAAAAATCCAAAAATCCAAGGGGAAAATCCCCACCAAATTTTTGACCACTTTTGGATAAGGGAGAATCAAAATTCCACTAGGATTTTGAAGCTTGAATCTTATCTCATCCTTATCCAAAATAACCAAAAATCTCCTAGGAGATTTACTCCAAAAATTCGGCCATTATCAAGGAGGAGAGAATCCAAATTCAACTGGGATTGAAACTTGAATTTTTCCTTGATCCTTATCCATAAAAATCCAAAAATTCATCGAGGATAATCCTCAAAATTTTCATCCATATTTGGTTAGGATTTGGATTCAAAATTCAAGTAGGATTCTAATAAGATTTTCCTCTCCATATCCAACTCAAATTAAAATTTCATTCCTTGTGGATTTACCACAACAAATTCGAATCCCACTTGGACCTTGATTTAAAATTTGAATTTCAAATTTCAAATTCAAATTTCAAATTCAAATTTCATATTTCAAATTTCAAATTTCAAATTTGAATTTCAAATTTCAAATTTCAAATTTGA
This sequence comes from Antiaris toxicaria, assembly GCA_035233585.1. Lineage (NCBI taxonomy): Eukaryota > Viridiplantae > Streptophyta > Magnoliopsida > Rosales > Moraceae > Antiaris > Antiaris toxicaria. Next base: position 62,531,875 of record CP141153.1, read on the forward strand.
ATTTCAAATTCAAATTTCAAATTCAAAATTCAAATTTCAAGTTTCAAAATTCAAATTTCAAAATCACAAAACAGTTGTATTTCAAATTCTTGTTCTCATGGATAATTTTCTACAACTCCAATCCAATCTCAAATAAAATCATGGCAACTTTATTTGGAGTTCAAATAATTGTGTACTCTATGATCCAAAACAAAATCTGAATCCAACCGGAGAGAATCTTGTCGACTATCCTAATCCTCTGTCAACACCATCCATGCATAATAAACTAGCCAATAGCATACACAAATCAATTTGCCAAACGTTAAGGAATTATATGGAGCTAGTAGAGGGACTAATTGGCCATATATAATCGGGCTCCCACAAATCCATATGATCATCATTCTTTACCAAATAACTCAATCATATGATCACTAATTTCAGAGTCATACCACTATAAACCTGAAACTGAACTCCCAATTATATACCGTATTACGTAAGCTTGTGACAAGCTATCATCCAATGACCTTGTCATATATGCAGAACCCTCATATGATATCCATGATCAGCCTTAGGCCAAAGTCTGTTTAATCCTACTGATCAGGCTATCTTAAAGTTCCATTATACTACCGAATAAAGAAAATGATTATTCACCATATGTGAATAAGAAGTCATCCGCCCAGCAGACGACCTAAGGCCTTGTCCATTTTCACATCCAGTATAATCCCTTTAAGAGGATACCCTTAACTCCTCATTAGAGCTATGATTCCGATATCTGTGAACAAACCATTCATCGTATACAAATCATGCACCCAATGAACCAGTCTATAAGCTTACTACCTCTGAGACGCTTTAGCCATTGGAATATCAAAGTATACAAGTCATATACATGAAGCTATTCATCTACTCAGGATTAAGGCTACTGCACAATGAACATCAAAAGTAGATCGATCCACTCAAAGCGGACTTCGTAGATCAATCATGCTTTAGTCCTGGTCTAATATGTCACCACCAAGCAACATATCTATGTCTCTACTTAGGAGTCTAGCTCCAGACAGTCAAGACAAACCATCCCCACCATGGCTTTAGATAATATAATAGTCTTAACATGAGTTAAATGCTCAGTCTAACCCCATAGACTACAGACCATAGTTAAAACTGCTTACTTTAGAACATTGTCTTCTCACATACAAAAGTTCATTGCATGCAACGTTCTAACAGTTTAACACAAGTAGTCAGGGAGCCATATTTGCTTACATTTACTTTAACATGTAAATAAAACGAGGACAGATAGCAATGTAATGAATAACCTCTTTATATAATTTTATTATCCAGTTCAAAATAAATACATCAAAATGTCTCTAATGCTTAGGGCATATCCTAACATTGTATATTTTAAGATAGCCTGATCAGTAGAACTTTGAATTTGAAATTTGAATTTGAAATTTGAATTTGAAATTCGAATTTGAAATTTGAATTTGAAATTTAAATTTGAAATTTGAAATTTGAAATTTGAAATTTGAAATTTGAATTTGAAATTTGAATTTGAAATTTGAAATTCAAATTTTGAATCACAGTCCAAGTAGGACTCGAATTTGTTGTGGAAAATCCACAAGGTTTGAAATTCGAATTTGAGTTGGATTTGGAGAGGATAATCTTGTTAGAATCCTACTTGAATTTTGAATCTAAATCCCAACAAAAGTGGATGAAATTTTTGAGGATAATCCTCAATGGAATTTCGGTTTTTGTTGGATAAGGTTCAAGGGAAAATTCAAGCTTCAATCCTAGTTGAATTTGGATTCTCTCCTAGGAAATTCGGTTATTTTTGGATAAGGTTGAGATAAGATTCAAGCTTGAAAATCCTAGTGGAATTTTGATTCTCCCTTATCCTAAAAGTGGCCGAATTATTGGAGGAAAAATCTCCTTGGAAATTTCAGATTTTTTGGTTGAAAAAGGGAGATAAAATTCTAGTTAAAATCTTGCTTAGATTTGGATTGGATTTATCCTAAGAAAACCGAATTTTTTGTTGAGATTCTCCCTTGGAAAAATTCAGATTTTATGGATATGGATAATGGAAAATATCTTTTCCTAATCTAATTCAAATTCAGAGAATCACCTCATGCAGGTCTATAAATAGAGGTCCTGCCACTCCAGTTCTCTCAGACCACAGACTCTCAGGTAAGCAGGCTTATTGTTGCACAACTCATCGTGACAATAAAGTTCTTTAGAGATCTGGGTGGTCGGAAGAAGACTAGCAGTGCTAGCATACTGATCGAGGTTCAGAGTGCCCACACACTCAGCCATTTGGGAATTTGAGAATAGTAGAGAAGGCTAGTTGGTTGAAGCCTCTGGTCATTCTCCTCCTACAAGATTGGCATCCTTGAGGTATGAGTTTTAATTATTGTTGGTTTATTGTATATGGCATCATGAGATATTTAACGATCTAAAAATTTTTATTGTTCCGCTGCGCCACTCTGATACGTTTTTACCGATTTATTATCCTACAATTGGTATCACAGCCATCTCATGACTATGCCATGTACATAAATTAGACAATTACTTAGTCTTTTTATATATGTATGGATTTGATATTTAGAGAGTGGCATTCTAGGGTTCCTTTATGTTGTTATCATGGATTATGTATAAAGTATGTAGTTATTTTAATTTTCTGAATTATTATAAGCATGCTTGTTTATGCCGGTTATGGTTCCTTAGAATTTAGAAAAATTGTATCTAAGAATTTTTTATGTAACCATGGGAGCAATTTATTAACACTGTAATTTTCCCATGGGTTTTAATTTTTGTCTCTTAGAATTTTTATGGTTAGAATTTTTTGTACACCGGAAACGGTTTAGGAAATTTTATGTAATTATTCTTGGAGGAGATTGAAGATTGAAGACCGTAATTTATTTTTCCCAAAAGTTAAATTTGATTTAAAGATTGAAATTTTGATTGTGTGGAAAATTTCAATTTAATTGGGATTCAAATTAATTTTTGGAGATCCTAATAGGTAAATTGGAATATGACACGAAAATCGAGACACGACCCCTCGGGATAGGCCGACGGGCCTTGGTGGGGTTGCAACCCCTGCCCTCGGGCAGGATGGGGCTGCGGCAGCCCCTGTGCAGGCCAACACCACCCACGGCCGCAGGCTCAGCCTGCAGCCAAAGGTGGCCGTCGCCTGCCCAAGGCTGGCCGCAGCCTGGCCGTGCAGCCTGCCGGCTGCTGCGGCCAGCCTGGGCGTGCAGCCTGGCGCTGCAGGCTTGGCCTGCAGCCCGGCAAGGCTGCACTTAGGGGGTAGCAGTGGGCTGCCAGCCCCTTAGGGGCTGGTGGCTGCCCACGGCGGCTACCGCTTTCAGGGGTGGAGGTTCGATGGTCCAAAATTTGAAAAATTTTGATTTTTAAATTTGAGATTTAATTTTAAATCATGTTTAAAAAATATGTAATTGAAAATTTAAAAATTTTTGAAATTACATATTATTACACATGATGTTTAAAATGGTTTAAAATTTAAATTTGAAATTCGAATTTGGAATTTGAATTTGAAATTTAAATTTTTGGAGATTTAAATTTTAAATAATTCTTGGAATGAGAAATAAATGGAGAGGCTACATAAAGATGGATACAAGAAGACGGAACAGAATTCAAGACCCAAAGAATGCTTTGGATGGAATTTTGTAATCTTTATTTTCTTTGTTCTAGGATGGAACCATGGCTTGGTTATTCTGTCAATTATTTTTTCTGTGATATGTCATAGATTGATGGATGTTTTATATGCATATTTGATAACATGTCATATAGGATAGGTGAGTGCCGCTCATACTATATTGATCATACATAATTTGTCAAAACTTGCATGTTTTTCAAAATATTAAATGGGAGAGGGTTTCAAACAAAACCCACGGCCTACATTGTTGATCCATATGTGAAAGCATGGTAATGCCTCGCATCAGTTCTGCCCTGACCACACCCCTCGGTAGGTGTTTACCGCCGCCGGTATACTAGATTGGATCTCCTATGTGGAAAACGTGTTCGGGTACGATCATATTCATGACCACCCCTCGGTGGCTTGGTAGGACGTGGATCGGGCTACGTGAACAATAGTTATACACTCAAGACTCGTTTAGTTATTAACCTTCCCAAGAAGCTCTGTTAACTAAACTGGTGGCCAAATAAGTGGTTATTGATATATGTCTTAACCTTAGAGGATTTAAGGCAACATATATTAATTGGACGGGGTCCATGTTCCGGCTATTTGTTCTCATGACCACCCCTCGGTGGCTTGGGGCAATAGGTGCTGAGAATTACCGTTGCAATGCTACATGTTTTTCAAGTTTCATGTAGGAACATACTTGTATGTTTTATTTGCTAAATTATCTGTATATTTGCTTGGGCTTTGTAATGATATCTAGTATAATTTTATTTCAGTTCAAAAATGTCACCGACACCCCTCATTTCAATACTTACTGAAAATAAGTTGAATGGCGACAATTATAAAGATTGGAAAAGAAATCTATTAATAGTTCTCAGCTGCGAGAGACACAAGTTCGTGCTGGACGAACCATGCCCACCTGGGCCCAAACCTGACACACCACTTGAGGAGGTCCCGGTTGCCTATAATCGTTGGAGAGAATCCAATGAGATAGCTCGATGCTACATCCTTGCTAGCATGACGAGTGCTTTACAAAAGCAGCATGAGACTTATCAAGTTGTTGGGGGGATCATGGAAAATCTGGAGGACATGTTCGGAGGTCAAGAAAAATTGGCTCGACAGTCCGCTATCACCAGCATTATGAACTCTAAGCAAAAGGCGGGTGCTCCGGTGAAGGACCATATGATCACTTTAATGGGATTCTTCGCTGAGGCTGCCGAGAATGGTGCTGAGTTAGACTACAACACCTAGATCGAAATGGTGTTCAAGACTCTGTCTAAAGATTTTGTGGGGTTTAAGGCCGCATACAATCTGGCGACAAAAGAGTTAGAACTAACCGAGCTCATGAAGCAACTACATGCTTATGAGCGGATGATTAGGGATGAGGATGTGGTCCGACCTAAAGGTGAGGCCAATTTGGCGGAATCTTCCAATCCCTGATGGAAGAGGAAGAGGCCAAATAAGAAGCAAGTGGCTTCTAGTTCTTCTAACCCTCTTGTCTCAGACGGGAAGAAGAAGAAGAAGAACAAGAAGCCAAAGGACCCTAAAAAGTCCAAATGCTTCCATTGTGGGAAGGTAGGTCACTTTAAGAAGGCTTGCCGGGAATTCCTAGCCTCCAAGGGCAAGGAAGGTAAGGAACTTCATTACTTGGAAGCGTGTTTGGTGGAAGAATCGAAAGACACTTGGGTCATTGATTCAGGCGCCGCTAATCATGTTTGTGTTTCTATGCAGGGGTTCGTGGAAACGAGAAGTCTACATGATAGGAGCCTCTCGTTGCGGACCGGAGATGGTAGCTTTGTGGTGGCTGAAGCAGTGGGAGATGTTTATCTTTATTTTGATCAATTTAGGTTTATTTTATTGAAAGACTGTTTTTATGTTCCTAATTTTAGGAGGAACCTTATATCGGTAGCTTGTTTAATAAAGGATTCTTATTCAGTTTCTTTTAGTAAAAGAGTTGATATTCATAGAAATAAGTCTTTTATCTATTCTGGATGGATGGATGGAAACCTATATTTGATCAAACCAAAGATGTACTCACTGCTTGACACTGAATTAATTGATAACTCTAAAAGGTTGAAAGTTTCTCACTCTAACAAGGGGTATCTTTGGCATTTAAGACTTGGTCATATTAATCAGGATAGGATTCAAAGATTGGTGAAAGACGGTCCTCTAGAATCTCTAGAGGAGGTACGACTTCCCCAATGTGAGTCTTGTCTAGAGGGTAAAATGACTAAGAGGTCTTTTGGAGCTAAGGGTACAAGGGCTAAGGAGCTCTTTGAAATTGTGCACACTGACGTATGTGGCCCCATGAACGTCACAGCACAAGGAGGGTTCGAGTATTATGTCTCTTTTATAGATGATTACTCGAGGTATGGATATGTGTCACGGCCCAAAATTTAGACACGTGACACGGCAGCCAAATCATAATATCAACCCGAGATTTAAGGAAAACATTTATTACAAAAACAACGGGTCAACATTATAATTTAGCTAAGCCTAATTATAAAGTAGCATCATAACCACAAAATAAAATAAAGGAGAAAATAAATGCTTTTTAATGCGGAAGTCAAACACATAATCGGTTTTCAAAAGAAATTACCAACCATAAAATATTCCCAAGCATAAAATTTAAATAACGTGAAATAAGGTACAAACTTAAAGTCTCATTACATCAGAACGAGAAACATAAAGAAGAAGATGGAGAAAATGGATAGCATCATCTTCGGTAGTAACGGATATCTCAATGAATTTCGGAACTGCTACCTCCTGTACCTGGAAGTAGTCATTTCGAAATCACAAAGAAAAAGGGACGTGAGCGCTGGCTCAGTAGGACAGAAACAAAGGTGGGTTAATAGATAACATTTAAAAGTATGGCATAATATTCGTTTCCAAAAATAATCAACAATTTAAAAAAAAATACATGACATAATAATCATAAAAAAAATAATCAATAATTTCGTGAAAAAACATTTTTAATACAAGTTTTATTCTGCTGAGGACTTAGCGTAGCTGCAATATACGTGCCCCAATATTAAAATAATAAATCATTAAAACAAACCATCATATTATGAGTGAGGACTTGTCGTAGCTATAATATACATGCCTCGAATTGAATTATCCTAGATCATCTCGTTACGGTCTAAATAGGCCGAACGGCCCTGCGCAGGTTTAGGGACCTTCCCCCATGGTGTCAACTTCAGGACGCACGCATCATTTACAATGATCATGAACTAGAGCTCAATTATGTTCACCGGATTATTCAAAAGATGGTATTTACCAAGTTATATTATGCCATTAATCAAAACACTCTTTAAAATACACATTTATTACAAAATACGTTGCATGCGTTTATTTCATTAAAAATAGTATAATAATTTCATAAATCGAAAACAACATGCCATCAATAAAACAGGGGAATTTTTAACACTTGACTACTCCCAGAAAAGGCTTGAACGTCCTACCTCAATTTTCGCACAAGCGTTGCGATAATGTGATCCACCAATCAAGCAAGAACGTCAAATAATTCCTATAATCAAACATATGATCAGTCTAGGTCTAGACATAATCATCCAATCATTTTAGTGTGCCACAAAAGATTTCAAAACGTGTAATAAACATTTGGGATTTAAAATTTTTGAAAAACTCTAAGTTAAGATATTTCTGGTCATGGGCAGACTGACCTAGGCTGATTGTAAAATCAATATCAATTCATTTTTAATACCAAAAATTCTAAATTTTTAATATGTTAAACTAGACATCCGTAGCTTTAATTCTAATTTTTATAATTTTTGGACATCGTTTGGTCATTCAACTAGGCCAAAAACCGAGGGTTGTTTTCAGGCATAAAAATCTGGGTTTCAGTTTCGGTTCAAAACCTGGCAGTTCTGTCCGCCTATCTTAGAAAAATATTTTGACTAGGTAAACGGATGAGTTTGATTCTGAAATTTTTCAGGAATTTAGGGGACATCTTGAATTTAATTTTAGGCTAAAGAATCACTCAAAAATCGTTTTTAAAACTCAAGTTATGGCTGACACAAATTTACTGTTCATATGGTAATTTTCCAGATTTCCGTTTTTCTGTGTCCGAATTTCGATTAGCCTCAAACCAATTCAATTTTCATCCAATGATCACGAAATTTTGTGGAAAACCTTATTTATATGTCATTAACATAACCCAAGAATCAAATTGACAAAATCAGAAAATCTTACACATATGATAATAGGGTTTTTGAAAAGGGGATCAATGAGGCAAAATTTTAGGGTTTGAGAGAAAAATCACACCTTGTTTGTGCTGCCCTATTTTTGATGCTTGGTCTCCCTTTTGGCTGAATTTGTGTGAGTATTGGAGTCTTCAAAACAGTATGGAAATAGTGGAGAAAACCATATAAATTTCGGATTTAAAATCAAAAGGAGAAGGAAGGAAAAAGTTTGATTTCTCACCTTGTTTTTGTCTCAAAAGTTGTTGAATCTTTGAGCTGCCTTTTGGTAGGTTTTGTTTGCTGTTTTGGGTGTGTTTTGGGAGAGAAAATTCAGAGAGGGGAGAGGGGAAAGCTGGCCGAAATTTTGAGGGGGAAAGGAGGGGTGAATGAGAGTTAAAAGGGGGTTTTTATACTAGGTTTTTCTTTCCCTTTCTCTTCCTTGTTTGGCTGAAAATTTTAAGGGGCAAAAGGGAAAGTTTTTGTGCTGTTTTGAGGCTAGGGTTTTCTCTCTTATTTCCCCTTAAGTGGCCGAAAATTATCCCTTAGTTTTTAAGGAAAAATAATTTGAATTTTGATTGAGTTTTAACCTAGCTTTTAATTCAAATAAAATCTCCTTTATTTCCTACACTTTATGGCCGAATTTCTTCTTTATATCTAAGGAATGAAATTTGAATTTGAATCCTCCTTGGATTTGTGGAATTTAAATTTTAATTAAAATCCCAAGTGATGGCCGAATATTTTAGGGTTTCTTTTTGAAGTTCAAATTGTTGACTTTTTGAGCGGAATTTGACTAGGAAACCAACCTAGGGTTTCCAAAAGATTTTTAAATTAATTTTTGGCACACTAATTTTATTTAAATTATATATTGACCCTTAAATAAAATTTAAGGCGTCACAAATATCTACCACTAAAAATAGTTTCGTCCTCGAAACTTTAAGAATTACTCCACACTAAAGAAGAGAATAAGAATATGAATAGCTTCTCATTTCATTAAGCGATCTTAATGCACCTTTCAAAACATATAGTGGTATATCTACCACTATGAACAGAGTGGGGTTACAAAACAAACTTAAGTCGACTACATTACATGTACTCTACTGCTTAGCTAACCATTCAGCATGGTTCTCACGCATAACTTTCTCGGTTTCCCATGTGGCTTCCTCTTCACCATGGTTACTCCAAAGAACCTTCACCATGGGTATTGTTTTCCTTCTCAGCTGCTTGACCTTACGATCCAAAATCTTCACCGGAACCTCGACGTAAGAGACATCTGGTTGGATTTCTACATCATCTGTTGAAATGACTTTGGACTCTGTTCGTGCACTCTTCCTCAGCATCGATACATGGAAAAACGTTGTGCACTCCCAAGGTGTCGGGTAACTTCAGCTCATATGCAACCTTACCAACTCTGCGTACGATCTCGAAAGGTCCAATGTAACGCGGTGCTACCTTCCCTTTAACTCCGAAACGAGAGATACCTTTCTTCGGTGAAACCTTTAGCAACACAAACTCTCCGACCTCGAACTCTAACGGCTTTCTGCGTTGATCTGCATAGCTCTTCTGTCGACTCTGTGCTATTAGAAGTCGTTGTTTGATGATGGCAATCTTCTCGTACTGGTCTAGGATCATCTCGGGTTCACCCACTGGTGCTTCCTGGTTGTCAACCCAATAGATGGGTGATCTACAAGGCTTTCCGTACAACGCTTCAAAGGGTGCCATTCCGATACTCGCTTGATAACTGTTGTTGTATGCGAACTCTGCCATGTAGAGGTGTTTGCTCCATCCATCTCCAAGATCAAGAACGCAGGCACGTAGCATATCCTCGAGAATCTGTATGAGACGCTCCGACTGACCATCTGTCTGTGGATGAAAAGCGGTGCTAAAGTTCAGTTCCGTGCCTAGAGCTTCCTGTAGACTTTGCCAAAAGCGAGCGTTGAAGCACGTATCACGATCAGAAACAATCACCGAAGGGACTCCATACAATCTGACTACGTTCCTCATGTAAAGCTCGGCTAGCTGGTTCCTGGTGCAAGTCGTCTTGAACGGGATGAAGTGCGCGGTCTTCGTGAGACGATCTACTACTACCCAGACTCCATCAGATCCATCCTGTGCTTTTGGTAAGCCGGTTAGGAAGTCCATTCCTATACTATCCCACTTCCACCGAGGTATTGGAAGTGGTTGGAGCAGACCTGCGGGTCTCTCCCGTACTGCCTTTACTTTCTGACACGTCAAACAGTTGGCCACGAAGTTCTTCACATCTAACTTCATACCTCTCCACCAAAGCTGCCGTCTTAAGTTTTGATACATCTTGTTCCCACCTGGGTGCATGGCGAACCTCGACTGATGAAACTCTGACAAGATCTCTTGTATAAGCTCTGGGATGTGTGGCACTGCTAAGCGACCTTCGTTGTAAAGAATTCCACTGGCGTCCATCGACCACTCTGCAACACGCTTGCCCTTTAATAATCTATCTTGGATGTCAACGAAACGTGTATCTACCAACTGATTCTCCTTGATCCTCTGCATGTAACCTGGTTCCATCACTAAGTTGTATAACACTGGGTGACCCTGAACTTCGCCAAAACGAACTTGATAAGCTGTGAGAACTCTATCCTTTTCCCACTCATCTATCTGCATCGCCATTATAGAAGTGTCATGATCAAGATTGGGAACTGCCTCTCTTTTCCTGCTTAGTGCATCTGCAACCACGTTTGCTTTACCCGGATGGTACTCGACTTGGAAGTCGTAGTCTTGCATCTATTTTACCCATCTTCTCTGACGCAGGTTGAGATCTTTCTGTGTAGCTAGGTATTTCAAACTCTTGTGATCTGAAAACAGTCTAAAACTGGCACGATACAGATAACAACGCCAAATCTTAAGCGCAAACACTACTGCAGCTAACTCTAGATTGTGTGTAGGGTAGTTTCGTTCGTGTTGTTTCAGCTGTCGTGAGACATAAGCGACAACTCGGTTCTGTTGCATCAAGACTGCTCCAAGACCTTGATGAGAAGCATCGGTGTAGACGTCATATACTTGATCCTGATTCGGAATGATAAGGATAGGTGCAGACGTCAAACGACTCTTTAACTCTTGGAAGACTGACTCACAGCTGTTGTCCCAAACGAAAGGTATATCCTTCTTTGTCAGATTGGTGAGGGGAGCGGAGAGCTTGCTGAAGTCCTGTACAAAACGTCGATAATATCCCGCTAAGCCCAGGAAGCTTCGGATCTCTGGAACATTCTTCGATCGTTCCCACTTAAGAATCGCTTCAACCTTGGATGGATCCACTGATATACCGTCTCCTGAGATTATATGCCCGAGAAACTTAACGTCTGTCATCCAAAACTCACATTTTTCTTTCTTGGCGTACAACTGATGTTCACGAAGAGTCTGTAAAACTATATTGAGATGCTGTGCATGATCTTCACGAGTTCGGGAGTAGATGAGGATGTCGTCGATGAATATGATGACGAACTTATCAAGAAAAGGTCGGAAGACTTTATTCATCATATCCATGAAGGCTGCTGGCGCGTTTGTCAAACCGAAAGGCATTAGTAAGAACTCATAACTGCCATACCTCGTTCGGAATGCCGTCTTCAGGATATCCTCCTCTCTAACATGAAGTTGATGATAACCGGATCTCAAATCAACCTTGGAGAAGAAACAAGCTCCACCCAACTGATCGAACAAGTCATCTATACGTGGTAACAGATACTTATTTTTGATGGTCACACTGTTGAGCTTTCTGTAGTCCACACAGAGACGTAGCGAACCGTCGGCTTTCTTAACGAAAAGGACTGACAAACCCCAAGGTGAGTTACTGTCTCGGATAAAGCCCAGCGATTTCAACTCATCCAGCTGCTTGCTCAACTCTTTCATCTCTAGAGGTGCCATACGATACGGAGCAGAAGCAAAAGGAGCTGTTCCGAGAACTAAGTCGATACGAACTCTATTTCTCGATGAGGCGGTAAACCTGGAAGAGCTTTTGGAAAAACATCTGGAAAACTATCGACAACAGGTATAGGTTGGGTACTCTTTTCAGAACTGGATCCTTCCACCGCACACAAGGATAAGAAACAAAGAATACCCTGTCTACTCTTCGACACTAACCTCAGAGCAGGTCTATCAACATCTGAAACTAAGCTTAACTAATAGGACACTACATGTCCGAAATCAGTTGTAAAGATAACTCGACGATTACGACAATCAAGCATAATCCCATATCAGGAAAGCCAGTCATATCCTAGAATGACATCATAAGCAAACATAGGTATTACTACAAGTGATACCTCCAAACAAACATCCCCAACATAAACATAGGCTTGACACCCATCACTAATGGTAGTCGTGCCCAACGGGGATTTCACACATAAGGGAGAGTCAAGATTTTGCAGTTTTAAACCAAGCGTACGAGCATAATGTTGGGCTATAAAAGAGTGTGTAGCTCCAGTATCAAACAAAACATGTGCATATGTACCAAAGATAGGAATTATACCATCTAATGTAGTCGGTGTATGATCTATCTCCATGCTGTCAGCTCCAAGAGCGTGTACCTGTGGTGCTTTACCACGATTTTGAGCTGTATTCTCTCGCTGATAGCCCGTACTCTGACCCTGTGGTGGCGGTCTCTGATAACTCGGCACTGAGAACTGCTGTAGCGGTGTAGCATGTGGAGCATAAGGCACAGTGTACTGGCTCGTGCGCTGAGGCTGATAGAGAGCCGGAAGCTGAGGGCGCTGTGACTGCGAAAACTGGGAAGTAAACTGTTGTCTCTGTGGAAGACCATTCTGATTCCACTGATGATGATGTCTATAAGCATTGTCTCTCGACTGTCTCTTTGGGCAGACATTTCTTTTGTGGCCTTCATCACCACACTCGAAGCAGGTAATCACATTCACCCGACCCTGTCGCTGTCCAGAGAACTGATGAGAACCCGATCCCTGAGACTGCTGGTTCTTCTGGTAAGGAGTCTGCGGCTTGTGTTGAGGCTTGTTGCGGATTGGTCCAGACTTGTTTTTGTTACGAGCTTCAAGGAACTCCTTGTCGCCCTCTTCCACTGTCAACGCCTTAGCAACTATCTACTGGTAGCTATCCCTGATCTGGAACGGTTGTACACCCCTCTTCACATAGAGGCTAAGCCCTTCCTCAAAGCGGAGACACTTAGTAGCTTCATCTAACACCTGATTCTTCGCATACCGGGCTAACTCAGTGAACTTGGCTTCATATTCCCGCACTGACATAGACCCTTGCTTCAAACGGACGAACTCCCTAGCTTTTCTGTCGCGGACCTGAGCTGAAAAGAAACGCTCGTGAAAACGCTTCTCAAAAACTGTCCAAGAAGACCTCTGCTCCTCTATCAAACCATCCTCAATACTAGCCCACCAGGTAGAGGCTAGACCCACCAGCTTGTTGGAAGCAAACTCAACCCAGAACTCTGCAGGTGTGGCGGTCAACTTTAGTTGCTTGCGAATGGCATCAAACCAGTAGTCGGCATCCATCTCTGTGCCTGTGCCGTCGAAAGTGGGTACGTGAGGCTTAAAGAAAAGAGTTAGGGCTGCCTGTTTAGGATGTATCATAGGCTGTGTAGGTACTGCTCCAGTGTTAGGAAATGCCCTAAGTATTAGAGACATTTTGATGTATTCATTTTGAACTGGATAATAAAATTATACATAGAAGTTATTCATTACATTGCTATCTGTCCTCGTCTTATTTACATGTTAAAGTAAATGTAAGCAAATATGGCTCACTGACTGCTTGTGTTAAAACTGTTAGAACGTTGCATGCAATGGACTTTTGTATGCGAGAAGACAATGTTCTAAAGTTAGCAGTCTAAATTATGGTCTGTAGTCTATGGGGTTAGACCGAGCATCTAACTCATGTTAAGACTATTATGTTGTCTAAAGCCTTAGAGGGGACAGTTTGTCTTGACTGTCTGGAGCTGGACTCCTAAGTAGAGACATAGATATATTGCTTGGTGGTGACATATTAGACCGGGACTAAAGCGTGATTGATCTACGCAGTCCGCTATGAGTGGATCAATCTGCTTTTGATGTTCATTATGCAATAACCTTAATCCTGAGTAAATGAACTACTTCATGTATATGACTTGTGTACTTTGATGTTCCAATGGCTAAAGCGTCTCAGAGGTAGTAAGCTTATAGACCGGTTCGTTGGGTGCATGACTTGTATACGATGAAGGGTTTGTTTGCAGATATCGGAATCATAGCTCTGAGGAGTTAAAGGTATCCTCTTAAAGGCATTATACTGAATGTGAAAATGGACAAGGCCTTGGGTCGTCTGCTGGGCGGATGACTTCTTATTCACATATGGTGACTAATCATTTTCTTGATTCGGTAGTATAATGGAACTTTAAGATAGCCTGATCAGTAGGATTAAACGGACTTTGACCTAAGGCTGATCATGGATATCATATGAGGGTTTTGCATATATGACAAGGTCATTGGATGGTAGCTCGTCACAGGCTTACGTAATACGGTATATAATTGGGAGTTCAGTTTCAGGTTTATAGTGGTGTGACTCTGAAATTAGTGATCATATGATTGAGTTGTTCGGTACAGAATGATGATCATATGGAATCACGGGAGCCCGATTATATATGTCCAATCAGTCCCTCTACTAGCTCCACATAATTCCTTAACGTTTGGCAAATTGATTTGTGTATGCTATTGGCTAGTTTATTATGCATGGATGGTGATGACACAGGATTAGGATGGTGGACAAGATTCTCTCCGGTTGGATTCAGATTTTGTTTTGGATAATAGAGTACACAATTATTCGAACTCCAAATAAAGTTGCCATGATTTTATTTGAGATTGGATTGGAGTTGTAGAAAATTATCCATGAGAACAAGAATATGAAACACAACCGTTTTGTGGAATTTGAAATTTGAATTTTGAAATTTGAAATTTGAATTTTGAAATTTGAAATTTGAATTTTGAATTTGAATTTTGAATTTGAAATTTGAATTTGAAATTCGAATTTGAAATTTGAATTTGAAATTTAAATTTGAAATTTGAAATTTGAAATTTGAAATTTGAATTTGAAATTTGAATTTGAAATTTGAAATTCAAATTTTGAATCACAGTCCAAGTAGGATTCGAATTTGTTGTGGAAAATCCACAAGGTTTGAAATTCGAATTTGAGTTGGATTTGGAGAGGATAATCTTGTTAGAATCCTACTTGAATTTTGAATCCAAATCCCAACAAAAGTGGGCGAATTTTTTGAGGGTAATCCTCAATGGAAAATTCAGTTTTTGTGGATAAGATTCAAGGGAAAATTCAAGTTTCAATCCTAGTTGAATTTGGATTCTCTCCTTCCCTAAAAGTGGCCGAAATTTTGGAGCCTTAATCCAAGGAAAATTCGGTTATTTTTGGATAAGGTTGAGATGAGATTTAGCTTGAAAAATCCTAGTGGAATTTTGATTCTTCCTTATCCTAAAAGTGGCCGAAATCTTTAGGGAAGATACACCTTGAAATTTTCAGATTTTTTGGTTGAAAAAGGGAGATAAAATTCTAGTTAAAATCTTGTTGAGATTTGGATTGGATCTATCCTAAGAAAACCGAATTTTTAGTGGAGATTCTCCCTTGGAAAAATTCGGATTTTATGGGTTTGGATAAGGGAAAATATCTTTTCCTAGTCCAATTCGAATTCAGAGAATCACCTCATGCAGGTCTATAAATAGAGGTCCTGCCACTCCAGTTCTCTCAGACCACAGACTCTCAGGTGAGCAGGCTTATTGTTGCACAGCTCATCGTGACAATAAAGTGTTAGGAAATGCCCTAAGTATTAGAGACATTTTGATGTATTCATTTTGAACTGGATAATAAAATTATACTTAGAGGTTATTCATTACATTGCTATCTGTCCTCGTCTTATTTACACGTTAAAGTAAATGTAAGCAAATATGGCTCACTGACTGCTTGTGTTAAAACTGTTGGAACGTTGCATGCAATGGACTTTTGTATGCGAGAAGACAATGTTCTAAAGTTAGCAGTCTAAACTATGGTCTGTAGTCTATGGGGTTAGACCGAGCATCTAACTCATGTTAAGACTATTATGTTGTCTAAAGCCTTAGAGGGGACGGTCTGTCTTGACTGTCTGGAGCTGGACTCCCAAGTAGAGACATGGATATGTTGCTTGGTGGTGACATATTAGACCGGGACTAAAGCGTGATTGATCTACGTAGTCCGCTATGAGTGGATCAATCTGTTTTTGACGTTCATTATGCAATAACCTTAATCCTGAGTAAATGAACTACTTCATGTATATGACTTGTGTACTTTGATGTTCCAATGGCTAAAGCGTCTCAGAGGGTAGTAAGCTTATAGACCGGCTCGTTGGGTGCATGACTTGTATATGATGAAGGGTTTGTTTGCAGATATCGGAATCATAGCTCTGAGGAGTTAAAGGTATCCTCTTAAAGGCATTATACTGAATGTGAAAATGGACAAGGCCTTGGGTCGTCTGCTGGGCGGATGACTTCTTATTCACATATGGTGAATAATCATTTTCTTGGTTCGGTAGTATAATGGAACTTTAAGATAGCCTGATCAGTAGGATTAAACGGACTTTGACCTAAGGCTGATCATGGATATCATATGAGGGTTTTGCATATATGACAAGGTCATTGGATGGTAGCTCGTCACAGGCTTACGTAATACGGTATATAATTGGGAGTTCAGTTTCAGGTTTATAGTGGTGTGACTCTGAAATTAGTGATCATATGATTGAGTTGTTCGGTACAGAATGATGATCATATGGAATCACGGGAGCCCGATTATATATGTCCAATCAGTCCCTCTACTAGCTCCACATAATTCCTTAACGTTTGGCAAATTGATTTGTGTATGCTATTGGCTAGTTTATTATGCATGGATGGTGATGACACAGGATTAGGATGGTAGACAAGATTCTCTCCGGTTGGATTCAGATTTTGTTTTGGATAATAGAGTACACAATTATTCGAACTCCAAATAAAGTTGCCATGATTTTATTTGAGATTGGATTGGAGTTGTAGAAAATTATCCATGAGAACAAGAATATGAAATACAACCGTTTTGTGGAATTTGAAATTTGAATTTTGAAATTTGAAATTTGAATTTTGAAATTTGAAATTTGAATTTTGAATTTGAAATTTGAATTTGAAATTTGAATTTGAAATTCGAATTTGAAATTTGAATTTGAAATTTAAATTTGAAATTTGAAATTTGAAATTTGAAATTTGAATTTGAAATTTGAATTTGAAATTTGAAATTCAAATTTTGAATCACAGTCCAAGTAGGATTCGAATTTGTTGTGGAAAATCCACAAGGTTTGAAATTCGAATTTGAGTTGGATTTGGAGAGGATAATCTTGTTAGAATCCTACTTGAATTTTGAATCCAAATCCCAACAAATAAGGGACGAAATTTTGAGGATAATCCTCATGAAAGATTTCGGATTTTGTGGATAGGATTTAAGGGAATATTCAAGCTTTAATCCTAGTTGAATTTGGATTCTCTCTCCTCCCAAAAGTGGCCGAAATTTTGGAGAGATTTTCTCCTTGTGAATTTCGGATTTTTTGGTTGGAAAAGGGAGATAAGATTCTAGCTAAAATCTTGTTAAGATTTGGATTGGATTTATCTAGCAAAAACCGAATTTATTTGGGAGATTTTCCCTTTGGAAAATTCGGATTTTTTGGGTTTGGATAAGGGAAAATATCTTTTCCTAGTCCAATTCGAATTCAGAGAATCACCTCATGCAGGTCTATAAATAGAGGTCCTGCCACTCCAGTTCTCTCAGACCACAGACTCTCAGGTGAGCAGGCTTATTGTTGCACAGCTCATCGTGACAATAAAGTTCTTTAGAGATCTGGGTGGTCGGAAGAAGACTAGCAGTGCTAGCATACCGATCGAGGTTCAGAGTGCCCACACACTCAGCCATTCGGGAATTGGAGAATAGTAGAGAAGGCTAGTTGGTTGAAGCCTCCGGTCATTCTCCTCCTGCATATTGGCGTCCTTGAGGTATGAGTTTTAATTGTTGTTGATTTATTGTATATGGCATCATGAGATATTTAACGATCTAAAAATTTTTATTGTTCCGCTGCGCCACTCTGATACGTTTTTACCGGTTTATTTTCCTACAATTGGTATCAGAGCCATCTCATGACTATGCCATGTACATAAATTAGACAATTACTTAGTCTTTTTATTTATGTATGGATTTGATATTTAGAGAGTGGCATTCTAGGGTTCCTTTATGTTGTTATCATGTATTATGTATAAAGTATGTGGTTATTTTAATTTTTTGAATTATTATAAACATGCTTGTTTATACCGGTTATGGTTCCTTAGAATTTAGAAAAATTGTATCTAGGAATTTTTTATGTAACCATGGGAGCAGTTTATTTACACTGTAATTTTCCCATGGATTTTAATTTTTTGTCTCTTAGAATTTTTATGGATAGAATTTTGTACACCGGAAACGGTATAGGAATTTTTTATGTAATTATTCTTGGAGGAGATTGAAGATTGAAGACCGTAATTTATTTTTCCCAAAAGTTAAATTTAATTTAAAGGTTGAAATTTTGATTGTGTGGAAAATTTCAATTTAATTGGGATTCAAATTAATTTTTGGAGATCCTAAAAGATAAATTGGAATATGGCACGAAAATCGAGACACGACCCCTCGGGATAGGCCGACAAACCTTGGTGGGGCTGCAGCCCCTGCCTTCGGGCAGGATGGGGCTGCGGCAGCCCCTGTGCAGGCCCACACCACCCACGGCCGCAGGCTCTGCCTGCAGCCAGGGGTGGCCGTGGCCTGCCCAAGGCTGGCCGCAGCCTGGGCGTGCAGCCACTGGCTGCAGGCGCTGCCTGCAGCCTGCCGGCTGCTGCGCCCAGTCTGGGCGTGCAGCCTGGCGCTGCAGGCTTGGCCTGCAGCCCGGCAGGGCTGCACAAGGGGCAGCCGTGGGCTGCCAGCCCCTCCGGGGTTGGTGGCTGCCCACGGTGGCTGCCGCCTTCACGGGCGGCGGAGCGGCGGTCCAAAATCAGAAAATTTTGATTTTAAATTTGAGATTTAATTTTAAATCATGTTTAAAAATATGTAATTAAAAATTTGAAATTTTTGAAATTACATATTATTATACATGATGATTAAAATTGTTTAAAATTTGAATTAGAAATTTAAATTTGAAATTCGAATTTGGAATTTGAATTTGAAATTTAAATTTTGGAGATTTAAATTTTAAATAATTCAAGGGATGAGAAATAAATGGAGAGGCTACATAAAGATGGATACAAGAAGACGGAACAAAATTCAAGACCCAAAGAATGTTTTGGATGGAATTTTGTAATCTTTATTTTCTTTGTTCTAGGATGGAACCATAGCTTGGTTATTCTGTCAATTATTTTTTCTGTGATATGTCATGGATGTATAAATATGTATTGATGGATGTTTTGTATGCATATTTGATAACATGTCATATAGGATAGGTGAGTGCCGCTCATACTATATTGATCATACATAATTTGTCAAAACTTGCATGTTTTTCAAAATATTGAGTGGGAGAGGGTTTCAAACAAAACCCACGGCCTCCATTGTTGATCCATATGTGAAAGCATGGTAACGCCTCGCGTCAGTTCCGACCTGACCACACCCTTCGGTAGGTGTTTACCGCCGCCGGTATACTAGATTGGATCTCCTATGTGGAAAACGTGTTCGGGTGCGATTCCATTCATGACCACCCCTCGGTGGCTTGGTAGGACGTGGATCGGGCTACGTAAACAATGGTTATACACTCAAGACTCGTTTAGTTATTAACCTTCCCTAGAAGCTCTGTTAACTAAACTGGTGGCCAAATAAGCGGTTATTAATATATGTCTTAACCTTGGAGGATTTAAGGTAACATATATTAATTGGACGGGGTCCATGTTCCGGCTATTTGTTCTCATGACCACCCCTCGGTGGCTTGGGGCAATAGGTGCTGAGAATTATCGTTGCAATGCTACATTTTTTTTCAAGTTTCATGTAGGAACATACTTGTATGTTTTATTTGCTAAATTATCTGCATATTTGCTTGGGCTTTGTAATGATGTCTAGTATAATTTTATTTCAGTTCAAAATGTCACCGACACCCCTCATTTCGATACTTACTGAAAATAAGTTGAATGGCGACAATTATAAAGATTGGAAAAGAAATCTATTAATAGTTCTCAGCTGCGAGAGACACAAGTTCGTACTGGACGAACCATGCCCACCTGGGCCCAAACCTGACACACCACTTGAGGAGGTCCCGGTTGCCTATAATCGTTGGAGAGAATCCAATGAAATAGCTCGATGCTACATCCTTGCTAGCATGACGAGTGCTTTACAAAAGCAGCATGAGACTTATCAAGTTGCTGGGGAGATCATGGATAATCTGGAGGACATGTTCGGAGGCCAAGAAAAATTGGCTCGACAGTCCGCTATCACCAGCGTTATGAACTCCAAGCAAAAGGCTGGTGCTCCGGTGAAGGACCATATGATCACTCTAATGGGATTCTTCGCTGAGGCTGCCGAAAATGGTGCTGAGTTAGACTACAACACCCAGATCGAGATGGTGTTCAAGACTCTGTCTAAAGATTTTGTGGGGTTTAAGGCCGCATACAATCTGGCGACAAAGGAGTTAGGACTTACCGAGCTCATGAAGCAACTACAGGCTTATGAGCGGATGATCAGGGATGAAGATGTGGTCCGACCTAAAGGAGAGGCCAATTTGGCGGAATCTTCCAATCCCTCACGGAAGAGGAAGAGGCCAAATAAGAAGCAAGTGGCTTCCAGTTCTTCTAATCCTCCTGTCTCGGACGGGAAGAAGAAGAAGAAGAACAAGAAGCCAAAGGACCCTAAAAAGTCCAAATGCTTCCACTGTGGGAAGGTAGGTCACTTCAAGAAGGCTTGCCGGGAATTCCTAGCCTCCAAGGGCAAGGAAGGTAAGGAACTTCATTATTTGGAAGCGTGTTTGGTGGAAGAATCGAAAGACACATGGGTCATTGATTCGGGCGCCACTAATCATGTTTGTGTTTCAATGCAGGGGTTCGTGGAAACGAGAAGTCTACATGATAGGAGCCTCTCGTTGCGGACTGGAGATGGTAGCTTTGTGGTGGCTGAGGCAGTGGGAGACGTTCATCTTTATTTTGATCAATTTAGGTTTATTTTATTGAAAGACTGTTTTTATGTTCCTAATTTTAGGAGGAACCTTATATCGGTAGCTTGTTTAATAAAGGATTCTTATTCAGTTTCTTTTAGTAAAAGAGTTGATATTCGTAGAAATAAGTCTTTTATCTGTTCTGGATGGATGGATGGAAACCTATATTTGATCAGACCAAAGATGTACTCACTGCTTGACACTGAATTAATTGATAACTCTAAAAGGTTGAAAGTTTCTCACTCTAACAAGGCATATCTTTGGCATTTAAGACTTGGTCATATTAATCAGGATAGGATTCAAAGATTGGTGAAAGACGGTCCTCTGGAATCTCTGGAGGAGGTACGACTTCCCCTATGTGAGTCTTGTCTAGAGGGTAAAATGACTAAGAGGTCTTTTGGAGCTAAGGGTACAAGGGCACAGGAGCTCTTAGAAATTGTGCACACTGACGTATGTGGCCCCATGAACGTCACAGCACGAGGAGGGTTCGAGTACTATGTCTCTTTCATAGATGATTACTCGAGGTATGGATATGTGTATCTGATGCACCGCAAGAGCGAAACCTTTGACAAGTTCAAAGAGTATCGTGCGGAAGTGGAAAAGCAATTGGATAAATCCATAAAGACACTTCGATCTGATCGAGGTGGCGAATACCTCTCCGATGAATTTCTAGGACATCTTGTAGAGAATGGGATATTATCCCAATTGACTGCACCTGGTACTCCACAACAGAATGGTGTAGCCGAAAGGAGAAACAGGACCTTATTGGATATGGTACGGTCCATGATGAGTTACTCAACGCTGCCATTATCATTTTGGGGACATGCTTTACAAACGGCGTGCTATATTCTGAACCAGGTTCCGAGCAAATCAATTCCTAGAACTCCGTATGAATTGTGGCGTGGCAGGAAGCCCTCCCTTGGACATATGAGAATATGGGGCTGCCCGGCACATGTACTGGATGGGGATGCGAAGAAGTTGGAACCAAGATCAGAATTGTGCATGTTTGTAGGGTATCCAAAGGGAACTAAAGGAGGTCTGTTCTATAACCCGAAGGAACAAAAGGTCATTGTCTCAACCCATGCGACATTCTTGGAGGAAAGTCATATGAATGACTTTAAGCCTCGAAGCAAAGTGGTGCTAGAGGAGTTATCGGGTGAAAGAACTGCTCCACAGATTTCGGTCTTGGACGCAAGTCCGAGTTCCAGTGAAAGACCTGCAGACGATCAACAATTTAGGCTGCCTCGTCGTAGTGGGAGGGTTTCGAAGAAACCTAATTTCTTTATGTATGATGCTGAGGTATACCAGGCCGAGGCTCATGAGCATGAGGAAGATCCGGTCACATATGATGAAGCTATAAAGGATGTTGATTCTAGATCTTGGAAACAGGCTATGAACAATGAGATGGATTCTATGAAATCCAACTTTGTTTGGGAACTTGTAGATTTGCCGGATGGGATAAAACCCATTGGATGCAAATGGGTCTACAAAAGAAAGAAGGATGCGGAAGGGAGAGTGGAAACTTTCAAAGCTAGACTGGTTGCAAAGGGATACACGCAAAAGGCTGGAATCGATTACGAGGAAACCTTTTCGCCTGTTGCTATGCTGAAGTCTATCCGTATTCTTCTGTCCATTGCTGCGGCTCTCGATTACGAGATCTGGCAAATGGATGTCAAGACGGCATTCTTGAATGGCCATCTTGAAGAGTGTATCTATATGATACAGCCCGAAGGGTTCGTAGCAAAAGGCCAAGATAGGAAAGTCTGCAAGTTGCTTAGATCCATTTATGGATTAAAGCAGGCATCCCGCTCATGGAACCAGAGGTTTGATCAAGCGATTAAGACATTTGGTTTTGAGCAGAACGTTGATGAACCTTGTGTTTATAAACGTATTAAGGATGGAAAAGTGGTCTTTCTGATACTCTATGTCGATGATATACTACTCATTGGGAATGATGTAGGGAACTTATCATCGGTCAAGCTTTGGTTACACCAACAGTTTGACATGAAGGACTTGGGAGAAGCTAATTATGTTCTAGGCATTCGTCTCTTCAGAGATCGAAAGAACAAAATGATAGCGTTATCCCAAGCTTCATACATAGATAAAATAATTGACAAATATGCAATGCTAGAGGCAAAGAAAGGCTCACAACCTTCTATTGCCGGTTTAACTCTTTCATTGGATGACTGTCCCAAGACATCGGAAGAAAGAGAGCGTATGAGTAAGGTCCCTTATGCATCCGCTGTGGGTAGCCTTATGTACGCTATGCTTTGCACTCGCCCGGACATATGTTTTGCAGTAGGTATGGTGAGTCGATATCAAGCGAATCCTGGAACCAAGCACTGGCAAGCAGTAAAGCATATACTCAAGTATCTTAAGAGAACGAGGGATTATATGCTAGTGTATTCTGGAGGGGACCTAACACCCGTAGGATACACGGACTCAGACTTCCAGACTTGTAAGGATTCGAGGAAATCGACATCTGGATCAGTGTTTTTGCTCGGAGGAGGCGCCATTGTGTGGAGGAGCGTGAAGCAGGGCTGCACAGCTGACTCTACTATGGAGGCTGAGTATGTGGCTGCGGCTGAGGCATCTAAAGAAGCGGTTTGGCTCCGCAAGTTCTTTAGAGACCTTGAGGTCATTCCGGGTGTTGACAAGCCTATCACACTTTACTGTGATAATACAGGGGCTATTGCCAACACAAGGGAATCTCGGCACCACAAGAGGACCAAGCACATCGATCGGAGGTATCACATTATTAGAGGGCATGTGGAGACAGGACAAGTGGATGTATGTAAGATCGCGTCCGAGGACAACATCGCTGATCCCTTTACTAAGACTTTGGTAGCTAGAAGCTTTGAGAGGCATGTAGAGGCGATGGGGATGCGTAACATGGCACATCTGCTGGCTTAGGGCAAGTGGGAGATTGTTAGGAAATGCCCTAAGTATTAGAGACATTTTGATGTATTCATTTTGAACTGGATAATAAAATTATACTTAGAGGTTATTCATTACATTGCTATCTGTCCTCGTCTTATTTACACGTTAAAGTAAATGTAAGCAAATATGGCTCACTGACTGCTTGTGTTAAAACTGTTGGAACGTTGCATGCAATGGACTTTTGTATGCGAGAAGACAATGTTCTAAAGTTAGCAGTCTAAACTATGGTCTGTAGTCTATGGGGTTAGACCGAGCATCTAACTCATGTTAAGACTATTATGTTGTCTAAAGCCTTAGAGGGGACGGTCTGTCTTGACTGTCTGGAGCTGGACTCCCAAGTAGAGACATGGATATGTTGCTTGGTGGTGACATATTAGACCGGGACTAAAGCGTGATTGATCTACGTAGTCCGCTATGAGTGGATCAATCTGTTTTTGACGTTCATTATGCAATAACCTTAATCCTGAGTAAATGAACTACTTCATGTATATGACTTGTGTACTTTGATGTTCCAATGGCTAAAGCGTCTCAGAGGGTAGTAAGCTTATAGACCGGCTCGTTGGGTGCATGACTTGTATACGATGAAGGGTTTGTTTGCAGATATCGGAATCATAGCTCTGAGGAGTTAAAGGTATCCTCTTAAAGGCATTATACTGAATGTGAAAATGGACAAGGCCTTGGGTCGTCTGTTGGGCGGATGACTTCTTATTCACATATGGTGAATAATCATTTTCTTGGTTCGGTAGTATAATGGAACTTTAAGATAGCCTGATCAGTAGGATTAAACGGACTTTGACCTAAGGCTGATCATGGATATCATATGAGGGTTTTGCATATATGACAAGGTCATTGGATGGTAGCTCGTCACAGGCTTACGTAATACGGTATATAATTGGGAGTTCAGTTTCAGGTTTATAGTGGTGTGACTCTGAAATTAGTGATCATATGATTGAGTTGTTCGGTACAGAATGATGATCATATGGAATCACGGGAGCCCGATTATATATGTCCAATCAGTCCCTCTACTAGCTCCACATAATTCCTTAACGTTTGGCAAATTGATTTGTGTATGCTATTGGCTAGTTTATTATGCATGGATGATGATGACACAGGATTAGGATGGTAGACAAGATTCTCTCCGGTTGGATTCAGATTTTGTTTTGGATAATAGAGTACACAATTATTCGAACTCCAAATAAAGTTGCCATGATTTTATTTGAGATTGGATTGGAGTTGTAGAAAATTATCCATGAGAACAAGAATATGAAATACAACCGTTTTGTGGAATTTGAAATTTGAATTTTGAAATTTGAAATTTGAATTTTGAAATTTGAAATTTGAATTTTGAATTTGAAATTTGAATTTGAAATTTGAATTTGAAATTCGAATTTGAAATTTGAATTTGAAATTTAAATTTGAAATTTGAAATTTGAAATTTGAAATTTGAATTTGAAATTTGAATTTGAAATTTGAAATTCAAATTTTGAATCACAGTCCAAGTAGGATTCGAATTTGTTGTGGAAAATCCACAAGGTTTGAAATTCGAATTTGAGTTGGATTTGGAGAGGATAATCTTGTTAGAATCCTACTTGAATTTTGAATCCAAATCCCAACAAATAAGGGACGAAATTTTGAGGATAATCCTCATGAAAGATTTCGGATTTTGTGGATAGGATTTAAGGGAATATTCAAGCTTTAATCCTAGTTGAATTTGGATTCTCTCTCCTCCCAAAAGTGGCCGAAATTTTGGAGAGATTTTCTCCTTGTGAATTTCGGATTTTTTGGTTGGAAAAGGGAGATAAGATTCTAGCTAAAATCTTGTTAAGATTTGGATTGGATTTATCTAGCAAAAACCGAATTTATTTGGGAGATTTTCCCTTTGGAAAATTCGGATTTTTTGGGTTTGGATAAGGGAAAATATCTTTTCCTAGTCCAATTCGAATTCAGAGAATCACCTCATGCAGGTCTATAAATAGAGGTCCTGCCACTCCAGTTCTCTCAGACCACAGACTCTCAGGTGAGCAGGCTTATTGTTGCACAGCTCATCGTGACAATAAAGTTCTTTAGAGATCTGGGTGGTCGGAAGAAGACTAGCAGTGCTAGCATACCGATCGAGGTTCAGAGTGCCCACACACTCAGCCATTCGGGAATTGGAGAATAGTAGAGAAGGCTAGTTGGTTGAAGCCTCCGGTCATTCTCCTCCTGCATATTGGCGTCCTTGAGGTATGAGTTTTAATTGTTGTTGATTTATTGTATATGGCATCATGAGATATTTAACGATCTAAAAATTTTTATTGTTCCGCTGCGCCACTCTGATACGTTTTTACCGGTTTATTTTCCTACAATTGGTATCAGAGCCATCTCATGACTATGCCATGTACATAAATTAGACAATTACTTAGTCTTTTTATTTATGTATGGATTTGATATTTAGAGAGTGGCATTCTAGGGTTCCTTTATGTTGTTATCATGTATTATGTATAAAGTATGTGGTTATTTTAATTTTTTGAATTATTATAAACATGCTTGTTTATACCGGTTATGGTTCCTTAGAATTTAGAAAAATTGTATCTAGGAATTTTTTATGTAACCATGGGAGCAGTTTATTTACACTGTAATTTTCCCATGGATTTTAATTTTTTGTCTCTTAGAATTTTTATGGATAGAATTTTGTACACCGGAAACGGTATAGGAATTTTTTATGTAATTATTCTTGGAGGAGATTGAAGATTGAAGACCGTAATTTATTTTTCCCAAAAGTTAAATTTAATTTAAAGGTTGAAATTTTGATTGTGTGGAAAATTTCAATTTAATTGGGATTCAAATTAATTTTTGGAGATCCTAAAAGATAAATTGGAATATGGCACGAAAATCGAGACACGACCCCTCGGGATAGGCCGACAAACCTTGGTGGGGCTGCAGCCCCTGCCTTCGGGCAGGATGGGGCTGCGGCAGCCCCTGTGCAGGCCCACACCACCCACGGCCGCAGGCTCTGCCTGCAGCCAGGGGTGGCCGTGGCCTGCCCAAGGCTGGCCGCAGCCTGGGCGTGCAGCCACTGGCTGCAGGCGCTGCCTGCAGCCTGCCGGCTGCTGCGCCCAGTCTGGGCGTGCAGCCTGGCGCTGCAGGCTTGGCCTGCAGCCCGGCAGGGCTGCACAAGGGGCAGCCGTGGGCTGCCAGCCCCTCCGGGGTTGGTGGCTGCCCACGGTGGCTGCCGCCTTCACGGGCGGCGGAGCGGCGGTCCAAAATCAGAAAATTTTGATTTTAAATTTGAGATTTAATTTTAAATCATGTTTAAAAATATGTAATTAAAAATTTGAAATTTTTGAAATTACATATTATTATACATGATGATTAAAATTGTTTAAAATTTGAATTAGAAATTTAAATTTGAAATTCGAATTTGGAATTTGAATTTGAAATTTAAATTTTGGAGATTTAAATTTTAAATAATTCAAGGGATGAGAAATAAATGGAGAGGCTACATAAAGATGGATACAAGAAGACGGAACAAAATTCAAGACCCAAAGAATGTTTTGGATGGAATTTTGTAATCTTTATTTTCTTTGTTCTAGGATGGAACCATAGCTTGGTTATTCTGTCAATTATTTTTTCTGTGATATGTCATGGATGTATAAATATGTATTGATGGATGTTTTGTATGCATATTTGATAACATGTCATATAGGATAGGTGAGTGCCGCTCATACTATATTGATCATACATAATTTGTCAAAACTTGCATGTTTTTCAAAATATTGAGTGGGAGAGGGTTTCAAACAAAACCCACGGCCTCCATTGTTGATCCATATGTGAAAGCATGGTAACGCCTCGCGTCAGTTCCGACCTGACCACACCCTTCGGTAGGTGTTTACCGCCGCCGGTATACTAGATTGGATCTCCTATGTGGAAAACGTGTTCGGGTGCGATTCCATTCATGACCACCCCTCGGTGGCTTGGTAGGACGTGGATCGGGCTACGTAAACAATGGTTATACACTCAAGACTCGTTTAGTTATTAACCTTCCCTAGAAGCTCTGTTAACTAAACTGGTGGCCAAATAAGCGGTTATTAATATATGTCTTAACCTTGGAGGATTTAAGGTAACATATATTAATTGGACGGGGTCCATGTTCCGGCTATTTGTTCTCATGACCACCCCTCGGTGGCTTGGGGCAATAGGTGCTGAGAATTATCGTTGCAATGCTACATTTTTTTTCAAGTTTCATGTAGGAACATACTTGTATGTTTTATTTGCTAAATTATCTGCATATTTGCTTGGGCTTTGTAATGATGTCTAGTATAATTTTATTTCAGTTCAAAATGTCACCGACACCCCTCATTTCGATACTTACTGAAAATAAGTTGAATGGCGACAATTATAAAGATTGGAAAAGAAATCTATTAATAGTTCTCAGCTGCGAGAGACACAAGTTCGTACTGGACGAACCATGCCCACCTGGGCCCAAACCTGACACACCACTTGAGGAGGTCCCGGTTGCCTATAATCGTTGGAGAGAATCCAATGAAATAGCTCGATGCTACATCCTTGCTAGCATGACGAGTGCTTTACAAAAGCAGCATGAGACTTATCAAGTTGCTGGGGAGATCATGGATAATCTGGAGGACATGTTCGGAGGCCAAGAAAAATTGGCTCGACAGTCCGCTATCACCAGCATTATGAACTCCAAGCAAAAGGCTGGTGCTCCGGTGAAGGACCATATGATCACTCTAATGGGATTCTTCGCTGAGGCTGCCGAAAATGGTGCTGAGTTAGACTACAACACCCAGATCGAGATGGTGTTCAAGACTCTGTCTAAAGATTTTGTGGGGTTTAAGGCCGCATACAATCTGGCGACAAAGGAGTTAGGACTTACCGAGCTCATGAAGCAACTACAGGCTTATGAGCGGATGATCAGGGATGAAGATGTGGTCCGACCTAAAGGAGAGGCCAATTTGGCGGAATCTTCCAATCCCTCACGGAAGAGGAAGAGGCCAAATAAGAAGCAAGTGGCTTCCAGTTCTTCTAATCCTCCTGTCTCGGACGGGAAGAAGAAGAAGAAGAACAAGAAGCCAAAGGACCCTAAAAAGTCCAAATGCTTCCACTGTGGGAAGGTAGGTCACTTCAAGAAGGCTTGCCGGGAATTCCTAGCCTCCAAGGGCAAGGAAGGTAAGGAACTTCATTATTTGGAAGCGTGTTTGGTGGAAGAATCGAAAGACACATGGGTCATTGATTCGGGCGCCACTAATCATGTTTGTGTTTCAATGCAGGGGTTCGTGGAAACGAGAAGTCTACATGATAGGAGCCTCTCGTTGCGGACTGGAGATGGTAGCTTTGTGGTGGCTGAGGCAGTGGGAGACGTTCATCTTTATTTTGATCAATTTAGGTTTATTTTATTGAAAGACTGTTTTTATGTTCCTAATTTTAGGAGGAACCTTATATCGGTAGCTTGTTTAATAAAGGATTCTTATTCAGTTTCTTTTAGTAAAAGAGTTGATATTCGTAGAAATAAGTCTTTTATCTGTTCTGGATGGATGGATGGAAACCTATATTTGATCAGACCAAAGATGTACTCACTGCTTGACACTGAATTAATTGATAACTCTAAAAGGTTGAAAGTTTCTCACTCTAACAAGGCATATCTTTGGCATTTAAGACTTGGTCATATTAATCAGGATAGGATTCAAAGATTGGTGAAAGACGGTCCTCTGGAATCTCTGGAGGAGGTACGACTTCCCCTATGTGAGTCTTGTCTAGAGGGTAAAATGACTAAGAGGTCTTTTGGAGCTAAGGGTACAAGGGCACAGGAGCTCTTAGAAATTGTGCACACTGACGTATGTGGCCCCATGAACGTCACAGCACGAGGAGGGTTCGAGTACTATGTCTCTTTCATAGATGATTACTCGAGGTATGGATATGTGTATCTGATGCACCGCAAGAGCGAAACCTTTGACAAGTTCAAAGAGTATCGTGCGGAAGTGGAAAAGCAATTGGATAAATCCATAAAGACACTTCGATCTGATCGAGGTGGCGAATACCTCTCCGATGAATTTCTAGGACATCTTGTAGAGAATGGGATATTATCCCAATTGACTGCACCTGGTACTCCACAACAGAATGGTGTAGCCGAAAGGAGAAACAGGACCTTATTGGATATGGTACGGTCCATGATGAGTTACTCAACGCTGCCATTATCATTTTGGGGACATGCTTTACAAACGGCGTGCTATATTCTGAACCAGGTTCCGAGCAAATCAATTCCTAGAACTCCGTATGAATTGTGGCGTGGCAGGAAGCCCTCCCTTGGACATATGAGAATATGGGGCTGCCCGGCACATGTACTGGATGGGGATGCGAAGAAGTTGGAACCAAGATCAGAATTGTGCATGTTTGTAGGGTATCCAAAGGGAACTAAAGGAGGTCTGTTCTATAACCCGAAGGAACAAAAGGTCATTGTCTCAACCCATGCGACATTCTTGGAGGAAAGTCATATGAATGACTTTAAGCCTCGAAGCAAAGTGGTGCTAGAGGAGTTATCGGGTGAAAGAACTGCTCCACAGATTTCGGTCTTGGACGCAAGTCCGAGTTCCAGTGAAAGACCTGCAGACGATCAACAATTTAGGCTGCCTCGTCGTAGTGGGAGGGTTTCGAAGAAACCTAATTTCTTTATGTATGATGCTGAGGTATACCAGGCCGAGGCTCATGAGCATGAGGAAGATCCGGTCACATATGATGAAGCTATAAAGGATGTTGATTCTAGATCTTGGAAACAGGCTATGAACAATGAGATGGATTCTATGAAATCCAACTTTGTTTGGGAACTTGTAGATTTGCCGGATGGGATAAAACCCATTGGATGCAAATGGGTCTACAAAAGAAAGAAGGATGCGGAAGGGAGAGTGGAAACTTTCAAAGCTAGACTGGTTGCAAAGGGATACACGCAAAAGGCTGGAATCGATTACGAGGAAACCTTTTCGCCTGTTGCTATGCTGAAGTCTATCCGTATTCTTCTGTCCATTGCTGCGGCTCTCGATTACGAGATCTGGCAAATGGATGTCAAGACGGCATTCTTGAATGGCCATCTTGAAGAGTGTATCTATATGATACAGCCCGAAGGGTTCGTAGCAAAAGGCCAAGATAGGAAAGTCTGCAAGTTGCTTAGATCCATTTATGGATTAAAGCAGGCATCCCGCTCATGGAACCAGAGGTTTGATCAAGCGATTAAGACATTTGGTTTTGAGCAGAACGTTGATGAACCTTGTGTTTATAAACGTATTAAGGATGGAAAAGTGGTCTTTCTGATACTCTATGTCGATGATATACTACTCATTGGGAATGATGTAGGGAACTTATCATCGGTCAAGCTTTGGTTACACCAACAGTTTGACATGAAGGACTTGGGAGAAGCTAATTATGTTCTAGGCATTCGTCTCTTCAGAGATCGAAAGAACAAAATGATAGCGTTATCCCAAGCTTCATACATAGATAAAATAATTGACAAATATGCAATGCTAGAGGCAAAGAAAGGCTCACAACCTTCTATTGCCGGTTTAACTCTTTCATTGGATGACTGTCCCAAGACATCGGAAGAAAGAGAGCGTATGAGTAAGGTCCCTTATGCATCCGCTGTGGGTAGCCTTATGTACGCTATGCTTTGCACTCGCCCGGACATATGTTTTGCAGTAGGTATGGTGAGTCGATATCAAGCGAATCCTGGAACCAAGCACTGGCAAGCAGTAAAGCATATACTCAAGTATCTTAAGAGAACGAGGGATTATATGCTAGTGTATTCTGGAGGGGACCTAACACCCGTAGGATACACGGACTCAGACTTCCAGACTTGTAAGGATTCGAGGAAATCGACATCTGGATCAGTGTTTTTGCTCGGAGGAGGCGCCATTGTGTGGAGGAGCGTGAAGCAGGGCTGCACAGCTGACTCTACTATGGAGGCTGAGTATGTGGCTGCGGCTGAGGCATCTAAAGAAGCGGTTTGGCTCCGCAAGTTCTTTAGAGACCTTGAGGTCATTCCGGGTGTTGACAAGCCTATCACACTTTACTGTGATAATACAGGGGCTATTGCCAACACAAGGGAATCTCGGCACCACAAGAGGACCAAGCACATCGATCGGAGGTATCACATTATTAGAGGGCATGTGGAGACAGGACAAGTGGATGTATGTAAGATCGCGTCCGAGGACAACATCGCTGATCCCTTTACTAAGACTTTGGTAGCTAGAAGCTTTGAGAGGCATGTAGAGGCGATGGGGATGCGTAACATGGCACATCTGCTGGCTTAGGGCAAGTGGGAGATTGTTAGGAAATGCCCTAAGTATTAGAGACATTTTGATGTATTCATTTTGAACTGGATAATAAAATTATACTTAGAGGTTATTCATTACATTGCTATCTGTCCTCGTCTTATTTACACGTTAAAGTAAATGTAAGCAAATATGGCTCACTGACTGCTTGTGTTAAAACTGTTGGAACGTTGCATGCAATGGACTTTTGTATGCGAGAAGACAATGTTCTAAAGTTAGCAGTCTAAACTATGGTCTGTAGTCTATGGGGTTAGACCGAGCATCTAACTCATGTTAAGACTATTATGTTGTCTAAAGCCTTAGAGGGGACGGTCTGTCTTGACTGTCTGGAGCTGGACTCCCAAGTAGAGACATGGATATGTTGCTTGGTGGTGACATATTAGACCGGGACTAAAGCGTGATTGATCTACGTAGTCCGCTATGAGTGGATCAATCTGTTTTTGACGTTCATTATGCAATAACCTTAATCCTGAGTAAATGAACTACTTCATGTATATGACTTGTGTACTTTGATGTTCCAATGGCTAAAGCGTCTCAGAGGGTAGTAAGCTTATAGACCGGCTCGTTGGGTGCATGACTTGTATACGATGAAGGGTTTGTTTGCAGATATCGGAATCATAGCTCTGAGGAGTTAAAGGTATCCTCTTAAAGGCATTATACTGAATGTGAAAATGGACAAGGCCTTGGGTCGTCTGCTGGGCGGATGACTTCTTATTCACATATGGTGAATAATCATTTTCTTGGTTCGGTAGTATAATGGAACTTTAAGATAGCCTGATCAGTAGGATTAAACGGACTTTGACCTAAGGCTGATCATGGATATCATATGAGGGTTTTGCATATATGACAAGGTCATTGGATGGTAGCTCGTCACAGGCTTACGTAATACGGTATATAATTGGGAGTTCAGTTTCAGGTTTATAGTGGTGTGACTCTGAAATTAGTGATCATATGATTGAGTTGTTCGGTACAGAATGATGATCATATGGAATCACGGGAGCCCGATTATATATGTCCAATCAGTCCCTCTACTAGCTCCACATAATTCCTTAACGTTTGGCAAATTGATTTGTGTATGCTATTGGCTAGTTTATTATGCATGGATGGTGATGACACAGGATTAGGATGGTAGACAAGATTCTCTCCGGTTGGATTCAGATTTTATTTTGGATAATAGAGTACACAATTATTCGAACTCCAAATAAAGTTGCCATGATTTTATTTGAGATTGGATTGGAGTTGTAGAAAATTATCCATGAGAACAAGAATATGAAATACAACCGTTTTGTGGAATTTGAAATTTGAATTTTGAAATTTGAAATTTGAATTTTGAAATTTGAAATTTGAATTTTGAATTTGAAATTTGAATTTGAAATTTGAATTTGAAATTCGAATTTGAAATTTGAATTTGAAATTTAAATTTGAAATTTGAAATTTGAAATTTGAAATTTGAATTTGAAATTTGAATTTGAAATTTGAAATTCAAATTTTGAATCACAGTCCAAGTAGGATTCGAATTTGTTGTGGAAAATCCACAAGGTTTGAAATTCGAATTTGAGTTGGATTTGGAGAGGATAATCTTGTTAGAATCCTACTTGAATTTTGAATCCAAATCCCAACAAATAAGGGACGAAATTTTGAGGATAATCCTCATGAAAGATTTCGGATTTTGTGGATAGGATTTAAGGGAATATTCAAGCTTTAATCCTAGTTGAATTTGGATTCTCTCTCCTCCCAAAAGTGGCCGAAATTTTGGAGAGATTTTCTCCTTGTGAATTTCGGATTTTTTGGTTGGAAAAGGGAGATAAGATTCTAGCTAAAATCTTGTTAAGATTTGGATTGGATTTATCTAGCAAAAACCGAATTTATTTGGGAGATTTTCCCTTTGGAAAATTCGGATTTTTTGGGTTTGGATAAGGGAAAATATCTTTTCCTAGTCCAATTCGAATTCAGAGAATCACCTCATGCAGGTCTATAAATAGAGGTCCTGCCACTCCAGTTCTCTCAGACCACAGACTCTCAGGTGAGCAGGCTTATTGTTGCACAGCACATCGTGACAATAAAGTTCTTTAGAGATCTGGGTGGTCGGAAGAAGACTAGCAGTGCTAGCATACCGATCGAGGTTCAGAGTGCCCACACACTCAGCCATTCGGGAATTGGAGAATAGTAGAGAAGGCTAGTTGGTTGAAGCCTCCGGTCATTCTCCTCCTGCATATTGGCGTCCTTGAGGTATGAGTTTTAATTGTTGTTGATTTATTGTATATGGCATCATGAGATATTTAACGATCTAAAAATTTTTATTGTTCCGCTGCGCCACTCTGATACGTTTTTACCGGTTTATTTTCCTACATAAAGTTCTTTAGAGATCTGGGTGGTCGGAAGAAGACTAGCAGTGCTAGCATACCGATCGAGGTTCAGAGTGCCCACACACTCAGCCATTCGGGAATTGGAGAATAGCAGAGAAGGCTAGTTGGTTGAAGCCTCCGGTCATTCTCCTCCTGCAAGATTGGCGTCCTTGAGGTATGAGTTTTAATTGTTGTTGATTTATTGTATATGGCATCATGAGATATTTAACGATCTAAAAATTTTTATTGTTCCGCTGCGCCACTCTGATACATTTTTACCGGTTTATTTTCCTACAATTGGTATCAGAGCCATCTCATGACTATGCCATGTACATAAATTAGACAATTACTTAGTCTTTTTATTTATGTATGGATTTGATATTTAGAGAGTGGCATTCTAGGGTTCCTTTATGTTGTTATCATGTATTATGTATAAAGTATGTGGTTATTTTAATTTTTTAAATTATTATAAGCATGCTTGTTTATACCGGTTATGGTTCCTTAGAATTTAGAAAAATTGTATCTAGGATTTTTTATGTAACCATGGGAGCAGTTTATTAACACTGTAATTTTCCCATGGATATTAATTCTTGTCTCTTAGAATTTTTATGGTTAGAATTTTTGAACACCGGAAACGGTTTAGGATTTTTTATGTAATTATTCTTGGAGGAGATTGAAGATTGAAGACCGTAATTTATTTTTCCCAATAGTTAAATTTAATTTAAAGATTGAAATTTTGATTGTGTGGAAAATTTCAATTTAATTGGGATTCAAATTAATTTTTTGGAGATCCTAATAGGTAAATTGGAATATGGCATGAAAATCGAGACACGACCCCTCGGGATAGGCCGACAAACCTTGGTGGGGCTGCAGCCCCTGCCCTCGGGCAGGATGGGGCTGCGGCAGCCCCTGTGCAGGCCCACACCACCCACGGCCGCAGGCTCTGCCTGCCGCCGAGGGTGGCGCAGCCTGCCCAAGGCTGGCCGCAGCCTGGGAGTGCAGCCACTGGCTGCAGGCGCTGCCTGCAGCCTGCTGACTGTTGCGCCCAGCCTGGGCGTGCAGCCTGGCGCTGCAGGCTTGGCCTGCAGCCCGGCAGGGTTGCACAAGGGGCGGCCGTGGGCTGCCAACCCCTCCGGGGTTGGTGGCTGCCCACGGCGGCTGCCGCCTACGGGGGCGGCGGTCCGACGGTCCAAAAATCAGAAAAATTTTGATTTTTAAATTTGAGATTTAATTTTAAATCATGTTTAAAAATATGTAATTAAAAATTTTGAAATTTTTGAAATTACATATTATTACACATGATGTTTTAAAATTGTTTAAAATTCAAATTTGAAATTTAAATTTGAAATTCGAATTTGTAATTTGAATTTGAAATTTAAATTTTTGGGAGATTTAAATTTTAAATAATTCTTGGGATGAGAAATAAATGGAGAGGCTACATAAAGATGGATACAAGAAGACGGAAGAAAATTCAAGACCCAAAAAATGTTTTGGATGGAATTTTGTAATCTTTATTTTCTTTGTTCTAGGATGGAACCATGGCTTGATTATTCTGTCAATTATTTTTCTGTGATATGTCATGGATGTATAAATATGTATTGATGGATGTTTTGTATGCATATTTGATAACATGTCATATAGGATAGGTGAGTGCCACTCATACTATATTGATCATACATAATTTGTCAAAACTTGCATGTTTTTCAAAATATTGAGTGGGAGAGGGTTTCAAACAAAACCCACGGCCTCCATTGTTGATCCATATGTGAAAGCATGGTAACGCCTCGCGTCAGTTCCGACCTGACCACACCCCTCGGTAGGTGTTTACCGCCGCCGGTATACTAGATTGGATCTCCTATGTGGAAAACGTGTTCGGGTGCGATCCTATTCATGACCACCCCTCGGTGGCTTGGTAGGACGTGGATCGGGCTACGTAAACAATGGTTATACACTCAAGACTCGTTTAGTTATTAACCTTCCCTAGAAGCTCTGTTAACTAAACTGGTGGCCAAATAAGCGGTTATTAATATATGTCTTAACCTTGGAGGATTTAAGGTAACATATATTAATTAGACGGGGTCCATGTTCCGGCTATTTGTTCTCATGACCACCCCTCGGTGGCTTGGGGCAATAGGTGCTGAGAATTACCGTTGCAATGCTACATGTTTTTTTCAAGTTTCATGTAGGAACATACTTGTATGTTTTATTTGCTAAATTATCTGCATATTTGCTTGGGCTTTGTAATGATGTCTAGTATAATTTTATTTCAGTTCAAAATGTCACCGACACCCCTCATTTCGATACTTACTGAAAATAAGTTGAATGGCGACAATTATAAAGATTGGAAAAGAAATCTATTAATAGTTCTCAGCTGCGAGAGACACAAGTTCGTACTGGACGAACCAAGCCCACCTGGGCCCAAACCTGACACACCACTTGAGGAGGTCCCGGTTGCCTATAATCGTTGGAGAGAATCCAATGAAATAGCTCGATGCTACTTCCTTGCTAGCATGACGAGTGCTTTACAAAAGCAGCATGAGACTTATCAAGTTGCTGGGGAGATCATGGAAAATCTGGAGGACATGTTCGGAGGCCAAGAAAAATTGGCTCGACAGTCTGCTATCACCAGCATTATGAACTCCAAGCAAAAGGCTGGTGCTCCGGTGAAGGACCATATGATCACTCTAATGGGATTCTTCGCTGAGGCTGCCGAGAATGGTGCTGAGTTAGACTACAACACCCAGATCGAGATGGTGTTCAAGACTCTGTCTAAAGATTTTGTAGGGTTTAAGGCCGCATACAATCTGGCGACAAAGGAGTTAGGACTTACCGAGCTCATGAAGCAACTACAGGCTTATGAGCGGATGATCAGGGATGAAGATGTGGTCCGACCTAAAGGAGAGGCCAATTTGGCGGAATCTTCCAATCCCTCACGGAAGAGGAAGAGGCCAAATAAGAAGCAAGTGGCTTCCAGTTCTTCTAATCCTCCTGTCTCGGACGGGAAGAAGAAGAAGAAGAACAAGAAGCCAAAGGACCCTAAAAAGTCCAAATGCTTCCACTGTGGGAAGGTAGGTCACTTCAAGAAGGCTTGCCAGGAATTCCTAGCCTCCAAGGGCAAGGAAGGTAAGGAACTTCACTACTTAGAAGCGTGTTTGGTGGAAGAATCGAAAGACACATGGGTCATTGATTCGGGCGCCACTAATCATGTTTGTGTTTCTATGCAGGGGTTCGTGGAAACGAGAAGTCTACATGATAGGAGCCTCTCGTTGCGGACTGGAGATGGTAGCTTTGTGGTGGCTGAGGTAGTGGGAGACGTTCATCTTTATTTTGATCAATTTAGGTTTATTTTATTGAAAGACTGTTTTTATGTTCCTAATTTTAGGAGGAACCTTATATCGGTAGCTTGTTTAATAAAGGATTCTTATTCAGTTTCTTTTAGTAAAAGAGTTGATATTCGTAGAAATAAGTCTTTTATC
This sequence comes from Antiaris toxicaria, assembly GCA_035233585.1. Lineage (NCBI taxonomy): Eukaryota > Viridiplantae > Streptophyta > Magnoliopsida > Rosales > Moraceae > Antiaris > Antiaris toxicaria. The sequence goes on from CP141153.1 coordinate 62,569,958, forward strand.
TGTTCTGGATGGATGGATGGAAACCTATATTTGATCAGACCAAAGATGTACTCACTGCTTGACACTGAATTAATTAATAACTCTAAAAGGTTGAAAGTTTCTCACTCTAACAAGGCGTATCTTTGGCATTTAAGACTTGGTCATATTAATCAGGATAGGATTCAAAGATTGGTGAAAGACGGTCCTCTGGAATCTTCGGAGGAGGTACGACTTCCCCAATGTGAGTCTTGTCTAGAGGGTAAGATGACTAAGAGGTCTTTTGGAGCTAAGGGTACAAGGGCACAGGAGCTCTTAGAAATTGTGCACACTGACGTATGTGGCCCCATGAACGTCACAGCACGAGGAGGGTTCGAGTACTATGTCTCTTTCATAGATGATTACTCAAGGTATGGATATGTGTATCTGATGCACCGCAAGAGCGAAACCTTTGACAAGTTCAAAGAGCATCGTGTGGAAGTGGAAAAGCAATTGGATAAATCCATAAAGACACTTCGATCTGATCGAGGTGGCGAATACCTCTCTGTTGAATTTCTAGGACATCTTGTAGAGAACGGGATTTTATCCCAATTGACTGCACCTGGTACTCCACAACAGAATGGTGTAGCCGAAAGGAGAAACAGGACCTTATTGGATATGGTACGGTTCATGATGAGTTACTCAACGCTGCCATTATCATTTTGGGGACATGCTTTACAAACGGCGTGCTATATTCTGAACCAGGTTCCTAGCAAATCAATTCCTAGAACTCCGTATGAATTGTGGCGTGGCAGGAAGCCCTCCCTTGGACATATGAGAATATGGGGCTGCCCGGCACATGTACTGGATGGGGATGCGAAGAAGTTGGAACCAAGATCAGAATTATGCATGTTTGTAGGGTATCCAAAGGGAACTAAAGGAGGTCTGTTCTATAACCCGAAGGAACAAAAGGTCATTGTCTCAACCCATGCGACATTCTTGGAGGAAAGTCACATGAATGACTTTAAGCCTCGAAGCAAAGTGGTGCTAGAGGAGTTATCTGGTGAAAGAACTGCTCCACAGATTTCGGTCTTGGACGCAAGTCCGAGTTCCAGTGAAAGACCTGCAGACGATCAACAATTTAGGGTGCCTCGTCGTAGTGGGAGGGTTTCTAAGAAACCTAATTTCTTTATGTATGATGCTGAGGTATACCAGGCCGAGGCTCATGAGCATGAGGAAGATCCGGTCACATATGATGAAGCTATAAAGGATGCTGATTCTAGATCTTGGAAACAGGCTATGAACAATGAGATGGATTCTATGAAATCCAACTCTGTTTGGGAACTTGTAGATTTTCCAGATGGGATAAAACCCATTGGATGCAAATGGTTCTACAAAAGAAAGAAGGATGCGGAAGGGAGAGTGGAAACTTTCAAAGCTAGACTGGTTGCAAAGGGATACACGCAAAAGGCTGGAATCGATTACGAGGAAACCTTTTCGCCTGTTGCTATGCTGAAGTCTATCCGTATTCTTCTGTCCATTGCTGCGGCTCTCGATTATGAGATCTGGCAAATGGATGTCAAGACGGCATTCTTGAATGGCCATCTTGAAGAGTGTATCTATATGATACAGCCCGAAGGGTTCGTAGCGAAAGGCCAAGAAAGGAAAGTCTGCAAGTTGCTTAGATCCATTTATGGATTAAAGCAGGCATCCCGCTCATGGAACCAGAGGTTTGATCAAGCGATTAAGACATTTGGTTTTGAGCAGAACGTTGATGAACCTTGTGTTTATAAACGTATTAAGGATGGAAAAGTGGTCTTTCTGATACTCTATGTCGATGATATACTACTCATTGGGAATGATGTAGGGAATTTATCATCGGTCAAGCTTTGGTTACACCAACAGTTTGACATGAAGGACTTGGGAGAAGCTAATTATGTTCTAGGCATTCATCTCTTCAGAGATCGAAAGAACAAAATGACAGCATTATCCCAAGCTTCATACATAGATAAAATAATTGACAAATATGCAATGCTAGAGGCAAAGAAAGGCTCACAACCTTCTATTGCCGGTTTAACTCTTTCATTGGATGACTGTCCCAAGACATCGGAAGAAATAGAGCGTATGAGTAAGGTCCCTTATGCGTCCGCTGTGGGTAGCCTTATGTACGCTATGCTTTGCACTCGCCCGGACATATGTTTTGCAGTAGGTATGGTGAGTCGATATCAAGCGAATCCTGGAACCAAGCACTGGCAAGCAGTAAAGCATATACTCAAGTATCTTAAGAGAACGAGGGATTATATGCTAGTGTATTCTGGAGGGGACCTAACACCCGTAGGATACACGGACTCAGACTTCCAGACTTGTAAGGATTCGAGGAAATCGACATCTGGATCAGTGTTTTTGCTCGGAGGAGGCGCCATTGTGTGGAGGAGCGTGAAGCAGGGCTGCACAGCTGACTCTACTATGGTGGCTGAGTATGTGGCTGCGGCTGAGGCATCTAAAGAAGCGGTTTGGCTCCGCAAGTTCTTTAGAGACCTTGAGGTCATTCCGGGTGTTGACAAGCCTATCACACTTTACTGTGATAATACAGGGGCTATTGCCAACACAAGGGAATCTCGGCACCACAAGAGGACCAAGCACATGGATCGGAGGTATCACATAATTAGAGGGCATGTGGAGACAGGACAAGTGGATGTATGTAAGATCGCGTCCGAGGACAACATCGCTGATCCCTTTACTAAGACTTTGGTAGCTAGAAGCTTTGAGAGGCATGTAGAGGCGATGGGGATGCGTAACATGGCACATCTGCTGGCTTAGGGCAAGTGGGAGATTGTTAGGAAATGCCCTAAGTATTAGAGACATTTTGATGTATTCATTTTGAACTGGATAATAAAATTATACATAGAGGTTATTCATTACATTGCTATCTGTCCTCGTCTTATTTACATGTTAAAGTAAATGTAAGCAAATATGGCTCACTGACTGCTTGTGTTAAAACTGTTAGAACGTTGCATGCAATGGACTTTTGTATGCGAGAAGACAATGTTCTAAAGTTAGCAGTCTAAATTATGGTCTGTAGTCTATGGGGTTAGACCGAGCATCTAACTCATGTTAAGACTATTATGTTGTCTAAAGCCTTAGAGGGGACAGTTTGTCTTGACTGTCTGGAGCTGGACTCCCAAGTAGAGACATAGATATGTTGCTTGGTGGTGACATATTAGACCGGGACTAAAGCGTGATTGATCTACGCAGTCCGCTATGAGTGGATCAATCTGCTTTTGATGTTCATTATGCAATAACCTTAATCCTGAGTAAATGAACTACTTCATGTATATGACTTGTGTACTTTGATGTTCCAATGGCTAAAGCGTCTCAGAGGTAGTAAGCTTATAGACCGGTTCGTTGGGTGCATGACTTGTATACGATGAAGGGTTTGTTTGCAGATATCGGAATCATAGCTCTGAGGAGTTAAAGGTATCCTCTTAAAGGCATTATACTGAATGTGAAAATGGACAAGGCCTTGGGTCGTCTGCTGGGCGGATGACTTCTTATTCACATATGGTGAATAATCATTTTCTTGATTCGGTAGTATAATGGAACTTTAAGATAGCCTGATCAGTAGGATTAAACGGACTTTGACCTAAGGCTGATCATGGATATCATGTGAGGGTTTTGCATATATGACAAGGTCATTGGATGGTAGCTCGTCACAGGCTTACGTAATACGGTATATAATTGGGAGTTCAGTTTCAGGTTTATAGTGGTGTGACTCTGAAATTAGTGATCATATGATTGAGTTGTTCAGTACAGAATGATGATCATATGGAATCACGGGAGCCCGATTATATATGTCCAATCAGTCCCTCTACTAGCTCCACATAATTCCTTAACGTTTGGCAAATTGATTTGTGTATGCTATTGGCTAGTTTATTATGCATGGATGGTGATGACACAGGATTAGGATGGTGGACAAGATTCTCTCCGGTTGGATTCAGATTTTGTTTTGGATAATAGAGTACACAATTATTCGAACTCCAAATAAAGTTGCCATGATTTTATTTGAGATTGGATTGGAGTTGTAGAAAATTATCCATGAGAACAAGAATATGAAACACAACCGTTTTGTGGAATTTGAAATTTGAATTTTGAAATTTGAAATTTGAATTTTGAAATTTGAAATTTGAATTTTGAATTTGAATTTTGAATTTGAAATTTGAATTTGAAATTCGAATTTGAAATTTGAATTTGAAATTTAAATTTGAAATTTGAAATTTGAAATTTGAAATTTGAATTTGAAATTTGAATTTGAAATTTGAAATTCAAATTTTGAATCACAGTCCAAGTAGGATTCGAATTTGTTGTGGAAAATCCACAGGGTTTGAAATTCAAATTTGAGTTGGATTTGGAGAGGATAATCTTGTTAGAATCCTACTTGAATTTTGAATCCAAATCCCAACAAAAGTGGGCGAATTTTTTGAGGATAATCCTCAATGGAAAATTCGGTTTTTGTGGATAAGATTCAAGGGAAAATTCAAGTTTCAATCCTAGTTGAATTTGGATTCTCTCCTTCCCTAAAAGTGGCCGAAATTTTGGAGCCTTAATCCAAGGAAAATTCGGTTATTTTTGGATAAGGTTGAGATGAGATTTAGCTTGAAAAATCCTAGTGGAATTTTGATTCTTCCTTATCCTAAAAGTGGCCGAAATCTTTAGGGAAGATACACCTTGAAATTTTTGGATTTTTTGGTTGAAAAAGGGAGATAAAATTCTAGTTAAAATCTTGTTGAGATTTGGATTGGATCTATCCTAAGAAAACCGAATTTTTAGTGGTGATTCTCCCTTGGAAAAATTCAGATTTTATGGGTTTGGATAAGGGAAAATATCTTTTCCTAGTCCAATTCGAATTCAGAGAATCACCTCATGCAGGTCTATAAATAGAGGTCCTGCCACTCCAGTTCTCTCAGATCACAGACTCTCAGGTGAGCAGGCTTATTGTTGCACAGCTCATCGTGACAATAAAGTTCTTTAGAGATCTGGGTGGTCGGAAGAAGACTAGCAGTGCTAGCATACCGATCGAGGTTCAGAGTGCCCACACACTCAGCCATTTGGGAATTGGAGAATAGTAGAGAAGGCTAGTTGGTTGAAGCCTCCGGTCATTCTCCTCCTGCAAGATTGGCGTCCTTGAGGTATGAGTTTTAATTGTTGTTGATTTATTGTATATGGCATCATGAGATATTTAACGATCTAAAAATTTTTATTGTTCCGCTGCGCCACTCTGATACATTTTTACCGGTTTATTTTCCTACATCCAGAGGTAGGGTTTTCAGTGGTAGGCGTTTGCTGAGGAGTCTGAAAAGAACTCCCCGCTCTCTGGATCTCATTAGGAACAACATTGGCTACAGGAGCTGGGTTAGGTGTTCCAAAAGGTAAGACGGTGAGGAGAGCCTGTATCGCTGCCGTGAGATTCTGCATCACCGTTAGCTGATCGTTCGGTGTAGGGACCGCTGTGTTCTGACTCCCTTGAGGCTGCGTGTTCCCGGGGTTCTCTTTGTCGTTGCCTCTCTGCTGCCTCTGACTTCGCGTGCCAGGACGAGCCATTTTGCTGAATAAGATTGAAGGAAGAGGAAATCCTATAAGCTTTTAAGAGTAAAGAAAACTATGCTTGGGTATTTTGAAAACGTTTTGATAAAAAACCCTTTTGAAAACGTTTTGATGAAAAACCCTTTTGAAAACGTTTTGATGAAAAACCCTTTTGAAAACTTGGGCTCTGATACCATTATTTGTCACGGCCCAAAATTTAGACACGTGACACGGCAGCCAAATCATAATATCAACCCGAGATTTAAGGAAAACATTTATTACAAAAACAACGGGTCAACATTATAATTTAGCTAAGCCTAATTATAAAGTAGCATCATAACCACAAAATAAAATAAAGGAGAAAATAAATGCTTTTTAATGCGGAAGTCAAACACATAATCGGTTTTCAAAAGAAATTACCAACCATAAAATATTCCCAAGCATAAAATTTAAATAACGTGAAATAAGGTACAAACTTAAAGTCTCATTACATCAGAACGAGAAACATAAAGAAGAAGATGGAGAAAATGGATACCATCATCTTCGGTAGTAACGGATATCTCAATGAATTTCGGAACCGCTACCTCCCGTACCTGGAAGTAGTCATTTCGAAATCACAAAGAAAAAGGGACGTGAGCGTTGGCTCAGTAGGACAGAAACAAAGGTGGGTTAATAGATAACATTTAAAAGTATGGCATAATATTCGTTTCCAAAAATAATCAACAATTTAAAAAAAAATACATGACATAATAATCATAAAAAAAAATAATCAATAATTTCGTGAAAAAACATTTTTAATACAAGTTTTATTCTGCTGAGGACTTAGCATAGCTGCAATATACGTGCCCCAATATTAAAATAATAAATCATTAAAACAAACCATCATATTATGAGTGAGGACTTGTCGTAGCTATAATATACGTGCCTCGAATTGAATTATCCTAGATCATCTCGTTACGGTCTAAATAGGCCGAACGGCCCTGCGCAGGTTTAGGGACCTTCCCCCATGGCGTCAACTTCGGGACGCACGCATCATTTACAATGATCATGAACTAGAGCTCAATTATGTTCACCGGATTATTCAAAAGATGGTATTTACCAAGTTATATTATGCCATTAATCAAAACACTCTTTAAAATACACATTTATTACAAAATACGTTGCATGCGTTTATTTCATTAAAAAGAGTATAATAATTTCATAAATCGAAAACAGCATGCCATCAATAAAACAGGGGAATTTTTAACACTTGACTACTCCCAGAAAAGGCTTGAACGTCCTACCTCAATTTTCGCACAAGCGTTGCGATAATGTGATCCACCAATCAAGCAAGAACGTCAAATAATTCCTATAATCAAACATATGATCAGTCTAGGTCTAGACATAATCATCCAATCATTTTAGTGTGCCACAAAAGATTTCAAAACGTGTAATAAACATTTGGGATTTAAAATTTTTGAAAAACTCTAAGTTAAGATATTTCTGGTCATGGGCAGACTGACCTAGGCTGATTGTAAAATCAATATCAATTCATTTTTAATACCAAAAATTCTAAATTTTTAATATGTTAAACTAGACATCCGTAGCTTTAATTCTAATTTTTATAATTTTTGGACATCGTTTGGTCATTCAACTAGGCCAAAAACCGAGGGTTGTTTTCAGGCATAAAAATCTGGGTTTCAGTTTCGGTTCAAAACCTAGCAGTTCTGTCCGCCTATCTTAGAAAAATATTTTGACTAGGTAAACGGATGAGTTTGATTCTGAAATTTTTCAGGAATTTAGGGGACATCTTGAATTTAATTTTAGGCTAAAGAATCACTCAAAAATCGTTTTTAAAACTCAAGTTATGGCTGACACAAATTTACTGTTCATATGGTAATTTTCCAGATTTCCGTTTTTCTGTGTCCGAATTTCGATTAGCCTCAAACCAATTCAATTTTCATCCAATGATCACGAAATTTTGTGGAAAACCTTATTTATATGTCATTAACATAACCCAAGAATCAAATTGACAAAATCATAAAATCTTACACATATGATAATAGGGTTTTTGAAAAGGGGATCAATGAGGCAAAATTTTAGGGTTTGAGAGAAAAATCACACCTTGTTTGTGCTGCCCTATTTTTGATGCTTGGTCTCCCTTTTGGCTGAATTTGTGTGAGTATTGGAGTCTTCAAAACGGTATGGAAATAGTGGAGAAAACCATATAAATTTCGGATTTAAAATCAAAAGGAGAAGGAAGGAAAAAGTTTGATTTCTCACCTTGTTTTTGTCTCAAAAGTTGTTGAATCTTTGAGCTGCCTTTTGGTAGGTTTTGTTTGCTGTTTTGGGTGTGTTTTGGGAGAGAAAATTCAGAGAAGGGAGAGGGGAAAGCTGGCCGAAATTTTGAGGGGGAAAGGAGGGGTGAATGAGAGTTAAAAGGGGGTTTTTATACTAGGTTTTTCTTTCCCTTTCTCTTCCTTGTTTGGCTGAAAATTTTAAGGGGCAAAAGGGAAAGTTTTTGTGCTATTTTGAGGCTAGGGTTTTCTCTCTTATTTCCCCTTAAGTGGCCGAAAATTATCCCTTAGTTTTTAAGGAAAAATAATTTGAATTCTAATTGAGTTTTAACCTAGCTTTTAATTCAAATAAAATCTCCTTTATTTCCTACACTTTATGGCCGAATTTCTTCTTTATATCTAAGGAATGAAATTTGAATTTGAATCCTCCTTGGATTTGTGGAATTTAAATTTTAATTAAAATCCCAAGTGATGGCTGAATATTTTAGGGTTTCTTTTTGAAGTTCAAATTGTTGACTTTTTGAGCGGAATTTGACTAGGAAACCAACCTAGGGTTTCCAAAAGATTTTTAAATTAATTTTTGGCACACTAATTTTATTTAAATTATATATTGACCCTTAAATAAAATTTAAGGCGTCACAAATATCTACCACTAAAAATAGTTTCGTCCTCGAAACTTTAAGAATTACTCCACACTAAAGAAGAGAATAAGAATATGAATAGCTTCTCATTTCATTAAGCGATCTTAATGCACCTTTCAAAACATATAGTGGTATATCTACCACTATGAACAGAGTGGGGTTACAAAACAAACTTAAGTCGACTACATTACATGTACTCTACTGCTTAGCTAACCATTCAGCATGGTTCTCGCGCATATCTTTCTCGGTTTCCCATGTGGCTTCCTCTTCACCATGGTTACTCCAAAGAACCTTCACCATGGGTATTGTTTTCCTTCTCAGCTGCTTGACCTTACGATCCAAAATCTTCACCGGAACCTTGACGTAAGAGACATCTGGTTGGATTTCTACATCATCTGTTGAAATGACTTCAGACTCTGTTCGTGCACTCTTCCTCAGCATCGATACATGGAAAAACGTTGTGCACTCCCAAGGTGTCGGGTAACTTCAGCTCATATGCAACCTTACCAACTCTGTGTACGATCTCGAAAGGTCCAATGTAACGCGGTGCTACCTTCCCTTTAACTCCGAAACGAGAGATACCTTTCTTCGGTGAAACCTTTAGTAACACAAACTCTCCGACCTCGAACTCTAACGGCTTTCTGCGTTGATCTGCATAGCTCTTCTGTCGACTCTGTGCTGTTAGAAGTCGTTGTTTGATGATGGCAATCTTCTCGTACTGGTCTAGGATCATCTCGGGTTCACCCACTGGTGCTTCCTGGTTGTCAACCTAATAGATGGGTGATCTACAAGGCTTTCCGTACAACGCTTCAAGACCTTGATGAGAAGCATCGGTGTAGACGTCATATACTTGATCTTGATTCAGAATGATAAGGACAGGTGCAGATGTCAAACGACTCTTTAACTCTTGGAAGACTGACTCACAGCTGTTGTCCCAAACGAAAGGTATATCCTTCTTTGTCAGATTGGTGAGGGGAGCGGCGAGCTTGCTGAAGTCCTGTACAAAACGTCGATAATATCCCACTAAGCCCAGGAAGCTTCGGATCTCTGGAACATTCTTCGGTCGTTCCCACTTAAGAATCGCTTCAACCTTGGATGGATCCACTGATATACCGTCTCCTGAGATTATATGCCCGAGAAACTTAACCTCTGTCATCCAAAACTCACATTTTTCTTTCTTAGCGTACAACTGATGTTCACGAAGAGTCTGTAAAACTATATTGAGATGCTGTGCATGATCTTCACGAGTTCGGGAGTAGATGAGGATGTCGTCGATGAATATGATGACGAACTTATCAAGAAAAGCCCTCCCTTGGACATATGAGAATATGGGGCTGCCCGGCACATGTACTAGATAGGGATGCGAAAAAGTTGGAACCAAGATCAGAATTGTGCATGTTTGTAGGGTATCCAAAAGGAACTAAAGGAGGTATGTTCTATAACCTGAAGGAACAAAAAGTCGTTGTCTCAACCCATGCGACATTCTTAGAGGAAAGTCATATGAATGACTTTAAGCCTCGAAGCAAAGTGGTGCTAGAGGAGTTATCGGGTGAAAGAACTGCTCCACAGATTTCAGTCTTGGACGCAAGTCCGAGTTCCAGTGAAAGACCTGCAGACGATCAACAATTTAGGGTGCCTCGTCGTAGTGGGAGGGTTTCTATGAAACCTAATTTCTTCATGTATGATGCTGAGGTATACCAGGCCGAGGCTTATGAGCATGAGGATGATCCGGTCACTTATGATGAAGCTGTAAATGATGTTGATTCTAAATCTTGGAAACAGGCTATGAACAATGAGATGGATTCTATGAAATCCAACTCTGTTTGGGAACTTATAGATTTGCCGGATGGGATAAAACCCATTGGATGCAAATGGGTCTACAAAAGAAAGAAGGATGCAAAAGGGAGAGTGGAAACTTTCAAAGCTAGACTGGTTGCAAAGGGATACACGCAAAAGGCTGGAATCGATTACGAGGAAACCTTTTCGCCTGTTGCTATGCTGAAGTCTATCCGTATTCTTCAGTCCATTGCTGCGGCTCTCGATTACGAGATCTGGCAAATGGATGTCAAGACGGCATTCTTGAATGGCCATCTTGAAGAGTGTATCTATATGATACAGCCCGAAGGGTTCGTAACAAAAGGCCAAGATAAGAAAGTCTGCAAGTTGCTTAGATCCATTTATGGATTAAAGCAGGCATCCCGCTCATGGAACCAGAGGTTTGATCAAGCGATTAAGACATTTGGTTTTGAGCAGAACGTTGATGAACCTTGTGTTTATAAACGTATTAAGGATGGAAAAGTGGTCTTTCTGATACTCTATGTCGATGATATACTACTCATTGGGAATGATGTAGGGAACTTATCATCGGTCAAGCTTTGGTTACACCAGCAGTTTGACATGAAGGACTTGGGAGAAGCTAATTATGTTCTAGGCATTCGTCTCTTCAGAGATCGAAAGAACAAAATGATAGCGTTATCCCAAGCTTCATATATAGATAAAATAATTGACAAATATGCAATGTAAGAGGCAAAGAAAGGTTCGCAACCTTCTATTACCAGTCTAACTCTTTCATTGGATGACTGTCCCAAGACATCGGAAGAAAGAGAGCGTATGAGTAAGGTCCCTTATGCATCCGCTGTGGGTAGCCTTATGTACGCTATACTTTGCACTCGCCCGGACATATGTTTTACAGTAGGTATGGTGAGTCGATATCAAACGAATCCTGGAACCAAGCACTGGCAAGCAGTAAAGCATATACTCAAGTATCTTAAGAGAACGAGGGATTATATGCTGGTGTATTCTGGAGGGGACCTAACACCCATAGGATACACGGACTCAGACTTCCAGACTTGTAAGGATTCGAGGAAATCGACATCTGGATCGGTGTTTTTACTCGAAGGAGGCGCCATTGTGTGGAGGAGCGTGAAGCAGGGCTGCACAGCTGACTCTACTATGGAGGCTGAGTATGTGGCTGCGGCTGAGGCATCTAAAGAAGCGGTTTGGCTCCGCAAGTTCTTTAGAGACCTTGAGGTCATTCCGAGTGTTGACAAGCCTATCACACTTTACTGTGATAATACAGGGGCTATTGCCAACACAAGGGAATCTCGGCACCACAAGAGGACCAAGCACATCGATCGGAGATATCATATTATTAGAGGGCATGTGGAGACAGGACAAGTGGATGTATGTAAGATCGCGTCCGAGGACAACATCGCTGATCCCTTTACTAAGACTTTGGTGGCAAGAAGCTTTGAGAGGCATGTAGAGGCGATGGGGATGCGTAACATGGCACATCTGCTGGCTTAGGGCAAGTGGGAGATTGTTAGGAAATGCCCTAAGTATTAGAGACATTTTGATGTATTCATTTTGAACTGGATAATAAAATTATACATAGAGGTTATTCATTACATTGCTATCTGTCCTCGTCTTATTTACATGTTAAAGTAAATGTAAGCAAATATGGCTCACTGACTGCTTGTGTTAAAACTGTTAGAACGTTGCATGCAATGGACTTTTGTATGCTAGAAGACAATGTTCTAAAGTTAGCAGTCTAAACTATGGTCTGTAGTCTATGGGGTTATAGACCGAGCATCTAACTCATGTTAAGACTATTATGTTGTCTAAAGCATTAGAGGGGATGGTTTGTTTTGACTGTCTGGAGCTGGACTCCCAAGTAGAGACATGGATATGTTGCTCGGTGGTGACATATTAGACCAGGACTAAAGCGTGATTGATCTACGTAGTCCGCTATGAGTGGATCAATCTGCTTTTGACGTTCATTGTGCAATAACCTTAATCCTAAGTAAATGAACTTCTTCATGTATATGACTTGTGTACTTTGATGTTCCAATGGCTAAAGCGTCTCAGAGGTAGTAAGCTTATAGATCGGTTCGTTGGGTGCATGACTTGTATATGATGAAGGATTTGTTTGCAGATATCGGAATCATAACTCTGAGGAGTTAAAGGTATCCTCTTAAAGGCATTATACTGAATGTGAAAATGGACAAGGACTTGGGTCGTCTGCTGGGCGGATGACTTCTTATTCACATATGGTGAATAATCATTTTCTTAATTCGGTAGTATAATGGAACTTTAAGATAGCCTGATCAGTAGGATTAAACGGACTTTGACCTAAGGCTGATCATGGGTATCATATGAGGGTTTTGCATATATGACATGGTCATTGGATAGTAGCTCGTCACAGGCTTACGTAATACGGTATATAATTGGGAGTTCAGTTTCAGGTTTATAGTGGTGTGACTCTGAAACTAGTGATCATATGATTGAGTTGTTCGGTAAAGAATGATGATCATATGGAATCACGGGAGCCCGATTATATATGTTCAATCAGTCCCTCTACTAGCTCCACATAATTCCTTAACATTTGGCAAATTGATTTGTGTATGCTATTGGCTAATTTATTATGCATGGATGGTGATGACGCAGGATTAGGATGGTAGACAAGATTCTCTCCGGTTGGATTCAGATTTTGTTTTGGATAATAGAGTACACAATTATTCGAACTCCAAATAAAGTTGCCATGATTTTATTTGAGATTGGATTGGAGTTGTAGAAAATTATCCATGAGAACAAGAATATGAACCACAACCGTTTTGTGGAATTTGAAATTTGAATTTTGAAATTTGAAATTTGAATTTTGAAATTTGAAATTTGAAATTTGAATTTAAAATTTGAATTTGAAATTTGAATTTGAAATTTGAAATTTGAAATTTGAAATTTGAATTTGAAATTTGAATTTGAAATTTGAAATTCAAATTTTGAATCACAGTCCAAGTAGGACTCGAATTTGTTGTGGAAAATCCACAAGGTTTGAAATTCGAATTTGAGTTGGTTTTGGAGAGGATAATCTTGTTAGAATCCTACTTGAATTTTGAATCTAAATCCCAACAAAAGTGGACGAAATTTTTGAGGATAATCCTCAATGGAATTTCAGTTTTTTGTGGATAAGGTTCAAAGGAAAATTCAAGCTTCAATCCTAGTTGAATTTGGATTCTCTCCTTCCCTGAAAAGTGGCCGAAATTAGGGAGAAAATCTCCTAGGAAATTTGGTTATTTTTGGATAAGGTTGAGATAAGATTCAAGCTTGAAAATCCTAGTGGAATTTTGATTCTCCCTTATCCTAAAAGTGGCTGAATTATTGGAGGAAAAATCTCCTTGGAAATTTCGGATTTTTTGGTTGAAAAAGGGAGATAAAATTCTAGTTAAAATCTTGTTTAGATTTGGATTGGATTTATCCTAAGAAAACCGAATTTTTGTTGAGATTCTCCCTTGGAAAAATTCAGATTTTATGGATATGGATAAGGAAAAATATCTTTTCCTAATCCAATTCAAATTCAGAGAATCACCTCATGCAGGTCTATAAATAGAGGTCCTGCCACTCCAGTTCTCTCAGACCACAGACTCTCAGGTGAGCAGGCTTGTTGTTGCACAGCTCATCGTGACAATAAAGTTCTTTAGAGATCTGGGTGGTCGGAAGAAGACTAGCAGTGCTAGCATACCGATCGAGGTTCAGAGTGCCCACACACTCAGCCATTCGGGAATTGGAGAATAGTAGAGAAGGCTAGTTGGTTGAAGCCTCCGGTCATTCTCCTCCTGCAAGATTGGCATCCTTGAGGTATGAGTTTTAATTGTTGTTGGTTTATTGTATATGGCATCATGAGATATTTAACGATCTAAAAATTTTTATTATTCCGCTGCGCCACTCTAATACGTTTTTACCGATTTATTTTCCTACAATTCTAACCAGTTCCCAAATGTTTATAAGACTTTATGTCTAGTGCATATCTAGTACAGAATAAAACAACACAGCATTTCATGTTGTAGACACGTAAATGCTTGAACTTACCAAAACTGCGCTGGTGTCCACTTTCGAAACTCCTCCACAGTTCTATCTCTAATTTGGGTTCCTACAGACATAATATTATCTGTTAATACCCTATCTTGATTATCACTTTAAATATACATTTATTTCATTTAATAATTCAATACTTTTAAATTTTGTTTGTGGTACACGGCTTGAAACACGCCCGTGTACCTCTCGAGTTTACTCTACACGGCCATGTTGTTTTCAATCTAAGCCGTGTAACTGTACACGGCTTGATACACACCCGTGTTCAAGCCCGTGCACCTCTCGGGTTGAAAAATTCTTTATGTAGACGACCGTGTATTTTTTTCTACACGCCCATGTTCTCCGAAATTTTTAGATTTTTAACTCTAAAACCTTTATTTTGAGTCTTAGAATTTTATCTAAGTTATTTTAGGTCTTTTAGGGTCCTTTCTGAGCCTTTCGAAAATTTTTGGTCAAAATGACTATTTTGCCCCTAACGGGTCTCGGGACCGTAACTGTTCCGTTCTATCATTTTTTCAAATTTTCTACGTCCAAATATTTTAAAATAATATTCCCTTGGTTTCTGTGTCATTTTACAGCTTAAATTGCTGCAAAATCTCAACCTCATTTTTCCCGGCCTTCGGTTACTATTCATCCATCACCTAGGGTCGTTTTTTCTATTTTTCAAGCATTTCAGAGCCTCAAATGGCCCTTTCACTACTCATTAAACGTTATTTATCCCGTCCCCGGCCCTCGGTCCTCGAGAGGCTCGGGTTTCCTATTCCAACCTAAATTTTTCCCTTGTTTCCCAAAATACCCCTAACATGAATTTTTTCCTGTTTTAGGCATTTGTCTTTTAAGGTCGGTTTACTATTCCTTTTTGGGTTAGTTTTCCATTTCTAACCCTAATTTACCGAAGGGTCTCAATTTCCTTCCTGAGTCTAATATTTTTACCCCTCGTTTCCTGAAATGCCCTTAAGCCGATTTTAGATATTTCGGTAGCATTTTCGCTTATATTTTAAGGTTTCTCGGCGTTAGGTATGCCTCAGAACCTTTGTACCTGCCACGTACTATACCAGAGGCCTATCTTATACAAAGTTTCCAAACTTTGTGTAAAAATTTTCCACATGATTCAATATTCAGAAACCAACACAAACCACAACATTTTTCTTTCAAACTAGCCTCGGTTTACTAGTTAATCACACCCAAATAATTTTTCATCACATCACATCATTCTTAGGTTTTTTTAATGTATAAATCAACATCAAAAACCTAACACAACATACATTCTAACCCTAACATAGCCACGGATTTTTATGCATAAACACATAGAAAATTTTATTTTCTTTCCTGGGGTTTTTATCAACACTCTTCAACATTAAAAATTTTTCATTTCTTAATGTTCATGCCCACGGTTTTAGCAAGAAAATTACATCAAAATTTTCTTGTTTCCTTATTCCAATTCATGCTTAATTCAACAGATAAATAGATGAAAATAAACACTAAATAAAAACTTCAAAATTCATGCATTTTTCACACCATTGAAGCCACTGTTTTTCAAAAGAAACATGCAAAATTTTTGCTTGTTTCTAAACTCTAATTCATGCTTTAAATACTACAACATCAAACCAATCATATAACCAACAAAACAACAATTTTTTTCATTGTTTTTCAACACTCCAAGCCCACGGATTTTCTATGGAAAATCAAGGAAAAATGCTTCAATTTAGAAGCTCACCTTAACTAATTGTTGGCTTGATGTGAGAAATGCAATGCAAGCTTAATTTGGTGTGAATTTTGGAACAAATTTTTGGTTTAAGGGAGAAGAAAGCTCACGATTTTTGGGCTGAAGAAAAGGCAAGAGTTTGGCTGATTTTTTTTATTTTTTTGATTGAATTTTTATGCCTATTTATAGGCAAAAACCAAGGGCTTGTTTACAATTTTTCCCAACAATTTCCTAATTGTTCAAGGACTAAAAAGTAAGGATTTTGGGGCAAAAATCAAATTTTTTTCTTCTTCCTTTCCAAGTGGCCGAATGGCTTTTTTCCAAAATAAAAAAAAAAAGATTTCAAATGGGTTTTTGGCAAGATCATGTCCCTTGATCAAAATTTGGGACAATCCGAGCCATACACCTTTTACTTTTACTTTCCAAACTAAGTAAACTAAAATGGATTTATGACATTATCTTGATAATGTAATCCAACTATTCATATTAATTCACTAATTAATTCGTGGTCAATTTTTGACTGTAATCCGATCTGAACGGAACTTCACTGAAATCGCGTAGGCGGGTTCTAGGCGCCTCCAGTGCGATCGGTTTGTCTTATTTTGCTTCCGTTTGATCAGAATTCTCTACCGTAAATTCCTATCATTTTCGTGCATCTCAATGCATTTTCTAGGGTTTTCGGTTCTGATTTTGAACCGGCTCACCAATTATGTCCGGTAAGATTTTCCATCACCGAACTCACACACTTTAACACTGCTAGAACATTTTTACACTATTCACAACAGTATTAAAACATAACTTTTTCATATTTTATTCATTAAAATTGTTATATACATACGATTTTAACCTACTTCGAGAATCCAAAATTCCCGGTTATCACATTCACCCCTCCTTATAGAATTTTCGCCCTCGAAAATTTAAAACAAGTGGGGGTACAAATTCTTCATTTCGTCCTCACGCTCCCATGTAGCCTCTTCAATGTTGTGATTTCGCCACAGCACTTTGACTAATGTGATTGTTTTATTCCTCAAAACTTTATCCTCGTGTGCCAATATTTGAACAGGTCTCTCCTCGTAGGTCAGGTCTTCCTGAATCTGAATTGGTTCATGTTTCAGCACATGGGACGGATCTGATATATACTTCCGTAACATTGACACGTGAAACACATTATGTACTACCGACATTTCTGGAGGTAATGCCAATCTATAGGCGACTTTACCAATGCATTCGATGATCTTGTATGGTCCAATATATCTTGAACTCAATTTCCCCTTCTTCCCAAACCGCATTATTCCTTTCATCGGTGAAACTCTTAGGAATACGAAATCCCCTTCATTGAACTCCAAGGATCTTCATCTTTTGTCCGTCGGCTCTGGGATATCTTCATCTGCTGCTGTATTTTTGTAACTGCATCCACTGTTTCTTGGACGAAATCCGTCTTATGCAGTCATTTCTCTTATAGGTCATACCAGTGAACCGGTGATCTACACTTCCTTCCATACAAAGCTTCATAAGGTACCATACCTATTGAAGCTTGGTAGCTGTTGTTACACGAAAATTCTACCAATGGAAGTTTCTCATTCCAGTTTCCCTGGAAATCTATTGTATACGCACGCAGCATGTCTTCTAGAGTCTAGATGGTTCACTCAGATTGTCCGTCTGTCTACGGATGAAATGCTGTGCTCAGTCGTACTTCTGTTCCCATAGCTTCTTGCACACATGTCCAGAAGTTTGAAGTGAATTGTGGATCACGATCTGACACAATGGATTTAGGAACTCCATGTAGCCTGACTATGTGGTTAACATACAAGCTCGCTAACCTTTCCAATGAGAAGGTCATTTTTACTGTAATAAACCTTGCCGTCTTTGTCAACCTATCTACAATAACCCAGATGGCATCATAGCCTTCTCGGGTCTTTGGTAGTCCCATCGCAAAGTCTATCGTGATATGCTCCCATTTCCACTCAAGAATCTTTAACTGCTCTAGCTTCCCACCTGAATGACGATGTTCAGCCTTCACTTTCTGACATGTCATACACTTACTTACAAATTTGGCTATATCCTTCTTCATCCCTTTCCCCCAGAATTACAGCTTCAAATCCTGGTACATCTTGCTGACTCCGGGATGTACTGAGTAAGGCATTTCATGATCTTCAGCCATAATTCACCTTCTTAATCCTTCATCATCTGGAACTTGAATTCTTCCCCAATGTAGGGTTAATCCATCTTCAAACGCTTCTTCTTGCGAACCTACTAGCTTCAAATATCGTTTCTAGGCTTCTCTGATGTCTTTATATAGTGTCGACTCCAGTTGCAGCACAGCTAGCTTTCCGATTATTAACTCCATCTCCAGCATGTTGATTTCTTGTTGTAATGGCTTTGGAAGCTTCCCAATCGACAATTGCTGCGGAAGAGTAGCTTTCCTACTTAACGCATCTGCAACGTGATTGGCTTTTCCTGGGTGATAGAGGATTTCATAATCATAATCCTTTACCAGCTCCAGTCATCTCTTTTGCCGCATATTTAGCTCCTTCTGTGTGAAGAAATATTTTAGACTCTGGTGGTCTGTATAAATCTGACACTGAGCTCCATATAGATAGTGTCGCTAGATCTTTAGCGCGAACACTACTGCGGCAAACTCCAAATCATGCATGGGATAATTCTTCTCATGGTCCTTTAATTGATGCGAGGCATAAGCAATCACCTTATCGCCTTCCATCAGGACGGCTTCTAATCCCATTTTCGAAGTGTCGCTATATATCATGAACATCTCCCCTTCCGTCGGAAGTGTAAGTATTGGCGCACTCGTTAGTCATTTCTTTAGCTCTTGGAAGCTTTTCTCGCACTGTTCAATCCATTCGTACTTCTTTTTCTTGCGTGTAAGTGCCGTAATAGGAGTGACAAGTTGCGCAAATCCTTCAACGAATCTTCTATAATAGCCGGCCAGACCTAAGAAACTTCGTATTTTCGTCACGCTCTTAGGTATGGGCCATTCATTGATCGCCTCCACTTTTGCAGGGTCCATAGCAATTCCTTCCTTAGAAACCACATGTTCGAGAAAATGTACTCTATCCAGCCAGAATTCACATTTAGAGAACTTGGCATAGAGTTTATGCTCTCTTATCATTTGCAGGACAATCCTCAAATGCTCTTCATGCTCCTCTCGAGTCTTTGAATATATAAGAATGTCATCGATGAACACAATAACAAGCTTATCCAGATATTCTTTAAAGACTTGATTCATCAGGTCCATAAAGGCTGCTGCGCATTTGTTAACCCAAACGACATTACCAAAAATTCGTAATGACCGTAACGGGTTCGAAATGCGGTCTTGTGGATGTCACTCTCCTTGATCTTCAGTTGATGATATCCTGGTCGCAGATCAATCTTGGAGAATACTGTAGCACCTGTGAGTTGATCGAATAGGTCATCAATACTAGGTAGCGGATACCTATTCTTGATAGTAACCTTGTTCAATTCCTGATAATCGATGCACATTCGAAACGAGCCATCTTTCTTCTTAACAAACAGCACTGGAGTGCCCCATGGGGAATAGCTTGGGCATATGAATACTTTGTCAAGAAGTTCCTTCAGCTACTCCTGCAATTCTTTTAACTCTGCCGGTGCCATCCGGTATGGTGCCTTTAAGATTGGTGCAGTTCCTGGTATCAGCTCGATCTCGAAGGAAATTTCTCGTTCAGGTGGCAATCTTGGTAATTCTTCTGGAAAGACATCCATGAACTACGTTCCGGGTTGGAGCTTTTGTTCTTTCGTCACATCCAATACATATGCTAGGTATGCAACACAACCGTTAGACATCATCCTCTTTGCTTTCATTGAGTTGATCATTATCTTCTTCGATCTGCGTGACGCATCGACATGCTCAAATCCCTCTTCTTGGTCGGGTTGAAACCTTATCATCTGCTTCCGACAATTGATCATGGCTTGAAACTTCCCTAGGAAATCCATTCCTAGTATTACATCATAGTCGGCAAGCTCCATCATGATCAATTCTACAAATAACTCCCTATTTGCCACAATTATTGGCACATGTGGTAACCAGTAACTGGACATCAGGACTTCCCCTGAGGGTAATGCAGTTCTAAATGTCATACCCATATTGTCCTTAGGATATCCTATCCTATTAGCAAATCGGCATGAAATGAAAGAATGTGTAGCTCCAGAGTCAAATAAAATAGATGCCAAATTATTAGTGATAGAAAGCTGACTTGTCACTACATTTGACGTTCCTGCTTTTACCTCTTCCTTTGAGTAGACCATAACTCTTGCATCTGCTCCAGGCAAGCGTTCTTGTCTTTCTTGCCTCTCAGAATGGGATGACCCTTCAGCTTTGACCCATATGTTAGGAAATGCCCTAAGTATTAGAGACATTTTGATGTATTCATTTTGAACTGGATAATAAAATTATACATAGAGGTTATTCATTACATTGCTATCTGTCCTCGTCTTATTTACATGTTAAAGTAAATGTAAGCAAATATGGCTCACTGACTGCTTGTGTTAAAATTGTTAGGACGTTGCATGCAATGGACTTTTGTATGCGAGAAGACAATGTTCTAAAGTTAGCTGTCTAAACTATGGTCTGTAGTCTATGGGGTTAGACCGAGCATCTAACTCATGTTAAGACTATTATGTTGTCTAAAGCCTTAGAGGGGACGGTCTATCTTGACTGTCTGGAGCTGGACTCCCAAGTAGAGACATGGATATGTTGCTTGGTGGTGACATATTAGACCGGGACTAAAGCGTGATTGATCTACGTAGTCCGCTATGAGTGGATCAATCTGCTTTTGATGTTCATTGTGCAATAACCTTAATCCTGAGTAAATGAACTACTTCATGTATATGACTTGTGTACTTTGATGTTCCAATGGCTAAAGCGTCTCAGAGGTAGTAAGCTTATAGACCGGTTCGTTGGGTGCATGACTTGTATACGATGAAGGGTTTGTTTGCAGATATCGGAATCATAGCTCTGAGGAGTTAAAGGTATCCTCTTAAAGGCATTATACTGAATGTGAAAATGGACAAGGCCTTGGGTCGTCTGCTGGGCGGATGACTTCTTATTCACATATGGTAAATAATCATTTTCTTGATTCGGTAGTATAATGGAACTTTAAGATAGCCTGATCCGTAGGATTAAACGGACTTTGACCTAAGGCTGATCATGGATATCATATGAGGGTTTTGCATATATGACAAGGTCATTGGATGGTAGCTCGTCACAGGCTTACGTAATACGGTATATAATTGGGAGTTCAGTTTCAGGTTTATAGTTGTGTGACTCTGAAATTAGTGATCATATGATTGAGTTGTTCGGTACAGAATGATGATCATATGGAATCACGGGAGCCCGATTATATATGTCCAATCAGTCCCTCTACTAGCTCCACATAATTCCTTAACGTTTGGTAAATTGATTTGTGTATGCTATTGGCTAGTTTATTATGCATGGATGGTGATGACACAGGATTAGGATGGTAGACAAGATTCTCTCCGGTTGGATTCAGATTTTGTTTTGGATAATAGAGTACACAATTATTCGAACTCCAAATAAAGTTGCCATGATTTTATTTGAGATTGGATTGGAGTTGTAGAAAATTATCCATGAGAACAAGAATATGAAATACAACCGTTTTGTGGAATTTGAAATTTGAAATTTGAAATTTGAAATTTGAATTTTGAAATTTGAAATTTGAAATTTGAATTTGAAATTTGAATTTGAAATTTGAATTTGAAATTCGAATTTGAAATTTGAATTTGAAATTTAAATTTGAAATTTGAAATTTGAAATTTGAAATTTGAATTTGAAATTTGAATTTGAAATTTGAAATTCAAATTTTGAATCACAATCCAAGTAGGATTCGAATTTGTTGTGGAAAATCCACAAGGTTTGAAATTCGAATTTGAGTTGGATTTGGAGAGGATAATCTTGTTAGAATCCTACTTGAATTTTGAATCCAAATCCCAACAAATAAGGGACGAAATTTTTGAGGATAATCCTCATGAAAGATTTCGGATTTTGTGGATAAGATTCAAGAGTAAATTCAAGCTTCAATCCTAGTTAAATTTGGATTCTCTCTACTCCCTAAAAGTGGCCGAAATTTTGGAGCCTAAATCCTAGGAAATTCGGTTATTTTTGGATAAGGTTGAGATGAGATTTAGCTTGAAAAATCCTAGTGGAATTTTGATTCTTCCTTATCCTAAAAGTGGCCGAAAATTTGGAGAAGATTTTCTCCTAAAGATTTCAGATTTTTTGGTTGAAAAAGGGAGATAAAATTCTAGTTAAAATCTTGTTTAGATTTGGATTGGATTTGTCCTAGGAAAACCGAATTTAATTGTGGAGATTCTCCCTTGGAAAATTCGGATTTTTTGGTTTGGATAAGGGAGAAAATCTTTTCCTAATCCAATTCAAATTCAGAGATTCACCTCATGCAGGTCTATAAATAGAGGCCCTGCCACTCCAGTTCTCTCAGACCACAGACTCTCAGGTGAGCAGGCTTATTGTTGCACAGCTCATCGTGACAATAAAGTTCTTTAGAGATCTGGGTGGTCGGAAGAAGACTAGCAGTGCTAGCATACCGATCGAGGTTCAGAGTGCCCACACACTCAACCATTCGGGAATTGGAGAATAGTAGAGAAGGCTAGTTGGTTGAAGCCTCCGGTCATTCTCCTCCTACAGATTGGCGTCCTTGAGGTATGAGTTTTAATTGTTGTTGATTTATTGTATATGGCATCATGAGATATTTAACGATCTAAAAATTTTTATTGTTCCGCTGCGCCACTCTGATACGTTTTTACCGGATTATTTTCCCACAATTGGTATCAGAGCCATCTCATGACTATGCCATGTACATAAATTAGACAATTACTTAGTCTTTTTATTTATGTATGGATTTGATATTTAGAGAGTGGCATTCTAGGGTTCCTTTATGTTGTTATCATGTATTATGTATAAAGTATGTGGTTATTTTAATTTTTTGAATTATTATAAGCATGCTTGTTTATACCGGTTATGGTTTCTTAGAATTTAGAAAAATTGTATCTAGGAATTTTTTATGTAACCATGGGAGCAGTTTATTAACACTGTGTTTTTCCCACGGATTTTAATTCTTATCTCTTAGATTTTTTATGGTTAGAATTTTTGTACACCGGAAACGGTTTAGGAAATTTTATAATTATTCTTGGAGGAGATTGAAGATTGAAGACCGTAATTTATTTTTCCCAAAAGTTAAATTTAATTTAAAGATTGAAATTTTGATTGTGTGGATAATTTCAATTTAATTAGGATTCAAATTAATTTTTTGGAGATCCTAATAGGTAAATTGGAATATGGCACGAAAATCGAGACACGACCCCTCGGGATAGGCCAACAAACCTTGGTGGGGCTGCAGCCCCTGCCCTCGGGCAGGATGGGGCTGCGGCAGCCCTTGTGCAGGCCCACACCACCCACGGCCGCAGGCTCTGCCTGCAGCCAGGGGTGGTCGTGGCCTGCCCAAGGCTGGCCGCAGCCTGGGCGTGCAGCCTCTGGCTGCAGGCGCTGTCTTCAGCCTGCCGGCTGCTGCGCCCAGTCTGGGCGTGCAGCCTGGTGCTGCAGGCTTGGTCTGCAGCCCGGCAGGCTGCACAAGGGGCGGCCGTGGGCTGCCAGCCCCTCCAGGGTTGGTGGCTGCCCACGGCGGCTGCCGCCTACGGGGGCGGCGGTCTGACGGTCCAAAATTTGAAAATTTTGATTTTTAAATTTGAGATTTAATTTTAAATCATGTTTAAAAATATGTAATTGAAAATTTGAAATTTTTGAAATTACATATTATTACACATGATGTTTTAAAATTGTTTAAAATTTAAATTTGAAATTTGAAATTTAAATTTGAAATTCGAATTTGGAATTTGAATTTGAAATTTAAATTTTTGGGAGATTTAAATTTTAAATAATTCTTGGGATGAGAAATAAATGGAGAGGCGACATAAAGAAGGATACAAGAAGACGGAACAGAATTCAAGACCCAAAGAATGCTTTGGAGGGAATTTTGTAATCTTTATTTTCTTTGTTCTAGGATGGAACCATAGCTTGGTTATTCTGTCAATTATTTTTTCTGTGATATGTCATGGATGTATAAATATGTATTGATGGATGTTTTGTATGCATATTTGATAACATGTCATATAGGATAGGTGAGTGCCGCTCATACTATATTGATCATACATAATTTGTCAAAACTTGCATGTTTTTCAAAATATTGAGTGGGAGAAGGTTTCAAACAAAACCCACGGCCTCCATTGTTGATCCATATGTGAAAGCATGGTAACGCCTCGCGTCAGTTCTGACCTGACCACACCCCTCGGTAGGTGTTTACCGCCGCCGGTATACTAGATTGGATCTCCTATGTGGAAAACGTGTTCGGGTGCGATCCTATTCATGACCACCCCTCGGTGGCTTGGTAGGACGTGGATCGGGCTACGTAAACAATGGTTATACACTCAAGACTCGTTTAGTTATTAACCTTCCCTAGAAGCTCTGTTAACTAAACTGGTGGCCAAATAAGCGGTTATTAATATATGTCTTAACCTTGGAGGATTTAAGGTAACATATATTAATTGGACGGGGTCCATGTTCCGGCTATTTGTTCTCATGACCACCCCTCGGTGGCTTGGGGCAATAGGTGCTGAGAATTACCATTGCAATGCTACATTTTTTTCAAGTTTCATGTAGGAACATACTTGTATGTTTTATTTGCTAAATTATCTGCATATTTGCTTGGGCTTTGTAATGATGTCTAGTATAATTTTATTTCAGTTCAAAATGTCACCGACACCCCTCATTTTGATACTTACTGAAAATAAGTTGAATGGCGACAATTATAAAGATTGGAAAAGAAATCTATTAATAGTTCTCAGTTGCGAGAGACACAAGTTCGTACTGGACGAACCATGCCCACCTGGGCCCAAACCTGACACACCACTTGAGGAGGTCCCGGTTGCCTATAATCGTTGGAGATAATCCAATGAAATAGCTCGATGCTACATCCTTGCTAGCATGACGAGTGCTTTACAAAAGCAGCATGAGACTTATCAAGTTGCTGGGGAGATCATGGATAATCTGGAGGACATGTTTTGAGGCCAAGAAAAATTGGCTCGACAGTCCGCTATCACCAGCATTATGAACTCCAAGCAAAAGGCTGGTGCTCCGGTGAAGGACCATATGATCACTCTTATGGGATTCTTCGCTGAGGCTGCCGAGAATGGTGCTAAGTTAGACTACAACACCCAGATCGAGATGGTGTTCAAGACTCTGTCTAAAGATTTTGTGGGGTTTAAGGCCGCATACAATCTGGCGACAAAGGAGTTAGGACTTACCTAGCTCATGAAGCAACTACAGGCTTATGAGCGGATGATCAGGGATGAAGATGTGGTCCGACCTAAAGGAGAGGCCAATTTGGCGGAATCTTCCAATCCCTCACGGAAGAGGAAGAGGCCAAATAAGAAGCAAGTGGCTTCCAGTTCTTCTAATCCTCCTGTCTCGGACGGGAAGAAGAAGAAGAAGAACAAGAAGCCAAAGGACCCTAAAAAGTCCAAATGCTTCCACTGTGGGAAGGTAGGTCACTTCAAGAAGGCTTGCCGGGAATTCCTAGCCTCCAAGGGCAAGGAAGGTAAGGAACTTCATTACTTAGAAGCGTGTTTGGTGGAAGAATCGAAAGACACATGGGTCATTGATTCAGGCGCCACTAATCATGTTTGTGTTTCTATGCAGGGGTTCGTGGAAACGAGAAGTCTACATGATAGGAGCCTCTCGTTGCGGACTGGAGATGGTAGCTTTGTGGTGGCTGAGGCAGTGGGAGACGTTCATCTTTATTTTGATCAATTTAGGTTTATTTTATTGAAAGACTGTTTTTATGTTCCTAATTTTAGGAGGAACCTTATATCGGTAGCTTGTTTAATAAAGGATTCTTATTCAGTTTCTTTTAGTAAAAGAGTTGATATTCATAGAAATAAGTCTTTTATCTGTTCTGGAT
The DNA here is from genome assembly GCA_035233585.1 of Antiaris toxicaria. Taxonomy (NCBI): domain Eukaryota; kingdom Viridiplantae; phylum Streptophyta; class Magnoliopsida; order Rosales; family Moraceae; genus Antiaris; species Antiaris toxicaria. Next base: position 62,596,008 of record CP141153.1, read on the forward strand.
GGATGGATGGAAACCTATATTTGATCAGACCAACGATGTACTCACTGCTTGACACTGAATTAATTGATAACTCTAAAAGGTTGAAAGTTTCTCACTCTAACAAGGCGTATCTTTGGCATTTAAGACTTGGTCATATTAATCAGGATAGGATTCAAAGATTGGTGAAAGACGGTCCTCTGGAATCTCTGGAGGAGGTACGACTTCCCCAATGTGAGTCTTGTCTAGAGGGTAAGATGACTAAGAGGTCTTTTGGAGCTAAGGGTACAAGGGCACAGGAGCTCTTAGAAATTGTGCGCACTGACGTATATGGCCCCATGAACGTCACAGCACGAGGAGGGTTCGAGTACTATGTCTCTCTCATAGATGATTACTCGAGGTATGGATATGTGTATCTGATGCACCGCAAGAGCGAAACCTTTGACAAGTTCAAAGAGTATCGTGCGGAAGTGGAAAAGCAATTGGATAAATCCATAAAGACACTTCGATCTGATCGAGGTGGCGAATACCTCTCTGATGAATTTCTAGGACATCTTGTAGAGAACGGGATTTTATCCCAATTGACCGCACCTGGTACTCCACAACAGAATGGTGTAGCCGAAAGGAGAAACAGGACCTTATTGGATATGGTACGGTCCATGATGAGTTACTCAACGCTACCATTATCATTTTGGGGACATGCTTTACAAACGGCGTGCTATATTCTGAACCAGGTTCCGAGCAAATCAATTCCTAGAACTCCGTATGAATTGTGGCGTGGCAGGAAGCCCTCCCTTGGACATATGAGAATATGGGGCTGCCTGGCACATGTACTGGATGGGGATGCGAAAAAGTTGGAACCAAGATCAGAATTGTGCATGTTTGTAGGGTATCCAAAGGGAACTAAAGGAGGTCTGTTCTATAACCTGAAGGAACAAAAGGTCATTGTCTCAACCCATGCGACATTCTTGGAGGAAAGTCACATGAATGACTTTAAACCTCGAAGCAAAGTGGTGCTAGAGGAGTTATCGGGTGAAAGAACTGCTCCACAGATTTCGGTCTTGGACGCAAGTCCAAGTTCCAGTGAAAGACCTGCAGACGATCAACAATTTAGGGTGCCTCGTCGTAGTGGGAGGGTTTCTAAGAAACCTAATTTCTTTATGTATGATGCTGAGGTATACCAGGCCGAGGCTCATGAGCATGAGGAAGATCCGGTCACATATGATGAAGCTATAAAGGATGTTGATTCTAGATCTTGGAAACAGGCCATGAATAATGAGATGGATTCTATGAAATCCAACTCTGTTTGGGAACTTGTAGATTTGCCGGATGGGATAAAACCCATTGGATGCAAATGGGTCTACAAAAGAAAGAAGGATGCAGAAGGGAGAGTGGAAACTTTCAAAGCTAGACTGGTTGTAAAAGGATACACGCAAAAGGCTGGAATCGATTACGAGGAAACCTTTTCGCCTATTGCTATGCTGAAGTCTATCCGTATTCTTCTGTCCATTGCTGCGGCTCTCGATTACGAGATCTGGCAAATGGATGTCAAGACGGCATTCTTGAATGGCCATCTTGAAGAGTGTATCTATATGATACAGCCCAAAGGGTTCGTAGCAAAAGGCCAAGATAGGAAAGTCTGCAAGTTGCTTAGATCCATTTATGGATTAAAGCAGGCATCCCGATCATGGAACCAGAGGTTTGATCAAGCGATTAAGACATTTGGTTTTGAGCAGAACGTTGATGAACCTTGTGTTTATAAACGTATTAAGGATGGAAAAGTGGTCTTTCTGATACTCTATGTCGATGATATACTACTCATTGGGAATGATGTAGGGAACTTATCATCGGTCAAGCTTTGGTTACACCAACAGTTTGACATGAAGGACTTGGGAGAAGCTAATTATGTTCTAGGCATTCGTCTCTTCAGAGATCGAAAGAACAAAATGATAGCATTATCCCAAGCTTCATACATAGATAAAATAATTGACAAATATGCAATGCTAGAGGCAAAGAAAGGCTCACAACCTTCTATTGCCGGTTTAACTCTTTCATTGGATGACTGTCCCAAGACATCGGAAGAAAGAGAGCGTATGAGTAAGGTCCCTTATGCATCCGCTCTGGGTAGCCTTATGTACGCTATGCATTGCACTCGCCCGGACATATGTTTTGCAGTAGGTATGGTGAGTCGATATCAAGCGAATCCTGGAACCAAGCACTGGCAAGCAGTAAAGCATATACTCAAGTATCTTAAGAGAACGAGGGATTATATGCTAGTGTATTCTGGAGGGGACCTAACACCCGTAGGATACACGGACTCAGACTTCCAGACTTGTAAGGATTTGAGGAAATCGACATCTGGATCAGTGTTTTTTGCTCGGAGGAGGCGCCATTGTGTGGAGGAGCATGAAGCAGGGCTGCACAGCTGACTCTACTATGGAGGCTGAGTATGTGGCTGCGGCTGAGGCATCTAAAGAAGCGGTTTGGCTCCGCAAGTTCTTTAGAGACCTTGAGGTCATTCCGGGTGTTGACAAGCCTATCACACTTTACTGTGATAATACAGGGGCTATTGCCAACACAAGGGAATCTCGGCACCACAAGAGGACCAAGCACATCGATCGAAGGTATCACATAATTGGAGGGCATGTGGAGACAGGACAAGTGGATGTATGTAAGATCGCGTCCGAGGACAACATCGCTGATCCCTTTACTAAGACTTTGGTAGCTAGAAGCTTTGAGAGGCATGTAGAGGCGATGGGGATGCGTAACATGGCACATCTGCTGGCTTAGGGCAAGTGGGAGATTGTTAGGAAATGCCCTAAGTATTAGAGACATTTTGATGTATTCATTTTGAACTGGATAATAAAATTATACATAGAGGTTATTCATTACATTGCTATCTGTCCTCGTCTTATTTACATGTTAAAGTAAATGTAAGCAAATATGGCTCACTGACTGCTTGTGTTAAAACTGTTAGAACGTTGCATGCAATGGACTTTTGTATGCGAGAAGACAATGTTCTAAAGTTAGCTGTCTAAACTATGGTCTGTAGTCTATGGGGTTAGACCGAGCATCTAACTCATGTTAAGACTATTATGTTGTCTAAAGCCTTAGAGGGGACGGTCTGTCTTGACTGTCTGGAGCTGGACTCCCAAGTAGAGACATGGATATGTTGCTTGGTGGTGACATATTAGACCGGGACTAAAGCGTGATTGATCTACGTAGTCCGCTATGAGTGGATCAATCTGCTTTTGATGTTCATTGTGCAATAACCTTAATCCTGAGTAAATGAACTACTTCATGTATATGACTTGTGTACTTTGATGTTCCAATGGCTAAAGCGTCTCAGAGGTAGTAAGCTTATAGACCGGTTCGTTGGGTGCATGACTTGTATACGATGAAGGGTTTGTTTGCAGATATCAGAATCATAGCTCTGAGGAGTTAAAGGTATCCTCTTAAAGGCATTATACTGAATGTGAAAATGGACAAGGCCTTGGGTCGTCTGCTGGGCGGATGACTTCTTATTCACATATGGTGAATAATCATTTTCTTGATTCGGTAGTATAATGGAACTTTAAGATAGCCTGATCAGTAGGATTAAACGGACTTTGACCTAAGGCTGATCATGGATATCATATGAGGGTTTTGCATATATGACAAGGTCATTGGATGGTAGCTCGTCACAGGCTTACGTAATACGGTATATAATTGGGAGTTCAGTTTCAGGTTTATAGTGGTGTGACTCTGAAATTAGTGATAATATGATTGAGTTGTTCGGTATAGAATGATGATCATATGGAATCACGGGAGCCCGATTATATATGTCCAATCAGTCCCTCTACTAGCTCCACATAATTCCTTAACGTTTGGCAAATTGATTTGTGTATGCTATTGGCTAGTTTATTATGCATGGATGGTGATGGCACAGGATTAGGATGGTAGACAAGATTCTCTCCGGTTGGATTCAGATTTTGTTTTGGATAATAGAGTACACAATTATTCGAACTCCAAATAAAGTTGCCATGATTTTATTTGAGATTGGATTGGAGTTGTAGAAAATTATCCATGAGAACAAGAATATGAAATACAACCGTTTAGTGGAATTTGAAATTTGAATTTTGAAATTTGAAATTTGAATTTTGAAATTTGAAATTTGAAATTTGAATTTGAAATTTGAATTTGAAATTTGAATTTGAAATTCGAATTTGAAATTTGAATTTGAAATTTAAATTTGAAATTTGAAATTTGAAATTTGAAATTTGAAATTTGAATTTGAAATTTGAATTTGAATTTGAAATTCAAATTTTGAATCACAGTCCAAGTAGGATTCGAATTTGTTGTGGAAAATCCATAAGGTTTGAAATTCGAATTTGAGTTGGATTTGGAGAGGATAATCTTGTTAGAATCCTACTTGAATTTTGAATCCAAATCCCAACAAATAAGGGACGAAATTTTTGAGGATAATCCTCATGAAAGATTTCGGATTTTGTGGATAAGATTCAAGAGTAAATTCAAGCTTCAATCCTAGTTAAATTTGGATTCTCTCTACTCCCTAAAAGTGGCCGAAATTTTGGAGCCTAAATCCTAGGAAATTCGGTTATTTTTGGATAAGGTTGAGATGAGATTTAGCTTGAAAAATCCTAGTGGAATTTTGATTCTTCCTTATCCTAAAAGTGGCTGAAAATTTAGAGAAGATTTTCTCCTAAAGATTTCGGATTTTTTGGTTGAAAAAGGGAGATAAAATTCTAGTTAAAATCTTGTTTAGATTTGGATTGGATTTGTCCTAGGAAAACCGAATTTAATTGTGGAGATTCTCCCTTGGAAAATTTGGATTTTTTGGTTTGGATAAGGGAGAAAATCTTTTCCTAATCCAATTCAAATTCAGAGATTCACCTCATGCAGGTCTATAAATAGAGGTCCTGCCACTCCAATTCTCTCAAACCACAGACTCTCAGGTGAGCAGGCTTATTGTTGCACAGCTCATCGTGACAATAAAGTTCTTTAGAGATCTGGGTGGTCGGAAGAAGACTAGCAGTGCTAGCATACCGATCGAGGTTCAGAGTGCCCACACACTCAGCCATTCGGGAATTGGAGAATAGTAGAGAAGGCTAGTTGGTTGAAGCCTCCGGTCATTCTCCTCCTGCAGATTGGCGTCCTTGAGGTATGAGTTTTAATTGTTGTTGATTTATTGTATATGGCATCATGAGATATTTAACGATCTAAAAATTTTTATTGTTCCGCTGCGCCACTCTGATACGTTTTTACCGGATTATTTTCCCACACCATAATGCATGTGCCTGGGGACGTTGTTGTGACTGAGATGAACCTTGCACGTTCTGCCTATTTTCTGGACTGTTTTTTGGCAAAGTGATCGTCCTTCCCATACTGAAAACAGGCATTTAGGGCTAGTCTACACTGACCCGAATATCTTTTCCCACAGTTCACACAGTCTCGAACCATAGGGCCAGCGTTATTGTTTGTTCTCCTCTGCTGGTTCTGGTTCCTGAAATTGTTTCCTTTTCTTTTCCCTTGGGACTACTGACCAGAGGTGCTTAGTTGTCCAGCCTTGACAATTGCACTCGGCTTGCTGCTTTGTCCAGTTTGAGGTCCAGCTTGTATAGCTTTGGTCAAGATCTTTTCCTTCTTATTCGCATCCCAGAACCTCTATCTTTCTCCCTTCTGTCGGATCAGATAATACTTTGCCCTTAGTGCACGACTAACACAATCAGATACAATGTCAAGCGGCGTCAACCCACTGTCCACCAACGCTGAGATCTCGGGGGCGAAACATCCCTAGCATCTTCTGGATTTTTTCCCTCTCAGTGGTGACTGTGTATGGGCATAGTCTAGAGAACTGATCAAACTTGTTACAGACTTCAATCATGGTCATGTCCCCTTGCTTTAACTCTGTGAACTCTCTTTGTTACGGTTGCAACAGTGCCGGATTATAATCCTTTTGATTGAATTCCTCCAGAATATCCAACCAAGACATGGTGTACATGTTTCTCCTCAACTTAACTGACTCCCACCAGAACCTTGCATCCTTTTTTAGAACAAAGGACGCACACAGAATCCTCTCCTGGTCATTCAACTCCATAAACTCCAATATCGTATGGAGTGAAGACAACCACTCCTCGGCATCCAGAGGGTTTGTGGAGCCCTCAAACTCTGGTGGCCTCATACGTCGGAATCTTCCATATAATGGCTTGATATTGGCCTTGGGTTGTGGTTGGGGTTGTACCACTTCTTCTTGTACCATGGCAGCACTTCATGTTCTGCTGCAGCCATTTATGGTGCTTGGTCTTCTTCTTGTTCCTGTCTCCGCTCCATTTGCTCGAGTCTCTATCTTAACTCGGCATTTTCTCTCATTTGAGCTTCTACTAATGCTTCTAGTTTGTCCACTCTTTCTGACAATACTGGACGTCCTTGTATATTTCGTAGATTCCTTGGATTCACCATCTTATCCTATTTCCTAAAATCGCATAAAAATCGGTCATTAGGTTTTCACAAACATATTTTTACAATATAAGTACAAATAGTTTTGATCATCACATAATTTCAACATTTCACACATTGGATATGTCAAAATATGGTTGTCATTTCTTTTCATTTCAAACGTACATTAGTTCAAAGGCTTTCCTCAAAATAGCCTTTCAACACTATCATATACACACATATACAGCTATATATACATATTTATACAACACATGTATTTCTACAACTAATCTCCTAGCTGAGGTTGCTCTGGAATCGCCAAAAACTTGATTGGATCCATTTCCTCATTGTCCATTCTGTTTCTGGCCTCAGACGGTGTTAAGCCTTCAACTGGATCTGCTCCCTCTGGTTGTCTCGACGGACCTGCCTCATGATCGTTTGCCATCGGCCCAGATCCATATAGGCAGTCTGACACTGCTTCTTGTAGCAACTGTTCACGCCTTTTGCGCACCATGCGCTCCATCATCATCTCCTCTTCTACTTTAGCTACATCGATAATAAACTCACGTAAAGTAGCAGGGTATAAAGGGGTTACTCTCTGTCGTAGGTCTAGGGTGAGTCCCTTCCAAAATATATCACAGAAGTTATCATTTGTGATGTTAGTTAAAGGACACACCCTTACAATGCTATCCTGGAATCTGATTGCATACGAAAATATAGTATCGCTTAACATCATCTAGTGCCTCTCTGCCTTCAGAACAAAGTCTTTGACATCTGCATAACTGGGCATAGCCGGTGGTGGTGATACTGTCCTACTCTCAGGAGGGCCTACCACTGGTGCAGCACTCTTCTGTGGAAACTGCTCTAGCATGACTTGGCGAAATTCAACTCAATCCATTGCTAGCAGCATCTGCTGATCACAATACTCCCAATATAACCATGCATCCTCCCGGAATGTGCCAATTGAAGGAAAATAAATCAGTAAAAACGTATCAGAGTGGCGCAGCGGAACAATAAAAATTTTTAGATCGTTAAATATCTCATGATGCCATATACAATAAACCAACAACAATTAAAACTCATACCTCAAGGACGCCAATCTTGCAGGAGGAGAATGACCGGAGGCTTCAACCAACTAGCCTTCTCTACTATTCTCCAATTCCCGAATGGCTGAGTGTGTGGGCACTCTGAACCTCGATTGGTATGCTAGCACTGCCAGTCTTCTTCCGACCACCCAGATCTCTAAAGAACTTAATTGTCACGATGAGCTGTGCAACAATAAGCCTGCTCACCTGAGAGTCTGTGGTCTAAGAGAACTGGAGTGGCAGGACCTCTATTTATAGACCTGCATGAGGTGACTCTCTGAATTTGAATTGGATTAGGAAAAGATATTTTCCCTTATCCATATCCATAAAATCTGAATTTTTCCAAGGGAGAATCTCAACAAAAAATTCGTTTTTCTTAGGATAAATCCAATCCAAATCTAAACAAGGTTTTAACTAGAATTTTATCTCCCTTTTTCAACCAAAAAATCCGAAATTTCCAAGGAGATTTTTCCTCCAATAATTCGGCCATTTTTAGGATAAGGGAGAATCAAAATTCCACTAGGATTTTCAAGCTTGAATCTTATCTCAACCTTATCCAAAAATAACCGAATTTCCTAGGAGATTTTCTCCCTAATTTCAGCCACTTTTCAGGGATGGAGAGAATCCAAATTCAACTAAGATTGAAGCTTGAATTTTCCCTTGAACCTTATCCACAAAAAACTGAAATTCCATTGAGGATTATCCTCAAAAATTTCCACTTTTGTTGGGATTTAGATTCAAAATTGAAGTAGGATTCTAACAAGATTATCCTCTCCAAATCCAACTCAAATTCAAATTTCAAACCTCGTGGATTTTCCACAACAAATTCGAATCCTACTTGGACTGTGACTCAAAATTTGAATTTCAAATTTCAAATTTCAAATTTCAAATTTAAATTTCAAATTCAAATTTCAAATTCGAATTTGAAATTCGAATTTCAAATTCGAATTTCAAATTCAAATTTCAAATTCAAATTTCAAATACAAAATTCAAATTTCAAATGTCAAATTCCACAAAACGGTTGTGGTTCATATTCTTGTTCTCATGGATAATTTTCTACTACTCCAATCCAATCTCAAATAAAATCATGGCAACTTTATTTGGAGTTCGAATAATTGTGTACTCTATTATCCAAAACAAAATCTGAATCCAACCGGAGAGAATCTTGTCTACCATCCTAATCCTGCGTCATCACCATCCATGCATAATAAACTAGCCAATAGCATACACAAATCAATTTGCCAAACGTTAAAGAATTATGTAGAGCTAGTAGAGGGACTGATTGGACATATATAATCGGGCTCCCGTGATTCCATATGATCATCACTTTTTACCGAACAACTCAATCATATGATCACTAGTTTCAGAGTCACACCATTATAAACCTGAAACTGAACTCCCAATTATATACCGTATTACGTAAGCCTGTGACGAGCTACTATCCAATGACCTTGTCATATATGCAAAACCCTCATATGATACCCATGATCAGCCTTAGGTCAAAGTCCGTTTAATCCTACTGATCAGGCTATCTTAAAGTTCCATTATACTACTGAATTAAGAAAATGATTATTCACCATATGTGAATAAGAAGTCATCCGCTCAGCAGACGACCCAAGGCCTTATCCATTTTCACATTCAGTATAATGCCTTTAAGAGGATACCTTTAACTCCTCAGAGCTATGATTCCGATATCTGCAAACAAACCCTTCATCGTATACAAGTCATGCACCCAACGAACCGGTCTATAAGCTTACTACCTCTGAGACGCTTTAGCCATTGGAACATCAAAGTACACAAGTCAGGTACATGAAGAAGTTCATTTACTCAGGATTAAGGTTATTGCACAATGAACATCAAAAGCAGATTGATCCACTCATAGCGGACTACGTAGATCAATCACGCTTTAGTCCCGGTCTAATATGTCACCACCGAGCAACATATCCATGTCTCTACTTGGGAGTCCAGCTCTAGACAGTCAAGACAAACCGTCCCCTCTAAGGCTTTAGACAACATAATAGTCTTAACATGAGTTAGATGCTTGGTCTAACCCCATAGACTACAGACCATAGTTTAGACTGCTAACTTTAGAACATTGTCTTCTCGCATACAAAGGTCCATTGCATGCAACGTTCTAACAGTTTTAACACAAGCAGTCAGTGAGCCATATTTGCTTACATTTACTTTAACATGTAAATAAGATGAGGACAAATAGCAATGTAATGAATAACCTCTATGTATAATTTTATTATCCAGTTCAAAATGAATCCATCAAAATGTCTCTAATACTTAGGGTATTTCCTAACACCAATGGCCATCAGAACCCAGCAATCCTGGTCTATATCACACTGGCGCATGACAACCTTAATGTCGCGTAGCCAATCTCTTGTAGAAATCCCCTGCTGACCTCCCTCGAACACCGGTGGATGACTGCCTCTAAACGCATGTACAGCTCGTACTAATACTCTGGCTCCTATATGAGCCGATCTCCCACCACTGGAATATCTACTGCTACAGGGGGGTTCATTATCGGTCGTGAAGGTGGTGCTTGTACTGGTGCCGGTGCTACTATCCTTGGCGCTAGTGGCTCAGGCACAGGTGGTCGCTGCATCGCTCGATGCATCATGGACGGTTTGATCATGGGTCTAGTCCATACCTAGATCAGTCCTCTAGGTCGGTATGGATGAGGTCTCACATACGGTGGTCTACTCATCTTAAATCCTACAAAATATATATAATTTTGAATGAATGTAAAGTTAACTAACTTAAAGAAAGCTAACTTACTTGGATTGACGAGCAGATCATGCTTCGTGCCAATAGGGATATTATCAACCGCTCTGATACCTGTAGGATAATAAATCGGTAAAAACGTATCAGAGTGGTGCAGCGGAACAATAAAAATTTTTAGATCGTTAAATATCTCATGATGCCATATACAATAAACCAACAACAATTAAAACTCATACCTCAAGGACGCCAATCTTGCAGGAGGAGAATGACCGGAGGCTTCAACCAACTAGCCTTCTCTACTATTCTCCAATTCCCGAATGGCTGAGTGTGTGGGCACTCTGAACCTCGATCGGTATGCTAGCACTGCTAGTCTTCTTCCGACCACCCAGATCTCTAAAGAACTTTATTGTCACGATGAGCTGTGCAACAATAAGCCTGCTCAACTGAGAGTCTGTGGTCTTCTAGAACTGGAGTGGCAGGACCTCTATTTATAGACCTGCATGAGGTGATTCTCTGAATTTGAATTGTATTAGGAAAATATATTTTCCCTTATCCATATCCATAAAATCCGAATTTTTCCAAGGGAGAATCTCCACAATAAAATTCGGTTTTCTTAGGATAAATCCAATCCAAAACTAAACAAGATTTGAACTAGAATTTTATCTCCCTTTTCCAACCAAAAAATCCGAAATTTCTAGGAGAAAATCTTCTCCAAATTTTCGGCCACTTTTAGGATAAGGAAGAATCAAAATTCCACTAGGATTTTCAAGCTTGAATCTTATCTCAACCTTATCCAAAAATAACCGAATTTCCTAGGAGAGATTCTCCAAATTTTTGGCCACTTTTCAGGGAGGAGAGAATCCAAATTCAACTGGGATTGAAACTTGAATTTTTCCCTTGAATCTTATCCACAAAAAACCGAATTTTTCCATGAGGATTATCCTCAAAATGTTCGTCCACTTTTGTTGGGATTTAGATTCAAAATTCAAGTAGGATTCTAACAAGATTATCCTCTCCAAATCCAACTCAAATTCGAATTTCAAACCTCGTGGATTTTCCACAACAAATTCGAATCCTACTTGGACTGTGATTCAAAATTTGAATTTCAAATTTCAAATTTCAAATTCAAATTTCAAATTTCAAATTTCAAATTTAAATTTCAAATTCAAATTTCAAATTTCAAATTCGAATTTCAAATTCAAATTTCAAATTCAAATTTCAAATTCAAAATTCAAATTTCAAATTTCAAAATTCAAATTTCAAATTCCACAAAACGATTGTGTTTCATATTCTTGTTCTCATGGATAATTTTCTACAACTCCAATCCAATCTCAAATAAAATCATGGCAACTTTATTTGGAGTTCGAATAATTGTGTACTCTATTATCCAAAACAAAATCTGAATCCAACCGGAGAGAATCTTGTCTACCATCCTAATCCTGTGTCATCACCATCCATGCATAATAATCCAGCCAATAGCATACACAAATCAATTTGCCAAACGTTAAGGAATTATGTGGAGCTAGTAGAGGGACTGATTGGACATATATGATCGGGCTCCCGTGATTCCATATGATCATCATTCTTTACCGAACAACTCAATCATATGATCACTAGTTTCAGAGTCACACTACTATAAACATGAAACTGAACTCCCAATTATATACCGTATTACGTAAGCCTGTGACGAGCTACTATCCAATGACCTTGTCATATATGCAAAACCCTCATATGATATCCATGATCAGCCTTAGGTCAAAGTCCGTTTAATCCTACTGATCAGGCTATCTTAAAGTTCCATTATACTACCGAATTAAGAAAATGATTATTCACCATATGTGAATAAGAAGTCATCCACCCAGCAGACGACCCAAGGCCTTGTCCATTTTCACATTCAGTATAATGCCTTTAAGAGGATACCTTTAACTCCTCAGAGCTATGATTATGATATCTGCAAACAAACCCTTCATCGTATACAAGTCATGCACCCAACGAACCGGTCTATAAGCTTACTACCTCTAAGACGCTTTAGCCATTGGAACATCAAAGTACAAGTCATATACATGAAGAAGTTCATTTACTCAGGATTAAGGTTATTGCACAATGAACGTCAAAAGCAGATTGATCCACTCATAGCGGACTACGTAGATCAATCACGCTTTAGTCCTGGTCTAATATGTCACCACCAAGCAACATATCTATGTCTCTACTTGGGAGTCCAACTCCAGACAGTCAAGACAGACCGTCCCCTCTAAGGCTTTAGACAACATAATAGTCTTAACATGAGTTAGATGCTCGGTCTAATCCCATAGACTACAGACCATAGTTTAGACTGCTAACTTTAGAACATTGTCTTCTCGCATACAAAAGTCCATTGCATGCAACGTTCCAATAGTTTTAACACAAGCAGTCAGTGAGCCATATTTGCTTACATTTACTTTAACATGTAAATAAGACGAGGACAGATAGCAATGTAATGAATAACCTCTATGTATAATTTTATTATCCAGTTCAAAATGAATACATCAAAATGTCTCTAATACTTAGGGCATTTCCTAACAATCTCCCACTTGCCCTAAGCCTGCAGATGTGCCATGTTACGCATCCCCATCGCCTCTACATACCTCTCAAAGCTTCTAGCCACCAAAGTCTTAGTAAAGGGATCAACGATGTTGTCCTCGGACGCGATCTTACATACATCCACTTGTCCTGTCTCTACATGCCCTCTAATAATATGATATCTCCGATCGATGTGCTTGGTCCTCTTGTGGTGCCGAGATTCCCTTGTGTTGGCAATAGCCCCTGTATTATCACAATAAAGTGTGATAGGCTTGTCAACACCCGGAATGACCTCAGGGTCTCTAAAGAACTTGTGGAGCCAAACCGCTTCTTTAGATGCCTCAGCCGCAGCCACATACTCAGCCTCTATAGTAGAGTCAGCTGTGCAGCCCTGCTTCACGCTCCTCCACACAATGGCGCCTCCTCCGAGTAAAAACACTGATCCAGATGTCGATTTCCTCGAATCCTTATAAGTCTGGATGTCTGAGTCTGTGTATCCTACGGGTGTTAGGTCCCCTCCAGAATACACCAACATATAATCCCTCGTTCTCTTAAGATACTTGAGTATATGCTTTACTGCTTGCCAGTGCTTGGTTCCAGGATTCACTTGATATCGACTCACCATACCTACTGCAAAACATATGTCCGGGCGAGTGCAAAGCATAGTGTACATAAGGCTGCCCACAGCGGATGCATAAGGGACCTTACTCATACGCTCTCTTTCTTCCGATGTCTTGGGACAGTCATCTAATGAAAGAGTTAGACCGGCAATAGAAGGTTGCGAACCTTTCTTTGCCTCTTGCATTGCATATTTGTCAATTATTTTATCTATGTATGAAGCTTGGGATAACGCTATCATTTTGTTCTTTCGATCTCTGAAGAGACGAATGCCTAGAACATAATTAGCTTCTCCCAAGTCCTTCATGTCAAACTGCTGGTGTAACCAAAGCTTGACCGATGATAAGTTCCCTACATCATTCCCAATGAGTAGTATATCATCGACATAGAGTATCAGAAAGACCACTTTTCCATCCTTAATACGTTTATAAACACAAGGTTTATCAACGTTCTGCTCAAAACCAAATGTCTTAATCGCTTGATCAAACCTCTGGTTCCATGAGCGGGATGCTTGCTTTAATCCATAAATGGATCTAAGCAACTTGCAGACTTTCCTTTCTTGGCCTTTTGCTATGAACCCTTCGGGTTGTATCATATAGATACACTCTTCAAGATGGCCATTCAAGAATGCCGTCTTGCATCCATTTGCCAGATCTCGTAATCGAGAGACGTAGCAATGGACAGAACAATACGGATAGACTTCAGCATAGCAACAGGCGAAAAGGTTTCCTCGTAATCGATTCCAGCCTTTTGCGTGTATCCCTTTCCAACCAGTCTAGCTTTGAAAGTTTCCACTCTCCCTTCCGCATCCTTCTTTCTTTTGTAGACCCATTTGCATCCAATGGGTTTTATCCCATCCGGCAAATCTACAAGTTCCCAAACAGAGTTGGATTTCATAGAATCCATCTCATTGTTCATAGCCTGTTTCCAAGATTTAGAATCAACATCATTTATAGCTTCATCATATGTGACCGGATCTTCCTCATGCTCATGAGCCTCGGCCTGGTATACCTCAGCATCATACATGAAGAAATTAGGTTTCTTCGAAACCCTCCCACTACGACGAGGCACCCTAAATTGTTGATCGTCTGCAGGTCTTTCACTGGAACTCGGACTTGCGTCCAATACCGAAATCTGTGGAGCAGTTCTTTCACCTGATAACTCCTCTAGCACCACTTTGCTTTGAGGTTTAAAGTCATTCATGTGACTTTCCTCCAAGAATGTCGCATGGGTTGAGACAATGACTTTTTGTTCCTTCAGGTTATAGAACAGACCTCCTTTAGTTCCTTTTGGATACCCTACAAACATGCACAATTCTGATCTTGGTTCCAACTTTTTTGCATCCCCATCTAGTACATATGCCGGGCAGCCCCATATTCTCATATGTCCAAAGGAGGGCTTCCTGCCACGCCACAATTCATACGGAGTTCTAGGAATTGATTTGCTCGGAATCTGGTTCAGAATATAGCATGCCGTTTGTAAAGCATATCCCCAAAATGATAATGGCAGCGTTGAATAACTCATCATGGACCGTACCATATCCAATAAGGTCCTGTTTCTTCTTTCGGCTACACCATTCTGTTGTGGAGTACCAGGTGCAGTCAATTGGGATAAAATCCCGTTCTTTACAAGATGTCCTAGAAATTCGTCGAAGAGATATTTTCCACCTCGATCAGATCGAAGTGTCTTTATGGATTTATCCAATTGCTTTTCCACTTCCGCACGATACTCTTTGAGCTTATCAAAGGTTTCACTCTTGCGGTGCATCAGATACACATATCAATACCTCGAGTAATCATCTATAAAAGAGACATAATACTCAAACGCTCCTCGTGCTGTGACGTTCATGGGGCCACATACGTCAGTGTGCACAATTTCTAAGAGCTCCTGAGCCCTTGTACCCTTAGCTCCAAAAGACCTCTTAGTCATTTTACCCTCTAGACAAGACTCACATTGGGGAAGTCGTACCTCCTCCAGAGATTCCAGAGGACCGTCTTTCACCAATCTTTGAATTCTATCCTGATTAATATGACCAAGTCTTAAATGCCAAAGATACGCCTTGTTAGAGTGAGAAACTTTCAACCTTTTAGAGTTATCAATTAATTCAGTGTCAAGCAGTGAGTACATCTTTGATTTGATCAAATATAGGTTTCCATCCATCCATCCAGAACAGATAAAAGACTTATTTCTACGAATATCAACTCTTTTGCTAAAAGAAACTGAATAAGAATCCTTTATTAAACAAGCTACCGATATAAGGTTCCTCCTAAAATTAGGAACATAAAAACAGTCTTTCAATAAAATAAACCTAAATTGATCAAAATAAAGATAAACATCTCCCACTGCCTCAGTCACCACAAAGCTACCATCTCCGGTCCGCAACGAGAGGCTCCTATTATGTAGACTTCTCGTTTCCACGAACCCCTGCATAGAAACACAAACATGATTAGTGGCGCCCGAATCAATGACCCAAGTGTCTTTCGATTCTTCCACCAAACACGCTTCTAAGTAATGAAGTTTCTTACCTTCCTTGCCCTTGGAGGCTAGGAATTCCCGGCAAGCCTTCTTAAAGTGACCTACCTTCCCACAATGGGAGCATTTGGACTTTTTAGGGTCCTTTGGCTTCTTGTTCTTCTTCTTCTTCTTCCCATCCGAGACAGGAGGATTAGAAGAACTAGAAGCCACTTGCTTCTTATTTGGCCTCTTCCTCTTCCGTGAGGGATTGGAAGATTCCGTCAAATTGGCCTCACCTTTAGGTCGGACCACATCCTCATCCCTGATCATCCGCTCATAAGCCTATAGTTGCTTCATGAGCTCGGTTAGTCCTAACTCCTTTGTCGCCAGATTGTATGCGGCCTTAAACCCCACAAAATCTTTAGACAGAGTCTTGAACACCATCTCAATCTGGGTGTTGTAGTCCAACTCAGCACCATTCTCGGCAGCCTCAGCAAAGAATCCCATTAGAGTGATCATATGGTCCTTCACCGGAGTACCCGCCTTTTGCTTAGAGTTCATAATGCTGGTTATAGCGGACTGTCGAGCCAATTTTTCTTGGCCTCCGAACATGTCCTCCAGATTGTCCATGATCTCCCCAGCAACTTGATAAGTCTCATGTTGCTTTTGTAAAGCACTCGTCATGCTAGCAAGGATGTAGCATCGAGCTATCTCATTGGATTCTCTCCAACGATTATAGGCAACCGGGACCTCCTCAAGTGGTGTGTCAGGTTCGGGCCCAGGTGGGCATGGTTCGTCCAGCACGAACTTGTGTCTTTCGCAGCTGAGAACTATTAATAGATTTCTTTTCCAATCTTTATAATTGTCGCCATTCAACTTATTTTCAGTAAGTATTGAAATGAGGGGTGTTGGTGACATTTTGAACTGAAATAAAATTATACTAGACATCATTACAAAGCCCAAGCAAATATACAGATAATTTAACAAATAAAACATACAAGTATGTTCCTACATGAAACTTGAAAAACATGTAGCATTGCAATGGTAATTCTCAGCACCTATTGCCCCAAGCCACCGAGGGGTGGTCATGAGAACAAATAGCCGAAACATGGACCCCGTCCAATTAATATATGTTGCCTTAAATCCTCCAAGGTTAAGACATATATTAATAACCGCTTATTTGGCCACCAGTTTAGTTAACAGAGCTTCTAGGGAAGGTTAATAACTAAACGAGTCTTGAGTGTATAACCATTGTTTACGTAGCCCGATCCACGTCCTACCAAGCCACCGAGGGGTGGTCATGAATAGGATCGTACCCGGACACGGTCTCCACATAGGAGAACCAATCTAGTATACCGGCGGCGGTAAACACCTACCGAGGGGTGTGGTCAGGGCAGAACTGACACGAGGCGTTACCATGCTTTCACATATGGATCAACAATGGAGGCCGTGGGTTTTGTTTGAAACCCTCTCCCACTCAATATTTTGAAAAACGTGCAAGTTTTGACAAATTATGTATGATCAATATAGTATGAGCGGCACTCCCTATCCTATATGACATGTTATCAAATATGCATACAAAACATCCATCAATACATATTTATACATCCATGACATATCATAGAAAAAATAATTGACAGAATAACCAAGCTATGGTTCCATCCTAGAACAAAGAAAATAAAGATTACAAAATTCCATCCAAAGCATTCTTTGGGTCTTGAATTCTGTTCCGTCTTATTGTATCCATCTTTATGCAGCCTCTCTATTTATTTCTCATCCCAAGAATTATTTAAAATTTAAATATCCAAAAATTTAAATTTCAAATTCAAATTCCAAATTCGAATTTCAAATTCAAATATCAAATTTAAATTTTAAACAATTTTAAACATCATGTGTAATAATATGTAATTTCAAAAAATTTGAAATTTTTAATTACATATTTTTAAACATGATTTAAAATTAAATCTCAAATTTAAAAATCAAAATTTTCTGATTTTTGGGCCGTCGGACCGCCGCCCCCTAGGCGGCAGCCGCCGTGGGCAGCCACCAACCCCGGAGGGGCTGCCAGCCCACGGCCGCCCCCACGTGCAGGCCTGCCGGGCTGCAGGCCAAGCCTGCAGTGCCGGGCTACACGCCCAGGCTGGGTGCAGCAGCCGGCAGGCGGCAGGCAGCGCCTGCAGCCAGAGGCTGCACGCCCAGGCTGCGGCCAGCCTTGGGCAGGCCATGGCCACCCCTGGCTGCAGGCCAAGCCTACGGCCGTGGGTGGTATGGGCCTGCACAGGGGCTGCCGCAGCCCCACCAAGGTCCGTCGGCCTATCCCGAGGGGTCGTGTCTCGATTTTGCCATATTCCAATTTACCTATTAGGATCTCCAAAAATTAATTCGAATCCCAATTAAATTGAAATCTTCCACACAATCAAAATTTCAACCTTTAAATCAAATTTAACTTTTGGGAAAAAATAAATTACGGTCTTCAATCTTCAATCTCCTCCAAGAATAATTACATAAAATTTCCTAAACCGTTTCCGGTGTACAAAAAATTCTAACCATAAAAACTCTAAGAGACAAAAAATAAAATCCATGGGAAAATTACAGTGTTAATAAACTGCTCCCATGGTTACATAAAAATTCCTAGATACAATTTTTCTAAATTCTAAGGAACCATAACCGGCATAAACAAGCATGCTTATAATAATTCAAAAAATTAAAATAACCACATACTTTATACATAATACATGATAACAACATAAAGGAACCCTAGAATGCCACTCTCCAAATATCAAATCCATACATAAATAAAAAGACTAAGTATTGTCTAATTTATGTACATGGCATAGTCATGAGATGGCTCTGATACCAATTGTAGGATAATAAATCGGTAAAAACGTATCAGAGTGGCACAGCGGAACAATAAAAATTTTTAGATCATTAAATATCTCATGATGCCATATACAATAAACCAACAACAATTAAAACTCATACCTCAAGGATGCCAATCTTGCAGGAGGAGAATGACCGGAGGCTTCAACCAACTAGCCTTCTCTACTATTCTCCAATTCCCCAATGGCTGAGTGTGTGGGCACTCTGAACCTCGATCGGTATGCTAGCACTGCTAGTCTTCTTCCGACCACCCAGATCTCTAAAGAACTTTATTGTCACGATGCAACAATAAGCCTGCTCACCTGAGAGTCTGTGGTCTTCTAGAACTGGAGTGGCAGGACCTCTATTTATAGACCTGCATGAGGTGATTCTCTGAATTTGAATTGGATTAGGAAAAGATATTTTCCCTTATCCATATCCATAAAATCCAAATTTTTCCAAGGGAGAATCTCTACAATAAAATTCGGTTTTCTTAGGATAAATCCAATCCAAAACTAAACAAGATTTTAACTAGAATTTTTCCCCCTTTTCCAACCAAAAAATCTGAAATTTCTAGGAGAAAATCTTCTCCAAATTTTCGGCCACTTTTAGGATAAGGAAGAATCAAAATTCCACTAGGATTTTCAAGCTTGAATCTTATCTCAACCTTATCCAAAAATAACCGAATTTCCTAGGAGAGATTCTCCAAATTTTCGGCCACTTTTCAGGGAGGAGAGAATCCAAATTCAACTGGGATTGAAACTTGAATTTTTCCCTTGAACCTTATCCATAAAAAACCGAATTTTTCCATGAGGATTATCCTCAAAAATTTCGTCCACTTTTGTTGGGATTTAGATTCAAAATTCAAGTAGGATTCTAACAAGATTATCCTCTCCAAATCCAACTCAAATTTGAATTTCAAACCTTGTGGATTTTCCACAACAAATTCGAATCCTACTTGGACTGTGATTCAAAATTTGAATTTCAAATTTCAAATTCAAATTTCAAATTTCAAATTTCAAATTTCAAATTCGAATTTCAAATTCGAATTTCAAATTCGAATTTCAAATTTCAAATTTCAAAATTCAAATTTCAAATTTCAAAATTCAAATTTCAAATTCCACAAAACGGTTGTGTTTCATATTCTTGTTCTCATGGATAATTTTCTACAACTCCAATCCAATCTCAAATAAAATCATGGCAACTTTATTTGGAGTTCGAATAATTGTGTACTCTATTATCCAAAACAAAATCTGAATCCAACCGGAGAGAATCTTGTCTACCATCCTAATCCTGTGTCATCACCATCCATGCATAATAAACCAGCCAATAGCATACACAAATCAATTTGCCAAACGTTAAGGAATTATGTGGAGCTAGTAGAGGGACTGATTGGACATATATGATCGGGCTCCGGTGATTCCATATGATCATCATTCTTTATCGAACAACTCAATCACATGATCACTAATTTCAGAGTCATACCACTATAAACCTGAAACTGAACTCCCAATTATATACCGTATTACGTAAGCCTATGATGAGCTACTATCCAATGACCTTGTCATATATGCAAAACCCTCATATGATATCCATGATCAGCCTTAGGTCAAAGTCCGTTTAATCCTACTGATCAGGCTATCTTAAAGTTCCATTATACTACCGAATTAAGAAAATGATTATTCACCATATGTGAATAAGAAGTCATCGGCCCAGTAGACGACCCAAGGCCTTGTCCATTTTCACATTCAGTATAATGCCTTTAAGAGGATACCTTTAACTCCTCAGAGCTATGATTCCAATATCTGCAAACAAACCCTTCATCGTATACAAGTCATGCACCCAACGAACCGGTCTATAAGCTTATTACCTCTGAGACGCTTTAGCCATTGGAACATCAAAGTACACAAGTCATATACATGAAGAAGTTCATTTACTCAGGATTAAGGTTATTGCACAATGAACATCAAAAGCAGATTGATCCACTCATAGCGGACTACGTAAATCAATCACGCTTTAGTCCCGGTCTAATATGTCACCACCAAGCAACATATCTATGTCTCTACTTGGGAGTCCAGCTCCAGACAGTCAAGACAGACCGTCCCCTCCAAGGCTTTAGACAACATAATAGTCTTAACATGATTTAGATGCTCGGTCTAACCCCATAGACTACAAACCATAGTTTAGACTGCTAACTTTAGAACATTGTCTTCTCGCATACAAAAGTCCATTGCATGCAACGTTCCAACAGTTTTAACACAAGCAGTCAGTGAGCCATATTTGCTTACATTTACTTTAACATGTAAATAGGACGAGGACAGATAGCAATGTAATGAATAACCTCTATGTATAATTTTATTATCCAATTCAAAATGAATACATCAAAATGTCTCTAATACTTAGGGCATTTCCTAACAATACCAACCTGTGACGCCCCCTGATTCCGACCACCCGCAACCATCATGAATCGACTCTACGACCGACCAAGACTGCTCGTGTGCCGAATCTGGGTCATCAATTTTAAAGTCTTTTGCTCATAACTCTTAAGTATCAGGGCCTAAAATTTCGCCCATAAATTTGTTTTTCTTTAATACATACTTTCTCTTGAGAAAATCAAGTAAGAAAGCTATGTAAAATACAATACTAACTCTTATATGTCTTAAATAAGTACGAAATAATATACAACATATAGTGCATATCTATGTATTGTATATTTTGTTTCCAAATATATTTTCTTCAACACAAAAACCTCAGTGGAAAACTTATGACAGGACCAAGTCTACGGTGAGTTCCCTCTCCCCTTTGATACGCTCGCATCCTGCTGCCATCCAGGAATCTATTGGACAGGTTTCTTACCTGCAACATGAACAAACTGATGAGCTAAAAGGCTCAGTAAGTTCAAACATACATAATAAGAATCATATTGATTCAAAAACACTAAAAACTCAATTTTCTATGAGCAGTACTATTCACACTATTCATGATGAATAGTACTATTCATCATGAATAGTGACTTTGACCTTTGACCGATAAATAGTAACAGTTATCCTACTATTCATCATGAATAGTGACTTTGACCTTTGATCGATAAATAGTAACAGTTATCCTAACTGGTTACTATTCACTTTACCCTAACGGGATACTATTCACATATCCTAACTGAATTTACATTACTCTAATGTAAACTTTGGTTATGTTCAATTATGATTTTTATCATTTTATTGATTCTTTATTCTCTATTTGATTTCTAGTTTAGAGCTCTGTTTATGGCAGTACCGATAATTATTAGAGCGCTGACTGGGAGGGTCTATGGAGCGACCTTAGAACATCGACCTCCACAGTCCTGATAACGCCGTAGGATCTGAAACAAACCTCCACCACTATGTTGGAGGGGCGGTACGCCATAATGGTTTCATTACCATCTTTTAAATTTATAGTCTTGACCAAGTGATATCAATCATCACCTTAAGATCACTATCCTCCATTACCCGTAGGTCTTACTTATTCTTATTATCTGGGATATGTTATTCTAACTAGTTCCCAAATGTTTATAAGTCTTTATGTCTAGTGCACATCTAGTACAGAATAAAACAACACAGTATTTCATGTTGCAGACACGTAAATGCTTGAACTTACCAAAACTATGCTAGTGTCCACTTCCGAAACTCCTCCGCAGTTCTATCTCTATTTTGGGTTCCTACAGACATAATATTGTCTGTTAATACCCTATCCTGATTATCACTTTAAATATACATTTATTTCATTTAATAATTCAATATTTTTAAATTTTGTTTGTGGTACACGGCCTGAAACACGCCCGTGTCCCAGTCTGTGTACCTCTCAGGTTTACTCTACACAGCCATGTTATTTTCTATCTTAGCCGTGTAACTGTATACGGCTTGATACACACCCATGTTCAAGCCCATGTACCTCTCAGGTTGAAAAATTCTTTATGTACACGACCGTGTATTTTTTTCTACACGCCCGTGTTCTTCGAAATTTTTAGATTTTTAACTCTAAAACCTTTATTTTGAGTCTTAGAACTTTATCTAAGTTATTTTAGGTCTTTTAGGGTCCTTTCCGAGCCTTTCGGAAATTTTTGGTCAAAATGACCATTTTGCCCCTAACGGGTCTCGGGACCGTAACTGTTTCGTTCTATCATTTTTTCAAATTTTCTAAGTCCAAATATTTTAAAATAATATTCCCTAGGTTTCGGTATCATTTTACAGCTTAAATTGCTGCAAAATCTCAACCTCATTTTTCCCGGCCCTCAATTACTATTCATCCGTCACCTAGGGTCGTTTTTTCCATTTTTCGAGCGTTTCGGAGCCTCAGATGGCCCTTTCACTACTCATTAAATGTTATTTATCCCGTCCCCGGCCCTCGGTCCTCGAGAGGCTAGGGTTCCTATCCCGGCCTAAATTTTTCCCTCGTTTCCCAAAATACCCCTAACATGAATTTTTTCCTGTTTTAGGTGTTTTAGTTTTTTATGGTCAGTTTACTATTCCTTTTTGGGTTGGTTTTCCATTTCTAACCCTAATTCACCGAGGGGTCTCAGTTTCCTTCCCGAGTCCAATATTTTTACCCCTCGTTTCCCAAAATACCCTTAAGCTGATTTTAGAAATTTCGGCAGTATTTCCGCTTATATTTTAAGATTTCTCGGCGTTAGGTACGCCTCAGAAATTTTGTACCTACCACGTACTATACCAAAGGCCTATTTTATACAAAGTTTTCAAACATTGTATAAAAATTTTCCACATGATTCAATATTCAGAAACCAACACAAACCACAACATTTTTCTTTCAAACTAGCCTCGGTTTACTAGTTAATCACACCCAAATAATTTTTCATCACATCACATCGTTCTTAGGTTTTTTTAATGTACAAAACAACATCAAAAACCTAACAAAACATGCATTCTAACCCTAACATAGCATGGATTTTTATGCATAAACACATAGAAAATTTTATTTTCTTGCTTAGGGTTTTTATCAACACTCTTCAACATTAAAAATTTTTCATTTCTTAATGTTCATGCCCACGGTTTTAGCAAGAAAATTGCATCAAAATTTTCTTGTTTCCTTATTCCAATTCATGCTTAATTCAACACATAAATAGATGAAAATAAACACTAAATCAAAACTTCAAAACTCATGCATTTTTCACACCATTGAAGCCACGGTTTTTCAATGGAAACATGCAAAATTTTTGCTTGTTTCCAAACCGTAATTCATGCTTTAAATACTACAACATCAAACCAATCATATAACCAACAAAACAACAATTTTTTTCATTGTTTTTCAACACTCCAAGCCCACGGATTTTCTATGGAAAATCAAGGAAAAATGCTTCAATTTAGAAGCTCACCTTAACTAATTGTTGGCTTGATGTGAGAAATGCAATGCAAGCTTAATTTGGTGTGAATTTTAGAACAAATTTTTGGTTTAAGGGAGAAGAAAGCTGACATTTTTTGGGCTGAAGAAAAGGCAAGAGTTTGGCTGATTTTTGTTTTATTTTTTTGATTGAATTTTGATGCCTATTTATAGGCAAAAACCAAGGGCTTGTTTGTAATTTTTTCCCAACAATTTCCTAATTGTTCAAGAACTAAAAAGTAAGGATTTTGGGGCAAAAATCAAATTTTTTTCTTCTTCCTTTCCAAGTGGCCAAATGGCCTTTTTCCAAAATTAAAAAAAAAAAAGATTTCAAATGGCTTTATGGCAAGATCATGACCTTTGATCAAAATTTGGGACAATCCTAGCCATACACCTTTCACTTTTACTTTCCAAACTAAGTAAACTAAAATAGACTGATGACATCATCTTGATGATGTAATTCGACTATTCATATTAATTTAATTATTAATTCGTGGTCAATTTTTGACTGTAATCCGATCCGAACGAAATTTCACCGAAATCGCGTAGGCGGGTTCTAGGCGCCTCCAGTGCGATCGGTTTGTCTTATTTTGCTTCTGTTTGATCAGAATTCTCTACCATAAATTCCTATCATTTTCGTGCATCTCAATGCATTTTCTAGGGTTTTCGGTTCTGATTTCGAACCGTCTCACCCAATTATGTCCGGTAAGATTTTCCATCTCCGAACTCACACATTTTAACACTGCTAGAACATTTTTATACTATTTACAATAATATTAAAACATAACTTTTTCATATTTTATTCATTAAAATTGTTATATACATACAATTTTAACGTACTCTGAGAATCCAAAATTCCTAGTTTTCACAACAGCCCTGCTTCACGCTCCTCTATACAATGCCGCCTCCTCCGAGCAAGAACACTGATCCTGTTGTCAATTTCCTCGAATACTTGTAAGTCTGGAAGTGTGAGTCTATGTATCCTATGGGTGTTAGGTCCCCTCCAAAAAATACACCAGCAAATAATCCCTCGTTCTCTTAAGATACTTGAGTATATGCTTTACTGCTTGCCAGTGCTTGGTTCCAGGATTCGCTTGATATCGACTCACCATACCTACTGCAAAAGATATGTCTAGGCGAGTGCAAAGCATAGCGTACATAAGGCTACCCACAGCGGATGCATAAGGGACCTTACTCATACGTTCTCTTTCTTCCGATGTCTTTGGACAGTCATCCAATGAAAGAGTTAGACTGACAATAGAAGGTTGTGAACCTTTCATTGCCTCTTACATTGCATATTTGTCAATTATTTTATCCATGTATGAAGCTTGGGATAATATTATCATTTTGTTCTTTTGATCTCTGAAGAGATGAATACCTAGAACATAATTAGCTTCTCCCAAGTCCTTCATTTCAAACTGTTGGTGTAACCAAAGCTTGACCGATAATAAGTTCCCTACATCATTCCCAATGAGTAGTATATCACCAACATAGAGTATCAGAAAGACCACTTTTCCATCCTTAATACATTTATAAACACAGGGTTCATCAACTTTCTGCTCAAAATCGAAAGTCTTGATTGGTTGATCAAATCTCTGATTCTATGAGCGGGATGCTTGCTTTAATCCATAAATGGATCTAAGCAACTTGCAGACTTTTCTTTCTTGGCCTTTCGCTATGAACCCTTCGGGCTGTATCATGTGGATACACTCCTCAAGATGGCTATTCAAGAATGTTGTCTTGACGTCCATTTGCCAGATCTCGTAATCAAGAGCCGTAGCAATGGACAGAAGAATACAGATAGACTTCAGTATAGCAACAAGCGAAAAGGTTTCATCGTAATCGATTCCAGCCTTTTGCATTTACCCCTTTACAACCAGCCTAGCTTTGAAAGTTTTCACTCTCCCTTCCACATCCTTCTTTCTTTTGTAGACCCATTTGCATCAAATGGGTTTTATGCTATCTGGCAAATCTACAAGTTCCCAAATAGAGTTGGATTTCATAGAATCCATCTCATTGTTCATAGCCTATTTCCAAGATTTAGAATCAATATCATTTATAGCTTCATCATAGGTGACCGAATCATCCTCATGCTCATGAGCCTTAGGCTGGTATACCTCAGCATCATACATGAAGAAATTAGGTTTCTTCGAAACCCTCCCACTATGACGAGGCACCCTAAATTGTTGATCGTCTGCAGGTCTTTCACCGGAACTTGGACTTGCGTCCAAGACCGAAACCTGTGGAGTTGTTCTTTCACTAGATAACTCCTCTAGCACCACTTTGCTTCGAGACTTAATGTCATTCATGTGACTTTCCTCCAAGAATGTCACATGGGTTGAAACAATGACTTTTTGTTCCTTCGGGTTATAGAACAGACCTCCCTTAGTTCCCTTTGGATACCCTACAAACATGCACAATTCTGATCTTGGTTCCAACTTCTTTGTATTCCCATCTAGTACATGCGCTGGGTAGCCTCATCTCATATGTCCAAGGGAGGGCTTCCTGCCACGCCACAATTCATACGGAGTCCTAGGAATTGATTTGCTTAGAACCTGATTTAGAATATAGCACGCCGTTTGCAAAGTATATGCCCAAAATGATAACGGCAACGTAATAACTCATCATGCATCGTACCATATCCAACAGGGTCCTGTTTCTCCTTTCGGCTACACCATTCTGTTGTGGAGTACTAGATGCAGTCAATTGGGATAATATCCTCTTCTCTACAAGATGTCTTAGAAATTCGTCGGAGAGGTATTCGCCACCTCGATCAGATCAAAGTGTCTTTATGGATTTATCCAATTGCTTTTCCACTTCCGCACAATACTCTTTGAACTTGTCAAAGGTTTCGCTCTTGCAGTGCATCAGATACACATATCCATACCTCGAGTAATCGTCTATAAAGGAGACATAATACTCAAACCCTCCTCGTGCTGTGACGTTCATGGGGCCATATACGTCAGTATGCACAATTTCTTAGAGCTCCTGAGCCCTTGTACCTTTAGGTCCAAAAGACCTCTTAGTCATCTTTCCCTCTAGACAAGACTCACATTGAGGAAGACGTACCTCCTCCAAAGATTCTAGAGGACGGTCTCTCACCAATCTTTGAATCCTATTCTGATTAATATGACCAAGTCTAAAATGCCAAAGATACGTTTTGTTAGAGTGAGAAACTTTCAACCTTTTAGAGTTATCTATTAATTCGGTGTCAAGCAGTGAGTACATCTTTGGTTTGATCAAATATAGGTTTACATCTATCCATCCAGAACAGATAAAAGACTTATTTCTATGAATATCAACTCTTTTACTAAAAGAAACTGAATAAGAATCCTTTATTAAACAAGCTACCGATATAAGGTTCCTCCTAAAATTAGGAACATAAAAATAGTCTTTCAATAAAATAAACCTATATTGATCAAAGTAAAGGTAAATATCTCCCACTGCCTCAGCCACCATCAAGCTACCATCTCCAATCCGCAACGAGAGGCTCCTATCATGTAGACTTCTCGTTTCCACGAACCCTTGCATAGAAACACAAACATGATTAGTGGCACCCGAATCAATGACTTAAGTGTCTTTTGATTCTTCCACCAAACATGCTTCTAAGTAGTGAAGTTCCTTACCTTCCTTGCCCTTGGCGGCTAGGAATTCCCGGCAAGCCTTCTTCAAGTGACCTACCTTCCTACAGCAGAAGCACTTGGGCTTTTTAGGGTCCCTAGACTGCTTGTTCTTCTTCTTTTTCTTACCATCCGAGACAAGAGGATTAGAAGAACTAGAAGCCGCTTGCTTCTGATTTGGCCTCTTCCTCTTCCGTGAGGGTTTGGAAGATTCTGTCAAATTGGCCTCTCCTTTGAGTTGGACCGAATCCCCATCCCTGATCATCCACTCATAAGCTTGGAGTTGCTTCATAAGCTCGGTTAGTCCTAACTCGCTTGTCGTTAGATTGTATGCGGCCTTACACCCCACAAAATCTTTAGACAGAGTTTTGAACACCATCTTGATCTGGGTGTTGTAGTCCAATTCAGCACCGTTCTCGGCAGCCTCAGTGAAGAATCCCATTAGAGTGATCATATGGTCCTTCATCAGTGTACCCGCCTTCTGCTTAGAGTTCATAATGCTGGTTATAGGGGACTGTCGAGCCAATTTTTCTTGGCCTTCGAACATGTCCTCCAGATTGTCCATGATCTCCCAAGCAACCTGATAAGCCTCATGCTGCTTTTGTAAAGCACTTGTCATGCTAGCCAGTATGTAGCACCGAGCTATCTCATTGGATTCTCTCCAACGAGTATAGGCAACCTAGATATCCTCAAGTGGTGTGTTAGGTTTGGGCCTAGGTGGGCATGGTTCGTCCAGTATGAACTTGTGTTTCTCGCAGCTAAGAACTATTAATAGATTTCTTTTCCAATCTTTATAATTATCGCCATTCAACTTATTTTCAGTAAGTATCGAAATGAGGGCTGTCGGTGTCATTTTGAACTGAAATAAAATTATACTAGACATCATTACAAAGCCCAAGCAAATATACAGATAATTTAGCAAATAAAACATACAAGTATGCTCCTACATGAAACTTGAAAAACATGTAGCATTGCAATGGTAATTCTCAACACCTATTGCCCCAAGCCACCGAGGGGTGGTCATGAAAACAAATAGCCGGAACATGGACCCCGTCCAATTAATATATGTTGCCTTAAATCCTCCAAGGTTAAGACATATATTAATAATCGCTTATTTGGCCACCAGTTTAGTTAATAGAGCTTCTAGGGAAGGTTAATAACTAAACGAGTCTTGAGTGTATAACCATTGTTTACGTAGCCCGATCCACGTCCTACCAAGCCACCGAGGGGTGGTCACGAATAGGATCATACCCGAACACGTTTTCCACATAGGAGATCCAATCTAGTATACCGGCGGCGGTAAACACCTACCGAGGGGTGTGGTCAGGGCAGAACTGACGCAAGGCGTTACCATGCTTTCACATATGGATCAACAATGGAGGCCGTGGGTTTTGTTTGAAACCCTCTCCCACTCAATATTTTGAAAAACATGCAAGTTTTGACAAATTATGTATGATCAATATAGTATGAGCGGCACTCACCTATTCTATATGACATGTTATCAAATATGCATATAAAACATCCATCAATACATATTTATACATCCATGACATATCACAGAAAAAATAATTGACATAATTAACAAGCCATGGTTCTATCCTAGAACAAAGAAAATAAAGATTACAAAATTCCATCCAAAGCATTCTTTGGTTCTTGAATTTTGTTCCGTCTTCTTGTATCCATCTTTATGTAGCCTCTCCATTTTTTTCTCATCCCAAGAATCATTTAAAATTTAAATCTCCAAAAATTTAAATTTCAAATTCAAATTCCAAATTCGAATTTAAAATTTAAATTTCAAATTAAAACTTTAAACAATTTTAAACATCATGTGTAATAATATGTAATTTCAAAAATTTCAAATTTTCAATTACATATTTTTAAACATGATTTAAAAATTAAATCTCAAATTTAAAAATCAAAATTTTTGATTTTTCAACCGTCGCCTGTAGGATAATTAATCGATAAAAAAAGTATCAGAGTGGCGCAGCGGAACAATAAAAATTTTTAGATCGTTAAATATCTCATGATGCCATATACAATAAACCAACAACAATTAAAACTCATACCTCAAGGACGCCAATCTTGCAGGAGGAGAATGACCGGAGGCTTCAACCAACTAGCCTTCTCTACTATTCTCCAATTCCCGAATGGCTGAGTGTGTGGGCACTCTGAACCTCGATCGGTATGCTAGCACTGCTAGTCTTCTTCCGGCCACCCAGATCTCTAAAGAACTTATTGTCACGATGAGCTGTGCAACAATAAGCCTGCATATCTGAGAATCTGTGGTATGAGAGAACTGGAGTGGCAGGACCTCTATTTATAGACCTGCATGAGGTGATTCTGTGAATTCGAATTGGATTAGGAAAAGATATTCTCCCTTATCCATAACCATAAAATCTGAATTTTTCATGGGAAAATCCCAACAATAAAATTCGATTTTTTTTTAGGATAAATCCAATCCAAATCTAAACAAGATTTTAGCTAGAATTTTATCTCCCTTTTTCAACCAAAAAATCCGAAATTCCAAGGAGAAAATCTCCTCAAAAAATTCGGCTACTTTTAGGATAAGGGAGAATCAAAATTCCACTAGGATTTTCAAGCTTGAATCTTATCTCAATCTTATCCAAAATAACCGAATTTTCCTAGGAGATTTCCTCCATAATTTCGGCCACTTTTCAGGGAAGGAGAGAATCCAAATTCAACTAGGATTGAACTTGAATTTTTCCCTTGAACCTTATCCACAAAAACCGAAATTCCATTGAGGATTATCCTCAAAATTTCATCCATAATTTGTTAGGATTTGTATTCAAAATTCAAGTAGGATTCTAACAAGATTATCCTCTCCAAATCCAACTCAAATTCGAATTTCAAACCTTGTGGATTTTCCACAACAAATTCGAATCCCACTTGGACTGTGATTCAAAATTTGAATTTCAAATTTCAAATTCGAATTTCAAATTCAAATTTCAAATTTCAAATTTCAAATTTCAAATTTAAATTTCAAATTCAAATTTCAAATTCAAATTTCAAATTCAAATTTAAAATTTAAAATTTCAAAATTTAAATTTCAAATTTCAAAATTCAAATTTCAAAATCCACAAAACGGTTGTGTTTCAAATTCTTGTTCTCATGGATAATTTTCTACAACTCCAATCCAATCTCAAATAAAATCATGGCAACTTTATTTGGAGTTCGAATAATTGTGTACTCTATTATCCAAAACAAAATCTGAATCCAACCGGAGAGAATCTTGTCTACCATCCTAATCCTGTGTCATCACCATCTATGCATAATAAACCAGCCAATAGCATACACAAATCAATTTGCCAAACGTTAAGGAATTATGTGGAGCTAGTAGAGGGACTGATTGGACATATATAATCGGGCTCCCGCAAATCCCTATGATCATCATTCTTTACTGAGCAACTCAATCATATGATCACTAATTTCAGAGTCACACCACTATAAACCTGAAACTGAACTCCCAATTACATACCGTATTACGCAAGCCTGTGACGAGCTACTATCCAATGACCTTGTCATATATGCAAAACCCTCATATGATATCCATGATCAGCCTTAGGTCAAAGTCCGTTTAATCCTACTGATCAGGCTATCTTAAAATTCCATTATACTACCGAATAAAGAAAATGATTATTCACCATATGTGAATAAGAAGTCATCCGCCCAGTAGACGACCCAAGGCCTTCTCCATTTTCACATTCAGTATAATGCCTTTAAGAGGATACCTTTAACTCCTTAGAGCTATGATTCCGATATCTGCAAACAAACCCTTCATCGTATACAAGTCATGCACCCAACAAACCGGTCTATAAGCTTACTACCTCTGAGACGCTTTAGCCATTGGAACATCAAAATACACAAGTCATATACATAAAGTAGTTCATTTACTCAGGATTAAGGTTATTGCACAATGAACGTCAAAAGTAGGTTGATCCACTCATAGCGGACTAGGTAGATCAATCACGCTTTAGTCCCGGTCTAATATGTCACCACCAAGTAACATATCTATGTCTCTACTTGGGAGTCCAGCTCCAGACAGTCAAGACAAACCGTCTCCTCTAAGGCTTTAGACAACACAATAGTCTTAACGTGAGTTAGATGCTCGGTCTAACCCCATAGACTACAGACCATAGTTTAGACCGCTAACTTTAGAACATTGTCTTCTTGCATACAAAAGTCCATTGTATGCAATGTTCTAATAGTTTTAACACAAGCAGTCAGTGAGCCATATTTGCTTACATTTACTTTAACATGTAAATAAGATGAGGACAGACAGCAATGTAATGAATAACCTCTATATATAATTTTATTATCCAGTTCAAAATAAATACATCAAAATGTCTCTAATGCTTAGGGCATTTCCTAACAATCTCCCACTTGCCCTAACCCAGTAGATGTGCCATGTTACGCATCCCCATCACCTCTACATGCCTCTCAAAGCTTCTAGCCACCAAAGTCTTAGTAAAGGGATCGGCGATGTTGTCCTCGGACGCGATCTTACATACATCCACTTGTCCTGTCTCCACATGCCCTCTAATAATACGATATCTCCGATCGATGTGCTTGGTCCTCTTGTGGTGCCGAGATTCCCTTGTGTTGGCAATAGCCCCTGTATTATCACAGTAAAGTGTGATAGGCTTGTCAACACCCGGAATGACCTCAAGGTCACTGAAGAACTTGCGGAGCCAAACCGCTTCTTTAGATGCCTCAGCCGCAGCCACATACTCGGCCTCCATAGTAGAGTCAGCTGTGTAGCCCTACTTCACGCTCCTCCACACAATGGCGCCTCCTCCGAGTAAAAACACTGATCCAGATGTTGATTTCCTCGACTCCTTACAAGTCTGGAAGTCTGAGTCCGTGTATCCTACGGGTGTTAGGTCCCCTCTAAAATACACCAGCATATAATCCCTCGTTCTCTTAAGATACTTGAGTATATGCTTTACAGTTTGCCAGTGCTTGGTTTCAGGATTTGCCTGATATCGACTCACCATACCTACTGCAAAACATATACCCGGGCGAGTGCAAAGCATAGCGTACATAAGGCTACCCACAGCGGATGCATAAGGGACCTTACTCATACGCTCTCTTTCTTCCGATGTCTTGGGACAGTCATCCAATGAAAGTGTTAGACCAGCAATGGAAGGTTGTGAGCCTTTCTTTGCCTCTTGTATTGCATATTTGTCAATTATTTTATCTATGTATGAAGCTTGGGATAACGCTATCATTTTGTTCTTTTGATCTCTGAAGAGACGAATGCCTAGAACATAATTAGCTTCTCCCAAGTCCTTCATGTCAAACTGTTGGTGTAACCAAAGCTTGACCGATGATAAGTTCCCTACATCATTCCCAATGAGTAGTATATCATCGACATAGAGTATCAGAAAGACCACTTTTCCATCCTTAATACGTTTATAAACAAAAGGTTCATCAACGTTCTGCTCAAAACCAAATGTCTTAATCGCTTGATCAAACCTCTGGTTCCATGAGCGGGATGCCTGCTTTAATGCATAAATGGATCTAAGCAACTTACAGACTTTCCTTTCTTGGCCTTTCGCTACGAACCCTTCGGGATGTATCATACAGATACACTCTTCAAGATGGCCATTCAAGAATGCCGTGTGACAACCGGGAAATTCAGGCAGTTCTCGGATGAAAATGTACAATTGTATGTATATTACAATTTGTACTATTTAAAGAGTGAAATAAATGTATTTATATTGTTCAGAATATATGAAAATGTTCTAACAATACTGACGAGTAAGAATTCAGTGTTGGAAAAATTCACTGAGTTGAAACGGGTGAAACGGTGCCAAAATCGGCATTGAAAACCCTAACCGAGCCAATAAAAGACGGTAAAATTCCGGGATTGATTTTGATCAAACGGAAGCAGATTAAATTGATCCGACTGCGCAGGAGACCTCAGGAACACGCCGGGACGATTTTAGGAAAATTTCGGCTCGAACCGGCATTGGTCAAAAAGTAGTCGAATTAATGTGAATAGTAAAAGTCAAAGTTAACTTTCACTTTTGCATTTATGACATCATAAATCAAGATTATTAAAGGAAAGAAATAAGGTGGTTGGTGGCATTAAAGGCTAGGATTTAATCACCTTTTGATCTAAAGGCCAAGATTTGGCCAAAAATTACCATTTTTAATATTTGAAAATTATGGAAAGAAATGGTGTGAAAGGTGTTGAAATTTGATTGGTTTAGAGCCAAATTAATTGGCTTTTGGTTTGCATAAGTCGGTCACTTTGTAACAAAAGGGCCGAGACATTTTTTCAAAGCAAAACCAAAGAGAAAAATTTCTAAGGTTTCTTCTATGGTGTCTACGTGAGGGACCAAAGGGAAGCCAAGATTTTCTTCAACTTTTCTTCACAAAAAAGAGTGTCAAAGTGTTCCTTCAAGACAAAGGAAGCATTAGACCAAGGTAACTCCCTTTTTCACAAAATTTTTCATGGGTTTTCTTCACAAAATCCGTGGGTGAATAGTGATAGAAAGATGGAAAAAATTTAGGTTGCTTTTCATGGATTTGATGTTGGGTTTTGTTAAGGATGAAATAAGTAAGAAAACCATGCAAATTGTGTAAAGAAAAACCGAAATTTTGTTGGTTTTTCAAGGGAAAATCCGTGGGTTACCTTGAGTAACCAATGAGAAAAGTTTGTGGTTTAATTTCTAATTTGCTTCCAAGTTTAATTTTGTGAAGAATAAAGCTTGTATTTCATTATGAAAAGCTTGAAAAAAATTTTTGGTATGAATTACATAATGTGGCCGTGAGTTCCCTAAGGGTTTGGAAGAAAAATTTGCATGCTTTTATGTGATGTTTGGTTAATTTAAATCATGCAAATTAATGTGTAAATGGTGGCAATGTGATTGAAAGAATGAAACAAAATTTTTGGCATGTTTTCATTCTTTGGCCGTGGGCTATACAAGGGTAAAAACCCTAGGAAGTTTGGTTGAAAATGCAAAGAAAATGGGCTTGAAAATGTGTTAAAAACGTGACATTTGAATGGCCTAAAGTGTGGTGAAAGTTTGACAAAATTTGGTTTGGTTTGGTTGTGAAAACCGAAACCAAATTAAGGGTAAATTGTGAAAAAAAATTTTGTTATGTGGGTGATAATGTGAAATTGGGAAATTGTGGGCTTTTATGTAAAAGTTTGGAAAACTTTTACATAAAATAGGCTTGTGGTATAGTTCGTGGCAGGTACATATGGTTCGAGGCGTACCTAACGCCGGAAGCCTTAAAATTACGCCGAAATGCTGCCGAAATTTCGAAAACGGCATTCGGGGTAAAATAGGAATTTAAAATAAAAGTTAGGGCCGGGACGGAAACCCGAGTCCCTAACGGAAAAATTGAATAAGGAAAAATTTAAGGGGTGGTTCGTGAATAGTAACCCGTCCCCTTGAAAATGAAAAAACGTGAGTGAGATTGAAAAACCGACCCCGAGGGGGGGGCGTTTTTGGAAATAAAATAAAGGTCCGATTCGGGAACGGAAAACCTGAGCCTCGGAGACCTAGGTCGGAAGAGTTTAGATGAACGTTTTAAATACTAGTGAAACGTCCATTTGAGACTCCGAAACGATAGAAAATCGCTAAACCGACGTAAGGGTCGGAATAGTGCTTCCCGAGGGCCGGGAAAGCAAAAAGTGGAAATAAAATAGAAACGAACCCGGTAATGATTAGAAAAGAGTCAGAAAAGTTCCTGAGAGCCAAAAATGCAGTCTGGATCAATAAAATTCCGTCAGGGGCAAAACTGTAATTTTGCCAAAATATTAGGGTAAAATCGTAATTTTGCAAAAGTTGGGGGAAAATGGTGAAAATAATAAATAAAACCTAAAAAGTTATAAATAGGTTTTATTTAAGCTTTTTAATGAAAAATAAAAGCTATAAATGGGAAAGAAATTAACAGACATAGTTTTGTCTGTAGGATCCCAAAATCGGCCTACAAGGAAGGCGATTCAAGATCCAAGAGAGAGAAAGGAAACAGTCTGATAAGGTAAGTTCAGACATTTACCTGTCTGCAACATATAGCAAAATTGTGCTAACTTTAATGTACTAACTATAAGTTAGGTACATATGTGCTACGGGCACTATGATAGAATAGAGAGAGAGACGAAATGTGCTACGGGCACTATAAGAATGGGACACATGGTTAATTGTGCTTCGGGCACTAGAGCGAGGTTAATAAAACTCACTCACCTAAAATTAAAATGTGAACCATTCCTAACCACGGGACAATGTGAAGTCACCGGGTTAGAAGGTTAAAAAGTCGGTAATGAAACCACTTTCTGGCGTACCAGCCTTCCGTACAGGGAGGTACTTTTGCCTTCGGGGCTATGAGATAAGGCTGTGGAGGTCAGCACTGATGTACCGCTCCCAGTTATGTACTATTTTGCCTTCGGGGCTATGAGATTAAGGCTGTGGAGGTCAGCACTAATGTACCGCTCCCAGTCATGCGCACTTAAATGGTACTGCCAACCTGAGCTCAAAACCATAACGTAAATAAAGATAATGACCTAAAACTGAAACTGTGCCATAATTGAGCATAAGACAGTTTAGTGAGAGCACTAACATCGCTGTAGATGTACTAGTGTGATACAGTGGTGTGGTCAACTTTACTATTCACGTATGAATAGTGGTCAAAGTTACTATTTACGTATGAATAGTGGTCAACGACTATTCATAATGAATAGTACTATTCATAGAAATTTTATTTCTTGCATGTTTGAACTTACTGAGCCTGTAGCTCATCATTTTTGCTAATGTTGTAGGTAAGCGACCAGCTCAGTAGCTTGTTTGACTGGATGGCGTACGGGATGGCGCGTGTCAAATGGGATAACTGGGCGAGAGATATGGTACTGCCAGAGTCTTCCCGCTGAGCGTTAAAGTGAAGGGAAAAAAAAAGGGAAAACAGTTCTTTTGTAATTATATATATATTTTACAAAAGTACTGTATTATTTATATTACTTTGTACTTATCAACAAAGTAAATAGTGGAAGAAGATTTTATATGATGTTTAAAGAAAAAAAAAATTTTCCCTAAAAAACGACATGATTTTAAAAGAGAGTGAGATAAGCCGGTGACCCACGAGAGTACAATCTATCGCAGTTAGCGATAAGCTCAACTGTAATAGTATTGTATGATCTCTACGAGGGTTGGGACGCCACAGTTGGTATGAGAGCAAGGTCTGAGATTGGTTTAGTTTATAATACCAACTGCTGCCACAGTTGGTATATCAGAGCAAGGTTTGCGACTGATTTGGTTTTAAATACCAACTGCCGTCACAGTTGGTATATCAGAGCAGTGTGACCATATCCCGATTTGACACTTTGCGCATCCTGCACTGCTATCCAAGTAAGTAGTTTACTTAAGTTCAGTTAATTATTTTCTTATGTGAAAATAATTATCTTATAGGTAGCACGATGACCAGACCTCCATATGTGAGACCACAGCTACCACGACCGAGAGGGGTATTACGGGTATGGACGAGACCTATTGTGAGGCCGCCCATTTCCCAAAGGCCGGTAGTTAGACCCCCGGTACCCGAGAGACCTCCCGTACCAGTACCAACACCAGTGCCAGCGCCATTAGAGATAGTACAGCCACGACCGATAGTTCATCCACCGGTAGTAGTGGACATTCCAGTTGTTGGTGGACGCCAACATATTGGGGTGAGAGTGTCGGCATGGGCAGTACAGGCATTTAGGGCCAGCAGTCCTCCTATGTTCGACGGTGGACGACAGTCGATGGAGACTAAGGACTGGCTTCATGCCATAGAGAGGATCATGGTGATATGTGACATCGATCGAGATATGTGGATCCAGTTGGATGTCAGTATGTTTCAGGGAGACGCTCGAGTGTTCTGGCAATATTGCGACCAGGAGATTTTATTGGGATTCAGTTAGGCTGAGTTCTGTCAGCGGTTGGCTGATCAGTTTCAACCTAGGGATCCAGCACCTGCTCCAGCACCTCCAGAGAGACGAGAGGC
Organism: Antiaris toxicaria; assembly: GCA_035233585.1. Lineage (NCBI taxonomy): Eukaryota > Viridiplantae > Streptophyta > Magnoliopsida > Rosales > Moraceae > Antiaris > Antiaris toxicaria. The sequence goes on from CP141153.1 coordinate 62,633,728, forward strand.
TGATGCACCTGCGTACCCTGGATTCGATGAGGTCAGGGATTACATTCTCCAGACCGAGAGGATGGTCATGCTGTCTGGTGAGACAGTGATGTCTTATGCAGCACGGTTTGAGGAGACCATTCGGAGGAGATGTCCGTTGCCTAACCTCACGGAAGCAAACTGCTGTGAGCTGTTTTGGAAAGGCTTATCCTTGGAGCTGAGACCGAGGGTGATCAAGCCGTTTCCTCCGACGCTCCAAGAGTTTGTGGTAACGATCAGGGTGATCGAGAGAGAGATTCTGATCGAGCATCTGACGCAGAGTCGACGAGAGACGCTGGGTCAAGATGAGATGTTTGCACGCATATTCGGGCCGAGAAGAATGATGAATGATCATGAGGCCGGACCGTCTAGACCACGAGGTGATGACTCAGGACAGGGAACATTACCTAGGGGTGGTGAGACTCAGATGAGTCAGATGACGATGAGGATCCAGAAGAATATCCTCTAGTCCCAGATGTAGGGAACGAGTGATCAGTAGATGTGTATATGCACATAAGTAGCTTAGAGAGAAAAGCTCTTTTGTATAGACTTGTGGCCATTTTGTATAAACGGCCGATGTATATATGACTGGTGATGCCTATGTATGACATATAAATGTTTTGCTATGAATGAAATACCAAAATGATTATATGTTGTACGATGATGTGTTACGATGATGTGGCTTTACATTACCCTAAATTTCGTAAATTGCTATAATTTTACGAATGCGGTTATGGAAAAGCTAACGGTGAATTATTGTGCCATAATAGGACAATAGCCAAGATGGTGGATTTGAGAAATCGACCAGGGGACGAGAGCGACGTCCTGATATTATGGAGAGACTGGATCAGATACAAGCTCTGTTGGAAGCTCAGATGCAAGAAAATGCGAATCTGAGGCGACGGGTAGAGGAGCTAGAACAGAGACCAGGCTTTGAGGGTACCCAAGTAGAACAACAAGCTGAGGTAGATTCGGTTATTCCTCCAGCTGCAGTACATGAGAGAGCTCCTGAACTACAACCAGTATTGAATTTGGAACCCCTCTATGAAAGATTCAGGCGCATGAGACCGCCAGAATTTGAAGGGTCTACAAATCCCTTAGAGGCTGAAGACTGGTTGTCGTCATTACAAGTGATCATGGAGTTCATGAACCTAACCGACCGAGAGAAGGTTGCATGTGCATCTTTTGTGCTGAAAAAAGATGCTCGGTTTTGGTGGGACACCGTGCGAATGAGAAGAGACGTGTCTACCATGAGTTGGGCGGAATTTCTGGAAGAATTTAACCAGAAATATTACGACCCTGCATCTCTGAGACAGCAACAGAAAGAATTCTCAGAGCTGACACAAGGGAACATGTAGGTAAGCGAAGTCTGCCGAAAGTTCGACCAGTTATCCCGTCTATGTCCCTATGTGGTCCCTACTGAGAGGGAAAAGATACAGAAAATGATCGGGATGTTCAGGCCGGAAATTACTGCGTTAGTAGACACTGGACTAGTACCACCTACTTCTGTAGCAGACTGTGTGAGTCGGGCCATTAGAGCTGAGTTTCATGTAGCCCGACAGAAAGAGGAAAGAGAGAAACACTAGGAGGCTAAAAAGAAGGAGAGGGCTTTGGCGAAGTCTACGCAAGTTGGTCAATCGAGCAAGCCTAGTCAGAATGCAAAACCAAGCCAGGGCAACAATCAAGGATCCCAGCAAAATAAGAGAAAAGGGAATTTTTCTGGGAATCGCCAGGGTAATAATCGAAACCAGCAGCGGAGAACAGCTGGTAATGCAGAGTCTAATGTGCAAAACTGCCCTACATGCGGGAAGAGACATTCTGGGCAATGCAGATTTGGGCCACTTGTTTGCTACGAATGTGGAAAGGAAGGCCATTACGCCAGGAACTGTCCAAATAGGTAGGGTGGACAAGGCACTTCCCAACCGCACCAGACACGCCCACAAGCTCATTTCCTTCAAGCCAGAGTGGAAGAGTCACCAGTGAGGCCGCAACGCCAGGAGCGTATACCACGTGCTGAGGCTCGTGTGATGGCCTACAGCAAGGAAGACGCAGAGGCAGGAACATCAAACGTGGTGATAGGTCAGCTTCCTGTCGCTAGTCATGTAGCCTCTGTACTATTCGATTCCGGTGCTACGCATTCATTTGTTTCCTATGCATTTGCTGACAAGATAGGACTTCCTAAGGATAATATGGGAAGGGTATTTAAGACAGCTTTACCTTCTGGGGAAGTATTGTTGTCCAGTTACTGGTTACCCTATGTACCAGTATATGTGGCAAATAGGGAACTATATGCTGAGTTGATCGTAATGGAGATCATGGATTACGATGTGATTTTAGGCATGGATTTCCTAGGGAAATACCGAGCTACGATCGACTGCCGAAATCGAAAGATAGTTTTCCAACCCGAGGAAGAAGAGAGTTTCAAGTATGTTGATACTTCTCGAAGACCCAGGAAGATGATCATCAGTTCGCTGAGAGCCAGCAAGCTGATAGCCAGTGGTTGCGTGGGATATCTGGCATATGTGGTGGATACTGCAGAGGAATAGAAGCTTCAAGCTGAAGATGTTCCTGTGGTTAATGAGTTTCTTGACGTATTTCCGGAAGAGTTACCAGGGATACCTCCAGAGAGAGAAATCTCGTTTGAAATTGAGTTGATGCCTGGAACAGCACCCATTTCCAAAGCACCATACCGCATGGCTCCAGTGAAGTTGAAGGAGCTGCAGGAGCAATTAAAGGAGCTTTTGGATAAGGGATTCATCAGGCTGAGTTTTTCTCCATGGGGTGCACCTGTGTTATTCGTCAAGAAAAAGGATGGAACATTCCGACTGTGCATTGATTACCGGGAGTTGAATAAGGTTACGATCAAAAATAGGTATCCGTTACCTAGAATTGATGACCTATTCGACCAGTTAAAAGGCGCAGCGGTATTTTCCAAGATCGACTTACGATCAGGATATCACCAGCTGAGAATCAAAGAGAGTGATATTCCTAAGACGGCGTTTAGGACTCGTTATGGTCACTACGAGTTTCTTGTGATGCCATTTGGATTAACAAATGCGCCAGCAGCGTTCATGGATTTGATGAACAGAATTTTTAAAGAGTATTTGGATAAGTTTGTCATTGTATTCATTGATGACATTCTTATATACTCGAAGACTCATGAGGAGCACAAGAAACATCTGAGGATCGTGCTGAATACGATACGGAAGCATCAACTGTATGCCAAATTCTCAAAATGTGAATTTTGGCTGGACAGAGTACATTTCCTCGGACATGTTGTATCCCAGGAAGGTATTGCAGTAGATCCGACAAAGGTAGAGGCAATTAACCAGTGGCCTGCACCCAAGAGTGTGACTGAAATACGCAGTTTCTTGGGGTTAGCTGGTTATTATCGGTGATTTGTGGAGGGATTCGCGCGATTAGCTGCACCTCTTACTGCTCTTACACGCAAAGAAAGGAAGTACGAGTGGACTATGGAATGTGAAAGAAGCTTCCAGGAGTTAAAGAGGTGACTGACAAGCGCACCAATCCTTACGCTTCCCACTGAAGGGGAGAAGTTCGTGATCTACAGTGATGCATCGAAAATAGGATTGGGAGCAATCCTGATGCAAGACGGCAAGGTGATTGCCTATGCTTCCCGTCAATTAAAGGAGCATGAAAGGAATTATCCTACGCATGACCTTGAACTTGCTACAGTAGTGTTCGCACTTAAAATTTGGCGACACTATCTCTATGGAGCTCAATGTCAGATTTTCACTGATCCCCAAAGCTTGAAGTATTTCTTCACGCAAAAAGAGCTTAATATGCGACAGAGACGATGGTTGGAACTGGTGAAGGATTATGATTGTGAAATCCTCTACCATCCAGGAAAGGCCAATCGTGTAGCGGATTCTCTAAGCAGGAAGTCTACTATATCGCACCAGCTACCAATAAAAAGGCTTCCGAAGCCATTACAGTAAGAGATAAATTCGTTGAACTTGGAACTGATATCTGGAAGATTAGCTACACTCCAAGTGGAATCATCGCTATTTGAGGATATAAAGAAAGCTCAGAGGCGACATCCAATGATGGCAAATGCTCAAGAAGGAATTTCCAAGGATGGAATAATCCTTTATCAAGGAAGGATAAATGTTCCAGCTGATGAAGAACTTAGAAGACGGATCATGTCAGAAGCCCACGAGACACCCTATTCGGTTCATCCCGGAGCGAGCAAGATGTATCAGGACTTGAAGCTACAGTTCTGGTGGAAAGGGATGAAGAATGATATAGCTAAATTCGTGAGCAGATGCATGACCTGTCAGAGAATCAAAGCGGAACATAAACATCCAGCAGGAAGATTGGAACCACTGGAGATTCCTGAATGGAAATGGGAACACATTACGATGGATTTTGTAGTGGGACTCCCAAAAACCCAAGAAGGTTATGACGCCATTTGGGTTATTGTGGACAGACTGACCAAGACGGCACGGTTCATAGCTATCAAGATGACTTTTTCGCTGGAAAAGTTTGCTCAGCTGTACATAACTCATGTCGTCAGACTACATGGAGTACCAAAATCCATTGTATCAGATCGAGATGCACGGTTCACTTCGAATTTCTGGAAGTGTGTGCAAGAGGCCATGGGTACTGAATTGAGACTCAGTACGGCTTTTCATCCGCAAACAGACGAGCAGTCAGAGCGGACAATTCAGACGTTAGAGGACATGCTTCGAGCTTGCGTTATGGATTTTACGGGAATTTGGAACGAGAAGCTACCATTGATTGAATTCTCGTACAATAATAGTTACCAAGTTTCAATAGGCATGGCACCTTACGAGGCTTTGTATGGACGGAAGTGCAGATCACCATTACATTGGTACGATTTGCGAGAAAAGCAGTTGCATAAGACGGATTTTATGCAAGAGACTTCCGATGCAGTTGCTAGAATTCAGCATCAAATGAACATTGCGCAAAGCCGACAAAAGAGCTACGCAGATAAAAGGCGAAGATCCTTGGAGTTTGATGAAGGAGACTTCGTGTTTCTCAAGATATCGCCTATGAAGGGGATTATGCGTTTCGGTAAGAAGGGAAAACTGAGTCCAAGATACATTGGACCTTATGAAATTATCGAACGCATTGGAAAGGTCGCTTACAGATTAGCACTACCCCCAGAATTGTCGGCAGTGCATAATGTATTTCATGTGTCGATGCTGAGAAAATATATACCAGATCCGTCCCATGTGTTGAAGCATGAGCCTATTCAAATCCACGAGGATTTGACATATGAGGAACAGCCTATTCAAGTACTAGCTCGTGAAGAGAAAGTACTGAGGAATAAGGTAATCCCACTAGTGAAGATTTTGTGGAAAAATCATAACATTGAAGAAGCTACGTGGGAAAGAGAAAACGAGATGAGGGGCGGGACGCCACATGCCGTCTTGACATCCATTTGCCAGATCTCGTAATCGAGAGCCGCAGCAATGGACAGAAGAATACGGATAGACGTCAGCATAGCAACAGGCGAAAAGGTTTCATCGTAATCGATTCCAGCCTTTTGCGTGTACCCCTTTGCAACCAGCCTAGCTTTGAAAGTTTCCACTCTCCCTTCTGCATCCTTCTTTCTTTTGTAGACCCATTTGCATCCAATGAGTTTTATCCCATCCAGCAAATCTACAAGTTCCCAAACAGAGTTAGATTTCATCGAATCCATCTCATTGTTCATAGTCTGTTTCCAAGATTTAGAATCAACATCATTTATAGCTTCATCATAGGTGACCGGATCATCCTCATGCTCATGAGCCTCGGCCTGGTATACCTCAGCATCATACATGAAGAAATTAGGCTTCTTAGAAACCCTCCCACTACGACGAGGCACCCTAAATTGTTAATCGTCTGCAGGTCTTTCACTGGAACTGAGACTTGCGTCCAAGGCCGAAATCTGTAGAGCAGTTCTTTCACTCGATAACTCCTCTAGCACCACTTTGCTTCGAGGTTTAAAGTCATTCATGTGACTTTCCTCCAAGAATGTCACATGGGTTGAGACAATGACTTTTTGTTCCTTCGGGTTATAGAACAAACCTCCTTTAGTTCCTTTTCGATACCCTACAAACATGCACAATTCTGATCTTGGTTCCAACTTTTTTGCATCCCCATCCAGTACATGTGCCGGGCAGCCCCATATTCTCATATGTCCAAGGGAGGGCTTCCTGCCACGCCACAATTCATACGGAGTTCTGGAAATTGATTTGCTCGGAACCTGGTTCAGAATATAGCACGCTGTTTGTAAAGCATATCCCCAAAATGATAATGGCAGCGTTGAATAACTCATCATAGACCGTACCATATCCAATAAGGTCCTGTTTCTCCTTTCGGCTACACCATTCTGTTGTGGAGTACCGAGTGCAATTAATTGGGATAATATCCCGTTCTCTACAAGATGTCCTAGAAATTCATCAGAGAGGTATTCGCCACCTCGATTAGATCGAAGTGTCTTTATGGATTTATCCAATTGCTTTTCCACTTCCGCACGATACTCTTTGAACTTGTCAAAGGTTTCACTCTTGCGGTGCATCAAATACACATATCCATTCCTCGAGTAATCATCTATAAAAGAGACATAATACTCGAACCCTCCTTGTGCTGTGACGTTCATGGGCCATATACGTCAGCATGCACAATTTCTAAGAGCTCTTGAGCCCTTGTACCCTTAGCTCTAAAAGACCTTTTAGTCATCTTACCCTCTAGACAAGACTCACATTGGGGAAAACGTACCTCCTCCAGAGATTCTAAAGGGCCGTCTTTCACCAATCTTTGAATCTTATCCTGATTAATATGACCAAGTCTTAAATGCCAAAGATACGCCTTGTTAGAGTGAGAAACTTTCAACCTTTTAGAGTTATCAATTAATTCAGTGTCAAGCAGTGAGTACATCTTTGGTTTGATCAAATATAGGTTTCCATCCATCCATCCAAATTAGATAAAAGACTTATTTCTGCGAATATCAACTCTTTTACTAAAAGAAACTGAATAAGAATCCTTTATTAAACAAGCTACCGATATAAGGTTCCTCCTAAAATTAGGAACATAAAAACAGTCTTTCAATAAAATAAATCTAAATTGATCAAAATAAAGGTAAAGATCTCCCACTGCTTCAGCAACCACAAAGCTACCATCTCCAGTCCGCAACGAGAGGCTCCTATCATGTAGACTTCTCGTTTCCATGAACCCCTGCATAGAAACACAAACATGATTAGTGGCACTCGAATCAATGACCCAAGTGTCTTTCGATTCTTCCAACAAACACGCTTCCAAGTAATGAAGTTCCTTACTTTCCTTGCCCTTGGTGGCTAGGAATTCCCGGCAAGCCTTCTTGAAGTGACCTACCTTCCCACAATGGAAGCATTTGGACTTTTTAGGGTCCTTCAACTTCTTGTTCTTCTTCTTCTTCTTCCCGTCTGAGACAGGAGGATTAAAAGAACTAGAAGCTACTTGCTTCTTATCTGGCCTCTTCCTCTTCCGTGAGGGATTGGAAGATTCCACCAAATTGGCCTCTCCTTTAGGTCGGACCACATCCTCATCCTTGATCATCCGCTCATAAGCCTGTAGTTGTTTCATGAGCTCGGTTAGTCCTAACTCCTTTGTCACCAGATTGTATACGGCCTTAAACCCCACAAAATCTTTAGACAGAGTCTTGAACACCATCTCGATCTGGGTGTTGTAGTCCAACTCAGCACCATTCTCGACAGCCTCAGCAAAGAATCCCATTAGAGTGATCATATGGTCCTTCACCGTAGTACCCGCCTTTTGCTTAGAGTTCATAATGCTGGTGATAGTGGACTGTCGAGCTAATTTTTCTTGGCCTCTGAACATGTCCTCCAGATTGTCCATGATCTCTCTAGCAACTTGATAAGTCCCATGCTGCTTTCGTAAAGCACTCGTCATGCTAACAAGGATGTAGCATCGAGCTATCTCATTGGATTCTCTCCAACGATTATAGGCAACCGGGACCTCCTCAAGTGGTGTGTCAGGTTTGGGCCCAGGTGGGCATGGTTCGTCCAGTACGAACTTGTGTCTCTCACAGTTGAGAACTATTAACTGATTTCTTTTCCAATCCTTATAATTGTCACCATTCAGTTTATTCTTAGTAAGTATTGAAATGAGGGGTGTCGGTGACATTTTGAACTGAAATAAAATTATACTAGACATCATTACAAAGCCCAAGCAAATATACAGATAATTTAGCAAATAAAACATACAAGTACGTTCCTACATGAAACTTGAAAAACATGTAGCATTGCAACAGTAATTCACAGCACCTATTGCCCCAAGCCACCGAGGGGTGGTCATGAAAACAAATAGCCGGAACATGGACCCCGTCCAATTAATATATGTTACCTTAAATCCTCCAAGGTTAAGACATATATTAATAACCGCTTATTTGGCCACCAGTTTAGTTAACAGAGCTTCTAGGGAAGGTTAATAACTAAACGAGTCTTGAGTGTATAACCATTGTTTACGTAGCCCGATCCATGTCCTACCAAGCCACCGAGGGGTGGTCATGAATAGGATCGTACCCGAACACGTTTTCCACATAGGAGATCCAATCTAGTATACTGGCGGCGGTAAAAACCTATCGAGGGGTGTGGTCAGGGCAGAACTGACGCGAGGCGTTACCATGGTTTCACATATGGATCAACAATGGAGGCTGTGGGTTTTGTTTGAAACCCTCTCCCACTCAATATTTTGAAAAACATGCAAGTTTTGACAAATTATGTATGATCAATATAGTATGAGCGACACTCACCTATCCTATATGACATGTTATCAAATATACATATAAAACATCCATCAATACATATTTATACCTCTATGACATAACACAGAAAAAATAATTGACAGAATAACCAAGCCATGGTTCCATCCTAGAACAAAGAAAATAAAGATTACAAAATTCCATCCAAAGCATTCTTTGGGTCTTGAATTTTGTTCCGTCTTCTTGTATCCATGTTTATGTAGCCTCTCCATTTATTTCTCATCCCAAGAATTATTTAAAATTTAAATCTCCAAAAATTTAAATTTCAAATTCAAATTCCAAATTCGAATTTCAAATTTAAATTTCCAATTCAAATTTTAAACAATTTTAAACATCATGTGTAATAATATGTAATTTCAAAATTTCAAATTTTCAATTACATATTTTTAAACATGATTTAAAATTAAATTTCTAATTTAAAAATCAAAATTTTTGGATTTTTTTAGACCGTCGCACCGCCGCCCCCGAAGGCGGCAACCGCCGTGGGCAGCCACCAGCCCCAAAGGGGCTGGCAGCCCACAACTGCCCCCTATGTGCAGCTTTGCCAGGCTGCAGGCCAAGCCTGCAGCGCAAGGCTGCACGCCCAGGCTGGGCACAGCAGCCGGCAGGCTGCAGGCAGCGCCTGCAGCTAGAGGCTGCATGCCCAGGCTGCGGCCAGCCTTGGGCAGGCCACGGCCACCCTTGGCTGCAGGCCAAGCCTACGGCCATGGGTGATGTTGGCCTGCACAAGGGCTGCCGAAGCCCCATCCTGCTCGAGGGCAGGGGCTGCAGCCCCACTAAGGCCCATCGGCCTATCCCGAGGGGTCGTGTCTCGATTTTCGTGCCATATTCCAATTTACCGATTAGGATCTCCAAAAATTAATTTGAATCCTAATTAAATTGAAATTTTCCACACAATCAAAATTTCAACCTTTAAATCAAATTTAACTTTTGGGAAAAAATAAATTACGGTCTTCAATCTTCAATCTCCTCCAATAATAATTACATAAAATTTCCTAAACCATTTCTGGTGTACAAAAATTCTAACCATAAAAATTCTAAGAAACAAAAAATTAAAATCCATGGGAAAATTACAGTGTTAATAAACTGCTCCCATGGTTACATAAAAATTCATAGATATAATTTTTCTAAATTCTAAGGAACCATAACCGGCATAAACAAGCATGCTTATAATAATTCAGAAAATTAAAATAACCACATACTTTATACATAATGCATGATAACAACATAAAGGAACCCTAGAATGCCACTCTCTAAATATCAAATCCATACATAAATAAAAAGACTAAGTAATTGTCTAATTTATGCACATGGCATAGTCATGAGGTGGCTCTGATACCAATTGTAGAATAATAAATCGGTAAAAAATGTATCAGAGTGGCGCAGCGGAACAATAAAAATTTTTAGATCATTAAATATCTCATGATGCCATATACAATAAACCATCAACAATTAAAACTCATACCTCAAGGACGCCAATCTTGCAGGAGGAGAATGACCGGAGGCTTCAACCAACTAGCCTTCTCTACTATTCTCCAATTCCCGAATGGCTGAGTGTGTGGGCACTCTGAACCTCGATCGGTATGCTAGCACTGCTAGTCTTCTTCCGACCACCCAGATCTCTAAAGAACTTATTGTCATGATGAACTGTGCAACAATAAGCCTGCTTACCTGAGAGTCTGTGGTATGAGAGAACTGGAGTGGCAAGACCTCTATTTATAGACCTGCATGAGGTGATTCTCTGAATTCGAATTGGATTAGGAAAAGATATTCTCCCTTATCCATAACCATAAAATCTGAATTTTTCATGGGAAAATCCCAACAATAATATTCGGGTTTTCTTAGGATAAATCCAATCCAAATCTAAACAAGATTTTAACTAGAATTTTATCTCCCTTTTTCAACCAAAAAATCTGAAATTCCTAGGAGAAAATCTCCTCAAAAAATTTGGCCACTTTTAGGCTAAAGGAGAATCAAAATTCCACTAGGATTTTCAAGCTTGAATCTTATCTCAACCTTATCCAAAATAACCGAATTTTCCTAGGAGATTTCCTCCATAATTTCGGCCACTTTTCAGGGAAGGAGAGAATCCAAATTCAACTGGGATTGAAACTTGAATTTTTCCCCTGAACCTTATCCACAAAAACCGAAATTCCATTGAGGATTATCCTCAAAATTTCGTCCATAATTTGTTAGGATTTGGATTCAAAATTCAAGTAGGATTCTAACAAGATTATCCTCTCCAAATCCAACTCAAATTCGAATTTCAAACCTTGTGGATTTTCCACAACAAATTCGAATCCCACTTGGACTGTGGTTCAAAATTTGAATTTCAAATTTCAAATTCGAATTTCAAATTCAAATTTCAAATTTTAAATTTAAATTTCAAATTCAAATTTCAAATTCCAATTTCAAATTCAAAATTCAAATTTCAAATTTCAAATTTTAAAATTCAAATTTCAAAATCAACAAAACGGTTGTGTTTCAAATTCTTATTCTCATTGATAATTTTCTACAACTCCAATCCAATCTCAAATAAAATCATGGTAACTTTATTTGGAGTTCGAATAATTGTGTACTCTATTATCCAAAACAAAATCTGAATCGAACCGGAGAGAATCTTGTCTACCATCCTAATCCTATGTCATCACCATCCATGCATAATAAACCAGCCAATAGCATACACAAATCAATTTGCTAAACGTTAAGGAATTATGTGGAGCTAGTAGAGGGACTGATTGGACATATATAATCAGGCTCCCGCAAATCCATATGATCATCATTCTTTACCGAACAACTCAATCATATGATCACTAGTTTCAGAGTCACACCACTATAAACCTGAAACTGAACTCCCAATTATATACCGTATTACATAAGCCTGTGACGAGCTACTATCCAATGACCTTGTCATATATGCAAAACCCTCATATGATATCCATGATTAGCCTTAGGTCAAAGTCTGTTTAATCCTACTGATCAGGCTATCTTAAAGTTCCATTATACTAATGAATTAAGAAAATGATTATTCACCATATGTGAATAAGAAGTCATCCACCCAGCAGATGACCCAAGGCCTTGTCCATTTTCACATTCAGTATAATGCCTTTAAGAGGATACCTTTAACTCCTTCGAGCTATGATTCTGATATCTGCAAACAAACCCTTCATCGTATACAAGTCATGCACCCAACGAACCGGTCTCTAAGCGTACTACCTCTGAGACGCTTTAGCCATTGGAACATCAAAGTACACAAGTCATATACATGAAGTAGTTCATTTACTCTGGATTAAGGTTATTGCACAATGAACGTCAAAAGCGGATTGATCCACTCATAGCGGACTACATAGATCAATCACGCTTTAGTCCCGGTCTAATATGTCACCACCAAGTAATATATCTATGTCTCTACTTGGGAGTCCAGCTCCAGACAGTCAAGACAAACCATCCCCTCCAAGGCTTTAGATAACACAATAGTCTTAATATGAGTTAGATGCTCGGTCTAACCCCATAGACTACAGACCATAGTTTAGACCGCTAACTTTAGAACATTGTCTTCTTGCATACAAAAGTCCATTGTATGCAATGTTCTAACAGTTTTAACACAAGCAGTCAGTGAGCCATATTTGCTTACATTTACTTTAACATGTAAATAAGACGAGGACAGACAGCAATGTAATGAATAACCTCTATATATAATTTTATTATTCAGTTCAAAATAAATACATCAAAATGTCTATAATGCTTAGGGCATTTCCTAACATCGCCCCCACCACCCCGGAGACCGGCAGCCGCTGTGGGTAGCCTCCTGCCCCCCAGGGGCTGCCAGCCCGCGGCTGCCCCATATGTGGCCCTACCGGGCTACAGGCCAAGCTTGTAGCCCCAGGCTGCACACCTAGGCTGGGCGCAGCAGCCGGCAAGCTGCAAGCAGTGCCTGCGGCCAGCTTTCGGAGGGCCACGGCCACCCTCGGCTGCAGGCCAAGCCTGCGACCATGGGTGGTCATGGCCTGTACAGGGGCTGCCGCAGCCCATCCTGCCCAAGGGCAGGGCCTGCAGCCCCACCAAGGTCCGATGGCCTATCCCGAGCGGTTGTGTCTCGATTTTCATGCCATATTCCAATTTACCCATTAGGATCTCCAAAAATTAATTTGAATCCCAATTAAATTGAAATTTTCCACACAATCAAAATTTCAACTTTTAAATTAAATTTAACTTTTGGGAAAAATAAATTATGGTCTTCAAACTTCAATCTCCTCTAAGAATAATTACATAAAAAATCCTAAACCGTTTCCAGTGTACAAAATTCTAATCATAATAATTCTAAGAGACAAAAATTGAAATCCATGGGAAAATTACAGTGTTAATAAACTACTCCCATGGTTACATAAAAAATCCTAAATACAATTTTTCTAAATTCTAAGGAACCGTAACCGGCAAAAACAAGCATGCGTATAATAATTCAGAAAATTAAAATGACCACATACTACATACATAATCCATGATAACAACATAAAGGAATCCTAGAATGCCACTCTCTAAATATCAAATCCATACATAAATAAAAAGACTAATTAATTGTCCAATTTGTGTACATGTCATAGTCAAGAGATGGCTCTGATACCAATTATAGGAAATAAATGGTTAAAAACGTATCAGAGTGGTGCAGCAGAATAATAAAATTTTTCAGATCGTTAAATATCTCATGATGCCATATACAATAAGCCAACAATAATTTAAACTCATACCTCAAGGACGCCAATCTTGCAGGAGGAGAATGACCGGAGGGCTTCAACCAACTAGCCTTCTCTACTATTCTCCAATTCCCGAATGGCTGAGTGTGTAGGCACTCTGAACCTCGATCGATATGCTAGTACTGCTAGTCTTCTTTCGACCACCCAGATCTTTAAAGAACTTATTGTCACGGTGAGTTGTGCAACAATAAGCCTGCCCACCTGAGAGTCTGTGGTTTGAGAGAACTGGAGTGGCAGGACCTCTATTTATGGACTTGCATGAGGTGATCCGCTGAATTTGAATTGGATTAGGAGAAGATATTCTCCCTTATCCACAACCAAAAAAATCTGAATTTATCAAGGCCAAATCCCAACTAGAAAATTTGGCCACTTTTGTATTTTTCCATTCAAAATTCAAATAGGATTTTAACTAGAATTTTATCTCCTCTTATCCACCCAAAAAATCTGAAAATCCCTTTGGAAAATCCTTTAAGATTTTTCGGCTACAAAAGATAAGGGAAGAATCAAAATTTCATTAGGATTTTCAAGCTTGAATCTTATCTCATCCTTATCCAAAATAACCGAAAATCTCCTAGGATATCTTCCTCAAAATTTCAGCCATAATTAGGGAGGAAAGAATCCAAATTCAACAAGGATCCAAACTTGAATTCTTCCTTGAACCTTATCCACAAAAAATCCTCAAATTCCATGAGGATAATCCTCAAAATTTTCATCCATTATTGTTAGGATTTGGATTTAAAATTCAAGTAGGATTCTAACAAGATTTTCCTATCCATATCCAACTCAAATTCGAATTTCATTCCTTGTGGATTTACCACAAGAAATTCGAATCCTACTTGGACTGTGATTCAAAATTTGAATTTCAAATTTCAAATTTAAATTTCAATTTCAAATTTCAGATTTCAAATTTCAAATTTAAATTTCAAATTCAAATTTCAAATTCAAATTTCAAGTTCAAATTTCAAATTTCAAATTCAAATTTCAAATTTCAAATTTCAAAATTCAAAATTCAAATTTCAAAATTCAAATTTCAAAATCCAAAATTCAAATTTCAAAATCCATAAAACAGTTGTATTTCAAATTCTTGTTCTTATAGATAATTTTCTGCAACCCCAATCCAATCTCAAATAAAATCATGGCAACTTTATTTGGAGTTCGAATAATTGTGTACTCTATTATCCAAAACAAAATCTGAATCCAACCAAAGAGAATCTTGTCCACCATCCTAATCCTATGTCAACACCATCCATACATAATCAACTAGCTAATAGCATACACAAATCAATTCGCCAAACGTTAAGGTATTTTGTGGAGCTAGTAGAGGGACCAATCGGGCATATATAATCAGGCTCCCGCAAATCCATTTGATCATCATTCTTTACTGAATAACTCAATCATATGATCACTAATTTCAGAGTCACACCACTATAAACCTGAAACTGAACTCCCAATTATATACCGTATTATGTAAGCCTGTGACAAGCTATCGTCCAATGACCATGTCATATATGTAGAACCCTCATATGACATCCATAATCAGCCTTAGGTCAAAGTCTGTTTAATCCTACTGATCAGGCTATCTTAAAGCTCCATTATACTACCAAATAAAGAAAATGATTATTCACCATATGTGAATAAGAAGTCATTCGCCCAGCAAACGACCCAAGGCCTTGTCTATTTTTACGTCCAGTATAATGCCTTTAAGAGGATACCCTTAACTCCTTATTAGAGCTATGATTCCAATATCTGTAAACAAACCCTTCATCGTATACAAGTCGTACACCCAACGAACCGGTCTATAAGCTTACTACCTCGGAGACGCTTTAGCCATTGGAATATCAAAGTACACAAGTCATATACATGAAGCTATTCATCTACTCAGCATTAAGGTTATTGCACAATGAACATCAAAAGCATATCGATCCACTCAAAGCAGACTTCATAAATCAATCACGCTTTAGTCCCGGTCTAATATGTCACCACCAAGCAACATATCTATGTCTCTACTTGGGAGTCCAGCTCTAGACAGTCAAGACAAACCGTCCCCACCATGGCTTTAGACAACATAATAGTCTTAACATGAGTTAGATGTTCGGTCTAACCCCATAGACTGCAGACCTTAGTTTAGACCACTTACTTTAGAACATTGTCTTCTCGCATACGAAAGTCCATTACATGCAACGTTCTAACAGTTTTAACACAAGCAGTCAGGGAGCCATATTTGCTTACATTTACTTTAACAGGAAAATAAAATGAGGATAGACAGTAATGTAATGAATAATCTCTATATATAATTTTATTATCCAGTTCAAAGTAAATACATCAAAATGTCTCTAATGCTTAGGGCATTTCCTAACACGTGTAATGAGTAGAAAGCCGTTACACAGACCCTCAAATTGCATGAAACCTAATTACTATACAATGACTAATTAAGTTGGAAAAATATAGTTTTTTTCCCATTGAATAGACTAAACAGATACAGTACTATTTAAGTACTATTCATGCAGTGAAAGGGGCGACCGACAGTGAACCCGATCCACCCTATTATGTGCATGAGTGAATGAGACATGCAGTGTTGGGAAACTAATTCAGATGACCGTTTCTTTACACAAGACAGGTTAATAGATCACCAGAACGCTCGGACCAAACATCTGAGCACAATAGCGAAAGATAGCCCTAGCAAGGGTACGATATCGACAAATGGTCCAGGTAACCTCTTCCACCTAGAGACTGACAAAATCAGAGTCGGAGCACTCAGCCTAGTCATTTAAGCAGAAAACAGTGGGTAATGAATAGAGAGAAACACAGTGTTAAGTTATTGGCCAAGACGACCTTAATTTGAACTAAAACTGATACACGAACTATTAGCAGACTCGATCTGGTTGATTGGGTACAAAACAAGATTTTTTATTTTAAGAGAAATGCAGTACCAGGACGAGGGTCAAGACGACCTTTACTCACCCCGAAACTGATATATTTGGGCTCAGAACGCCCCAATTAGTCAATCGGGCACCTGACACGTTTTCCGAGGTGGGGTCACACAGATCTCGAAAACTGGTCTAGATGACTTCCGATAGATGTAAAATGGATAAAAATGAAATCAGCATGTCCAAATTAGTCAAGAGAGACTGTGTCTGAAATTTCGCCCGGGAACGCCTCGATTTGCGTGTAAAAGGACAACACAGTGTAGACACAACCACAGTATAGGATATAAACAGTAATTTAGATTGATAATGGGCTCTTAGACAGTAGAAAACAATTAGGAATTTACAGTACAAAAATCGGATTCAGAAAATCAATTTTCTAATGAAAATTGGAACACTATCGAGAAAGGACCGAACACCGCAGTATAAAATTAGACTGCATTGAGAGGCCAACACAAATAAAATTGGCCTTAAATTTCCATGCCCCTTAGCTGCAAAAGCAGCTATAATCTACAGCACACATAGCCCAAAAGGTGGCCAATAAAATAATCTCCCTAGCCATGACACACTTGAATATTTTATTCAAGGGTTTTTGAAAAAGTAGTCAACAATATTTGTTTAATTCCTTCCTCCTTCCAAGGAGCAGCCCACACCCACTTGGTCTGAAATTGGCCAGCATATTTGTCCCAAGATTTGACTAATTTGGTAGACAATTAAGCAGGATTAAGTCTAAGTGAGCTGATCAATTTTGCCTATAAAAGGTACCCTTTACACAAGTGATTTGTTTCCTTTATTTTTTGCTTCCAAAATACTTTTCATTTCTCCTTTCTCACCTAGCTGCAGTCGAACCCCTTAAGCCTCCAAACTCTCACTTTTTCAAGCTTTAAATCCTACCACAAACTTACCAAAAATCAAACCTCACAAGCTTGTGCTAGGAGGATTCGAATCCAAGTCATTTTAAGGCACTAAGGGTAAGTCTTCCAAAAATCGATCCTTGTAAGTTTCTGTTTTGATTTGGTTTTAAGAGAAATTTTTGGTATTTGTTCTAGCAAAATCAGACCCCATTCTCTTGGATTCCCATGACCATTTTTGGTTTCTCAAGCCTAGCTGAAACCGTGCTTGGTTCAAGGCACGTAGGTAAACCGAAAAAACTTTTCTTGTGTTAGTTGGTTTTAAGTTTTGATCAAGGCCATTTATGTGTATTTATTTATGCAAATGGTTTGTAATAAGTTTATGTTGAGCCCTTAGATTATCATTTTTTAAGTTCATGTGGTTGTGGTTGTGTTTACGTTAATTTTTATGAATGGTTATGTGTGAATGAGAGCATGAACGTCTGGTGGCTGGACACAAATCTATCCTTAAGGAAAGGTCACGGATTTTGGCCATTTCAACCCCCTTAGGATCCGAAATTAGGATTTGGTAAAACACAGTTTTTTTAGGAAATTTCGATACGGTCATTTTTATGTCAAATAGGCCTCGGCCAAAAATGAACATAAGATAGGTTTTTAGAGTGTTTTTTACTTGGTGTCCAAAACTAGGAACAAAATCCGAATCCAGTGTTTAGTCTCGGGTTTTGCTAGAAATGGACCCCTTAGAGTCCGAACAGGTTCTCAGACTCAACACGAAAGTTGTAGATCTCGTTGAGACCTTGAAAACCACTCGCTTGTGTCAAAAATTTGGTCGTTTCGGGCCTCAAACCGAGCCGTTTTTACAGAGACGTAAAACTGGGATTTTTACAAAAAAACTGGGCACTAAGCCCACGACTTTAATGAAATTAGGAGCCGTTAAAGTTAGATTTAGGCTTTGAGATGAACGTGAGATTTGTTCATCTTGTCGAGGATGAAAACTTTCATGTTCAACAAAATCACAAACGAAGTCGTTTAGACTAAGTTTCAAAATCGTTTTCAAAAGTGGTTTAAAAACCACCTTTAAAATGCAAGCTTTAAAAATATAATTTATGCACTTCAAAATAAAGATATGTTTTTAAAACTTTAAAATATGAACAAGGTTTTCATAAAAACGTTCCCCACCTTCCAATGGGGACATAAGGGGGCAGTTTCAAAATAAGGAATTTTTCTAAGATTTTTACAAGCCAACCCATACAATTTTTTTCAAAGTAAAATAGTGTGTGTAGCCCAGTAGGCTACCAGACCAAAGAAGCCTTAATAGCCCGGTAGGCTACTACCCCAAACAAGCCATAGTAGCCTAGTGGGCCATTACACCAAACCAGCCTCAGTAGCCAGATAGGCTACCACACCCCAACAAGCGAAATAACCCGGTCAGTTACTACACTAAGTTCACGCCTAGTAACTCGATAGACTACTTAGTTACCAACACGCTAGTTAACCGGTCAGTTGACTGAGCGGTAAACCAGTCAAGGACCGCGTTTTGAACAACACAGTGAGGAACGAGGATTAATCTGTCAAGTAGACGATTGATTAAACACGATATGGGTTAGACACCAAATCCCCATAATAGGCCAATAGGGTACTGACGGGTCTTGGTACCCCATAGAAACGCAAGTTATAGTCACTAACGTTAATAGTGACTCAACGAGAGTATTAATGAGAAACGTTATTGATGACAGGTGGTAACCCATAAATTGATAAAGGCGTGGTTTCAAGTTGCTTGCAAATAGGTAAGTACAACTTTACCTATGGCATGAACAAAAATGCTTTTAAATGATATTTTACAGTATGTTAAAATGTGTACGCCATGCACACGATGTTGCACCTCATGTTTAAGAGCATGTAGTTACACAATCAAGTAGATTGATGAAAAAGCAAGTTAGATGCCATACGTCCCTACCATGTAGGATTTGGGATAGCTTAGAGAAGCATATGGCTAGAAAAAGATAAGCAAGACGGAAAGTAGTAAGCGTGTCGTACCGACCCTTTCAAATGAAGGGGTTTTAAGTTAAAGCAGAAAGTTGAGCATCCATTGATGGCTCTCAGGCTATTTTACCACGGGCGTTACCGATGGTCTGTGCACGCACGGTACTAACACGTGGGCCCTAAATAGACAAGAAAAGAAAAGAGAAGTTGAAGCATAAATGAACATAACCGGATAATGCATTAGTTATAGTTCACAATGCTTCTAAATGCATTCAGTACACGATGTTTCTGTGATGCACATGTTACGTGATGTTTTATAATCTTTGGTATTATACGTGATATGTGATATGGTAAAGTGGTATATGTGATATATGACTGCTTATATGGTTTTAAGTATATACTATGTTTAAACATGTTTTGCGGTAAACATGTTGTACTTACTGGACGTAAAGCTCTCGTAGTGTGTTCATGCTGTAGGTAAGCGTCCTACGGCTTAAATCCCAATGGGTGATGGTGGTGGCGGAGGCAGATGTGAGGGCAAGGTTATCTTCCGCTAAATTTAAGTATCAGTATTTTGAATAATAATGGTTAAATAGTAATTTAAATAGTAATTATCAAATAGTATCTTTGAATAGTAATCATTAAATAGTATATTTGAATAGTAACCGTTAAATGATATTTTTGAATAGTAACTGTAAACCGTATTTTTGAATAGTAATCGTTAAATAGTATTTTTAAATAGCAATCGTTGAATAGTATTTTTGAGTAGTAATTGTATACGTACGTATACAGTAAATATGTACATGTAAAATAAAAAAAATCCCTAGTTTTATGATATCTAGAAAGTATAAGAAAAGCAAGTAAGTTCAGTTTTTAGTGACGATCCGAGCCACTGAGGGCACGGGGCGTCACAGTTGGTATCAGAGCGGTTTCTTGCCACCCTACCTCACATCGTCGTACGCCTGCCTCATCTGTCCTAGTAAGTTAGCTTTTTTTTTTCAAAATTTAGTATATGAGTTGACGATTAATTTATAGTAGGAGAATGGCTGCATCGGTTGCCCTCAGCAAGTGTAAAAAGACCGAGAAGCGAGTGTAGCTTTCGCCGCCATGTAACCACACACATACGATGACAGCAATCCATGCGAACTCCCTTATTGGATTCATCATATGGAGACGATCTTCGAAGGGTGCCATATTCCACCTCATCTATTGGTGGTAATGGCCAGTAGCCGATTGCGAGGACCAGTAATGACATGGTGGAAAGATCGACGCAAGATCAGGGGTCCAGCATGCAATGGGATGAGTTCTACTAAGATCTTCGCAACTTCGATAACCCAGCTAAGGATGCAAACATCTGGGATGATATGTATGAGAGGAGATATCAGGTCTTCTCTAACATTTGGGACATTTATGAGGGAGAGACCATGGTACAATACTGTCAGTGATTTTTGGATGCCATGTTGCCGAGCATTCCCTTAGACAAGCCATTTGCAGAGGTAACCGACTTGCTTTGGAGAGGGATTCCATGGTACGTGAGGGACCTCGTCCACTACCCTTTGCCACATAAGAACTTGAGGCACCTGGTATGAGACATAGTGGACGCTGAGCGAGTGGCACTTAACCATGACTTGGCAAACACCGCACCTCAGCTAGCGAACGAAGAGCTCACGGCCAAATCACAGCTAACAGTACCTGAAGACAATGGAGACTCGATGGAGGACCTCGAACCAGTCCCTTTGTCTCCCAGACACCATATGGATTAAGATGGTGATGAGGCTATCCCCGATGCCCAACCTAACGAGGAGGAGGAGGAGATCCCCGATCACATCAGTGACGATGAGGGAGTAGAAATGTATGAGCCCCAAGTCATCATTGCCAGTGATGATGAAGTTGATTTTGCTTGGGGAGATGAGGATGAAGACCCCGAGGAGTTTCCCTTAAGTGAAAGCGAGAATGAGGAAATGTCTGACGTAGAGTCAGGATTGTCCTCTGAGTAGTAGTAACCCTTTTCCCAGAAAAATTTTTGTTATGTAATTATGTAGAGGGAAATAGTAGCTTTCCCCATCTGACTCAACTTAATGTACTTAATGGGATTGTATTTTGGGAAGTGTGTGTCACTCACACCAAATTTAAAATATATATATGTTTTATGAGATGTTTTATGAAAAGTAGTATCATTTTGCCCTGAAGGCCTAAATATGATTTTTCTACGAGTATGGTCAAGTATGGTAAAGAGTACAGGACGGTTCTTGGTACTCAGACGATGTCCCAAAATGACGCGATAGTTGTATTAAACATCATAAGAATAAGAGAAGAAATGAAAGATATAGTATGTATATATCTATGATGCTTAAAATGAAGTTGTTTAGTAAGAAGGAAAATGATATATAAATACAAGTCCCAAGTACAAAATTGAGAAGCTTATGTTCTCTTTTTCCGTTGTGTGATAGGGTTACATAGGTGATAATGGCAATAACAAGAGCCCAAACAAACTAAGTTATGCGAGACGACGAACTATTGGCAGTCTCGCAATGATGCAGGAAATGATGGTAAATCAACAACGAGAGCTTAACCAGCTCGGAGAACAAATGAACCGACAACAACAAGCACCACAACCCGTGGAGGTACCAGTCCAAGCTGCACCAACAACCCCAGATGCTTCCAAAGAGCAAGCGGCCCCACCAGCCCAAGCAATGCCAGTACCACCAGCTGTGGCTGCTCCTGCAGCAACCAATGTTATTATACCAGCCTATAGAGAGGGCGACTTATAGGAGCGATTTAGGCGCATGAAGGTGCCTGAATTTGAAGGAACAACGTACCCTATTGAAGCTGACGATTAGCTGACTGATGTTCAAGTCATTCTAGACCTCGTGGGACTAACCGAAGGAGAAAAAGTTATATGTGCATCCTTAGCCCTACGGAAAGGAGCACGCCAGTGGTGGAAGACTATGGCTATCAGAAGGAACATTAATGAAATGAACTGGGTAGACTTCATTGTCGAGTTCAGAGAAATGTACTTCAATGACGAAGCCTTAGCAGTCCAGCAAAATGAATTTAACAATTTACGCCAAGGAAGTATGACGGTCATGGAGGCCGTAAGAAAATTCGAATAGCTAGCCTGACTTTGCCCCGACCTAGTGCCGACTGAGAAAGAAAAGGTTAGGAGGATGCTGAAAATGTTTCATACGGATATAGCCGTCTAAGTCTGTAGCGGCAGCCATGGGCCAACAACCATGGCCGAATGTGTCAGTAGAGCCATCCGGGCTGAGTATTGGCTAGCCCAAGACAAAGAGAGGAGGGCGCAGATCTTCAAGGCAAGGAGAGAAGAGAAGAACCAACCGAAGCTGACTAAGGACAGACAGCACTCTGAATTTCAGCACAGAGGGTAGAGTATAGGAAACAACTAATATAATCAGCCATCGAACAACAACAATAAGAGGAAAGGGAATCCAGGCAATCAGGGCAATCAAAGAAACTTTCCTTAGAAGAAAAATAACCGAGGAGGAAATGAAAATCAACACCCGCCTTGTCCAAAATGTGGAAGGCACCATCTGGGAGAATGCCGCCAGGGCACCAACGACTGTTACATATGTGGCAAGGAAGGCCACTTCGCTAAACACTGCCGCTCAAACCTTTAAAATCAGCAAGGTCAAGCCCACCCTACTAGCGGACAGTTGCACGCCACCCAGGGAAGGATTGAAGGCCCAACGATCAGCCAAGGTAGATTGGAAGCTCCAGAGCCATAGGGGAGGATTTATGCCTTTACTCATGAGGATGCAAAGGCCAGAACCTCAACCGTGGTGACAGGTCAGCTTTCTGTCGCCAACTCTACTGCACTAGTTTTGTTTAATTCCGGTGCTACGCATTCTTTTGCATCATCAGAATTTACTAGGAGGTTAGGCAAGAACTTAGATAAGATGAACCAGACTTTTTGAATTGCCCTTCCTTCTGGGGAAGTTTTGTTGTCTAGCTATTAGATACGTTACATACCAATAGTTATCAGCAAGCACAAGCTGAGCATGGACCTAATCGTCATCGAGATGTGTGACTATGACGTGATTATAGGAATGGATTTCCTCGTCAAGTACCACGCCGTTATAGACTGCCAGTGAAGGGAGGTGACCTTCTACTCGAGCTGACACGAAAAATTTGTCTACAAGGGCTTATCATTGAAGCAACCAAAGATAATGATATCAGCAATGAAGGCTCACCAGTTACTATTTAGTGGATGCACTGGTTTTCTCACACACGTAATGGATACAACCTAGGAACTGGAAACCAAACCGGACAACGTACCAGTAGTGAAGGAGTTCATGGAAGTATTCCTCGAAGATCTTCTAGGACTTCCGCCGGAGTGGGAGATATCGTTTGAAATCGAACTGTTACAAGGATTGGCACCCACATCGAAGGCCCCCTACAGAATGGCCCCAGCAGAATTGAAGGAGCTTCAAACTCAGTTAAAGGAGATGGAGAATGGTTTCATTTAACAGAGCTGCTTACCGTGGGGAGCACTGGTCTTATTTGTGAAGAAGAAAGACGGAATGTTACGAATGTGCACGGAATGTTACGAATGTGCATAGACTATAGGGAGCTAAACAAGATCATGATCAGGAACAAGTATCCGTTGCCACGGATAGATGATTTGTTCGACCAGTTATGAGGCGCTGCCATATTTTCCAAGATCGACCTACATTTCGGGTACCACCAATTACGGATCCGAGATGTAGACATCCCCAAGACGGCATTCCGAACACGATATGGACATTATGAGTTCCTTGTTATGTCGTTTGGGCTGACAAATACACCTGCCACTTTCATGGATCTAATGAACCGACTGTTCAAGGAGTTCCTAGACAAGTTTGTCATTGTGTTTATCGATGACATACTTGTATCCTCTAAGACAAAGGAAGAGCATGCGGAGCATTTGAGAGCCGTCCTACTCAAGCTTAAGGAGCATCGACTGTATGCCAAATTCTCTAAGTGCGAATTTTGTCTGGAAAAGGTTCCTTTTCTCGGTCATGTGGTCTCCCATGAGGAAGTTCTATGGACCCAGCAAAGGTGGAAGCAGTTAACAATTGACCGACTCTGAAAAACATAACAGAAATCCGTAGCTTCTTAGGTTTAGCGGGATACTACCGACGCTTTGTGGAAGGATTCTCGAAGCCAGCTACACTACTCACGATGCTAACCAAGAAGGAGAAGAAGTATGAGTGGTATGACAAGTGCGAAAAGAGCTTTTAGGAGCTAAAAAGCTGACTCACAAGTACTCTAATCCTGACCATACCAAATGTTGAACAAGGGAATTTTGTAGTTTACAGCAACACATCCCAGACTGGAGTAGGAGTCGTGTTAATGCAAGGTGGTAGGGTAGTCGCATATGCCTCGCGACAACTCAATAACCATGAAAGGAACTACCCGATGCACGACTTGGAGCTTGCAGTGGTGGTCTTTGCGCTCAAAATATGGAGACATTACCTATATGGCGTCAAGTGCGAGATCTACATAGACCACTAGAGCCTCAAACACAATTTCATACAGAAGGAGCTTAATATAAGGCAACGAAGATGGCTGGAGCTGGTAAAAGATTATGACTATAAAATCCTATACCACCCAGGAAAAGCCAAAAAGGTGGCTAACACGTTGAGCAGGATGCACTCTTCAACGCTTATGACAATCTAGGCCTTGCCAGAAGCACTACAAAAGGAGCTACGGAGCAGCGAGATTGAGATGTTAACAGGAAGGTTGTCTGAAATGACCCTCTAGTCAACGCTCATAGAGGAAATCAAGGCCGGCTAGGACCTTGATTCGTCCCTGCACAAGCTCAAAAGGGAGGCAATGGAGGACCAAAATTTAGAGTTTCAGGTCTCTAAGGATGGCATACTCTATTTCAGAGATAGAGTGTGTGTTTTAAGGGATGAAGAACTCGAGAAGCGGATCCTGTCAGAAGCTCATAACACGCCGTACTTGATACATCCAGGAGCAAATAA
This sequence comes from Antiaris toxicaria, assembly GCA_035233585.1. Lineage (NCBI taxonomy): Eukaryota > Viridiplantae > Streptophyta > Magnoliopsida > Rosales > Moraceae > Antiaris > Antiaris toxicaria. Next base: position 62,659,033 of record CP141153.1, read on the forward strand.
GATGTACCAAGGTTTGAAAGGAATTTTTTAGTGGCCAAACATGAAGAATGACATCGTCAAGTTCGTAGCAGGGTGCCTCATCGGCCAGAAAATTAAAGCAGAACATCAGTGACCGGGAGGAGAGCTGTAGAAGATCGAGCTACCAGAGTGGAAATGGGAGCAAATTACCATGGATTTCATGGTTAGATTGCCCAGGACCTCAAGCGGGAACGATGCCATCTGGGTAATTATGGATCGACTAACAAAGTCAGCTCAATTTTTAGCCATGAAGTTGAGCTACTCGGTAGAGAGGTTAGCAGAAATGTACGTCGCTCAAGTAGTAAGACTGCACGGAGTACCTAAATCAATCATCTCAGATCGCAATGGACACTTCACTTCAAGGTTTTGGCAGAGCGTTCAAGCTATAATGGGAACCAAATTGAAGTTTAGCACCGTTTTCCATCCTCAGACTGAGGGTCAGTCTGAGAGGACTATACAAACATTAGAAGATATGTTGAGAGCGTGTGTCTTAGACTTTAAGGGGAATTAGATCAGAAGATAACAGCTATCATTCCTCGATTGGGATGGCTCCGTACAAGACACTTTATGGAAGAAGATGCCGATCTCTGATTCACTGGCATGAGACCAGAGAAAAATAGCTCACCAACACCGACTTCATCAAGGATACAACAAAAGCTGTGAAGCTTATATGAGAGAGACTGGATACAGTACATAGCCACCAGAAGAGTCATGTGGATAGACGATGAAGCCCTCTCAAATTTCAAGAAAGAGACTTAGTTTTCCTCGAGGTGGCACCCATGAAAAGGGTGATGCGCTTCGAGAAGAAAGGGAAGCTCAGTCCTAGATATATAGGGCCTTTTGAGATCCTTGAAAGGGTCAGGAAGGTAGCCTACTGATTAGCGCTTCCTCCCGAACTAGCTTCCGTACATAATGTTTTCCACATCTTGATGTTGAAGAAGTATGTGCCAGATAGTTCCCACATACTAAGCCAAGAGCCAGTTGAAGTACATACGGATCTAACCTATGAAGAGAGACCCGTACAGATTCTAGCCAAGGAAAATAAGGTTCTTAGAAATAAAGTGATTCCACTTGTTAAAGTATTATGGCAGAATCATAACCTCAAAGAAGCTACCTGGGAATGGGAAGAGGATATGAAAAGAGGCTTCCCGGATTTATTCTAATTTTCGAGGAAGAAAATTTTTGTAAGAGGGGTAGATTGTAATGACCGCCTCAATCATGTACTTTAATTTTCAATTTAATGAGAAATTGAAGAATAATTCGATGCATTTTAGTGTAATTTTTAAGGTACATGATCAGGTACACGACCATGTAAGTGGCCGTATACCACTCAGACTATGTACATGTGTGTAGCTGTGTAAGTGTACATGGCCGTGTAGTCGAACACGGTCAGGTACACGGCCGTGTACCACTTGGGTTATGAACGTGTGTGTAGCCGTGTAAGTGTACATGGCCATGTAGTAGGTACACGGTCGTGTACTGCTCGGGTTGTGAATGTGTAAAAGGCGGTGTTTTGAAACAGGGCCATGTTGAAAAACTTCAGCTAGTACGCGCTCATGTCTGGTGTATACACGCTCGTTTTACCTTATACACGCCCGTGTTAGAGGCCATGTTGAAGACCATGTAATGAGCAGAAAGCCGTTACACAGACCCTCAAATTGCATGAAACCTAATCACTATGCAATGAGTAATTAAGTTGGAAAAATATAGTATTTTTCCCATTGAATAGACTAAACAGATACAGTACTATTTAAGTATTATTCGTGCGGTGAAAGGGGCGACCGACAGTGAACCCGGTCCACCTATTATATGTATGAATGAATGAGACATGCAATGTTGGGAAACTAGTCCAGACGACCATTTCTTGACACAAGACTGGTAAACAGATCACCAGAACACTCGGACCAAACATCTAAGCACAATAGCGAGAGATAGCCCTAGCAAGGGTACGATATCGACAAATGGTCCAAGTGACCTCTTCTACCTAGAGACTGACAAAATCAGAGTCGAAGCACTCATCCTAGTCAGTTAAGTAGAAAACGGTGGGTAATGAATAGAGAGAAACGCAGTGTCAAGTTATTGGCCAAGACGGCCTTAATTTGACCTAAAACTGATACACAAACTGTTAGTAGATTCGATCTGGTTGATTGGGTACAAAACGAGATTTTTTAGTTTGAGCGATACGCAGTATTAGGATGAGGGACAAGACGACCTTTACTCGCCCCGAAACTGATATATTTGGGCTCAGAACGCCCAAATTAGTCAATAGGGCACCTGACATGTTTTTCTAGGTGGGGTCACACAGATCTCAAAAACTGGTCTAGATGACCTCCGATAGATGTAAAATTGATAAAAATGGAATCAGCACGTCCAAATTAGTCAAGAGAGACTGTGTCTGAAATTTCACCCAAGAACACCTTGATTTGCGTGCGAAAGGACAACACAATGTAGACATAACCACAATATAGGATATGAACAGTAATTTAGACTGATAATGGGCTCTTAGACAGTAGAAAACAACCAAGAATTTACAGTATAAAAATCAGATTCAGAAAACTAATTTTCTGGTGAAAATTGGAACACTATCGAGAAAGGACCAAATACCATAGTATAAAATTAGACTGCGTTGAGAAGCCAACACAAATAAAATTGGCCTTAAATTTCTATGCCCCTTAGCTGCAAAAGTAGTTGTAATCTGCAACACACATAGCCCAAAACGTGCCATTAAAATAATCTCCCTAGCCATGACACATTAGAATATAATATTCAAGGGTTTTCAAAAAGCTAGTCAACAACATTTGTTTATTCATCCCTCCTTCCAATGAGTAGCCCACGCCCATTTCTTCTGAAAATTGGCAGCATATTTGTCTGAAGATTTGGCTAATTTTGTTTAATCTCCTTTTCTCTCCTAGCTGCAGCCGAACCCCTTAAGCCTCGAAACCCTCACTTTTTCAAGCTTTAAATCCTACCACAAACTTTTCAAAAATCAAACCTCACAAGCTTGTGCTAAGATAATTCGAATCCAAGTCATTTTAAGGCACTAAGGGTAAGTCTTCCAAAAACCGATCCTTGTAAGTTTCTGTTTTGATTTGGTTTTAAGAGAAATTTTTGGTATTTGTTCTAGCAAAATCAAACCCATTCTCTTGGATTCCCATGACCATTTTTGGTTCCTCAAGCCTAGTTAAAACCGTGCTTGGTTTAAGGCACGAAGGTAAACTGAAAAACCTTATCTTGTGTTAGTTGGTTTTAACTTTTGATCAAGGCCATTTATATATATTTATTTATGCAAATGGATTGTAATAAGTTTATGTTGAGCCCTTAGATTATCATTTTTTAAGTTCATGTGGTTGTGGTTGTGTTTACGTTAATTTTTATAAATGGCTTTGTGCGAATGAGAGCACGAACATCTTAGTGGCTGGACATAAATCTGTCCTTAAGGAAATTCCACGGATTTTGGCCATTTCGACCCCCTTAGGGTCCGAAATTGGGATTTGGTAACATAGTGTTTTTAGAAAATTTCGATACAGTCGTTTTTGTGTCAAATAGGCCTCAGCCAAAAATGAACATAAGATAGGTTTTTAGAGTGTTTTTCACTCAGTGTCCAAAACTGGGAACAAAATCCGAATCCAGTGTTTAGTCTCAAGTTTTGCTGGAAATGGACCCCTTAGAGTCCGAATCAGTTCTCGGACTCAACATAAAAGTTGTAGATCTCATCGAGATGAGAACCACACACTTGTGTAAAAAATTTGGCCGTTTCAGGCCTCAAACTAAGCCGTTTTTATAAAGATGTAAAGCTGGGATTTTTACAAAAAAAATGGGCACCAAGCCCACGGGTTTAATGAAATTAGAAGCTGTTAAAGTTAGATTTAGGCTCTGAGATGAACATCAGATTTGTTCATCTTGTCGAAGATGAAAACTTTCATGTTCGACAAAATCACAAACGAAGTCGTTTAGACTAACTTTCAAAATAGTTTTCAAAAGTGGTTCAAAAACCACCTTTAAAATGCAAGTTTTAAAAATATAATTTATGCACTTCAAAATAAAGATATGTTTTTAACACTTTAAAATATGAACAAGGTTTTCGTAAAAACGTCCCCCACCTTCGAATGGGGTGATAAGTCGGCGGTTTGAAAATAAGGAATTTTTCCAAGATTTTTACAAGTCAACCCAAACAAATTTTTTCAAAGTAAAATAGTGTGTGTAGCCCGGTAGGCTACCGCACCTAACAAGCCTTAGTAGCCCGGTAGGCTACTACCCCAAACAAGCCATAGTGGCCCGGTGGGCCATTACACCAAACCAACCTTAGTAGCCCGATAGGCTACCACATGCCAACAAACGAAGTAACCCGGTCGGTTACTACACTAAGTTCACGTTTAGTAACTCAATAGATTACTTAGTTACCAACACGCGAGTTAACCGGCCAGTTGGTTGAGCGGTAAACTAATCAAGGATCACGTTTCGAACAACACAGTGAAGAACGATGATTAATCTGCCAAGTAGACGATTGATCGAACACGACACGAGTTAGACACCAAATCCCCATAATAGGCCAATAGGGTACCGACGGGTCTCGATACCCCATAGAAAAGCAAGTTATAGTCACTAACATTAATAGTAACTCAACGAGAGTATTAATGAAAAACGTTATTGATGGCAGGTGGTAACCTGTGAATTGATAAAGGTGTGATTTCGAGTTGCTTGCAAATAGGTAAGTACAACTCTGCCTATGGCATGAATGAAAATGCTTTTAAATGATATTTTATAGTATGTTAAAATGTGTATGTCATGCACACGATGTTACACCTCATGTTTAAGAGCATGTAGTTTTACAATCAAGTAGATTGATGAAAAAGCAAGTTGGATGCCATACATCCCTACTATGTAGGATTTGGGACAGGTTAGAGAAGCATATGGCTAGAAAAGATAAACAAGACGGAAAGTAGTAAGCGTGTCGTACCGGCCCTTTCAAATGAAAGGGTTTTTAGTTAAAGCAGAAAGTTAAGCATCCATTGATGGCTCTCCGGCTATTTTACCACGGGCGTTACCGATGGTCTGTGCACGCATGGTATTGACACGTGGGTCCTAAATAGACAAGAAAAGAAAAGAGAAGTTGAAGCGTAAATGAACATAACTGGATCATGCATTAGTTATAGTTCACCATGCTTCTAGATGCATTCAGTACATGATGTTTCTGTGATGCACATGTTATGTGAAGTTTAATAATCTTTGGTATTATATGTGATATGTGATATGTTAAAGTGGTATATGTGATATATGACTGCTTATATGTTTTTAAGTGTGTACTATGTTTAAACATGTTTTGCAGTAAACATATTGTACTTACTGGGCGTAAAGCTTACGTAGTGTGTTCATGTTGTAGGTAAGCGTCCTATGGTTTAAATCCCAATGGCCGATGGTGGCGGTGGAGGTGGATGTGAGGGTAAGGTTATGGAGACACCGTGAGTTTATCCTCCGCAAAATTTAAGTATCAATATTTTGAATAGTAATGGTTCAATAGTACTTTGAATGGTAATTGTCAGACAGTATGTTTGAATAGTAACCATTAAATGATATTTTTGAATAATAACCATAAACCGTATCTTTTGAATAGTAATCGTTAAATGGTATTTTTAAATAGTGATCGTAAATCGTATTTTTGAATAGTAATCGTTAAATAGTATTTTGAATAGTAATCGTTAAATAGTATTTTTGAGTAGTAATCGGTGTACGTACGTATACAGTAAATATGTACATGTAAAATAAAAAAATCCCTAATTTTATGATATCTAGAAAGTATAAGAAAAGCAACTAAGTTCAGTTTTTAGTGACGGTCTGGGCCACTGAGGGCATAGGGTGTCACAGTTTGGGTCCCTACAGATAGAGTATTGTCTGTTGATACCCATCATCATTTATCACTTTGGATATATTCATTTTGTTATTAACTTTAAAACACATTTCATCTCTTTTTGTAATACACGGCTTGATAAACGCTCGTGTCTAAGCCCGTGTACCTCTCAGGTTTCCACTACACACCCGTGTACTTATAAACTTTAGATTTTTAACTTTAAAATCTTAGTTATGATTTCTAGAATCTTATTTAAGACTTCTAGGTCATTAACAGTCCTTTTCGAGTGTTTCAAATATTTTTGGTCAAAATGACCATTTTATCCCTGACGGGTTTCAGGACCGTAACAATTCTATTCTATTATTTTTTTCGGGATTTTCTAAGTCCAAATATTATTAAATAATATTTCTTAAGCTTCAACATATTTTTACAACATTATTTGCTACAAATCAGGTAACTATTCCTTACCCGACCCTCGGGTACTATTCATCCGACACTTAGGGTCGTTTCTCATTTTTCTTGTATTTCGGAGCCTCAAATGGATATTTCACTACTCCTAAAACATTTATCATTTTGTTCTCGAGCCTTGGTTCCCGTGGAGCTCGGGTTTTTCATCCCCTCCATAAATTTTCCCCCTCATTTCCTAAAACACCCCTAACGTACATTTTTTTTGTTCTTGGTATTTTAGACATTGGAGGGTCATTTTACTATTCCTCTTAGGTTTAGTTTTCCATTATCAATTCTAACCTACCGAAGGGTCTCAGTTTTTACTACCGAGCCTACATTTTTAACCCTCGTTTCCTGAAATGCCCTTATGCCGTTTTAAAAATTTCAGCAGCATTTCCACTTAAATTTTAGGTTTTCTCAGCGTTAGGTACGCCTCAGAACCTTGGTACCTGCCACGTACTATATGTAGGAAATAAATCGATAAAAATGTATCAGAGTGGCGCAGCGGATAATAAAAATTTTCAAGATCGTTAAATATCTCATGATGCCCTATACAATAAACCAACAACAATTTAAACTCATACCTCAAGAATGCCAATCTATAGGAGGAGAATAACTGGAGGGCTTCAACTAACTAGGCTTCTCTACTATTCTCCAATTCCTGAATGGCTGAGTATGTGGGCACTCTGAACCTCGATTGGTATGCTAGCACTACTAATCTTCTTCCGACCACCCAGATCTCTAAAGAACTTATTGTCATGGTGAGTTATGCAACAATAAGCCGGCTCACCTGAGAGTCTGTGGTCTAAGAGAACTGGAGCAACAGGACCTTTATTTATAGACTTGCATGACGTGATCCTCTGAATTTGAATTGGATTACGAGAAGATTTTCTCCCTTATCCACAACATAAAATCTGAAATTATCAATGCCAAATCCAACAAAATATTTCGGCCACTTTCTAGATTTTGTATTCAAAATTCAAACAGGATTTTAACTAGAATTTTATCTCATTATTATCCAACCAAAAAATCTGAAAATCTATTTAAGATTTTCTCCAAATTTTCGGCCACAAATAATAGGGAGAGAATCAAAATTCCACTAGGATTTTTCAAGCTTGAACTTTATCTCATCCTTATCCAAAATAACCGAAAATTTACATGAGATATGCCCTCAAAATTTGGCCACAATCTAGGGAGGAGAGAATCCAAATTCAACTGGGATTGAAACTTGAATTTTTCCCCTGAACCTTATCCATAAAAAATCTGAAAATTCCATGAGGATAATCCTTAAAATTTTCGACCAAGTTTGTTAGGATTTGGATTCAAAATTCAAGTAGGATTCAAATAAGATTTTCCTTTTCATATCCAACTCAAATTCGAATTTCATTCCTTGTGGATTTACCACAAGAAATTCGAATCCTACTTAGATTGTGATTCAAAATTTGAATTTCAAATTTCAAATTTAAATTTCAAATTCAAATTTCAAATTTCAAATTTCAAATTTCAAATTTAAGTTTCAAATTCAAATTTCAAATTTAAATTTCAAATTCAAATTTCAAATTCCAAATTAAAAAAACAAATTTCAAAATCCACAAAACAGTTGTATTTCAAATTCTTGTTCTCATGGATAATTTTCTACAACTCCAATCCAATCTCAAATAAAATCATGGCAACTTTATTTGGAGTTCGAATAATTGTGTACTCTATTATCCAAAAAAAAATCTGAATCCAACTGGAGAGAATCTTGTCCACCATCCTAATCCTATGTCAACACCATCCATGCATAATCAACTAGCCAATAGCATACACAAATCAATTTGCCAAATGTTAAGGAATTATGTGGAGCTAGTAGAGGGACTGATTGGACATATATAATCGGGCTCCCACGAATCCATATGATCATCATTCTTTACCGAACAACTCAGTCATATGATCACTAATTTCAGAGTCACACCACTATAAACCTGAAACTGAACCCCAATTATATACTATATTATGTAAGCTTGTGACAAGCTATCGTCCAATGACCTTGTCATATGTGTAGAATCCTCATATGATATCCATGATTAGCCTTAGGTCAAAGTCTATTTAATCCTACTAATCAGGCTATCTTAAAGTTCCATTATACTACCGAATAAGAAAATGATTATTCACCATACATGAATAAGAAGTCATCCGCCTAGAAGACGACTCAAGGCCTTGTCCATTTTCACATCCAGTATAATGCCTTTAAGAGGATACCCTTTACTCCTTATTAGAGTTATGATTCCAATATCTGTAAATAAACCCTTCATCGTATACAAGTCATGCACCCAACGAATCGGTCTATAAGCTTACTACCTCTGAGATGCTTTAGCCATTAGAACATCAAAGTACACAAGTCATATACATGAAGCTATTCATCTACTCAGGATTAAGGTTACTGCACAATAAACGTCAAAAGCAGCTTGATCCACTCAAAGCGGACTTCGTAGATCAATCACGCTTTAGTCTAGGTCTAATATGTCACCACCAAGCAACATATCTACATATCTAATTGAGAGTCAATGCTCCAGACAGTCAAAACAAACAGTACCCACCATGGCTTTAGACAACATAATAGTCTTAACATGAGTTAGATGCTCGGTCTAACCCCATAGAGTACAGACCTTAGTTTAGACCACTTACTTTAGAATATTGTCTTCTCGCATACAAAAGTCCATTGCATGCAACATTCTAACAGTTTTAACACAAGCAGTTAGGAAGCCATATTTGCTTACATTTACTTTAACATGTAAATAGAATGAGGACACATAGCAATGTAATGAATAACCTCTATATATAATTTTATTATCCAGTTCAAAATAAATACATCAAAATGTCTCTAATGCTTAGGGCATTTCCTAACACTATACTAGAGACCTATTTTATGCAAAGTTACTGAACTTTACGTAAAACTTTTTTACATTAACCATCATTCCATTCAACATATCAATTCACCATTTTTCTTCAATTATGCCCATTGTTTTTATCATGGTATTCAACACCAAAACTTTTTATCGTAAAGCTCATTCATCACATATCCATCTTAGGATTTCTAATGCACATTTCAACATTAAAAACCTAAGAAAATTTTCATTCCAACCAAGCCTTATGCCACAGTTTTCATGTTCCAAAACCTTAGGAAAATTTTTCTCTTATTCCTAGGGTCTTTTATCAATATTTCCTTATCAATTTCCATCAGAAAATCTTTCATAATCTCATGTTCATAATCCACGGTTTTTATAGGAAACATGCATCAAAATTTGCTTGTTTCAAGATTCTAAAACATGCTTTAATCATACATCACCAAACTAACATAAATACTAAAACAAAACATCAAATTTCTTCACCATTTTTCACCCAACATGCACGGTTTTCTTGAAGAAAATCACTAAGAAATGCTTCAAACTGGTGGCTTACCTTATCAACTTGATCCCTTGCTACTTGGACTAGGATTGAAAGCTAGTTTGGTGAAGAATTTTTGTCAAAATTTTGGCTTAAGGGGGGAGGAAGCTCACGGCCACAAAGGGGCAGAGTTTTGGCTGATTTTCACAAATTTTCCAAGTGAATTTTCCTCACCTGTTTATAGACAAATGGTGGAGGACCAATTGGTAATTTTTCCCAATAATTTGGTAATTGTTTAGGGACTTTTTAGAAAACTTCTAAGGACCAAAAAGCAAAATTTTTGCTGATTTTTTTCAAGCCTTGGCCGACTCTTCTTTTCCCATTTTTAACAAATTTTTTTCATGCCATTTTGGCTAAATCTTGGCCTTGATCCAAGATTCCCATTAATCCACGCCATTAATGCTACCTACCACCTTTTAATCCTTAAATTAACCATTTATTACATCACATTTTTTATGTCATCATGATATCATCCAATTAATTCATATATATTAATTCGTGATCAAAGTTTGACCAAAAGTCAAATCGCATGGAAATCTACCGAAATCGCGTGGGTGAGTTTCTGACGCCTCCAGTGCGATTGGTGTATCTTATTTTGCTTCTGTTTGACCAAAATTTATTACCGTAAATTTTCGTCCTTTAGTGCACTTCGATGCACTCTCCAGGGCTTTTTGGCCCTGATTTAGGGCCGCCTCACCCGTTTCTATTTTGGAAGATTTTTCATCTTTGAACTTACTGTCTTTAACACTGTTAGGACATTTTGTTGCATTCTCAACAGTATTAAAACATAACTTTTTCATATTTTATACATTAAAATTGTCATATACATACAATTTTAAATATCTCTGAGAATCTCAAAATTCCTGGTTATCACATGCATCCAGCTATGTTGTTTCAGTTCTGCATTCAGTGTTATGTGATGTTCTAGTATGTAGAATGTTTCAGTGGCACTTGTGGTACATGACATGCTTATATGATTTTAAGTATGAACTATGATTTAAATATGTTTTGCAAACGGCATGTTGTACTTACTGGGCATAAAGCTCACAGTGCGTGTTCATAGTGTAGGTAAGTGACCTATGGCTTAGATCTCATTAGGCGATGACAGCGGCAGAGGCGGATGTGAGGATGAGGTTGTGGATACCCCCATGAGTTTTGACTTCCGTACAGTATTGAGTAAACAGTATATTTTGAATAGTAAACAGTATTAAGTATATTTTGAATAGTAAACAATTTAATAGTTTTATAAGTATGCATGTAAAATTAACTCCAGTTGTTTTTAGACCTTGTATTTATAAAGTATATGTACATGAATAGTAAAAATATACGCAAAAAAAAAATCCCTAAAATTATGGTATTAACTAAGTAAGTTTAAGTATCAGTAGTAGTTTTAAGTGACGGTCCGGGCCACTCAAGGTACGGGACATCAAAGTTGATATCAAAGCGGTATCTTGCCACCCTACCTCACATCGCCACATGTTGTCTCATCTATCTAAGTAAGTTAGTTTTTATTCTATAGTATTAGTATGTAAGTTAACGTTGAGTTATGGTAGGTAGCCATGGCCGTGCCAATGTAACTTATAGCAGTGGAACCTTTGCCAGTAGAACTGGTACTAGTGGAATCTGTACCAATAGAACCAGACTGATAAGACCTGTACCAGTGGAACCTACTTTGGTAGACCCCCGCCAATCATATGAGGATCGCCAGGCGAGTTTAGCTTCTGCCAACATACATCCAGATCGATACGATGGTCATCGTCCACACAAGCTTCCATTCTGGATCCGCCATATGGAAGTCATCTTCTGAACCTACCATATTCCACCTCACCTATAGGTGGATTTGGCCAGTAGTAGGCTGGAGGGACCAGTTATGGCCTAGTGGGATCGGCATTACAGGGGTAGAGACCTGATTGTATGCTGGGAGGACTTCTGTCGAGACCTTCTCAACAACTATAGGCTGCCACCCATTGAGGAAGGAACCCAAGCTAAACGGGCTCAAGGGAAACGGAACCCCGAGCATGGAATGTGGGAACCAGCTGGAGTAGTAGGCTATCCTGTAGGAAAAAAATGATAAAAATGCATCAGAGTGATGCAGCAGAATTATAAAAATTTTACAAGATCGTTAAATATCTTGTGATGCTATATACAATAAACTAACAACAATATAAACTCATACCTTAGAGGACACCAAACTGCAAGAGGAGAATGACCAGAGGGCTTCAACCAACTAGTCTTCTCTACTATTCTCCAATTCCTGGATGACAGAGTGTATGGGCACTCAGTTCCTCGACCTGTATGCTAGCACTACTAGTCTTCTTCCGACCACCCAGATCTCTAAAGAACTTATTGTCACGGTGAGTTATGCAACAACAAGCCTACTCACCTAAGAGTCTATGGTCTAAGAGAATTGGAGTGGTATGACCCCTATTTATAGACTAGCATGAGGTGATCCATTGAATTTGAATTGGATTAGGAGAAGATTTTCTCCCTTATCAACTCACAAAATCTGAAAATTCCTAAGGCCAAAATTAAGGGTAAATTTGGCCACTTTAGGGATCTTACAATCCAAATTCAAACAGGATTTTAACTTAAATTTTATCTCCTCATTTATCCATAATAACTGAATTTTCCCTAGCCTAAAAACAAAGCTAGATTCGGCCCCCCTAGTGTGAGGAGAATCAAAATCAAAATAGGATTTTCTAGCTTGAATTTTATCTCACCCTTATCCATATAAAAATCGAAAATCTCCTTGGATTTATCCATAAATCTTCGGCCACTTTAGGGAGGGTGAGAATCAAAATTTAACTAGGATTTTCTTGCTTGAATTTCCCGTGAGCCTTATCCATAAAAACTGATTCCTCTCAAGGTGGGAATCCTTTAACAAATTCAGTTTTTCCTTGATAGATTTAAGATTCAAAATTCAAGTAGGATTCAAACAAGATTTTCTTCTCCATTATCCATATCAAAACCGAATTCCCTATGTGGATTTATCCACAAAGAATTCGAATTCCATATGGATTGTGATTCAAAATTTGAATTCGAATTTCAAAGTTCAAATTTCAAAGTTCAAAGTTCAAATTTCAAAATTCAAACTTCAAATTCAAAATTCGAATTTAAATTTTGAATTCAAATTTCAAATTTCAAATGTCAAATTTGAATTTCAAATTTAAATTTCAAATTCAAATTTCAAACTCAAAATTTAAATTTCAAATTTCAAACTCCATAAAAAGTTATATTTCAAATTTTGTTCTCATAGATAATTTTCTAAAACTCCAATTCAATCTCAAATAAAATCATGGTAATTTTGTTTGGAGTTCAAATAATTGTGTACTCTATCATCCAAAATAAAATCTGAATTCAACCGAAGAGAATCTTGTCCACTATCCTGACCCTATGTCAACACCATCCATGCAAAGTCAACTAGCCAATAAGGATACATAGATCAATTTGCCATTCGTTAAGGAATTATGTAAAGCTAGTAGAGGGACCAATTGGACATATATAATTAGGCTCCCGTGATTCCATATGATCAACATTCTATACAAAACAACTCAATTATATGATTACTAATTTTAGAGTCATATCACTATAAACCTAAAATTGAACTCCCAATTATATACCGTATTACGAAAGCAGTGACAAGCTAATGTCCAATGAGTTTGTCATATATGCAAAACCCTCATATGATATCCATAATCAGCCTTAGGTCAAAATCCATTCAACCTACTGATCAGGCTATCTTAAAGTTCCATTATACGACTGAATAAGAAAATGATTATCCACCATATGTGAATAAAAAGTCATTTACCTAGCAAACAATCCAAGGCCTTGTCCATTTTTACATGTAGTATAATGCCTTTAAAAGGATACACTTAACTCCTTATTAGAGTTATGATTCCGATATCTATAAACAAACCCTTCATCGTATACAAGTCATGCACCCAATAAATTGGTCTATAAGCTTACTACCTCTGAGACGCTTTAGCCATTGAAACATCAAAGTACACAAGTCATATATATGAAGTAGCTCATTTACTCAAATTAAGGTTATTGCATAATGAACATCAAAAGTGGATTGATCCACTCATAGCGGACTACGTAGATTAATCACACTTTTAGTCCCGGTCCAATATGTCACCATCAAGCAACATATCTATGTCTCTACTCGGGAGTCTATGCTCCGGACAGTCAAGACAAGCTGTCTCCACAATGGCTTTAGACAACATAACAGTCTTAACATAAGTTAGATGCTCGGTCTAACTCCATAGACTACGGACCTTAGTTTGGACTGCTTACTTTAGAACTGTGACGGCTCGCCCTACGTAGGGGTTAAACAGTACTATTACAGTCAGCTACTGTCACCAACGGCGATAGATTGTAACCACTTAGGCCGTCGGCAACTTACTTTTAACTTCCTTTTAACTTATTCTGATACCACCTATGACGGCTGGCATCTTACTTTTAACCTACTTCCTTTAACATGCTTATTTTAACTTCCCATTTGAACGTAAAAGTAGGAAATAATTTTTTTTTTCTTTAACTTAAACTTGAAAACTATATCATTGTAAAACATTTACTAAAGTAAATCTTTTACATCATCATAACTTGATATACATCATAAAACATCATTTCAACATTCTTTTCATTATTCTTTTAAACAGCTCAGCGGAAGACTCATAGTAGTACCATAACCCTCGGCCAGTCTCTTGGCACATGTAGATCTCGTTTGTCATCCATCACTTGTCTTATCATCATGCAAGATGCTTACCTTACCTGTAACATAAACAACTTGAGAACGACAGGCTCAGTAAGTTCAAAAATACATTCATGACATATAATAATTCACACCATATAGGACAGGGTAATTTTGATACCTTCTGTAGCCTCAAAACATTGCATATCATATACTGCATATTGCTTAACATTCATACTTATCACACATAACCTTATAAACAAACTTGTACATATCTGAACACACGTTACATCAAAATCCTATCTTTACACTTAGCATCATAAACATACTTAATGTACTTTATACATTCTTAACATCATAAATATACTTTTGCACTTATCATGCTTTAATCTCATGAACATGCTTTCATACTTGAACCTCGTGAACTTACTGTAACGTCGTGAACATACTTAACATACTTGGCATCAGGAACATGCTTTTATACTTAACATACTTGAAACATCATAGTCATACTTATGTATACTTGAACACCATAAACATAGCATACTTAACGTATGCTAACTGTTGTAAACATAACATACTTAACATATGTTTACACATCATAAACATAACATATTTATCATACCTATTATCACGAAATTACTTTCACCTTTAACATAAGGAATATATTTGTTATACCTAAATGCGTAAAATTTTGTACATATACTCAAGTATCGTAAACATACTTACGTATACCTAAGTATCTTTAACGTCATAAGCATACTTTCATACATACAAAACGTTGCATACACGTGTCGTTCATTACTTAGACATTCATATTTAAACATAACATACATATTTAACAACATATAGAGAATACTTAATATAGTATGATTGACTTAGGCATATCAACTTAAGCATAATAATTGATATGCATAATAGTTACGACATATCTTATGCATAACACGAACGTTAGTCACGTTATGCTTGCTTATTACCATAAATAGTACTATTCATTATGAATAGTAACTTTATAACATTATGCTTGCTTAACACTCATACTTAAGCGTATTTATCATCATTCATATCATACTGGATAGAATGTATCTGATACTAATCATGACATCAGAACATTAACACAACATATATCATACATTGCTTTAGATTGCATACTTAATGTATATAATATTTAAAACATATTTATACATACTTTTCATCATAACCATACTCGACATATTGCACACCGTGAGTGCACTTTCATACTTAACATGCTTTAAACATACTTAATATCCTGAACGTACTTGCATTCTTGATGTGCTTTAAACATACTTAATATCTTGAACATACTTACATTCTTGACATGCTTTAAAAATACTTAATATCTTGAACATACTTGCATTCTTGACATGCTTTAAACGTACTTAATATCTTAAACATACTTTCGTGCTATTCTCTACAATTTACATAACATTAGACTTCCAAATCCGGGATGTACCACCATCGGTTTGGGAGCCCTATAATAACTGAACAAAATTTCATGCTTATCATTGTAAACATATCATGATTTAAACATAGCATATTGAACATAAGCTTAACATCATAAATATAACAAACTTGACACACTTGTTATTGTGAAAATACTTTCACATTTAACATCATGAATGTACTTATCATACTTAAATACGTAAAACTTTGTAAATATACTTAAGCATCGTAAATACACTTACATATGCTTAAATATCCTTAACATCAAACATAACATGGATCATTAACATAATAAATAACATGCATCGCTTTTGTATTACTATTCCTTATGAATAGTAACTCTGACCATGAACAGTACTGTCGACTGTGAACAGTACTGTTGTGGCGGCTCGCCCCTCGTAGAGATCATACAATACTATTACAGTTAAGCTTTATCATTAACTGCGATAGATTGTACTCTCATGGGTCGCCGGCTAATCTATCTTTCTTGTAAAACATGACGTATTTTGGGGAATTTTTTTTTTAAACATCTTGTAAAATATTATCTACTAATCACTTTGTTTATAAGTACAAAGTAATTTACATAATACAGTACTTTCGTAAAATATATATTATTACAAAAGACTGTTTCCTTTTCCCTTCTCTTTTATTGCTCAGCAGAAAGACTCTGGCAGGACCATATCCCTCGCCTCCTATCCCATTTGACACGTGTCATCCCGTCCGCCATCTAGTCATACAAAGCTACTGAGCTGGTCGCTTACCTGCAACATAAGCAAAAATAGTGAGCTACAGGCTCAGTAAGTTCAAACATGCAAGAAATAAATTTTCTATGAATAATACTATTTATTATGAATAGTAACATTGACTACTATTCATACGTGAATAGTAATTTTAACTACTATTCAATGCGAATCGTAGGTTTGACCACAACAGTATATCAACAGTACATCTACCGCGATGTTAGTACCCTCACGAAACTGTCTTATGCTCAATTATGGCATAGTTTCAGTTTTAGCTAATTATCTTTGATTATGTTCTGGTTTTGAGCTCAGGTTGGCAGTACCATCTAAGTGCGCATGACTGGGAGCGGTACATTAGTGCTGACCTCCACAGCCTTAATCTCATAGCCCCGAAGGTAAAATTGTACATGACTGGGAGCGGTACATCAGTGCTGACCTCCACAGCCTTAATCTCATTTTTATAGCCCCGAAGGTAAAATTTACCTCCCTGTACAGAAGGCTGGTACGCTAAAAGTGGTTTCATTACCGACTTTTTAAGTTTTAACCCGGTGACTTCATATTGTCCCGTGGTCAGGAATGGTTCACATTTTAATTTTAGGTGAGTGAGTTTCATAAACCTCGCTCTAGTGCTCAAAACACAATTTACTATATGTCCCTTTCTCAATAGTGCCCGTGGCACATTTCGTCTCTCTCTCTACTCTATAATAGTGCCTATAGCACATATGTACCTAACTTATAGTTAGTACATCAAAGTTAGCAATAATAATGCTATATGTTGCAAACAGGTAAATGTCTGAACTTATCTTATCAGTTTCTTCCTCTTTTCTCACTTAGATCTTTGATCGCCCTCCTTGTAGGTCGATTTTGGGATCCTACAGACAAAACCTTGTCTGTTAATTTCATTTCCATTTATAGCTTTTATTTTTCATTAAAAAGCTTAAATAAAACCTATTTATAATTTTTTAGGCTTTATTTATCATTTTTTCCATTTTTCTCAACTTTTGCAAAATTACGATTTTACCCCTATATTTTGACAAAATTACAATTTTGCCCCTGACGGAATTTTCTCGATCCAGACTGCATTTTTGGCTCTCAGGAACTTTTCTGACTCTTTTCTATTCATTACCGGGTTCGTTTCTATTTTATTTCCATTTTTCACTTTCCCGACCCTCGGGAAGTACTATTCCGACTCTTACGTCGGTTTAGTGATTTTCTATCGTTTCGGAGTCTCAAATGGACGTTTTACTAGTATTTAAAACGTTCATCTAGACGTTCTCGATCTAGGTCTCCGAGGCTCGGATTTTCCGTACCCGACTCGGACCTTTATTTCGTTTCCCAAAAACGCCCCCCCTCGGGGTTGGTTTTTCAATTTCACTCACATTTTACATTTTTAAGGGGACAGGTTACTATTCATGAACCACCCCTTAGGTTTTCCTTATTCAATTTTCCGTTAGGGACTCGGGTTACCGACCCGACCCGACCCGACCCTAAACTTTTATTTTTAATTCCCTTTTTACCCCAATGCTGTTTTCGAAATTTCAGCAGCATTTCGACGTAAATTTAAGGCTACTGGCGTTAGGTACGCCTCGAACCTTATGTACCTGCCACGTACTATACCACAAACCTATTTTATGTAAAAGTTAAACTTTTACATAAAAGCTCACAACATTTCAATTCACATTTTGAACCACATTACACAAAATTTCTTTCAATTTTACCCTTTGTTTTGGCCATGGTTTTCACACTCAAAACCTAACCAAAACTTCTCAATTTTTCAACCAAATTTTAGGCTATTCCAATGTCATTATCTAACACATTTTCAAGCCAATTTACATGCATTTTTCAACCCAAATTCTTAGGGTTTTCACCATTATAACCCACGGCCATTTAAGAGAAACATGCACCAAATTTTTTTGTTTTATGCTTTCAATCACAAATCCATCATTTCCTTAATTCAATGCATGAATTTAACTATCCAAACATCAAGGAAATCATGCAAAATTTTTTTCCAAACCCTAATTAAACCCACAGGCATATTAGGGTTATTTGACACCAAATTTTTTTCCAAGCTTTCAATCATACAAATCATGTTTTACATTAAATCAAAACATGATTTAAAGCATTTTAACACTTAAACCACAACAATTCATCATTGACTACACTTGGTAACCCACGGTTTTACCCTTGGAAAACCAACCAAAATTTTGTTTTTCTTTAAACAAAATGCATGGTTTTTCTTCTAATCATACCCTTAACAAAACCCAAGCACCAAATCAATCAAAACAAACCAAAAATTTTTCATCCTTTACACTATTCATTACACAGATTTTAGGGAGAAAACAAGCCAAAATTTGCAAGCTAAAGAAAGTTACCTTGCTTTCTTGCTTCCTTGGACTTCAATGAAGGGTTTGACACAAATTTTGTGTGGAAAACTTGAAGTATTTACTTGGTTTCTCTTTGGTTGCTCACGGTTCTTCTTGGGAGAACACTTAGAAATTTTTTTCCTTATGTTTTTGGCTTTGTAATGGCTACGGCCATTTTGTTCCAATGTTAGGAAATGCCCTAAGTATTAGAGACATTTTGATGTATTCATTTTGAACTGGATAATAAAATTATACATAGAGGTTATTCATTACATTGCTATCTGTCCTCATCTTATTTACATGTTAAAGTAAATGTAAGCAAATATGGCTCACTGACTGCTTGTGTTAAAACTGTTAGAACGTTGCATGCAATGAACTTTTGTATGCGAGAAGACAATGTTCTAAAGTTAGCGGTCTAAACTATGGTCTGTAGTCTATGGGGTTAGACCGAGCATCTAACTCATGTTAAGACTATTATGTTGTCTAAAGCCTTGGACGGGACGGTTTGTCTTGACTGTCTAGAGCTGGACTCCCAAGTAGAGACATAGATATGTTGCATGGAGGTGACATATTAGATTGGGACTAAAGCGTGATTGATCTACGTAGTCCGCTATGAGTGGATCAATCTGCTTTTGACGTTCATTATGCACTAACCTTAATCCTGAGTAAATGAACTACTTCATGTATATGACTTGTGTACTTTGATGTTCCAATGGCCAAAGCGTCTCAGAGGTAGTAAGCTTATAGACCGGTTCATTGGATGCATGACTTGTATATGATGAAGGGTTTGTTTGCAGATATCGGAATCATAACTCTAAGGAGTTAAAGGTATCCTCTTAAAGGCATTATACTGAATGTGAAAATGGACAAGGCCTTGGGTCGTCTACTGGGCGGATGACTTCTTATTCACATATGGTGAATAATCATTTTCTTAATTCGGTAGTATAATGGAACTTTAAGATAGCCTGATCAGTAGGATTAAACTGTGGCGGCCCGCCCCTCGGAGAGATCATACAATACTATTACAGTTGAGCTTTATCGCTAACTGCGATAGATTGTACTCTCATGGGTCGCCGGCTTATCTCTCTAGTCTTTTTAAATCATGACGTTTTTTGGGAAATTTTTTTTTTTTCATTTTTTTTTCTTTAAACATCATGTAAAACTTTTCCCACTATTTACTTTGTTGATAAGTACAAAGTAATATAAATAATACAGTACTTTCGTAAAATATATATAATTACAAAAGACTGTTTCCCCCTTTTTCCCTTCACTTTAACGCTCAGCGGCAAGACTCTGGCAGTACCATATCCCTCGCCCAGTTATCCCATTTGACACGCGCCATCCCGTACGCCATCCATTCAAACAAGCTACTGAGCTGGTCGCTTACCTGCAACATTAGCAAAAATGGTGAGCTACAGGCTCAGTAAGTTCAAACATGCAAGAAATAAAATTTCGATGAATAGTACTATTCATCGTGAATAGTACCGTGACTACTATTCATATGTGAATAGTACTTTGACCACTATTCATACGTGAATAGTAAGTTTGACCACAACACTGTATTACACTAGTACATCTACCGCGATGTTAGTGCTCTCACTAAACTGTCTTATGCTCAATTATGGCACAGTTTCAGTTTTAGGTCATTTTCTTTCATTATGTTCTGGTTTTGAGCTCAGATTGGCAGCACCATTTAAGTGCGCATGACTGGGAGCGGTACATTAGTGCTGACCTCCACAGCCTTAATCTCATAGCCCCGAAGGCAAAATAGTACATTGACTAGGAGCGGTACATCAGTGCTGACCTCCACAGCCTTATCTCATAGCCCCGAAGGCAAAAGTACCTCCCTATACGGAAGGCTGGTACGCCAGAAAGTGGTTTCATTACCGACTTTTTAACATTCTAACCCGGTGACTTCACATTGTCCCGTGGTTAGGAATGGTTCACATTTTAATTTTAGGTGAGTGAGTTTCATTAACCTCGCTCTAGTGCCCGAAGCACAATTAACCATGTGTCCCATTCTTATAGTGCCCGTAGCACATTTCGTCTCTCTCTCTATTCTATCATAGTGCCCGTAGCACATATGTACCTAACTTATAGTTAGTACATTAAAGTTACCACAATATTGCTATATGTTGCAGACAGGTAAATGTCTGAACTTACCTTATCAGACTGTTCTCTTTCTCTCTCTTGGATCTTGAATCGCCTTCCTTGTAGGCCGATTTTGGGATCCTACAGACAAAACTATGTCTGTTAATTTTTTTTCCCATTTATAGCTTTTATTTTTCATTAAAAAGCTTAAATAAAACCTATTTATAACTTTTTAGGTTTTATTTATTATTTTCACCATTTTCCCCCAACTTTTGTAAAATTACGATTTTGCCCCAATATTTTGGTAAAATTACAGTTTTGCCCCTGACGGAATTTTATTGATCCAGACTGCATTTTTGGCTCTCAGGAACTTTTCTGATTCTTTTCTAATCATTACTGGGTTCGTTTCTATTTTATTTCCACTTTTTGCTTTCCCGGCCCTCGGGAAGCACTATTCCGACCCTCACGTCGGTTTAGCGATTTTCTATCGTTTCGGAGTCTCAAATGGATGTTTCACTAGTATTTAAAACGTTCATCTAGACTTTCCCGACCTAGGTCTCCGAGGCTCGGGTTTTCCGTTCCCGACTCGGACCTTTATTTTATTTCCAAAAACGCCCCCCCCTCGGGGTCGGTTTTTCAATCTCACACGCGTTTTTCATTTTTAAGGGGTCGGGTTACTATTCACGACCCACCCCTTAAATTACCCTTATTCACTTTTTCCGTTAGGGACTCAGGTTTCCGTCCCGGCCCTAACTTTTATTTTAAATCCCTATTTTACCCCGAATGCCGTTTTTTGAAATTTCGGCAGCATTTCGGCGTAATTTTAAGGCTTCCGGCGTTAGGTACGCCTCGAACCATAAGTACCTGCCACGTACTATACCACAAGCCTATTTTATATAAAAGTTTTCCAAACTTTTACATAAAAGCCCACAATTTTCCAATTTTACATTATCACCCACATTACAACATTTTTTTACAAATTTACCCTTAATTTGGTTTCAGTTTTCACAACAAAACCGAACCAAATTTTGTCAAACTTTCACCACATTTTAGGTCATTCAAATGTCACATTTTTAACACATTTTCAAGCCCATTTTCTTGGCATTTTCAACCAAATTTCTTAGGGTTTTTACACACTTAAAACCCACGGCCAAAGAATGAAAACATGCTAAATAATTTTGTTTCATTCTTTCAATCACATTGCCACCATTTACACATTAAATTGCATGATTTCAATCAACCAAATACCACATAAACCAATGAAAATTTTTCTTCCAAACCCATTGTAAACTCACGGCCATTTAATGGAATTCACACAAGAAATTTTTTTCCAAGCTTTTCATAATGAAATACAAGCTTTATTCTTCACAAATTTAAACTTAGAAAGCATGTTAACCATTAACCAAAACTTTTTCTCATTGGTCACTCAAGGTAACCCACGGATTTACCTTTGAAACACCAACCAAAATTTGGTTTTTCTTTAATGAATTTGCATGGTTTTCTTCCTTAATACATCCTTAACAAAACCCAACATCAAATCCATGAAAAACAACCACAAATTTTACATCTTCCAATCACTATTCACCCACGGATTTTAAGAAGAAAAACCATGAAAAATCAAGTGAAAAAGGGAGTTACCTTAATCAATTGCTTCCTTTGTCTTCAAGGAGTGTTTTAACACCCTTTTTGTGAAGAAAATTTGAAGAGAAAACTTGGTTCTCCTTTGGTCCCTCACGTAGACACCATGGAAGTTAACATAGAAAATTTTTTCTTTGGTTTTGGCATGAAAAATGGGTCTCGGCCTTTATGTCCCAAAGTTGCCGACTTAATGCAACCAAAAGCCAATTAATTTGGCTCTAAACCAATCAAATTTCAACACCTTTCCAAGCCATTACTTTCCATAATTTTCAAAAATTAAAAAGGGTTAATTTTGGCCAAATCTTGGCCTTTAGATCAAAAGGTGATTAAATCCTAGCCATTAATGCCACCAACCACCTTATTTATTCCATTTAATAAACTTGATTTATGATGTCATAAATGCAAAAGTGAAAGTTGACTTTGACTTTTACTATTCACATTAATTCGACTACTTTTTGACCGATGCCGGTTCGAGCCGAAATTTTCCTGAAATCGTCCCGGCGTGTTCCTGAGGTCTTCTGTGCAGTCGGATCAATTTAATCTGCTTCCGTTTGATCACAATCAATCCCGGAAGTTTACCGTCTTTTATTGGCTCGGTTAGGGTTTTCAATGCCGATTTTGGCACCGTTTCACCCGTTTCAACTCAGTGAATTTTTCCAACACTGAATTCTTACTCGTCAGTATTGTTAGAACATTTTCACATATTCTGAACAATATAAATACATTTATTTCACTCTTTAAACAGTACAAATTGTTATATACATACAATTGTACATTTTCGTCCGAGAATTGCCTGAATTTCCCGGTTGTCACATAAACGGACTTTGACCTAAGGCTGATCATGGATATCATATGAGGGTTTTGCATAAATGACAAGGTCATTGGATAGTAGCTCGTCACAGGCTTACGTAATACGGTATATAATTGGGAGTTCAGTTTCAGGTTTATAATGGTGTGACTCTGAAACTAGTGATCATATGATTGAGTTGTTAGGTAAAGAATGATGATCATATGGATTTGCGGGAGCCCGATTATATATGTCCAATCAATCCCTCTACTAGCTCCACATAATTCCTTAACGTTTGGCAAATTGATTTGTGTATGCTATTGGCTAGTTTATTATGCATGGATGGTGATGACACAGGATTAGGATGGTAGACAAGATTCTCTCCGGTTGGATTCAGATTTTGTTTTGGATAATAGAGTACACAATTATTCGATCTCCAAATAAAGTTGCCATGATTTTATTTGAGATTGGATTGGAGTTGTAGAAAATTATCCATGAGAACAAGAATTTGAAACACAACCGTTTTATGGAATTTGAAATTTGAAATTTGAAATTTGAAATTTGAAATTCAAATTTGAAATTTGAAATTCAAATTTTGAATCACAGTCCAAGTAGGATTCAAATTTGTTGTGGAAAATCCACGAGGTTTGAAATTCGAATTTGAGTTGGATTTAGAGAGGATAATCTTGTTAGAATCCTACTTGAATTTTGAATCCAAATCCCAACAAACTATGGACGAAATTTTGAGGATAATCCTCAATGGAATTTCGGTTTTTGTGGATAAGATTCAAGGGAAAAATTCAAGTTTCAATTCCAGTTGAATTTGGATTCTCTCCTCCCTGAAAAGTGGCCGAAATTTTGGAGATAATCTCCTAGGAAAACTTGGTTATTTTGGATAAGGTTGAGATAAGATTCAAGCTTGAAAATCCTAGTAGAATTTTTGATTCTCCCTTATCCATAATGGCCAAATTTGTGGAGAAGATTTTCTCCTAGGAAATTTCAGATTTTTTGGTTGGAAAAGGGAGATAAAGTTCTAGTTAAAATCTTGTTTAGATTTGGATTGGATTTATCCTAAGAAAACCGAATTTTATTGTTGGATTTTCCCATGGAAAAATTCAGATTTTTTTTGGTTATGGATAAGGGAGAATATCTTTTCCTAGTCCAATTCAAATTCAGAGAATCACCTCATGCAGGTCTATAAATAGAGGTCCTGCCACTCCAGTTCTCTCAGACCACAGACTCTCAGGTGAGCAGGCTTATTGTTGCACAGCTCATCGTGACAATAAAGTTCTTTAGAGATCTGGGTGGTCGGAAGAAGACTAGCAGTGCTAGCATACCGATCGAGGTTCAGAGTGCCCACACACTCAGCCATTCGGGAATTGGAGAATAGTAGAGAAGGCTAGTTGGTTGAAGCCTCCGGTCATTCTCTTCCTGCAGATTGGCGTCCTTGAGGTATGAGTTTTAATTGTTGTTGGTTTATTGTATATGGCATCATGAGATATTTAACGATCTAAAAATTTTTATTGTTCTGCTGCGCCACTCTGATACGTTTTTACCGATTTATTTTTCCTACATCCAAAAGTTGCCGACTTAAACTAGTAAGGAAGCCAATTAATTTGGCTTCAACCAATGAGAAATCAACACTTATCAAGTCTATTTCTTTCCAAATTTTTCAAAAAATAAAATGATGGAATTTTGGCCAAATCTTGGCCTTTAGACCAAAAAGTGATTAAATCTTGGCCATTAATGCCACCAACCACCATATTTCTTTCATTTATTAATTTTGATTTATGATGTCATAAATGCAAAAGTAAAGTGTTGACTTTGACTTTACTATTCACATTAATTCGACTACTTTTTGACCGATACCAGTTCGAGCCGAAATTTTGCTGAAATCGTCCCGGCGGGTTCTTGAGATCTCCTGTGCAGTCGGATCAATTTATATTGGTTCCGTTTGATCAAAATCAATCCCGGAAGTTTTTCATCTTTTATTGCATCGGTTAGGGTTTTCAATGCCGTTTTTGGCACCGTTCTACCCGTTTCGACTCAGTGAAATTTTCCAACACTGAATTCTTACTCGTCAATATTGTTAGAACATTTTAATACATTCTAAATAATATAAATACATTTATTTCACTCTTTAAATAGTACAAATTATTATATACATACATTTGTACATTTTCTTCCAAGAATGCCTGAATTTTCCGGTTGTCACAACTGTTGACCGTGAACAGTGACTTTGATTGCATCGGTAATCGTAGTGTTAGTATATCTTATGCTCGTTTATGGGCTATATATTTTTTTTTCTTGAGTCTTTATCTTTCATTACGTTCTGGTTTTTGGGCCGCATGATTGTTCGTTCCGTAATGCACGTATGACTGAGAGGGACTCTGGGGAGTGACCCACTGGCCAATCCTCTACAGTCTAACTACATCAGACTTCCAAACTCGGGACGTATAATCAGCAGTTTGGAGTCCTAATAATACTAAATCTGAAAAACCTCCACCTGTGTGGGAGGCCAGTACGCCAATACTATTTAGTTACTGATTTTCTTGTGGTTCTTGACCGGTGGCATTTACGCTGCCTCCTGGGTTTGGAACTCTTTAAATTATTCTGTAGTTTATTCAGTACTTTTCTTAAGATTTTATCTCTTATGTTAGTGTGCATACGGCACCTGACTACTAAATTTCTATGATCTATATCACATAAGCATACTGAGTAAATTCATGCTGCAGACAGATAAATGTCTGAACTTGCAAAATATAACACATAAACAAAAACATGTCAAGTCAATTTACATTTGAGTTAGACATAACGCATGGTTCATAACATAACTTTCGTAACATTCAAATCATTGTATCTTGGCACTAAAACTGCACAAAAAACACATAAACATGACCAGTCCATTTATATTACAGAGATGAAAATATTTAAAATTATATGCCGCATATAAAACACATAACACATAAACATGTCAAGCAAGTTTATGTTGCAGATAATTAAATGCCCGAACTTACTGTATATAACACTTAAACATAAAAGTCAATTCATGTTTGACTTAGACCTAACACACAAACATCCAACGTTTAAAGTTTCATTCTTATGATTTTGCTGATTCTTGTCTTTCCTTACTATCTTTCATATGGTTCCGACCAGGGGGCATTATCATTGTCTCCATGGTCTGGAACACTTCTCATGTCTTTCTTTTATCGTGTCTATTTTATTAAATACACCTTTGCGCATATAACACCTTACGTATATACTTTACATTTCATACATAAGAAATAAACATATTACGTAATTTCATGTAGCAGACAATAAAATGTCTCAACTTACTACATATAACACGTAGATATGAACATGTCGATTTATGTGACAGTCAACTAAATGCTTGAACTTGCAACATATAACACATAAAAGTCCATACATGTTACAGACATAGAAATATTTAAAGCTTACCACATACGACACATAGACATAATAGCCTGTTCATGTTGCAGTCAATTAAATGTTCAAACTTACTGATACTTCTGCTCGTATCTCCTTTCGTACTTCCTTGGTCTGCAGACGTCTCTTTATCGCGTCTGTATCGGATTTCTATAACTGAAATATTTATGGTTATTTTCGTTACTTAAATCATACATCAAACTTAATAAAACGTAAAAATTCTACGTTTCATTTCATAATCATGAATTTAAGGGTTTATTATCCCATTTATAACTTTTTTGTCTAATCTTGGAAAAATTACCCTTTTGTTCCAAACTTTTGGCAAAATTATCATGTTTCCCCTAATGGGATTTTTTTTTATCATAACCTTACTTTTCTTTGATTTACGACTTAGTTTTGGCCCTTAGAATCTTAATTAAGCCATTCTAAGTCCATTAGGGCCCTTTTCTATCATCCCTGAAATTTACGGTCAAAATTACTGTTTTGCTCCTGACAGGTCTTTGGGCCATATCATTTTCATTTTATTACTTAGACTAGATTTTCTAAACCCAAAAATCATAAAATCATTTTTCTTAAGCCTTTTCGAGTTTTTTTCAGCATTAAACGCCGAAATGCTCGGATCACTATTCACTGACCCTCGGGTGGCACTATTCCGACCCTAGGTCGTTAATCCTCTTTTTTAGACCTAAATCACTGAGGGGGCTCGGGTTTCCATCTCGACCTTATTTTTACACTTTGGTTCCTAAAATGCCCCTTTGCGCCGTTTTTGGAATTTCGACAGCATTTCCGCTTAATTTTTGGGTTCTCGGTGTTTAGGGAACGCCTCGAAACCATCTAACCTAATTCTATTCTATCACGTACTATACTAGAGGCCTATATTTTTACGTAAAATTCAAATTTTACGTAAAAATCTTAACATTTTTCACATTTTCTTATTGGACTGTTTTTCATACACATAGTCCATTTTTCTTACAATTTCACATGTAAAAGTACATAATAAATACATAATCATTCCAAAACGAAAATTTTAGGAATGGAGGGACCGAAGTCACTACTGAAATCATCCTACTGGCGATCGAATGAACTGTTCGGTCTCGCACGGACAAACTTGATTTCACCATTCTTAACTTTTGAAATTCCTTCTTGAAATTCTGATGCCGCGGATGCGTCCGAAATGTCGAAAATAGGCCAATGGGCCATTCTTCAATTTTTGGTCACCAGTCACCATGGACCAGCGTTGACCAGCTATTGGCCGGCATTGACCGACATGGAGAAAGGAGGCCACCATCTAATAGATCTCGACCTGAGGAACCCATTGGTGGTGTCAATTTCACCAATCGAGGCTTCTATGGTTAGAAATCAGGCCTCAAAAGGGCGATGACAGTGGCGACGTCCAATCTCCACCGTGCCGAGGTTATTGCCCAAAATTAGGTTGGAGCTTGTGATGCCCCGCGCCCTCAGCGGCCTGGACCGTCACTGAAAACTATTACTTGCTTCTTTAACTTTTACTTATACTTCTTCTTTAAAACCGATACTTAAACTTGTTGAATTTAATATCATAAATTTAGAGGGAAATTTTTTTTATACGCATACGTATTTACTATTCATGTACGCATACTATTAAAATGTGAAATTTGAAAAGCATAAGGATTTCAATTATACACACATAATTATATACTTGTTTATCCGATTACTATTCACCAGATACTATTTAAATATACTACTCATACATATAATGTTTACTGTTCTAAAATACTATTTAACTGTCACCATTCAAAATATTATTTACTCATACTGTGTGGAAGAATACTCGCAGTGTATCCATAACCTTATCCTCACATCCGCCTCCACCACCATCATCGTCCCTTGATGTTTACGCTATAGAATGCTTACCTACAGCATGAACACACTCCGTGAGCTTTACGCCCAGTAAGTACAACATGTTAATTGCAAAACATGTTTAAAACATAGCACATACTTAAAACCATAAGCATGACATATATCACCTAATAAATCACATCCCATATAAGCATATCACATATCAGCTCACATATCATGTCATCACATAACATGTCACAACACTGAATTTAAAACTTCACATACTTTATGCATGACAGAAGCATCATGTACTGTATGCACTCTACTGAAAAAGAAAGCATAACGAACTATAACTAATGCATGGTCCGGTTATGTTCATTTATGTTTCAAACTTCTCTTTTCTTTTTTTGTCTATTTAGGGCCCATGTGTCAGTACCGTGTGCGCGTAGACCAACGGTAACGCCCGAGGCCAACTAATGCTGAAGAGCCATCAACTGATGCTCAACTTTTGGCCTTAACTTTCTTTAACTGGAAACCCCTTCGACTGAAGGAGCCGGTACGACACACCTACTTATTTCCATCCTATTTAACTATTCTAGCCAAAGGCTTCTTTAAGCTGTCCCCAATCCTACGCAGTAGGGATCTATGGCTTCTATCTTGTTCTTTCATCAATCTACTCGATTGTGAAACTATATGCTCTTATGTATGCTGTGCAGCATCGTGTGCAAGATACATACTTAAAATACTGGAAAAGCATCATTTTAAATTCATTTTATTCATGCTACAGGTAGAGTTGTACTTACCTGTCATCAAACAGTTTATACTCTCACCTTCATCACAATACACCTCCCTGTAATCATAATGCATTTCATTAACATTTACTCTTAGGTCACTGTGGTCATTAGTGACTAATGAAAACTTTATTGTTAGTGATACTGATCCTTATCAGTACTAATTGCCCTCTTCTTAAGAATTTGATTTTCTAATTTCTAATCATGGTTAACTAATTTATTTGCTCAATAAATTAATTAACGTCGCTCTTAGGTAACTCTATCGACAGGAACTAATAAAACTATCGTTGTGTGATACCGATGCCTATCGGTACCTAACTGCTCTACTTTGGGAATTTTGATATCTAATTTCTAATCACGCTTGATTAATTTGTCTACTTGACAAATTAATCACTGTCCCGTTCAGACTCTGTCCTTGATTGACTAACTGACCAGTCAACTGACCACATACCTCGTGTATTGACCATTTAGCCTGTTGGGTTACCTTTACCGATTAAACCGCTCCAAATTTTATACTTAGTTCACACCCGTCCTTCGAGTGGTACTATTCTGACCTAGGGGTTGTTTTCTTACATTACGAGATTTCTAATTGGGCGGTTTACTAATCTTCAAAATATCCATCCTTCTTTCCTGAACCTAGGTCATGGAGGGTGCTCGGGTTTCCATCCCGATCATATTTTCACCCCTTGTTTCCTAAAATACCCCTTTGTGTCGTTTTATAAATTTCGGCAGCATTTCTGCTTAATTTTTGGGTTTTTGGCGTTTAGGAAATGCCTCAAAACCGTCTAACATATTCTAACCTGCCACGTACTAAACCAGAGGCCTAATTTTTACGTAAAAGCTCCGCTTTTTACGTAAAAATATTCACATTTCCTCACATTCTCTTTTTCAATACTTCATCCCTTTTTCTTACAATTCCTAAAGTCAGTAAACCATAATTAATGCATAATTATTTCCAATAATAAATTGAGGAATCAAGGGATCAAAACCACTACCAAAATCGTTCCTCTCGGCGATCGGGTGAACCGTTCGATCTCGATCGCACAATCATTGAATTATCGTTCTTCACTTTTGAAACTTCGGTTTGCAAATCCGATTCCGCGGATGTGTCCAGAATGTCAAAAATAGGCCAACAGGCCATTCTTTAATTTTCGGTCTCCGGGTCGCCGTTGACCGGCGTTGACCGATCGTTGACCAACATTGACAACGACGGCGATGGGAGTGGCGACCATCATCTTGAAGGGCTCGACGAGAGGAACCCATTAGTGGTGTCAATTTCACCAATCGAGGCTCCTATCACCGGAAATCGACCCTCGAAAAGTCGGCGACGGCGGCAGTGTTGGATCATCATTTTCCGGCATTGTTGCCCAAAATTGATTTGAGGCTTTTGACTTACGTGTTGTTCTGAGCATTTTGATACCCACCTTGCAACTCAACTCTGACGGAATAGTGAGATTCAACGGTAGTGATGGCGACGGCGATGGTGAACCTTGGGCGGCGCAATCCAACAGCTGTTGATGTGAAATGAAGCCTGGGTTTTGTTCTACTCTTCACCACGAATCCATTGGGACCGGAATCGTGGCATTTGGACGTCGGACGGTGAAGAAATCACAGTTTGAAAAGTTCGGCCACCGGCGTCTTTAGGCGGCGCGTGCGGCGTTCTCCGGCGTTGGTTCCGTCGGCTCGGCACATCGTTGGACTCAGCTCGTCGAAGCTTTCCAATGGTGCCGACGGTGTCGAAGACGGACGCCGGATTCAATGGTCGGTCACTGTTCACCTTCGTGTTGTGTGGGGGAGGGAGAAAATGAAATTTGGAAAAATATGGGGGCTATTTTTCAAGAACCCCCAAAATTTCGTCCTTTATACTAATTTTTTGAAAAATTTTAAGATAGGCTATACTCACTAATTTGGGCGTGCTGAACCCAAATATATCAGTTTTATCTTCATCCGAGATTGTCTCGACCAGTTTTCCGATACTACATGGCTCTCGATCAAAAATTACTTTTTGTGCTCAAATGACTAATTTGAGCATTCTGAATCCAAATATATCAGTTTTATATCAAGAAAAGGTCCTCTTGACCAATTTCTTGATACTGTGGTTAGGCCTACATTGTGTTGACACTGCGCATGCATAACGAGGTGTTTTCGCGTTAAATGAGGTGTTTTCGCGTTAAATTTCAAACACAATCTCCCTTGACTAATTTGGATGTGCTGATTTCAAATTTATCAGTTTTACGTCCATCTGAGGCCTTCTGGACCAGTTTTCGGTATCTGCATGACCCCATCTCGAAAAATGTGTCAGGTGCCCGATTGACTAATTTGGGCGTCCTGAGTGTAAATATATCAGTTTCGGGGCGAGAAAAGGTCGTCTTGACGCTCATCCCGATACTGCGTATCTCTTAAACAAAATCTACATTTTGTGCTCAATTGACCAGATTGAGCATGCTGACTGTTAATATATCAGTTTTATACCAGATTAAGGCCGTCTTGGCCACTAACCTGACACTGCGTATCATACTGTTCACTAGTCACTATTCACTATCTGACTGACTAATCTAAGCGTTCTGACTTTGATTTTGTCAGTCTCTGGGCAAGAAGAGGTCATCTAGACCACTTTTCTCAATATTGTACATCTATTAGGGCAATTATCACTACTGCACTCAGGTGACCAGTCTGAGCGTACTGATGACTAGCTCATCAGTTCTGTATCGTGAAATGGTCGTCTGGACCGGTTCTTTGATATTGCATGTTTCAACGCATAATCACATAATAGGGTGGATCGATTTCACTGTCGGTTGCCCCTTTCACTGCATAAATAGTAATTAAACATTACTATACTCGTTTAATTCATTCAACTGAAAACCACACTGTATTTATTAACTTAATTACATCATTGTATAGTAATTAAGTTTCATAATTCATGAGATTCATTACAGTGGCTCTCGGCTCATTATGCAACCTTTTACATGGACTCTTACACGGGCATGTGCAAGGCATCACGGGCGTGTACATTTCAGACATGGGTGTGTATTAATTGAGACTACTCAACACGGCCATGTCTTTGTAACACATTCGTCTATCCGAGTGGAACACGGCCTCCTACACGACCGTGTACTTGACCGCGTTACATTACACGGCCATGTACACTCACATGGCTACTAACAGATACACGGTCACTCACACGACCGTGTACCTGACCGTGTTACTTAAATTTTCACTAAAAGGCATTAAATTATGTCAATTTTATTCCTTAATGACTTATTACATGGTAAGTAGGTGCCACGAAAATGACAGTCATTACAACTTACCCCCCTTACAAAATTTTCGTCCTCGAAAATTAGAATAATTCCAGGACGTCTCTCCTCATGTCTTCTTCCCATTCTCATATGGCTTTCTCAACACTATGATTCCGCCAAAACACTTTTACTAGCGGTATACTTTATTCCTAAGTACTTTCTCCTCTCTAACTAGGATCCGCACGGGTCTCTCCTCGTACGTCAGATCAGTGTATTCTACAACGGATTCCTGGCTAAGAACATGGGAGCTGTCTGGCACATACTTCTTCAGCATCAAGACATGAAATATGCTGTGCACTGTAGCTAACTCGGGAGGAAGCGTTAGTCTATAAGCCACCTTCCTGACTTTCTCTATTATCTCAAGGGTCCTATGTACCTAGGACTGAGCTTTCCTTTCTTTTCAATGTGCATCACCCCTTTCATGGGTGCCGCTACTTGAAACTTGAGGGGTCTATGGCACTTATCGTCAAAATTCTTCTATCGACTGTGTGCTATATCTTACGTTTTTCGTATTAGCATCACGTCTGCCATGGTATTCTTGATGATGTCTGAGCTAACTAGTCGTTTCTCTCCAAACTTGCACTAATGAGCCAGAGATCTGCATTTCCTTCCACAAAGTGTCTCGTACAGTGCCATTCCTATCGAGGAATGGTAGTTGTTATTGTACAAGAACTCACTCAATGGTAGTTTCTGATCCCAATTTCCTTTGAAGTCTAGGACGCAGGTCTCCACATGTCCTCTAACATCTGTATGGTCTTCTCAGACTAACTGTCGGTCTAAGGATGAAATGCTGTGCTGAACTCTCACTTGGACCGTAATGCAGCCTGAACACTTCACCAAAATCTGGAGGTAAAGCGTCCACTACGATCTGAGACGATCGACTCTGGTACTCCGTGCCGTTTCACGAACTGTGCCGCATAGATTTCCACTAGTCATTCCACAAGTAGCTAACTTTCATTGCTAAAAAAAAACTAACTGATTTCACTAGTCTATCTATAATCACCTAGATTATGTTATTTGTGGGTGACCCCTCTAGCTTAGGTCGTCCACCTTATCTTCCTTGCTTTCTTTATTCTTTGCTTAGTCTTACTTAGCTTGCTTGTCTTTATAACTTTCTTCTCCTTGGGGTTTAAATGATTTGTTCTTGAAAAACTAGGAATATTTTTTTTTTTTTAACTAGAGGAAACTACTAATTCTTGAAAATTGTGTATACATAAATATATACGTACTTCTTAATATTTTTTCCCAAAATATATTTTGGAGTCTTGTTACTTTAAAGTACGTAAAAATAAAAACATACTTTTAAGCTTGTTTCACTACTTTACATACTACACTCTTGTCTTGTCTTTATACATATACCTCACTATTACACTTTCTTTCTTTTACACCTTGAGTACAGCGGAATTCTGCGAAACGGAACCATAACCCATCCATGACATTGCTGGGATCTGCCTGCCAGTCCGCTACTCTTATTTCATCTTGCTGGTTGCTTTCCTTTATTACCTACAGCACGAATAGACTAATGAGCTAAAGCTCAGTAAGTACAAACATACATACAAGTAAATAAGCTGAATACACCACTCTAGGGTTAGTCAACTTAGGACCAATTATTTTCTTTAGTCCTATACTACTTGTTCTTTCTATTCTATTTCTTTCTTTTCTTTGCTTTACTTCATCTGCTTAATCTTTCACTTGTGGGCCCGTGGTTAGACGTACCTAGTGCGCGCAGACCAATAGAGGATCAGGGGAGCGACCCACCGATCAACCCTAAGGTCATCTCTGGACTACTGACCTTATAGGTAGTAAGTCATGCCATAAACTACCTCATTATTAACGAGGCAGCGCCACACTTCTGGGGTGGAGGCAGGAAGTTAAGCCATCAACTACCTCATTATTAACGAGGCAGCGCCACACTTCTGGGGTGGAGGCTATCTGGGAACCTCACAACTGGGGAGGCCGGTACGCCAACCTTAACTTTTAAGTCTTATTATTTGACCTAACTTATTTCTCTTTTCTTTTTCTAATCTTGCTTACTATTCTCGTGAACATGTTAGTATCATGTCACAAACTGAATAGCTTAAATGTGTATATATATATAACACAACTTTATGGTAAGTCCATTCGTGAGTAGACAATTAAATGTCTGTACTTACCTTATCAATCTCTTCTCTTCTTCTCTCTAGGATCTTTGATCGCGCTCCTTGTAGGTCGATTTTTGGATCCTACAGACAAACTTTGTCTGTTAATTTCATTTCCATTTATAGCTTTTATTTTTCATTAAAAAGCTTAAATAAAACCTATTTACAACTTTTTGGGCTTTATTTATCATTTCCCCAATTTTTCCCAACTTTTACAAAATTACGATTTTGCCCCTATATTTTGGTAAAATTGCAGTTTTACCCCTGACGGAATTTTATTGATCCAGACTGCATTTTTGGCCCTCAGGAACTTTTCTGACTCTTTTCTAATCATTACCGGGTTCGTTTCTATTATATTTCCGCTTTTCACTTTCCCGACCCTCGGGAAGCACTATTCCGACCCTTACGTCGGTTTAGTGATTTTCTATCGTTTCGGAGTCTCAAATGGACGTTTTACTAGTATTTAAAACGTTCATCTAGACTTTTCCGACCTAGGTCTCCGAGGCTCGGATTTTCCGTACCCGACTCGGACCTTTATTTCATTTCCAAAAACGCCCCCCCCTCGGGGTCGGTTTTTCCGTTTCACTCTCATTTTACATTTTTAGGGGACGGTCTACTATTCACGAACCACCCCTTTGGTTTTCCCTATTCAATTCTCCGTTAGGGACTCGGGTTTCCGACCCGACCCTAAACTTTTATTTTTAATTCCTATTTTACCCCGAAAGCCGTTTTCGAAATTTCGGCAGCATTTCGGCGTAATTTTAAGGCTTCCGGCGTTAGGTACGCCTCGAACCATATGTACCTGCCACGTACTATACCACAAGCCTATTTTATGTAAAAGTTTTCCAAACTTTTACATAAAAGCTCACAAATTCCAATTTCACATTTTTAACCACATTACAAATTTTTTTCACAATTTTGCCCTTAGTTTTTGGTCTCGGTTTTCACCACCAAACCGAACCAAAATTTCTCAAACTTTTCAACCACTTTTTAGGCTATTCAATGCCATTTTTCTAACACTTTTTCAAGCCCATTTCCTTGTACTTTTCAACCAAATTCTTAGGGTTTTTAAACACTTAAACCCACGGCCTCATTAGAAAACACATGCCCAAATATTTTTGTTTCCTTCTTTCAATCACAATTTCCTCATTAACATCACAAAATGTATGATTTCAATTAACCAAACATCATTTGAAACATGCAAAATTTTCACCAAAACCCTAAGTAATACCCACGGCCACCTTGAGTAAATGAACACTAAAATTTTTTCCAAGCTTTTCCATAATGAATTTCATGCTTTATTCTTAACAAAATTCAACTTGAAAGCATGTTAACACATAAATCACACAAATTTCTCATTGCTTACCAATGGTAACCCACGGATTTTCCTTTGGAAAACCAACCAAAAATTGGTTTTTCTTTTAACCAATTGCATGGTTTTCTTACTTATTACATCCTTAACAAAACCCAACATCCATTTCCATGAAAAACAACCAAAATTTCTCCATCTTTTTCTCACTATTCACCCACGGTTTTCATGAAGAAAAACTAAGAAAAATTTCAATCCAAGGGAAGTTACCTTATTCACTTTCTTCCTTTGTCTTCAAGTGATGTTTTGCCACACTTTTTGTGAAGAAAACTTGAAGAAATAGCTTAGTTCTCCTTTGTCCCTCACGTAGCCACCATGGAAGGAAGTTAGAAAAATTTTCTTATGGCTTTTGGCTTAAAAAAATGGTTTCGGCCTTCATGTCCCAAAGTTGCCGACTTAATGCAACCAAAAGCCAATTAATTTGGCTCAAAACCAATCAAATTTCAACACCTTTCCAAGCCATTACTTTCCATAATTTTCAAAAATTAAAAAGGCATATTTTTGGCCAAATCTTGGCCTTTGGATCAAAAAGCAAATGAATCATGGCCATTCATCCTACCTAACACCAATTTCTTTCCATTTCTTAAATGGATTTATGATGTCATAATTCCTAAAGTGAAAGTTGACTTTGACTTTCACTATTCACATTAATTCGACTACTTTTTGACCGATGCCGGTTCGAGCCGAAATTTTCCTGAAATCGTCCCGGCGTGTTCCTGAGGTCTCCTGTGCAGTCGGATCAACTTAATCTGCTTCCGTTTGATCAAAATCAATCCCGGAAGTTTACCGTCTTTTTGAGCTCCGGTTAGGGTTTCAATGCCGGTTTTGGCACCGTTTCACCCGTTTCAACTCAGTGAATTTTTCCAACACTGAATTCTTACTCGTCAGTATTGTTAGAACATTTTAATATATTCTAAACAATACAAATACATCTATTTCACTCTTTAAATAGTATAAATTATTATATACATATATTTGTACTTTTCTTACTGTGCTCTTACTTTGACTTGCCATATTCTTATCTTTATACTGTTCAGATACCGAAACTACTCCTTTTTGGGCGTTTTGGGCCTGAATTCACTTTCTTACTCATATACTTTATTCTCTACTTATTTTTTGGAGATTTTAATTTCCTCCAAAACATTTATTTATTTCTATCAACACTATAATTTGTCTAATTACAACCATAGTGTTTCTTTACATTCTTACTTACAGAACTCATAGAAAACCGTAGATTAAACTAGGTCACACCACTAAAATTCTCTGGTCGTCACATTATTATTGTTTGATTTCTTCGGCATTCCGATTACGAAATTCATCGTAATCTGGTCCTATTTCTACTAGGGTAGCTTAATTTTCTACGATTATCCTGCTAGGCACTGGTGTTCTGCCTTAACCTTCTGGCACGTAAGGTATCTGGCAACGAACTCGATAATGTCATTCTTCATTCCAAGCCACCAAAAGCTTTTCTTCAGGTACTTGTACATCTTATTCGCCACCGGATGTACGGAATATGATGTCTCGTAAGGTTCCAAAAGGATTCACTTCGTAAGTTCTTCATCTTTCATAACACACACTCTATCTCCGTAGTAGAGTATGTCGTCCTTAGGGATCTTAAACTCTGAACTTTGGTCCTCTGTAGCCTCCTTTTTGAGCTTGTTCAGGGACAATTCAAAGCCTTGACTGATCTTGATCTCTTCTTAAAGCGCCGATTGGAAGGGTCATGTCAGACAACCTCCTTGTCAAAATCTTGATCTCGCTGCTGCATAGCTCCTTTGTAGCACTCCTGACAAGGCACTAATAGCCATAAGCGTAGTAAAATACTTCTGACTCTATGCATCGGCCACCTTATTGGCTTTCCCTGGATGGTATAAGATCTCGCAATCGTAATCCTTACCAACTCTAGTCATCTATGTTGCCTCATGTTGAGCTCTTTCTGCGTGAAGTTATACTTGAGGCTGTGTTGATCGGTGTAAGATCTCATACTTGATTCCGTACAGGTAGTGCCTCCATGCTTTTAACGTAAAAAATACCGCTGCTAGCTCCAGATCACGCGTTGGGTAGCTCTTCTTAGGGTTTTTGAGTTGTTGTGAAGCATACGCGATTACTCTACCACTCTGTATCAACACAGTTTCCAACTCGGTTTTAGATGCATCACTTTAAATCACAAAGCTTCCCTGACCAGCATCTGGAATGGTTAGTATGGGAGAGCTTGTAAGCCTTCATTTCCGCTCTTGAAACCTTTTCTCACATTTGTCGGTCCACTCATACCTCTTTCCCTTTTTGGTGAGCGCTGTGAGCGGAGCAACTAACTTTGAGTAGCCTTCGACTAAGTGTAATTAATATCCTATTAGTTTGAAAAAACTATGAATTCCCGTTACGTTCCTCTGACCTGGCCACGCGCTAACTGCATCAATTTTCGTCAGGTCCATAGATACTCCTTCCTTGGGTCTATGTGGCTTAGGAAATGGACCTTCTCCAGTCAAAACTCGTACTTTGAGAACTTGGCGTATAACTGATAGTCCTGTTACATGCGCAAAATGATCCTTAAGTGCTCTTCATCCTCTTCCTTCGTCTTAGAGTGTATAAGTATTTCATCGATGAACACAATGACAAACTTATCCAAATAGCCCTCGAACATGCGGTTCATCTGGTTCATAAAAGCTGCTAACGCATACATCAATCTGAGCATCGTGAACAGAAACTCGAAATGTTCGTACCATGTTTGAAAGGCTATTTTGGGTACATCTTCATTCTTGATTCATAGTTGATGGTACCCAGAACGTAGATCGATCTTCGAGAACACTACAGCGTCTCAGAGCTGATCAAATAAATTGTTAACCAACGGTAACGGGTTCTTGTTCTTAATCGTAACCCCGTTCAACTTTCTATATTTGATGCACCTTCTCAGTGTTCGGTCCTTTTTCTTCATGGATGGTACAAGTGCTCTCTAAGGTGAATAGCTCTATCGAATAAATCCCTTGTCTATTTAGTCTATCAGCTAGGCTCAGAGCTCCTTTAGCTTTGCAGAGCCCATTCTGTATAGGGCCTTGGAGATGGGGGCTGATTCTGGTAAACGTTCAGTCTCGAATGAGATCTCGCGCTCTGACGAGAGTTCTAGAAGACCTTCTGGAAATATCTCCACGAATTCCCTGACTATCGGCACGTTCTCGAGTCCTATCTCTATTCCTCGTGTCTTATCTTCTACGTATGCTAGGAAGTCCATGCATCCACTAGATAGCATCTCACGAGCCTTCACT
This sequence comes from Antiaris toxicaria, assembly GCA_035233585.1. Taxonomy (NCBI): domain Eukaryota; kingdom Viridiplantae; phylum Streptophyta; class Magnoliopsida; order Rosales; family Moraceae; genus Antiaris; species Antiaris toxicaria. Next base: position 62,698,664 of record CP141153.1, read on the forward strand.
ACTGATATCATCATCTTTGGTTGCTCTGGCGACAAACCCTTGTAGATGAACTTTTAGCATCCGATTGGTTCGAAAATGATTTTCGGCCTCCGACAGTCTATGACGACATTTTATCCTGCGAGGAAAACCATTCCCAAGATTCCGTCATAATCGATCATGTCGCTGATGATCAGGTTAGCTTAATTCTCGCCCGTAGATAATTATTGGCACTTGACGTGTCTAGTAATTATACAATAAAACTTCCCCTGAAGGAGGTGACATTCTAAAAGTCTATATCGTCCTATCTAAGCTCCTACCTAGCCTTCTAGCGGAATCTGATGATGCAATGAATGGGTGGCCCCAGAATCAAATAGAACTAACATATCAAAGTTGGTGATAGAAAGCGGGCCTGTCACTACTACAGAAGTTACAGCTTCAGCGTCACTCCTCGCGTAAGCTGAGATTCTCCCTTAGCTGTTTGAAGCTTTCAGTATGCCTTATGTGATCGAAGGGCCTTCAATCCTGGTCTGGGCAGTGTGACATTGATTATTCCCAGTGTGGGGTTGATTCTGTCAGCTCTGTGGGTTGGAGTGCCAGTTTTTGGCATAGTGGCCTTCATTGCCACAGATGAAACAACTACTTGCTCTCTGCTTGCATTCTCCTGGGTGCCTCTTTCTGTATTTCGTGCTCGTCGGGTATTGGCTGTCATTTCCTTCCTGGTTGTTTCTGTTCTAGGGAAATTCTTCTGTGAATCTTGATTGCCCTGATTCCTCTTTTCTCTTTTTGTTGTTGTGCAAATGCCTGCTATTCTGGCCGGTTCCCACATTCTATCCTCTATATTGTAACTCGAGGTTATGCTTCCCCTGAGCCTGCTTAGCTTGCATTTTCCCCTCCTTTTGTGCCTTAAAATTCTACCCCTTTTGCTCCTTATCCTGAGCCGACCAGTACTCAGCTCAGATAGCCTTACTGACATGTTCTGCTAGTGTCGCTGGTCTGTGGCTTCCGCTATAGACCTAAACTGCGATGTCTATTCTGAACATCTTCAGTATTCATCTAACTCTTTCCTTTTAGTCGGTAACAAATCTGGAAAAAGTTGAGCCAACTGCTCAAACTTCTTGACTACCTCCATAACAGTCATACTACCTTGGTGCAGGTTGTTGCACTCGTCTTACTGCGCTGCTAGTGCTTCCTCGTTGAAGTACATCTCCTTGAATTCCTCAATGAAATCACTCCAGCTCATCTCTTTAATGTTCCTCCTAATGGTTACCATCTTCCACCACTGACACGCCTTATTACGCAGGGTAAAGGATGCGCACATCACTTTCTCTCTATCTGTTAGCCCTATAAAATCCAAGATTACTTGGATATCCGTTAGCCAGTCATTGGCCTCTATAGGGTTGGTGATTCCTTTGAATTCTAACACTTTTATGCGCCAGAATCTCTCATATAAGTCACCTTCCCTAGGGATTGATAGAAAATAATTGCTACTACGAAAGCAGCCATTATTATGGGTGCTAGTGCCTCCTGGGCTGGAGGAGCTGCTTGTTCCCTCAGAGTTTCTGGGGCTGCTAGAGCCTCCTGTGCTGGCATCTCTACTGACTGTGGTGCCTGGGGTTGCTGGCCCAGCTGTTCCCTAAGCTGGTTTAGCTCCGGTTATTAGTTCTCCATCATCCCTCGCATGGCTGTGATCTGTGTTATCAACTCCTCATCTTGGGATGCTGGATTTAACTAAGCTCTTATTCTTGCCATGTTTTCCTATGTAACCCTATCGTACAGCGGAAAAGGAAAATATAAGTCTCTTAAATTCTGTACTTGGGACTCGTATTACATATTATTTTCTTTCTTACTTAACAATCTTACTTAAACATTATGGATATAAATATACACACTATATCCATCTTTCTTTCTCTCATACTGTGATGTTCAATACAATTGCCGCATTATATTGGGACATTGTCTGAGTGCTAGGATTCGTCCTGTACTTTCTGTCATATCATACTCACACAGTGGAAAAAAAATTATATCCGGCCCCTAGGGCAAAGCTTTACTGCTTATCTCATAATATATTTCACATAATATATATACATATATTCAAGATTCTAGTTCAGCGGGAGTGACATACACTTCCCCTATACGATCCCAACAAGTACATTATGCTACAACTGACGGGGGAGAGCTACTGCTTCCCTCTATATATTTTCATAACTAACATTCCTGCAGGAGGGTTACTACTATTGGAAGGACAATCCTAATTCAGTATCAGGCATCTCCTCATCGTCACTATCACTAAGTGAGTACTCCTCTGAGTTCTCCTCTTCTTCTCAGCTGAAACTGACCTCGTCATCGCTGGCTATGATGACTTGGGGTTCGTACATCCCCATCTATTCGTCATTACTAAAGCGGTTGGGGATCTCCTCTCCCTCATCGTCGGGATGGGCGTCGGAAAGAGTCTCGTTATCATCCTCTTTCATGGGGTGTTCGGGAGACATACGGGCTGGTTTGGGGTTCTCCATCAGCTCCCTATTGCCTTCGTGTACTTCTGGCTGGTGCTCGGCCATGAACTCTTCATCAGCCAGTTGGGGTGCTGGTTCTACCGGGTCACCCTCCACAATGGCGGCTGCTATAATGCCTTGGGCTTGTGTAGGGTTCCCAGGGTTGAGCACATTTCTCTAGGCGTTCACTATCTCCTGGATAAGGCTTGCTACTCCTTCTGCTTGATCGCTCTTCTAATTTTGTTTGGCAAGGTCTCTTTCTCTCTTTTGGTCTGCTCCTGTCTTGATCCACTTTTGTCTCAGCATGTATTGTAGAAGTCCATATCGGTTCCTTGTAGCGAACAGCATACGTTAGAACTATATCACCGAACATCAGCTGCAGTCTTTCAGTCTGATGAACAAATTCTCGTATATCCATAACTCTAGAGAACTTAGGCGGTTTCACTCCCTGCTTGCCCAAAGAGAAAAACTGGGACTGATGCTGGACTACTCTCAGAGATTGGCTCGATCGTGGTATGGTGAAACTCGACAGAGTTAAGAACTCATCCTGGTTATAAGGATCCCGATACACACGAGAGTATCTTCCTGAGAGATATCAGTAGCCAACAGGACTCAGTTATCCTGATCAATGGCGTACAATCGGGGAATCACTTTGATAACGTGAAACTAGTCCTGACATTCTCATGGAGTGCAGGAGTACTGTTTACGACTCGAAACTTAGTGGACAACTAGCCCTGAAGATCGGTACAACTTGGGCAGCAATCCATGTTCTTTCTCTGAGTAGTTCTCTAGCACTGCACGGTCATGATTTTTCGTATAATGATCTCAGCATCTTTTCATCTTATCCTCGCCATCATAGATTTCGTCATTTCATTACTATAAAATGTTATCTTCAATAGATAAACATTTACCGACTAAAAATAAAACTAAATAAAACTAACTTACTTGGACAGATGAGGCAGGCATGCAACAATGTGAGGCAGGATGGCAGGAAACCGCCCTGATACCAACTGTGATATCCTGCACCCTCAGCGGCCCGGACTGTCACTGAAAACTATTACTTGCTTCTTTAACTTTTACTTATGCTTCTTCTTTAAAACCGATACTTAAACTTGTTGAATTTAATACCATAAATTTAGAGGAAATTTTTTTTTATAAGCGTACGTATTTACTATTCACATACACATACTATTAAAATGCAGAATTTGAAAAACATAAGGATTTTAATTATACATACACAATTATATACTTGTTATCTGATTACTATTCAACAGATACTATTTAAATATACTACTCATATATATACTGTTTACTGTTCTAAAATACTATTTAACTGTCACCATTCAAAATATTATTTACTCATACTGTGCGGAAGAATACTCGTGGTATATTCATAACCTCATCCTCACATCCGTCTCCGCCGCCATCATCGTCCCTTGATGTTTACGCTATAGGATGCTTACCTACAGCATGAACACACTTCGTGAGCTTTACGCCCAGTAAGTACAACAGGTTAACTGCAAAACATGTTTAAAACATAGCACATACTTAAAATCATAAGCATGACATATATCACCTAATAAATCACATACCATATAAGCATATCACATATCAGCTCATATATCATATCATCACATAACATGTCATAACACGGAATATAAAACTTCACATACTTTATGCATGACAGAAGCATCATGTACTGTATGCACTCTACTGAAAAAGAAAGCATAACGAACTATAACTAATGCATGGTCCGGTTATGTTCATTTATGCTTCAAACTTCTCTTTTCTTTTCTTGTCTATTTAAGGCCCATGTGTCAGTATCGTGTGCGCGCAGACCAACGGTAACGCCCGAGGTCAACTAATGCCGAAGAGCCATCAACTGATGCTCAAATTTTGGCCTTAACTTTCTTTAACTGGAAACCCCTTTGACTGAAGGAGCCGGTACGACACACCTACTTATTTCCATCCTGTTTAACTGTTCTAGCCATACGCTTCTTTAAGCTGTCTCCAATCCTACGCGGTAGGGATCTATGGCTTCTATCTTGTTCTTTCATCAGTCTACTCGATTGTGAAACTATATACTCTTATGTATGCTGTGCAGCATCATGTGCAAGATACATACTTAAAATACTGGAAAAGCATTATTTTAAATTCATTTTATTCATGCTGCAGGCGGAGTTGTACTTTCCTGTCATCAGACAGTTTATACTCTCGCCTTTGTCATAATACACCTCCCTGTAATCATAATGCATTTCATTAATATTTACTCTTAGGTCACTGTGGTCATTAGTGACTAATGAAAACTCTATCGTTAGTGATACCAATCCTTATCGGTACTAATTGCCCTCTTCTTAAGAATTTGATTTTCTAATTTCTAATCATGATTAATTAATTTATTTGCTCAATAAATTAATTAAAATCGCTCTTAGGTCACTCTATGGATAGGAACTAATAAAACTATCGTTGTGTGATACCGATGCCTATCGGTACCTAATTGCTCTATTTTGGGAATTTTGATATCTAATTTCTAATCAAGCTTGATTAATTTGTCTACTTGACAGATTAATCACTGTCCCGTTCAGACTCAGTCCTTGACTGGTTAACCGACTAGTCAACTGACCACATACCTCGTGTATTGACCATTTAGCCTGTCGGGTTACCTTTACCGATTAAACCGCTCCAAATTTTATACTTAGCTCACACCCGTCCCTCGGGTGGTACTATTCTGACCTAGGGGTTGTTTTCTTACATTACGAGATTTCTAATTGGGCAGTTTACTAATCTTCAAAATGTCCATCCTTCTTTCCCGGACCTATGTCATCGAGGGGGCTCGAGTTTCCATCCCGATCACATTTTCACCCCTCGTTTCCTAAAATACCCCTTTGTGCCGTTTTAGAAATTTCGATAGCATTTCCACTTAATTTTTAGGTTTTCGGCGTTTAGGAAACGTCTCAAAACCATCTAACATATTCTAACCTGCCACGTACTAAACCAGAGGCCTAATTTTTACGTAAAAGCTCCACTTTTTACGTAAAAATATTCACATTTCCTCACGTTCTCTTTTTCGACATTTCATCCCTTTTTCTTACAATTCGTCAAGTCAGTAAACCATAATTAATACATAATTATTTCCAATAATAAATTGAGTAATCAAGGGATCAAAACCACTACCAAAATCGTTCCCGTCGACGGTTGGGTGAACCGTTCGATCTCGATCGCACAATCTTTGAATCATCATTCTTCACTTTTGAAACTTCGGTTTGCAAATCCGATGCCGCGGATGTGTCCAGAACGTCGAAAATAGACCAACGAGCCATTCTTCAATTTTCGGCCTCCGGGTCACCGTTGACCGGCGTTGATCGTCGTTGACCAGTGTTGACCGATCATTGACCAGCGTTGACCACGGCGGCGATGGGAGTGGTGACCACCATCTTGAAAAGCTCGACGAGAGGAACCCATTAGTGGTGTCAATTTCACCAACCGAGGCTCCTATCGCCGGAAATCGGCCCTCCAAAAGTCGGCGACGGCGACAATGTTGGATCTTCATTTTCTGGTGTTGTTGCCCAAAATTGATTTGGGGCCTTTGACCTACATGTTGTTCTGAGCATTTTGATACCCACCTTGCAACTCAACTCTGTCAGAATAGTGAGATTCGATGGCGGTGATGGCGACGGTGACGACGAACCTTGGGCGGCACGATCCAGCGGCTGTTAACGTGAAATTAAGCCTGGGTTTTGTTATACTCTTCACCACGAATCCATTGGGACCAGAATCATGGCATTTGGACTTTGGACGGTGAAGAAATCACGGTTTGAAAAGTTCGGCCAATGACAGCTTTAGGCGACACGTGCGGCGTTCTCCGGCGTCGGTTCCGTCGACTCGTCACACCGTTGGACTCAGCTCGTCGAGAGCTTTCCAATGGTGTCAGCAGTGTCGAAAACGGAGGTCGGATTCGATGGTCGGTCACTGTTCATCTTCGTGTGGTGTGGGGGAAGGAGAAAATGAGATTTGGAAAAATATAGGGGCTATTTTTCAAGAACCCCCAAAATTTCGTCCTTTATACTAATTTTTTGAAAAATTTTAAGATAGGCTATACTCACTAATTTAGGCGTGCTGAACCTAAATATATCAGTTTTATCTTCATCCGAGGTCGTCTCGACCAGTTTTCTGATACTGCATGGCTCCCGATCAAAAATTACTTTTTGTACTCAAATGACTAATTTGAGCATTCTGAATCCAAATATATCAGTTTTATTTCAATAAATGGTCATCTTGACCAATTTCTTGATACTGTGTTAGGCCTACACTGTGTTGACACTGCGCATGCGCAACGAGGTGTTTTCACGTGAAATTTCAAACACAGTCTCTCTTGACTAATTTGGACGTGCTGATTTCAAATTTATCGGTTTTACATCCATCTGAGGTCTTCTGGACCAGTTTTTGGTATCTGCATGACCCCATCTCGTAAAACGTGTTAGGTGCCTGATTGACTAATTTGGGCGCCCTGAGTCTAAATATATCAGTTTCAGGACGAGAAAAGGTCGTCTTGATGCTCATCCCGATAGTGCATATCTCTTAAACAAAATCTACATTTTGTGCTCAATTGACCAGATTGAGCCTGCTGACTGTTAATATATCAGTTTTATACCAGATTAAGGCCATCATGGCCACTAACCTGACACTGCGTATCACACTGTTCACTAGTCATTATTCACTATCTGACTGACTAATCTGAGCGTTCTGACTCCAATTTTGTTAGTCTCTGGGAGAGAAGAGGTCATCTAGACCACTTTTCTAGATACTATACATCTATTATGGCAATTAACGCTGCTGCGCTCAGGTGACCAGTCTGAGCGTACTGATGACTAGCTCATCAGTTCTGTATCATGAAATGGTCGTTTGAACCGGTTTCTTGATATTACGTGTCTCAACGCACACTCACATAATAGGGAGGACCGATTTCACTGTCAGTTACCCCTTTCACTGCATAAATAGTAATTAAACGATACTATACTCGTTTAATTTATTCAACTGAAAAGGACACTGTGTTTATTAACTTAATTACATCATTATATAGTAATTAAGTTTCATAATTCGTGAGAGTCATTACAGCGGCTCTCGGCTCATTATGCAACCTTTTACATGGACTCCTACACGAGCGTGTGCAAGGCAACACGGGCGTGTACTAATTGAGACTACTCAACATGGCCATGTCTTTGAAACACATTCGTCTATCCGAGTGGTACACGGCCTCCTACACGACCGTGTACTTGACCGCGTTACATTACACGGCCATGTACACTCACGCGGCTACTAACAGATACACAGTTCGAATGGCACACGGTCACTCACACGACCGTGTACCTGACAGTATTACTTAAATTTGCACTAAAAGGCATTAAATCATGTCCATTTTATTCCTTAATGACTTATTACATGGTAAGTAGGTGCCATGAAAATGACGGTCATTACAGGGCTTTTGTTCCCTGTGCTTCTCTGAGCATTTTAGTACCAGTAGTGTGGCTCAACTCTGCCGAAAACGTTGAGTTTCGCGACGGCTTCATGGCGGGGATGACGAAGCTTTGGGCGGTGCGATCCGGCAGCTGTTGAGGTGAAATTGGCTATGGATTTTGTTCTACTCTTCACCCCGAGTCTTTTGGGATTGGAATCATGTCGATCGGACCTCAGACGGCGGATATCCGGTCGATCAAAGATTTCAACCATCGGTAGGTTCGGGCGGCGCGCGCGGGCTCCTCCGGCGTCGGTTTCGTCAACTCGACACACCATTAGACTCAGCTCGGCGAGAACTTTCCAACGAGATCGACGGTGTTGAAAACGGACATCGTTTCTGGTGGTTGGTTACTATTCATTTTCGGGTAAGGGGGAAGAAAGAGAAGGTGAGAGGAAATTATGGGCTTGTTTTTGAAATTTCTAATTTTTCGCCCTTATTTATACTTTTTTGTCCAAAATTTCAACATAGGCTATCCTGACTAATTTGGGCATGCTGAACCCAAATATATCAGTTTCGTTTTCATTCGAGGTCATCTTAACCAGTTTACAGTACTGTGAATTCCTAGTCAAAAATTACCTTTTGTACTCAATTAATTAATTTGAGCATACTGATAGGCTATACCGACTAATTTAGGTATGCTGAACCCAAATCTATCTATTTCAACATCATTCGAGGTCATCTCGACTACTTTTCTGGTACTGTAAATTCCCGATCAAAAAATACCTTTTGTGCTCAATTAACTAATTTGAGCATACTGATAGGCTATACAGACTAATTTGGGCATGCTGATTCTAAATATATCAGTTTTATATCAAGAAAAGATCATCTTGACCAATTTCTTGATACTGTGTATGCGTACACACATAAAATCACTACATTTCCTATTTGTAAACATAAAATTCATCATGTACATTCAATGTACCTATTTTCTGAGAATGATAAAATTTCCCGGTTGTCACATTCACCCCTCCTTATAAAATTTCATCCTCGAAAATTGAGACAAGTAGGGGTACAAAGATTTCATTTCATCTTTGTTCATCACATATGCATATCATTTCATAACATTTACATGTCATTTCAAACATATCTACATAACATAAAGGCACTATATATTATAGCTTTGTGCATCTAATTTTCCTGTACACCTGCAACTCTAGGGAATATAGGCGGTGTTGGAAATGACACCCCGCTTGCCCATGAGGAAACTGGGGCTAATGCTGGAATCCTCCAAGAGAATCACTCAATCGTGGTATGGCGAAACTTGGTCTAGTTAAGCCCTAATCCTGGTCATAAAAATCCCAGTACACACGAGAGCATTTCCCTAGATGTGCTAACAGCCAAAAGAACCCAGTTACCCTAATCAATGGCACACAGCTAGAGAATCATCTCGATGGCATGAAACTAGTACTGCATTCCCATGGAGTGCTAAAGTAAAAGTACTGCCTATTCTTGAAACTCATACAGGGAACTAGTGCTAAAGTAGAATTTTTGTACACCGGAAACGGTTTAGGAAATTTTATAATTATTCTTGGAGGAGATTGAAGATTGAAGACCGTAATTTATTTTTCCCAAAAGATAAATTTAATTTAAAGATTGAAATTTTGATTGTGTGGAAAATTTCAATTTAATTAGGATTCAAATTAATTTTTTGGAGATCCTAATAGGTAAATTGGAATATGGCACGAAAATCGAGACACGACCCCTCGGGATAGGCCGACAAACCTTGGTGGGGCTGCAGCCCCTGCCCTCGGGCAGGATGGGGCTGCGGCAGCCCCTGTGCAGGCCCACACCACCCACGGCCGCAGGCTCTGCCTGTAGCCAGGGGTGGCCGTGGCCTGCCCAAGGCTGGCCGCAGCCTGGGCGTGCAGCCTCTGGCTGCAGGCGCTGGCTGCAGGCGCTGCCTGTAGCCTGCCGGCTGCTGCGCCCAGTCTGGGCGTGCAGCCTGGCGCTGCAGGCTTGGCCTGCAGCCCGACAGGCTGCACATGGGGCAGCCGTGGGCTGCCATCCCCTCCGGGGTTGGTGGCTGCCCACGGCGGCTGCCGCCTACGGGGGCGGCGGTCCGACGGTCCAAAATCAGAAGATTTTGATTTTTAAATTTGAGATTTAATTTTAAATCATGTTTAAAAATATGTAATTAAAAATTTGAAATTTTTTTTTACATATTATTACACATGATGATTAAAATTGTTTAAAATTTGAATTAGAAATTTAAATTTGAAATTCGAATTTGGAGTTTGAATTTGAAATTTAAATTTTTGGAAATTTAAATTTTAAATAATTCTTGGGATGAGAAATAAATGGAGAGGTTACATAAAGATGGATACAAGAAGACGGAACAAAATTCAAGACCCAAAGAATGCTTTGGATGGAATTTTGTAATCTTTATTTTCTTTGTTCTAGGATGGAACCATAGCTTGGTTATTCTGTCAATTATTTTTTCTGTGATATGTCATGGATGTATAAATATGTATTGATGGATGTTTTGTATGCATATTTGATAACATATCATATAGGATAGGTGAGTGCCGCTCATACTATATTGATCATACATAATTTGTCAAAACTTGCATGTTTTTCAAAATATTGAGTGGGAGAGGGTTTCAAACAAAACCCACGGCCTCCATTGTTGATCCATATGTGAAAAGCATGGTAACGCCTCGCGTCAGTTCTGACCTGACCACACCCCTCGGTAGGTGTTTACCGCCGTCGGTATACTAGATTGGATCTCCTATGTGGAAAACGTGTTCGGGTGCGATCCTATTCATGACCACCCCTCGGTGGCTTGGTAGGACGTGGATCGGGCTACGTAAACAATGGTTATACACTCAAGACTCGTTTAGTTATTAACCTTCCCTAGAAGCTCTGTTAACTAAACTGGTGGCCAAATAAGCGGTTATTAATATATGTCTTAACCTTGGAGGATTTAAGGTAACATATATTAATTGGACGGGGTCCATGTTCCGGCTATTTGTTCTCATGACCACCCCTCGGTGGCTTGGGGCAATAGGTGCTGAGAATTACCGTTGCAATGCAACATTTTTTTCAAGTTTCATGTAGGAACATACTTGTATGTTTTATTTGCTAAATTATCTGCATATTTGCTTGGGCTTTGTAATGATGTCTAGTATAATTTTATTTCAGTTCAAAATGTCACCGACACCCCTCATTTCGATACTTACTGAAAATAAGTTGAATGGCGACAATTATAAAGATTGGAAAAGAAATCTATTAATAGTTCTCAGCTGCGAGAGACACAAGTTCGTACTGGACGAACCATGCCCACCTGGGCCCAAACCTGACACACCACTTGAGGAGGTCCCGGTTGCCTATAATCGTTGGAGAGAATCCAATGAAAAAGCTCGATGCTACATCCTTGCTAGCATGACGAGTGCTTTACAAAAGCAGCATGAGACTTATCAAGTTGCTGGGGAGATCATGGATAATCTGGAGGACATGTTCGGAGGCCAAGAAAAATTGGCTCGACAGTCCGCTATCACCAGCATTATGAACTCCAAGCAAAAGGCTGGTGCTCCGGTGAAGGACCATATGATCACTCTTATGGGATTCTTCGCTGAGGCTGCCGAGAATGGTACTGAGTTAGACTACAACACCCAGATCGAGATGGTGTTCAAGACTCTGTCTAAAGATTTTGTGGGGTTTAAGGCCGCATACAGTTTGGCGACAAAGGAGTTAGGACTTACCGAGCTCATGAAGCAACTACAGGCTTATGAGCGGATGATCAGGGATGAAGATGTGGTCCGACCTAAAGGAGAGGCCAATTTGGCGGAATCTTCCAATCCCTCACGGAAGAGGAAGAGGCCAAATAAGAAGCAAGTGGCTTCCAGTTCTTCTAATCCTCCTGTCTCGGACGGGAAGAAGAAGAAGAAGAACAAGAAGCCAAAGGACCCTAAAAAGTCCAAATGCTTCCACTGTGGGAAGGTAGGTCACTTCAAGAAGGCTTGTCGGGAATTCCTAGCCTCCAAGGGCAAGGAAGGTAAGGAACTTCATTACTTAGAAGCGTGTTTGGTGGAAGAATCGAAAGACACATGGGTCATTGATTCAGGCGCCACTAATCATGTTTGTGTTTCTATGCAGGGGTTCGTGGAAACGAGAAGTCTACATGATAGGAGCCTCTCGTTGCGGACTGGAGATGGTAGCTTTGTGGTGGCTGAGGCAGTGGGAGACGTTCATCTTTATTTTGATCAATTTAGGTTTATTTTATTGAAAGACTGTTTTTGTGTTCCTAATTTTAGGAGGAACCTTATATCGGTAGCTTGTTTAATAAAGGATTCTTATTCACTTTCTTTTAGTAAAAGAGTTGATATTCGTAGAAATAAGTCTTTTATCTGTTCTGGATGGATGGATGGAAACCTATATTTGATCAGACCAAAGATGTACTCACTGCTTGACACTGAATTAATTGATAACTCTAAAAGGTTGAAAGTTTCTCACTCTAACAAGGCGTATCTTTGGCATTTAAGACTTGGTCATATTAATCAGGATAGGATTCAAAGATTGGTGAAAGACGGTCCTCTGGAATCTCTGGAGGAGGTATGACTTCCCCAATGTGAGTCTTGTCTAGAGGGTAAGATGACTAAGAGGTCTTTTGGAGCTAAGGGTACAAGGGCACAGGAGCTCTTAGAAATTGTGCACACTGACGTATGTGGCCCCATGAACGTCACAGCACGAGGAGGGTTCGAGTACTATGTCTCTTTCATAGATGATTACTCGAGGTATGGATATGTGTATCTGATGCACCGCAAGAGCGAAACCTTTGACAAGTTCAAAGAGTATCGTGCGGAAGTGGAAAAGCAATTGGATAAATCCATAAAGACACTTCGATCTGATCGAGGTGGCGAATACCTCTCTGATGAATTTCTAGGACATCTTGTAGAGAACGGGATTTTATCCCAATTGACTGCACCTGGTACTCCACAACAGAATGGTGTAGCCGAAAGGAGAAACAGGACCTTATTGGATATGGTACAGTCCATGATGAGTTACTCAACGCTGCCATTATCATTTTGGGGACATGCTTTACAAACGGCGTGCTATATTCTGAACCAGGTTCCGAGCAAATCAATTCCTAGAACTCCGTATGAATTGTGGTGTGGCAGGAAGCCCTCCCTTGGACATATGAGAATATGGGGCTGCCCGGCACATGTACTGGATGGGGATGCGAAGAAGTTGGAACCAAGATCAGAATTATGCATGTTTGTAGGGTATCCAAAGGGAACTAAAGGAGGTCTGTTCTATAACCCGAAGGAACAAAAGGTCATTGTCTCAACCCATGCGACATTCTTGGAGGAAAGTCACATGAATGACTTTAAGCCTCGAAGCAAAGTGGTGCTAGAGGAGTTATCGGGTGAAAGAACTGCTCCACAGATTTCGGTCATGGACGCAAGTCTGAGTTCCAGTGAAAGACCTGCAGACGATCAACAATTTAGGGTGCCTCGTCGTAGTGGGAGGGTTTCTAAGAAACCTAATTTCTTTATGTATGATGCTGAGGTATACCAGGCCGAGGCTCATGAGCATGAGGAAGATCCGGTCACATATGATGAAGCTATAAAGGATGTTGATTCTAGATCTTGGAAACAGGCTATGAATAATGAGATGGATTCTATGAAATCCAACTCTGTTTGGGAACTTGTAGATTTGCCGGATGGGATAAAACCCATTGGATGCAAATGGGTCTACAAAAGAAAGAAGGATGCGGAAGGGAGAGTGGAAACTTTCAAAGCTAGACTGGTTGCAAAGGGATACACGCAAAAGGCTGGAATCGATTACGAGGAAACCTTTTCGCCTGTTGCTATGCTGAAGTCTATCCGTGTTCTTCTGTCCATTGCTGTGGCTCTCGATTACGAGATCTGGCAAATGGATGTCAAGACGGCATTCTTGAATGGCCATCTTGAAGAGTGTATCTATATGATACAGCCGAAGGGTTCGTAGCAAAAGGCCAAGATAGGAAAGTCTGCAAGTTGCTTAGATCTATTTATGGATTAAAGCAGGCATCCCGCTCATGGAACCAAAGGTTTGATCAAGCGATTAAGACATTTGGTTTTGAGCAGAACGTTGATGAACCTTGTGTTTATAAACGTATTAAGGATGGAAAAGTGGTCTTTCTGATACTCTATGTCGATGATATACTACTCATTGGGAATGATGTAGGGAACTTATCATCGGTCAAGCTTTGGTTACACCAACAGTTTGACATGAAGGACTTGGGAGAAGCTAATTATGTTCTAGGCATTCGTCTCTTCAGAGATCGAAAGAACAAAATGATAGCGTTATCCCAAGCTTCATACATAGATAAAATAATTGACAAATATGCAATGCTAGAGGCAAAGAAAGGCTCACAACCTTCTATTGCCGGTTTAACTCTTTCATTGGATGACTGTCCCAAGGCATCGGAAGAAAGAGAGCGTATGAGTAAGGTCCCTTATGCATCCGCTGTGGGTAGCCTTATGTACGCTATGCTTTGCACTCGCCTGGACATATGTTTTGCAGTAGGTATGGTGAGTCGATATCAAGCGAATCCTGGAACCAAGCACTGGCAAGCAGTAAAGCATATACTCAAGTATCTTAAGAGAACGAGGGATTATATGCTAGTGTATTCTGGAGGGGACCTAACACCCATAGGATACACGGACTCAGACTTCCAGACTTGTAAGGATTCGAGGAAATCGACATCTGGATCAGTGTTTTTACTCGGAGGAGGCGCCATTGTGTGGAGGAGCGTGAAGCAGGGCTGCACAGCTGACTCTACTATGGAGGCTGAGTATGTGGCTGCGGCTGAGGCATCTAAAGAAGCGGTTTGGCTCCGCAAGTTCTTTAGAGACCTTGAGGTCATTCTGGGTGTTGACAAGCCTATCACACTTTACTGTGATAATACAGGGGCTATTGCCAACACAAGGGAATCTCGGCACCACAAGAGGACCAAACACATCGATCGGAGGTATCACATAATTAGAGGGCATGTGGAGACAGGACAAGTGGATGTATGTAAGATCGCGTCTGAGGACAACATCGCTGATCCCTTTACTAAGACTTTGGTAGCTAGAAGTTTTGAGAGGCATGTAGAGGCGATGGGGATGCGTAACATGGCACATCTGCTGGCTTAGGGCAAGTGGGAGATTGTTAGGAAATGCCCTAAGTATTAGAGACATTTTGATGTATTCATTTTGAACTGGATAATAAAATTATACTTAGAGGTTATTCATTACATTGCTATCTGTCCTCGTCTTATTTACATGTTAAAGTAAATGTAAGCAAATATGGCTCACTGACTGCTTATGTTAAAACTGTTAGAACGTTGCATGCAATGGATTTTTGTATGCGAGAAGACAATGTTCTAAAGTTAGCAGTCTAAACTATGGTCTGTAGTCTATGGGGTTAGACCGAGCATCTAACTCATGTTAAGACTATTATGCTGTCTAAAGCCTTAGAGGGGACGGTCTGTCTTGACTGTCTGGAGCTGGACTCCCAAGTAGAGACATGGATATGTTGCTTGGTGGTGACATATTAGACCGGGACTAAAGCGTGATTGATCTACGTAGTCCGCTATGAGTGGATCAATCTGCTTTTGACGTTCATTGTGCAATAACCTTAATCCTGAGTAAATGAACTACTTCATGTATATGACTTGTGTACTTTGATGTTCCAATGGCTAAAGCGTCTCAGAGGTAGTAAGCTTATAGACCGGTTCGTTGGGTGCATGACTTGTATACGATGAAGGGTTTGTTTGTAGATATCGGAATCATAGCTCTGAGGAGTTAAAGGTATCCTCTTAAAGGCATTATACTGAATGTGAGAATGGACAAGGCCTTGGGTCGTCTGCTGGGCGGATGACTTCTTATTCACATATGGTGAATAATCATTTTCTAGATTCGGTAGTATAATGGAACTTTAAGATAGCCTGATCAGTAGGATTAAACGGACTTTGACCTAAGGCTGATCATGGATATCATATGAGGGTTTTGCATATATGACAAGGTCATTGGATGGTAGCTCATCACAGGCTTACGTAATACGGTATATAATTGGGAGTTCAGTTTCAGGTTTATAGTGGTGTGACTCTGAAATTAGTGATCATATGATTGAGTTGTTCGGTACAGAATGATGATCATATGGAATCACGGGAGCCCGATTATATATGTCCAATCAGTCCCTCTACTAGCTCCACATAATTCCTTAACGTTTGGCAAATTGATTTGTGTATGCCATAGGCTAGTTTATTATGCATGGATGGTGATGACACAGGATTAGGATGGTAGACAAGATTCTCTCCGGTTGGATTCAGATTTTGTTTTGGATAATAGAGTACACAATTATTCGAACTCCAAATAAAGTTGCCATGATTTTATTTGAGATCGGATTGGAGTTGTAGAAAATTATCCATGAGAACAAGAATATGAAATACGACCGTTTTATGGAATTTGAAATTTGAATTTTTAAATTTGAAATTTGAATTTTGAAATTTGAATTTTGAATTTTGAATTTGAAATTTGAATTTGAAATTTGAATTTGAAATTCGAATTTGAAATTTGAATTTGAAATTTAAATTTGAAATTTGAAATTTGAAATTTGAAATTTGAAATTTGAATTTGAAATTTGAATTTGAAATTTGAAATTCAAATTTTGAATCACAGTCCAAGTAGGATTCGAATTTTTTGTGGAAAATCCACAAGGTTTGAAATTCGAATTTGAGATGGATTTGGAGAGGATAATCTTGTTAGAATCCTACTTGAATTTTGAATCCAAATCCCAACAAATAAGGGACGAAATTTTTGAGGATAATCCTCATGAAAGATTTCGGATTTTGTGGATAAGATTCAAGAGTAAATTCAAGCTTCAATCCTAGTTAGATTTGGATTCTCTCCTCCCTAAAAGTGGCCGAAATTTTGGAGCCTAAATCCTAGGAAATTCGGTTATTTTTGGATAAGGTTGAGATGAGATTTAGCTTGAAAAATCCTAGTGGAATTTTGATTCTTCCTTATCCTAAAAGTGGCCGAAAATTTGGAGAAGATTTTCTCCTAAAGATTTCGGATTTTTTGGTTGAAAAAGGGAGATAAAATTCTAGTTAAAATCTTGTTAAGATTTGGATTGGATTTGTCCTAGGAAAACCGAATTTAATTGTGGAGATTCTCCCTTGGAAAATTCAGATTTTTTGGTTTGGATAAGGGAGAAAATCTTTTCCTAATCCAATTCAAATTCAGAGATTCACCTCATGCAGGTCTATAAATAGAGGTCCTGCCACTCCAGTTCTCTTAGACCACAGACTCTCAGGTGAGCAGGCTTATTGTTGCACAGCTCATCGTGACAATAAAGTTCTTTAGAGATCTGGGTGGTTGGAAGAAGACTAGCAGTGCTAGCATACCGATCGAGGTTCAGAGTGCCCACACACTCAGCCATTCGGGAATTGGAGAATAGTAGAGAAGGCTAGTTGGTTGAAGCCTCCGGTCACTCTCCTCCTGTTCATTGGCGTCCTTGAGGTATGAGTTTTAATTGTTGTTGATTTATTGTATATGGCATCATGAGATATTTAACGATCCAAAAATTTTTATTGTTCCGCTGCGCCACTCTGATACGTTTTTACCGGTTTATTTTCCTACAATGTATGCTGTGCAGCATCGTGTGCAAGATACATACTTAAAGTACTGGAAAAGCATCATTTTAAATTCATTTTATCCATGCTGTAGGCGGAGTTGTACTTACCTGTCATCAGACAGTTTATACTCTCGCCTTCGTCACAATACAGGTACCTCCCTGTAATCATAATACATTTCGTTAACATTTACTCTTAGGTCACTGTGGTCATTAGTGACTAATAAAAACTCTATCGTTAGTGATACCGATCCTTGTCGGTACTAGTTGCCCTCTTCTTAAGAATTTGATTTTCTAATCGTGGTTAATTAATTTATTTGCACAATAAATTAATTCACGTCGCTCTTAGGTCACTCTACCGTTAGGAACTAATAAATTTATCATTATGTGGTACCGATTCCTATCAGTACCCAACTGCTCTGCTTTGGGAAATTTGATATCTAATTTTTAATCGTGCTTGATTAATTTGTCTACTTGACAAATTAATCACTGTCTCTCACTATCCCATTCAGACTTGGTCCTTGACTGGCTAACCGACCAGTCAATTGACTGAATACCTCCCGTCTGACCATTTAGCCTGTCGGGTTACCATTACCGATGTAATCGCCCCAAATTTTATACTTAGATCACACCCGTCCCTTGGGTGGCACTATTCTGATCTAGGGGTCGTTTTCTTACATTTCGAGATTTCTAATTGGGCGGTTCACTAATCCTGTAAACGTCTGTCCTTCTTTCCTGGACCTAGGTCATCGAGGGGGGGCTCGGGTTTCCATCCCGATCACATTCTCACCCCTCGTTTCCTAAAATACCCCTTTGTGCCGTTTCAGAAATTTCGGCAGCATTTCCGCTTAATTTTTGGGTTTCCGGCGTTTAGGAAACGCCCCAAAACCATCTAACCTATTCTAACCTGCCACGTACTAAACCAGAGGCCTAATTTTTACGTAAAAGCTCCGCTTTTTACGTAAAAATATTCACATTTCTTCACATTCTCTTTTTCGACATTTCATCCCTTTTTCTTACAATTCCTCAAGTCAGTAAACTATAATTAATACATAATTATTTCTAATAATAAATTGAGGAATCAAGAGATCAAAACCACTACCAAAATCGTTTCCGTCGGCGGTCGGACGAACCGTTCGGTCTCGATCGTACAATCTTGTAGGAAAATAAACCGGAAAAACGTATCAGAGTGGCGCAGCGGAACAATAAAAATTTTTAGATCGTTAAATATCTCATGATGCCATATACAATAAATCAACAACAATTAAAACTCATACCTCAAGGATGCCAATGAACAGGAGGAGAGTGACCGGAGGCTTCAACCAACTAGCCTTCTCTACTATTCTCCAATTCCCGAATGGCTGAGTGTGTGGGCACTCTGAACCTCGATCGGTATGCTAGCACTGCTAGTCTTCTTCCGACCACCCAGATCTCTAAAGAACTTTATTGTCACGATGAGCTGTGCAACAATAAGCCTGCTCACCTGAGAGTCTGTGGTCTAAGAGAACTGGAGTGGCAGGACCTCTATTTATAGACCTGCATGAGGTGATTCTCTGAATTCCAATTGGACTAGGAAAAGATTTTCTCCCTTATCCAAACCAAAAAATCCGAATTTTCCAAGGGAGAATCTCCACAATTAAATTCGGTTTTTCTAGATAAATCCAATCCAAATCTTAACAAGATTTTAGCTAGAATTTTATCTCCCTTTTCCAACCAAAAAATCCGAAATTCACAAGGAGAAAATCCTCCAAATTTTCGGCCACTTTTAGGATAAGGGAGAATCAAAATTCCACTAGGATTTCTCAAGCAAAATCTCATCTTAACCTTATCCAAAAATAACCGAATTTCCTAGGATTAGGGATCCAAAATTTCGGCCACTTTTGGGAGGAGAGAGAAACCAAATTCAACTAGGATTGAAGCTTGAATATTCCCTTGAATCTTATCCACAAAATCCGAAATCTTTCATGAGGATTATCCTCAAAATTTCGTCCCTTATTTGTTGGGATTTGGATTCAAAATTCAAGTAGGATTCTAACAAGATTATCCTCTCCAAATCCAACTCAAATTCGAATTTCAAACCTTGTGGATTTTCCACAACAAATTCGAATCCTACTTGGACTGTGATTCAAATTTCAAATTCGAATTTCAAATTCAAATTTCAAATTCAAATTTCAAATTCAAA
Source organism: Antiaris toxicaria (assembly GCA_035233585.1). Lineage (NCBI taxonomy): Eukaryota > Viridiplantae > Streptophyta > Magnoliopsida > Rosales > Moraceae > Antiaris > Antiaris toxicaria. The sequence continues at coordinate 62,718,435 of CP141153.1, forward strand.
ATTCAAATTTCAAATTTCAAAATTCAAATTTCAAATTTCAAATTTCAAATTCAAAATTCAAATTTCAAATTTCAAAATTCAAATTTCAAATTTCAAAATTCAAATTTCAAATTCCACAAAACGGTTGTATTTCATATTCTTGTTCTCATGGATAATTTTCTACAACTCCAATCCAATCTCAAATAAAATCATGGCAACTTTATTTGGAGTTCGAATAATTGTGTACTCTATTATCCAAAACAAAATCTGAATCCAACCGGAGAGAATCTTGTCTACCATCCTAATCCTGTGTCATCACCATCCATGCATAATAAACTAGCCAATAGCATACACAAATCAATTTGCCAAACGTTAAGGAATTATGTGGAGCTAGTAGAGGGACTGATTGGACATATATAATCGGGCTCCCGTGATTCCATATGATCATCATTCTGTACCGAACAACTCAATCATATGATCACTAATTTCAGAGTCACACCACTATAAACCTGAAACTGAACTCCCAATTATATACCGTATTACGTAAGCCTGTGACGAGCTACCATCCAATGACCTTGTCATATATGCAAAACCCTCATATGATATCCATGATCAGCCTTAGGTCAAAGTCCGTTTAATCCTACTGATCAGGCTATCTTAAAGTTCCATTATACTACCGAATCAAGAAAATGATTATTCACCATATGTGAATAAGAAGTCATCCGCCCAGCAGACGACCCAAGGCCTTGTCCATTTTCACATTCAGTATAATGCCTTTAAGAGGATACCTTTAACTCCTCAGAGCTATGATTCCGATATCTGCAAACAAACCCTTCATCGTATACAAGTCATGCACCCAACGAGCCGGTCTATAAGCTTACTACCCTCTGAGACGCTTTAGCCATTGGAACATCAAAGTACACAAGTCATATACATGAAGTAGTTCATTTACTCAGGATTAAGGTTATTGCATAATGAACGTCAAAAGCAGATTGATCCACTCATAGCGGACTACGTAGATCAATCACGCTTTAGTCCCGGTCTAATATGTCACCACCAAGCAACATATCCATGTCTCTACTTGGGAGTCCAGCTCCAGACAGTCAAGACAGACCGTCCCCTCTAAGGCTTTAGACAACATAATAGTCTTAACATGAGTTAGATGCTCGGTCTAACCCCATAGACTACAGACCATAGTTTAGACTGCTAACTTTAGAACATTGTCTTCTCGCATACAAAAGTCCATTGCATGCAACGTTCTAACAGTTTTAACATAAGCAGTCAGTGAGCCATATTTGCTTACATTTACTTTAACATGTAAATAAGACGAGGACAGATAGCAATGTAATGAATAACCTCTATGTATAATTTTATTATCCAGTTCAAAATGAATACATCAAAATGTCTCTAATACTTAGGGCATTTCCTAACAATCTCCCACTTGCCCTAAGCCAGCAGATGTGCCATGTTACGCATCCCCATCGCCTCTACATGCCTCTCAAAGCTTCTAGCTACCAAAGTCTTAGTAAAGGGATCAGCGATGTTGTCCTCGGACGCGATCTTACATACATCCACTTGTCCTGTCTCCACATGCCCTCTAATAATGTGATACCTCCGATCGATGTGCTTGGTCCTCTTGTGGTGCCGAGATTCCCTTGTGTTGGTAATAGCCCCTGTATTATCACAGTAAAGTGTGATAGGCTTGTCAACACCCGGAATGACCTCAAGGTCTCTAAAGAACTTGCGGAGCCAAACCGCTTCTTTAGATGCCTCAGCCGCAGCCACATACTCAGCCTCCATAGTAGAGTCAGCTGTGCAGCCCTGCTTCACGCTCCTCCACACAATGGTGCCTCCTCCGAGCAAAAACACTGATCCAGATGTCGATTTCCTCGAATCCTTACAAGTCTGGAAGTCTGAGTCCGTGTATCCTACGGGTGTTAGGTCCCCTCCAGAATACACTAGCATATAATCCCTCGTTCTCTTAAGATACTTGAGTATATGCTTTACTGCTTGCCAGTGCTTGGTTCCAGGATTCGCTTGATGTCGACTCACCATACCTACTGCAAAACATATGTCCGGGCGAGTGCAAAGCATAGCGTACATAAGGCTACCCACAGCGGATGCATAAGGGACCTTACTCATACGCTCTCTTTCTTCCGATGTCTTGGGACAGTCATCCAATGAAAGAGTTAAACCGGCAATAGAAGGTTGTGAGCCTTTCTTTGCCTCTAGCATTACATATTTGTCAATTATTTTATCTATGTATGAAGCTTGGGATAACGCTATCATTTTGTTCTTTCGATCTCTGAAGAGACGAATGCCTAGAACATAATTAGCTTCTCCCAAGTCCTTCATGTCAAACTGTTGGTGTAACCAAAGCTTGACCGATGATAAGTTCCCTACATCATTCCCAATGAGTAGTATATCATCGACATAGAGTATCAGAAAGACCACTTTACCATCCTTAATACGTTTATAAACACAAGGTTCATCAACGTTCTGCTCAAAACCGAATGTCTTAATCGCTTGATCAAACCTCTGGTTCCATGAGCGGGATGCCTGCTTTAATCCATAAATGGATCTAAGCAACTTGCAGACTTTCTTATCTTGGCCTTTTGCTACGAACCCTTCGGGCTATATCATATAGATACACTCTTCAAGATGGCCATTCAAGAATGCCGTCTTGACATCCATTTGCCAGATCTCGTAATCGAGAGCCGCAGCAATGGACAGAAGAATACGGATAGACTTCAGCATAGCAACAGGCGAAAAGGTTTCCTCGTAATCGATTCCAGCCTTTTGCGTGTATCCCTTTGTAACCAGTCTAGCTTTGAAAGTTTCCACTCTCCCTTCCGCATCCTTCTTTCTTTTGTAGACCCATTTGCATCCAATGGGTTTTATCCCATCCGACAAATCTACAAGTTCCCAAACAGAGTTGGATTTCATAGAATCCATCTCATTGTTCATAGCCTGTTTCCAAGATCTAGAATCAACATCCTTTATAGCTTCATCATATGTGACCGGATCTTCCTCATGCTCATGAGCCTCGGCCTGGTATACCTCAGCATCATACATAAAGAAATTAGGTTTCTTCGAAACCCTCCCACTACGACGAGGCACCCTAAATTGTTGATCGTCTGCAGGTCTTTCACTGGAACTCGGACTTGCGTCCAAGACCGAAATCTGTGGAGCAGTTCTTTCACCCGATAACTCCTCTAGCACCACTTTGCTTCGAGGCTTAAAGTCATTCATGTGACTTTCCTCCAAGAATGTCGCATGGGTTGAGACAATGACCTTTTGTTCCTTCGGGTTATAGAACAGACCTCCTTTAGTTCCCTTTGGATACCCTACAAACATGCACAATTCTGATCTTGGTTCCAACTTCTTCGCATCCCCATCCAGTACATGTGCCGGGCAGCCCCATATTCTCATATGTCCAAGGGAGGGCTTCTTGCCACGCCACAATTCATACGGAGTTCTAGGAATTGATTTGCTCGGAACCTGGTTCAGAATATAGCACGCCGTTTGTAAAGCATGTCCCCAAAATGATAATGGCAGCGTTGAGTAACTCATCATGGACCGTACCATATCCAATAAGGTCCTGTTTCTCCTTTCGGCTACACCATTCTGTTGTGGAGTACCAGGTGCAGTCAATTGGGATAAAATCCCGTTCTCTACAAGATGTCCTAGAAATTTATCAGAGAGGTATTCGCCACCTCGATCAGATCGAAGTGTCTTTATGGATTTATCCAATTGCTTTTCCACTTCCGCACGATACTCTTTGAACTTGTCAAAGGTTTCGCTCTTGCGGTGCATCAGATACACATATCCATACCTCGAGTAATCATCTATGAAAGAGACATAGTACTCGAACCCTCCTCGTGCTGTGACGTTCATGGGGCCACATACGTCAGTGTGCACAATTTCTAAGAGCTCCTGTGCCCTTGTACCCTTAGCTCCAAAAGACCTCTTAGTCATTTTACCCTCTAGACAAGACTCACATTGGGGAAGTCGTACCTCCTCCAGAGATTCCAGAGGACCGTCTTTCACCAATCTTTGAATCCTATTCTGATTAATATGACCAAGTCTTAAATGCCAAAGATACGCCTTGTTAGAGTGAGAAACTTTCAACCTTTTAGAGTTATCAATTAATTCAGTGTCAAGCAGTGAGTACATCTTTGGTCTGATCAAATATAGGTTTCCATCCATCCATCCAGAACAGATAAAAGACTTATTTCTACGAATATCAACTCTTTTACTAAAAGAAACTGAATAAGAATCCTTTATTAAACAAGCTACCGATATAAGGTTCCTCCTAAAATTAGGAACATAAAAACAGTCTTTCAATAAAATAAACCTAAATTGATCAAAATAAAGATGAACGTCTCCCACTGCCTCAGCCACCACAAAGCTACCATCTCCAGTCCGTAACGAGAGGCTCCTATCATGTAGACTTCTCGTTTCCACGAACCCCTGCATAGAAACACAAACATGATTAGTGGCGCCCGAATCAATGACCCATGTGTCTTTCGATTCTTCCACCAAACACGCTTCTAAGTAATGAAGTTCCTTACCTTCCTTGCCCTTGGAGGCTAGGAATTCCCGGCAAGCCTTCTTGAAGTGACCTACCTTCCCACAGTGGAAGCATTTGGACTTTTTAGGGTCCTTTGGCTTCTTGTTCTTCTTCTTCTTCTTCCCGTCCGAGACAGGAGGATTAGAAGAACTGGAAGCCACTTGCTTCTTATTTGGCCTCTTCCTCTTCCGTGAGGGATTGGAAGATTCCGCCAAATTGGCCTCTCCTTTAGGTCGGACCACATCTTCATCCCTGATCATCCGCTCATAAGCCTGTAGTTGCTTCATGAGCTCGGTAAGTCCTAACTCCTTTGTCGCCAGATTGTATGCGGCCTTAAACCCCACAAAATCTTTAGACAGAGTCTTGAACACCATCTCGATCTGGGTGTTGTAGTCTAACTCAGCACCATTTTCGGCAGCCTCAGCGAAGAATCCCATTAGAGTGATCATATGGTCCTTCACCGGAGCACCAGCCTTTTGCTTGGAGTTCATAATGCTGGTGATAGCGGACTGTCGAGCCAATTTTTCTTGGCCTCCGAACATGTCCTCCAGATTATCCATGATCTCCCCAGCAACTTGATAAGTCTCATGCTGCTTTTGTAAAGCACTCGTCATGCTAGCAAGGATGTAGCATCGAGCTATTTCATTGGATTCTCTCCAACGATTATAGGCAACCGGGACCTCCTCAAGTGGTGCGTCAGGTTTGGGCCCAGGTGGGCATGGTTCGTCCAGTACGAACTTGTGTCTCTCGCAGCTGAGAACTATTAATAGATTTCTTTTCCAATCTTTATAATTGTCGCCATTCAACTTATTTTCAGTAAGTATCGAAATGAGGGGTGTCGGTGACATTTTGAACTGAAATAAAATTATACTAGACATCATTACAAAGCCCAAGCAAATATATAGATAATTTAGCAAATAAAACATACAAGTATGTTCCTACATGAAACTTGAAAAAAAATGTAGCATTGCAACGGTAATTCTCAGCACCTATTGCCCCAAGCCACCGAGGGGTGGTCATGAGAACAAATAGCCGGAACATGGACCCCGTCCAATTAATATATGTTACCTTAAATCCTCCAAGGTTAAGACATATATTAATAACCGCTTATTTGGCCACCAGTTTAGTTAACAGAGCTTCTAGGGAAGGTTAATAACTAAACGAGTCTTGAGTGTATAACCATTGTTTACGTAGCCCGATCCACGTCCTACCAAGCCACCGAGGGGTGGTCATGAATAGAATCGCACCCGAACACGTTTTCCACATAGGAGATCCAATCTAGTATACCGGCGGCGGTAAACACCTACCGAAGGGTGTGGTCAGGTCGGAACTGACGCGAGGCGTTACCATGCTTTCACATATGGATCAACAATGGAGGCCGTGGGTTTTGTTTGAAACCCTCTCCCACTCAATATTTTGTAAAACATGCAAGTTTTGACAAATTATGTATGATCAATATAGTATGAGCGGCACTCACCTATCCTATATGACATGTTATCAAATATGCATACAAAACATCCATCAATACATATTTATACATCCATGACATATCACAGAAAATAATTGAAAGACTAACCAAGCTATGGTTCCATCCTAGAACAAAGAAAATAAAGATTACAAAATTCCATCCAAAGCATTCTTTGGGTCTTGAATTTTGTTCCGTCTTCTTGTATCAATCTTTATGTAGCCTCTCCATTTATTTCTCATCCCATGAATTATTTAAAATTTAAATCTCCAAAATTTAAATTTCAAATTCAAATTCCAAATTCGAATTTCAAATTTAAATTTCTAATTCAAATTTTAAACAATTTTAATCATCATGTATAATAATATGTAATTTCAAAAATTTCAAATTTTTAATTACATATTTTTTAAACATGATTTAAAATTAAATCTCAAATTTAAAAATCAAAATTTTCTGATTTTGGACCGCCGCTCCGCCGCCCGTGAAGGCGGCAGCCGCCGTGGGCAGCCACCAACCCCGGAGGGGCTGGCAGCCCACGGCTGCCCCTTGTGCAGCCCTGCCGGGCTGCAGGCCAAGCCTGCAGCGCCAGGCTGCACGCCCAGACTGGGCGCAGCAGCCGGCAGGCTGCAGGCAGCGCCTGCAGCCAGTGGCTGCACGCCCAGGCTGCGGCCAGCCTTAGGCAGGCCACGGCCACCCCTGGCTGCAGGCAGAGCCTGCGGCCGTGGGTGGTGTGGGCCTGCTAAGGGGCTGCCGCAGCCCCATCCTGCCCGAGGGCAGGGGCTGCAGCCCCACCAAGGTTTGTCGGCCTATCCCGAGGGGTCGTGTATCGATTTTCGTGCCATATTCCAATTTATCTTTTAGGATCTCCAAAAATTAATTTGAATCCCAATTAAATTGAAATTTTCCACACAATCAAAATTTCAACCTTTAAATTAAATTTAACTTTTGGGAAAAATAAATTACGGTCTTCAATCTTCAATCTCCTCCAAGAATAATTAAAAAATTCCTATACCGTTTCCGGTGTACAAAATTCTATCCATAAAAATTCTAAGAGACAAAAATTAAAATCCATGGGAAAATTACAGTGTAAATAAACTGCTCCCATGGTTACATAAAAAATTCCTAGATACAATTTTTCTAAATTCTAAGGAACCATAACCGGCATAAACAAGCATGCTTATGATAATTCAAAAAATTAAAATAACCACATACTTTATACATAATACATGATAACAACATAAAGGAACCCTAGAATGCCACTCTCTAAATATCAAATCCATACATAAATAAAAAGACTAAGTAATTGTCTAATTTATGTACATGGCATAGTCATGAGATGGCTCTGATACCAATTGTAGGAAAATAAACCGGAAAAACGTATCAGAGTGGCGCAGCGGAACAATAAAAATTTTTAGATCGTTAAATATCTCATGATGCCATATACAATAAATCAACAACAATTAAAACTCATACCTCAAGGATGCCAATGAACAGGAGGAGAGTGACCGGAGGCTTCAACCAACTAGCCTTCTCTACTATTCTCCAATTCCCGAATGGCTGAGTGTGTGGGCACTCTGAACCTCGATCGGTATGCTAGCACTGCTAGTCTTCTTCCGACCACCCAGATCTCTAAAGAACTTTATTGTCACGATGAGCTGTGCAACAATAAGCCTGCTCACCTGAGAGTCTGTGGTCTAAGAGAACTGGAGTGGCAGGACCTCTATTTATAGACCTGCATGAGGTGATTCTCTGAATTCCAATTGGACTAGGAAAAGATTTTCTCCCTTATCCAAACCAAAAAATCCGAATTTTCCAAGGGAGAATCTCCACAATTAAATTCGGTTTTTCTAGATAAATCCAATCCAAATCTTAACAAGATTTTAGCTAGAATTTTATCTCCCTTTTCCAACCAAAAAATCCGAAATTCACAAGGAGAAAATCCTCCAAATTTTCGGCCACTTTTAGGATAAGGGAGAATCAAAATTCCACTAGGATTTCTCAAGCAAAATCTCATCTTAACCTTATCCAAAAATAACCGAATTTCCTAGGATTAGGGATCCAAAATTTCGGCCACTTTTGGGAGGAGAGAGAAACCAAATTCAACTAGGATTGAAGCTTGAATATTCCCTTGAATCTTATCCACAAAATCCGAAATCTTTCATGAGGATTATCCTCAAAATTTCGTCCCTTATTTGTTGGGATTTGGATTCAAAATTCAAGTAGGATTCTAACAAGATTATCCTCTCCAAATCCAACTCAAATTCGAATTTCAAACCTTGTGGATTTTCCACAACAAATTCGAATCCTACTTGGACTGTGATTCAAAATTTGAATTTCAAATTTCAAATTCAAATTTCAAATTCAAATTTCAAATTTCAAATTTCAAATTTCAAATTTAAATTTCAAATTCAAATTTCAAATTCGAATTTCAAATTCAAATTTCAAATTCAAATTTCAAATTCAAAATTCAAATTTCAAATTTCAAAATTCAAATTTCAAATTTCAAAATTCAAATTTCAAATTCCACAAAACGGTTGTATTTCATATTCTTGTTCTCATGGATAATTTTCTACAACTCCAATCCAATCTCAAATAAAATCATGGCAACTTTATTTGGAGTTCGAATAATTGTGTACTCTATTATCCAAAACAAAATCTGAATCCAACCGGAGAGAATCTTGTCTACCATCCTAATCCTGTGTCATCACCATCCATGCATAATAAACTAGCCAATAGCATACACAAATCAATTTGCCAAACGTTAAGGAATTATGTGGAGCTAGTAGAGGGACTGATTGGACATATATAATCGGGCTCCCGTGATTCCATATGATCATCATTCTGTACCGAACAACTCAATCATATGATCACTAATTTCAGAGTCACACCACTATAAACCTGAAACTGAACTCCCAATTATATACCGTATTACGTAAGCCTGTGACGAGCTACCATCCAATGACCTTGTCATATATGCAAAACCCTCATATGATATCCATGATCAGCCTTAGGTCAAAGTCCGTTTAATCCTACTGATCAGGCTATCTTAAAGTTCCATTATACTACCGAATCAAGAAAATGATTATTCACCATATGTGAATAAGAAGTCATCCGCCCAGCAGACGACCCAAGGCCTTGTCCATTTTCACATTCAGTATAATGCCTTTAAGAGGATACCTTTAACTCCTCAGAGCTATGATTCCGATATCTGCAAACAAACCCTTTATCGTATACAAGTCATGCACCCAACGAGCCGGTCTATAAGCTTACTACCCTCTGAGACGCTTTAGCCATTGGAACATCAAAGTACACAAGTCATATGCATGAAGTAGTTCATTTACTCAGGATTAAGGTTATTGCATAATGAACGTCAAAAGCAGATTGATCCACTCATAGCGGACTACGTAGATCAATCACGCTTTAGTCCCGGTCTAATATGTCACCACCAAGCAACATATCCATGTCTCTACTTGGGAGTCCAGCTCCAGACAGTCAAGACAGACCGTCCCCTCTAAGGCTTTAGACAACATAATAGTCTTAACATGAGTTAGATGCTCGGTCTAACCCCATAGACTACAGACCATAGTTTAGACTGCTAACTTTAGAACATTGTCTTCTCGCATACAAAAGTCCATTGCATGCAACGTTCTAACAGTTTTAACATAAGCAGTCAGTGAGCCATATTTGCTTACATTTACTTTAACATGTAAATAAGACGAGGACAGATAGCAATGTAATGAATAACCTCTATGTATAATTTTATTATCCAGTTCAAAATGAATACATCAAAATGTCTCTAATACTTAGGGCATTTCCTAACAAATCTTTCAATCATCGTTCTCTACTTTTGAAACTCCGGTTTGCAAATCCGATGCCGCGGATGTGTCCGGAACGTCAAAAATAGGCCAACAGGCCATTCTTCAATTTTCGGTCTACGGGTCGCCGTTGACCGGCGTTGACTGGCGTTGACCACGGTGGCGATGGGAGTGGCGACCACCATCTTGAAGAGCTCGACGAGAGGAACCCATTGGTGGTGTCAATTTCACCGATCGAGGCTCCTATCACCGGAAATCGGCCCTCGAAAAGTCGGCAACGGCGGCGGTGTTGGATCCTCATTTTTCGGCGTTGTTGCCCAAAATTGATTTGGGGCTTTTGATCTACGTGTTGTTCTGAGCATTTTGATACCGACCTTGCAACTCAACTCCGCCGGAATAGCGAGATTCGACGGCGGCGATGGCGACGGCGAACCTTGGGCGGCGCAATCCGGCGGCTGTTGACGTGAAATGAAGCCTGGGTTTTGTTCTACTCTTCACCACGAATCCATTGGGACCGGAATCGTGGCATTTAGAGGTCGGACGGGGAAGATACGGCGGTTTGAAAAATTCAGCCACCGGCGGATTTGGACGGCGCGTGCGGCGTGCTTCGGCGTCGGTTCGGTCAACTCGGCCCACCGTTGGAATCAGCTCGTCAAGAGCTTTCCAATGGTGCCGGCGGTGTCGAAAACGGAGGCCGGATTCAGTGGTCGGTCACTGTTCATCCTCGTGTAGTGTTTGGGGGAAGAAATGGGATTTGGAAAAATTATGGGGGCTATTTTTCAATAGTGCCAAAAATTTCATCCTTTTATACTAATTTTTTGAAAAATTTTAAGATAGGCTATACTGACTAATTTGGGCGTGCTGAACCCAAATATATCAGTTTTATCTTCATCCGAGGTCGTCTCGACCAGTTTCCCGATACTGCATGGTTCCCGGTCAAAAATTACTTTTTGTGCTCAAATGACTAATTTGAGCATTCTGATTCCAAATATATCGGTTTTATATCAAGAAAAGGTCATCTTGACCAATTTCTTGATATTGTGATTAGGCCTACACTATGTTGACACTGTGCACACATAACGAGGCGTTTTCGCGTGAAATTTCAAACACAGTCTCCCTTTACCAATTTGGACGTGCTGATTTCAAATTTATCAGTTTTACGTCCATCTAAGGTCTTCTAGACCAGTTTTTGGGATCTGTATGACCCTGTCTCGAAAAACGTGTCAGGTACTCGATTGACTAATTTGGGCGTCCTGAGTCTAAATATATCAGTTTCGGAGGGAGAAAAGGTCGTCTTGAACCTTATCCCGATACTGCGTATCTTTTAAACAAAATCTGCATTTTGTGCTCACTTGATCAGATTGAACCTGTTAACTATTAATATGTCAATTTTATGTCAGATTAAGGCCGTCTTGGCCACTAACCTGACACTGCGTTTCTCACTATTCACTAATCACTAATCACTGTTCACTTTTCACTATCTGACTGACTAATCTGAGCGTTTTGACTTTGATTTTGTCAGTCTATGGGTGAGAAGAGGTCATCTAGACCACTTTTCTCGATACTGTACATCTATTAGGGCAATTATCACTACTGCGCTCAGATGACCAGTCTGAGCGTACTGATGACTAGCTCATCAGTTCTGTATCATGAAATGGTCATCTAGACCGGTTTCTTGATATTGCGTGTCTCAACGCATACTCACATAATAGGGTGGACCGATTTCACTGTCGGTTGCCCCTTTCACTGCATGAATAGTAATTAAACATTACTATTCCCATTTAATTCATTCAACTGAAAAGCACACTGTGTTTATTAACTTAATTACATCATTACATAGCAATTAAGTTTCATAATTCATGAGAGTCATTACAGTGGCTCTCGGCTCATTACACAGGCTTCTACACGGACTCTTACACGTGCGTATGCAACGTAACACGGGCGTGTACTAGTTGAGACTACTCAACACGGCCATGTCTTTGAAACACATTCATCTATCTGAGCGGTACACAGCCTCTTAAACGGCCGTGTGCTTGACCGTGTTTCACTACATGGCTATGTACACTAACATGGCTACTAACAGATACACAGTCCGAATGGCATACGGTCACTCACACGGCCGTATACCTGACTGTGTTACTTAAATTGTACTAAAAGACATTAAATTATGTCCATTTTATTCCTTAATGACTTATTACATGGTAAGTAGGTGTCATGAAAATGGCGGTCATTACAACCTACCCCCCTTACAAAATTTTCGTCCTCGAAAATTAGAATAATTCCAGGACGTCTCTTCTCATATCTTCTTCCCATTCTCATGTGGCTTCCTCAACACGATGATTCCACCACAACACTTTTACTAGCCGTATACTTCATTCCTAAGTACCTTCTCCTCTCTGACTAGGATCTGCACGGGTCTCTCCTCGTACGTCGGATCAGCGTATACTAAAACGGATTCTTGGCTAAGAACATGGGAGCTGTCAGGCACGTACTTCTTCAACATCAAAACGTGAAAGACATTGTGCACTGTAGCTAACTCGGGAGGAAGCGTTAGTCTATAAGCCACCTTCCTGACTTTCTCTATTATCTCAAGGATCCTATGTACCTAGGACGGAGCTTTCCTTTCTTTTCAAAGTACATCACCCCTTTCATGGGTGCCGCCTTGATAAAGACCAAGTCTCCTACTTGAAACTCGAGGGGTCTACGGCGCTTATCGTCAAAATTCTTCTATCGACTGTGCGCTGTATCTAACGTTTCTCGTATCAGTTTCACGTCTGCCATGGTATTCTTGATGATGTCTGAGCTAATTAGCCGTTTCTCTCCGGTTTCGTACTAACTAGCCAGGGATCTACATTCCCTTCCATAGAGTGTCTCGTACGGTGCCATTCCTATCTAGGAATGGTAGTTACTGTTGTATAAGAACTCGCTCAATGGTAGCTTCTGATTCCAATTTCCTTTGAAGTCTAGGACGTAGGTCTCAACATGTCCTCTAACATCTGTATGGTCCTCTCAGAATAACTGTCGGTCTGAGGATGAAATGTTGTGCTGAACTCTCATTTAGACCGTAATGCGGCTTAAATGCTTTGCCAAAATCTGGAGGTAAAGCATCCACTACGATCTGAGACGATCGACTCTGGTACTCCGTGCCGTTTCACGAACTGTGTCGCATGGATTCTGCTAGTCATTCCACCGAGTAGCTAACTTTCATTGCTAAAAATCTAACTGATTTCATAAGTCTTTCTACAATCACCCGGATTGTGTCATTATCATTTGACGTCTTCGGCAATCCGATTATGAAATTCATCGTAATCTGGTCCCATTTCTACTCAGGTAGCTTAATTTTCTATGATTATCCTACTGGGCGCTGGTGTTCGGCCTTAACCTTCTGGCACGTAAGGTATCTGGCAATGAACTTGACAATGTCATTCTTCATTCCAAATCACCAAAAGCTTTCCTTCAGGTACTTGTACATCTTATTCGCCACCGGATGTACGGAATATGACGTCTCGTAAGGTTCTAAAAAGATTCGCTTCGTGACTTCTTCATTTTTCATAACACACACTCTACCTCTGTAGTAGAGTACGTCGTCTTTAAGGATCTTAAACTTTGAACCCTTGTCCTCTATAGCTTCCTTTTTGGACTTGAGCAGGGACAAATCAAAATCTTGACCGATCTTGATCTCTTCTTGGAGCGTTGATTGGAGGGTCATGTCAGACAATCTCCCTATCAAAATCTTGATCTTGCTGTCGCATAACTCCTTTGTAGCGCTCTTGACAAGGCACTAATAGCCATAGGCATAGTAATATACTTCTGACTCTACGCATTGACTACTTTATTGGCTTTCCCCGGATGGTATAGGATCTCACGGTCGTAATCCTTACCAACTCTAGCCATCTACGCTGCCTCATGTTGAGCTCTTTCTGCGTGAAGATACATTTGAGACACTAGTGGTCGATGTAAATCTCACACGTGACTCCGTACAGGTAGTGCCTCCATGCTTTTATCGTAAAAACTATCGCTACTAGCTCCAGATCACGCGTTGGGTAGCTCTTCTCAAGGTTTTTGAGTTGTCGTGAAGCATACGCGACTACTTTACCACTCTGCATCAACATAGTTTCCAACTTGGTTTTAGATGCGGCGCTTAAATCACAAAGCTTCCCTAACCAACATTTGAAATGGTCAGCATTGGAGTGCTTATGAGTCTTCATTTCAGCTCTTGAAAGCTTTCCTCATACTTGTCGATTCACTTATACCTCTTTCCCTTCTTGGTGAGCGCTGTGAGCGGAGCAGCTAACTTTAAGTAGCCTTCGACTAAGTGTAGGTAACATCCTGTTAGTTTGAAGAAACTGTGAATTCCCGTTACGTTCCTCTGAGCTGGCCACGCGCTAACTGCATCAATTTTCGTCAGGTCCACAGATACTTCTTCCTTGGGGTCTACGTGGCCTAGGAAATGAACCTTCTCCAGTCAAAACTTGTACTTGGAGAACTTGGCGTATAATTGATGGTCCTGTTACATGCGCAAAATGATCCTTAAGTGCTTTTCGTGCCCTTCCTTCATCTTAGAGTGTATAAGTATGTCATCGATGAATACAATGACAAACTTATCCAAATAGCCCTTGAACATGCGGTTCATCCGGTTCATGAAAGTTGCTGGTGCGTCCGTTAATCTGAGCGACAAGAACAGAAACTCGTAATGTTCGTACCGCGTTTGAAAGGCTATTTTGGGTACATCTTCTTTCCTTATTCGTAGTTGATGGTACCCTGAACGTAGATCGATCTTCGAGGACATTGCAGCGTCTCAGAGCTAATCAAATAGATCGTCAACTCGCGGCAACAGATGCTTGTTCTTAATCGTAATCCTGTTCAACTCTCTGTAGTCGATGCACATTCTCAGTGGTCCATCTTTCTTCTTCACGAATGGTATGGGTGCTCTCCAGGGTGAATAGCTCTGTCGCATGAATCCCTTATCTATTTAGTCTTTTAGCTAGGCTTGGAGCTCCTTTAGCTCTACAGGGCCCATTCCGTAGGGGGCCTCAAAGATGGGGCTGATTCTAGTAGATGTTCAGTCTCGAACGAGATCCCGTGCTCTGGTTGGTGTGAAGTTGATTATTCTCAGTGCGGGGTTGATTCTGTCGATTCTGCAGGTTGGAGTGGCAAATTTTTTTTTTTTTTTTTTTTTTGCATAGTGGCCTTCCTTGCCACAGATGAAACAACCACTTGCTCTCTGCTTGCATTCTCCTGGGTGCCTCTTTCCGCATCTCGTGCACGTCGGATATTGGCTATCATTTCCTTCCTGGTCGTTTCTCTTCTGGGGGAAATTCTCCTGTGAATCTTGGTTGCCCTAATTCCCCTTTTCTCTTGTTGTTGTTGTTGGAATGCTTGCTATTCTGGCCGGTTCCCACGTTCTATCCTCTGTATTGTAACTCGGGGTTCTGCTTCCCCTGAGCCTGCTCAGCTTGCGTTTTCTCCTCCTTTCGTGCCTTAAAATTCTGTGCCTTTCGCTCCTTATCATGAGTCGACCAGTACTCGGCTCAGATAACCTTGCTGACACATTCTACTAGGGTCACTAGTCCGTGGCTTCAGCTACAGACCTAAACTGCGATTTTCGTTCTGAACATCTTCAGCATTCGTCTGACTTTCTCCTTTTGGTCGGTACCAAATCTGGACAAAGTTGAGCCAACTGCTTAAACTTCTTGACTGCCTCCATAATAGTCATACTACCTTGGTACAGGTTGTCGAACTCGTCTTACTGCGCTACTAGTGCTTCCTCGTTGAAGTACATCTCCTTGAATTCCTCAATGAAATCGCTTCAGCTCATCTCTCTGATGTTCCTCCTAATGATTACCATCTTCCACCACCAACGCGCCTCATTGCGCAGGGTGAAGGGTGCGTACATCACTTTCTCTCTCTATCTATTAACCCTATAAAATCCAAGATTACTTGGATATCCGTTAGCCAATCATCGGCCTCTATATGGTTGGTGATTCCTAAGAATTCTAACGCTTTCATGCGCCAGAATCTCTCATATAAGTCGCCTTCCCTAGGGATTGGCAGAAAATAATTGCTGCTACGAAAGCAGCCATTACTATGACTGCTAGTGCTTCCTGAGCTGGAGGAGCTGCTTGCTCCCTCAGAGTTTCTGGGGCTGCTAGAGCCTCCTGTGTTGGCATCTCTACTGACTGTGGTGCCCGGGGTTGCTGGCCTAGCTGTTCCCTAAGCTGGTTTAACTCCCGTTACTGGTTCTCCATCATCTCTCGCATGGCTGCGATCTGTGCTATCAACTCATCCTCTCAGGATGCTGGGTTAACTAAGCTCTCGTTCTTGCCATGTTTTCTTATGTAACCCTATCGTACAGCGGGAAAGGAAAATATAAGTCTCTTAAATTCTGTACTTGGGACTCGTATCACATATCATTTTCTTTCTTACTTAACAATCTTACTTAAACATTATGGATATAAATATACACCCTATATCCATCTTTCTTTCTCTCATACTGTGATGTTCAATACAATTGCCGCATTGTATTGGGACATCATCTGAGTGCTAGGATTCGTCCTGCACTTTCAGTCATATTATACTCACACTTGTGGAAAAAATTTATATCTGGCCCCTAGGGCAAAGCTTTACTGCTTATCTCATAATATATTTCACATAATATATATACATATATTCAAGATTCTAGTTCAGCGGGAGTGACACACACTTCCCCTATGCGATCCCAACAAGTACATTATGCTATAACTGACGGGGGAGAGCTACTGCTTCCCTCTATATATTTTCATAACTAACATTCCCGTAGAAGGGTTACTACTATTGGAAGGACAATCCTGATTCAGTATCAGGCATCTCCTCATCGTCACTATCGCTGAGTAAGTACTCCTCTGGGTTCTCCTCTTCTTCTCAACTGAAACTGACCTCGTCATCGCTGGCTATGATGACTTCGTCATTACTAAAGCGGTTGGGGATCTCCTTTCCCTCATCGTCGGGATGGGCGTCGGAAAGAGTCTCGTTATCTTCCTCTTTCATGGGGTGTTCGGGAGACATACGGGCTGGTTCGGGTTCTCCATCGGCTCCCTATTGCCCTTGTGTACTTCTGGCTGGTGCTCGGCCATGAACTCTTCATCGGCCAGTTGGGATGCTGGTTCTACCGGGTCACCCTCCATAATGGCGGCTACTATAATGCCTTAGGCTTGTGCAGGGTTCCCGGGGTTGAGCACTTTCCTCTTAGAATTCACTATCCCCTTGATAAGGCTTGCTAGTCCTGTTTGATCGCTCTTCTAATTCTGTTTGGCAAGGTCTCTTTCTCTCTTTGGGTTTTCTCCTGTCTTGATCCACTTTTGTCTCGGCATGTATTGTAGAAGTCCATATCGGTTCCTTGTAGCAAACAGCATATGTTAGAACTGTATCACCGGACATCAGCTGCAGTCTTTCAGTCCGATGAACAAATTCTCGTATATCCATAACTCTAGGGAACTTAGGCAGTTTCACTCCCCGCTTACCCATAAAGAAAAACTGAGGCTGATGCTGGACTCCTCTCAGAGATCGGCTCGATCGTGGTATGGCGAAACTCGACGCAGTTAAGAGCTCATCCTGGTCATAAGGATCCCGATACACACGAGAGTATCTTCCTGAGAGATATCAACAGCCAACAGGACTCAGTTATCCTGGTCAATGACGTACAATCGGGGAATCACTTTGATAATGTGAAACTAGTCCTGACATTCTCATAGAGTGCAGGAGTACTGTTTGCCACTCGAAACTTAGTGGACAACTAGCTCTGAGGATTGGTACAACTCGAGCAGCAATCCATGTTCTTTCTCCGAGCAGTTCTCTAGCACTACACGATCGTGATTTTTCGTATAATGATCTCAGCATCTTTTCATCTTATCCTCGCCATCATAGATTTCGTCGTTTCATTACTATAAAATGTTATCTTCAATAGATAAACTTTTACCGACTAAAAATAAAACAAACTTACTTGGACAGATGAGGCAGGCATGCGGCGATGTGAGGTAGGATGGCAGGAAACCGCTCTGATACCAACTGTGACGCCCCATGCCCTCAGTGGCCCGGACCGTCACTGAAAACTCTTACTTGCTTCTTTAACTTTTACTTATACTTCTTCTTTAAAACCGATACTTAAACTTGCTGAATTTAATACCATAAATTTAGAGGGAAATTTTTTTTTTATATACGCGTACGTATTTACTATTCACGTACGCATACTATTAAAATGCGGAATTTGAAAAACATAAGGATTTCAATTATACATGCACATTTATCTACTTGTTTATCTGATTACTATTCACCAGATACTATTTAAATATACTATTCATATATATACTGTTTACTGTTCCAAAATACCGTTTAACCTCTACTATTCAAAATACTATTTAACTGTCACCATTCAAAATATTATTTACTCATACTGTGCGGAAGAATACTCGCGGTGTATCCATAACCTCATCCTCACATCCACCTCCGCCACCATCATCGTCCCTTAATGTTTACGCTATAGGATGCTTACCTACAGCATGAACACACTCCGTGAGCTTTACGCCCAGTAAGTACAACATGTTAACCGTAAAACATGCTTAAAACAAAGCACATACATAAAATCATAGGCATGACATATATCACTTAATAAATCACATACCATATAAGCATATCACATATCAGCTCACATATCATGTCATCACATAACATGTCATAACAGTGAATATAAAACTTCACATACTTTATGCACGACAGAAGCATCGTGTACTGTATGCACTCTACTGAAAAAGAAAGCATAGCGAACTATAACTAATGCATGATCCGGTTATGTTCATTTATGCTTCAAACTTCTCTTTTCTTTTCTTGTCTATTTAGGGCCCATGTGTCAGTACCGTGTGCGCGCAGACCAACGGTAACTACCGAGGTCAACTAATGCCGAAGAGCCATTAACTGATGCTCAACTTTTTACCTTAACTTTCTTTAACTGGAAACCCCTTCGACTGAAGGAGCCAGTACGACACACCTATTTATTTCCATCTTGTTTAACTGTTCTAGCCATACGCTTCTCTAAGCTGTCCCTAATCCTACGCGGTAGGGATCTATGGCTTCTAACTTGTTCTTTCATCAATCTACTCGATTGTGAAACTATATGCTCTTATGTATGCTGTGCAGCATCGTGTGCAAGATACATACTTAAAGTACTGGAAAAGCATCATTTTAAATTCATTTTATCCATGCTGTAGGCGGAGTTGTACTTACCTGTCATCAGACAGTTTATACTCTCACCTTCGTCACAATACAGGTACCTCCCTGTAATCATAATACATTTCGTTAACATTTACTCTTAGGTCACTGTGGTCATTAGTGACTAATAAAAACTCTATCGTTAGTGATACCGATCCTTGTCGGTACTAGTTGCCCTCTTCTTAAGAATTTGATTTTCTAATCGTGGTTAATTAATTTATTTGCTCAATAAATTAATTCAGGTCGCTCTTAGGTCACTCTACCGTTAGGAACTAATAAATTTATCATTATGTGGTACCGATGCCTATCAGTACCCAACTGCTCTGCTTTGGGAAATTTGATATCTAATTTTTAATCGTGCTTGATTAATTTGTCTACTTGACAAATTAATCACTGTCTCTCACTATCCCATTCAGACTTGGTCCTTGACTGGCTAACCGACCAGTCAACTGACTGAATACCTCCCGTCTGACCATTTAGCCTGTCGGGTTACCATTACCGATGTAATCGCCCCAAATTTTATACTTAGATCACACCCATCCCTCGGGTGGCACTATTCTGATCTAGGGGTCGTTTTCTTACATTTCGAGATTTCTAATTGGGCGGTTCACTAATCCTGTAAACATCCGTCCTTCTTTCCTGGACCTAGGTCATCGAGGGGGGGGCTCGGGTTTCCATCCCGATCACATTCTCACCCCTCGTTTCCTAAAATACCCCTTTGTGCCGTTTTAGAAATTTCGGCAGCATTTCCGCTTAATTTTTGGGTTTCCGGCGTTTAGGAAACGCCTCAAAACCATCTAACTTATTCTAACCGGCCACGTACTAAACCAGAGGCCTAATTTTTATGTAAAAGCTCCGCTTTTTATGTAAAAATATTCACATTTCTTCACATTCTCTTTTTCGACATTTCATCCCTTTTTCTTACAATTCCTCAAGTCAGTAAACTATAATTAATACATAATTATTTCTAATAATAAATTGAGGAATCAAGAGATCAAAACCACTACCAAAATCGTTTCCGTCGGCGGTCGGACGAACCGTTCGGTCTCGATCGTACAATCTTTGAATCATCGTTCTCTACTTTTGAAACTCCGGTTTGCAAATCCGATGCCGCGGATGTGTCCGGAACGTCAAAAATAGGCCAACAGGCCATTCTTCAATTTTCGGTCTCCGGGTAGCCGTTGACCGGCCGTTGACCGGCGTTGACCACGGCGGCGATGGGAGTGGCGACCACCATCTTGAAGAGCTCGACGAGAGGAACCCATTGGTGGTGTCAATTTCACCGATCGAGGCTCCTATCACCAGAAATCGGGCCTCGAAAAGTCGGCGACGGTGGCGGTGTTGGATCCTCATTTTCCGGCGTTGTTGCCCAAAATTGATTTGGGGCTTTTGATCTACGTGTTGTTCTGAGCATTTTGATACCGACCTTGCAACTCAACTCCGCCGGAATAGCGAGATTCGACGGCGGTGATGGCGACGGAGACGGTGAACCTTGGGCGGCGCGATCCGGCGGCTGTTGACGTGAAATGAAGCCTGGGTTTTGTTCTACTCTTCACCACGAATCCATTGTGACCGGAATCATGGCATTTAGAGGTTAGACGGGGAAGATACGGCGGTTTGAAAAATTCGGCCACCGGCGGCTTTGGACGGCGCGTGCGGCGTGCTTCGGCGTCGGTTCGGTCAACTCGGCCCACCGTTGGAATCAGCTCGTCAAGAGCTTTCCAATGGTGCCGGCGGTGTCGAAAACGGAGGCCGGATTCAGTGGTCGGTCACTGTTCATCCTCGTGTAGTGTTGGGGGGAAGAAATGGGATTTGGAAAAATTATGGGGGCTATTTTTCAATAGTGCCAAAAATTTCATCCTTTTATACTAATTTTTTGAAAAATTTTAAGATAGGCTATACTGACTAATTTGGGCGTGCTGAACCCAAATATATCAGTTTTATCTTCATCCGAGGTCGTCTCGACCAGTTTCCCGATACTGCATGGTTCCCGGTCAAAAATTACTTTTTATGCTCAAATGTCTAATTTGAGCATTCTGATTCCAAATATATCGGTTTTATATCAAGAAAAGGTCATCTTGACCAATTTCTTGATACTGTGATTAGGCCTACACTATGTTGACACTGTGCACACATAACGAGGCGTTTTCGCGTGAAATTTCAAACACAGTCTCCCTTTACCAATTTGGACGTGCTGATTTCAAATTTATCAGTTTTACGTCCATCTAAGGTATTCTAGACCAGTTTTCGGGATCTGTATGACCCTGTCTCGAAAAACGTGTCAGGTACCCGATTGACTAATTTGGGCGTCCTGAGTCTAAATATATCAGTTTCAGAGGGAGAAAAGGTCGTCTTGAACCTTATCCCGATACTGCATATCTTTTAAACAAAATCTGCATTTTGTGCTCACTTGACCAGATTGAACCTATTAACTATTAATATGTCAATTTTATGCCAGATTAAGGCCGTCTTGGCCACTAACCTGACACTGCGTTTCTCACTATTCACTAATCACTAATCACTGTTCACTTTTCACTATCTGACTGACTAATCTGAGCGTTCTGACTTTGATTTTGTCAGTCTATGGGCGAGAAGAGGTCATCTAGACCACTTTTCTCGATACTGTACATCTATTAGGGCAATTATCACTGCTGCGCTCAGATGACCAGTCTGAGCGTACTGATGACTAGCTCATCAGTTCTGTATCATGAAATGGTCGTCTAGACCGGTTTCTTGATATTGCGTGTCTCAACGCATACTCACATAATAGGGTGGACCGATTTCACTGTCGGTTGCCCCTTTCACTGCATGAATAGTAATTAAACATTACTATTCCCATTTAATTCATTCAACTGAAAAGCACACTGTGTTTATTAACTTAATTACATCATTACATAGTAATTAAGTTTCATAATTCATGAGAGTCATTACAGTGGCTCTCGGCTCATTACATAGCCTTCTACACGGACTCTTACACGTGCGTGTGCAACGTAACACGGGCGTGTACATTTCGGACACGGGCGTGTACTAGTTGAGACTACTCAACACGACCATGTCTTTGAAACACATTCATCTATCTGAGCGGTACACAGCCTCTTACACGGCCGTGTGCTTGACCGTGTTACACTACATGGCTATGTACACTCACATGGCTACTAACAGATACACAGTCCGAATGGCATACGGTCACTCACACGGCCGTATACCTGACTGTGTTACTTAAATTGTACTAAAAGACATTAAATTTTGTCAATTTTATTCCTTAATGACTTATTACATGGTAAGTAGGTGTCATGAAAATGGCGGTCATTACAATATATGTCCAATTGGTCCCTCTACTAGCTCCACATAATTCCTTTAAGAATGGAAAATTTATCTATGTATGCTTATTGGCTAGTTGACTTTACATAGATGGTGTTGACATAGGATCAGGATGGTGGACAAGATTCTCTGCGGTTGAATTTAGATTTTGTTTTAGATAACAGAGTACACAATTATTTGAACTCCAAACAAAATTGCCATGATTTTATTTAAGATTCGATTGGAGTTGTAGAAAATTATCCATGAGAGCAAAATTTGAAATACAACTTTTTGTGGAGTTTAAAATTTGAATTGAAATTTGAAATTTGAAATTTAAATTTTGAATTTGAAATTTGAATTTGAAATTTAAATTTGAAATTCCAATTTGACATTTGAATTTGAAATTTGAAATTGGAATTCAAAATTTAAATTTGAAATTTGAAATTTGAATTCGAAATTTAAATTTCAAATTCGAATTTGAAGTTTGAATTTTGAAATTTGAACTTTGAAATTCAAATTCAAATTTTGAATCACAATCCATGTAGGATTTTAATTTCATACAGACAATCCATAAGATGAAATTCAGTTTTGATTTGGATAAAGGAGAGAAAAATCTTATTTAGATCCTACTTGAATTTTGAATTATTATCCTAACTAAAAGTGGCCAAAATTTTGTTAAGGAAAATCCTCCTAGATATTTCAGTTTTTATGGATAAGGTTCAAGGGAAATTTAAGCAAGAAAATCCTAGTTAAATTTTAATTCTCACCTTCCCTAGTGTGGCCGAAAATTTTGTGGATAAACCTAGGGAGATTTTCAGTTTTTAATGGATAAAGGTGAGATAAAATTCAAGATAGAAAATGCTATTTGAATTTTGATTCTCCTTATACTAAAGTGGCTGAATCTAGACATGTTTATGGCCTTAGGGAAATTTAGTTTTATTGGATCAGTGAGGAGATAAAATTCAAGTTAAAATCCTGTTTGAATTTGGATTCCAAAATTCCCTAAAGTGGCCAAAAATTATCCCTAAAATTTGGCCAAGAATTTTTAGATTTTTGTGAGTGGATAACGGAGAAAATCTTCTCCTAATCCAATTCGAATTCAAGGGATCATCGTATGCTAGTCTATAAATAGGAGTCCTACCACTCTAGTTCTCTGAGACCACGACTTTCAGGTGAGCAGGCTTATTGTTGCATAACTCACCGTGACAATAAGTTCTTTAGAGATCTGGGTGGTCGGAAGAAGACTAGCAGTGCTAGCATACTGGTCAAGGAATCGAGTGGCCACATACTCTGCCATCCGGAATTGGAGAATAATAGAAAAGGCTAGTTGGTTGAAGCCCTCCAGTCATTCTCCTTCTACAATTGGCATCCTCTGAGGTATGAATTTATATTGTTGTTAGTTTATTGTATATGGCATCATAAGATATTTAACGATCTTGAAAAATTTTTGTAATTCCACTGTGTCGCTCTGATGTATTTTTACTAATTTTTTCCTACAATTGGTATCAGAGCCATCTCGTGACTATGCCACAATTAGTTAGTCTTTTATTTATGTATGGATTTGATATTTAGAGAGTGGCATTCTAGGTTTCCTTTATGTTATTATCATGAATTATGTATGTAGTATGTGGTTATTTTAATTTTTTAAATTGTTATAAGCATGCTTGTTTATACTGATTATGGTTCCTTAGAATTTAGAAAATTGTATCTAGGATTTTTTATATAACCGTGAGAGCGGTTTATCATCACCGTAATTTTCCCATGGATTTTAATTTATGTCTCTTAGAATTATTATGATTAGAATTTTTTACACCAGAAATGGTTTAGGAAATTTTATGTAATTATTCTTGGAGGAGATTAAAGTTTGAAGACCGTAATTTATTTTTCCCAAAAGTTAAATTTAATTTAAATATTGAAATTTTATTTTTGTGGAAAATTCCAATTTAATTAGGATTCAAATTAATTTTTGGAGATCCTAATGGGAAAATTAGAATATAGCATGAAAATCGAGGACCAACCCCTCGGGATAGGCCACTAGCCTTGGTGGGGTTGCAGCAGCCCCTGTCCAGGCCAACACCACCCACGGCCACAGGCTTTGCCTGCAGCCAAGGGTGGTCGTGGCCACCCAGGGGCTGCCCAGGCCCTGGGCTGTAGCCTGGCGGGCTACTGCACCCACCTGGGTGTGCAGCCTGTGGTTGCAGGCCCTGCTTGCAGTCGGCAGGGCTACACCCAGCCTATGGCCACGGGCTGCCAGTCCCCCGGAGGGGTTGGGTGCTGCCCATGGTGGCTGCGAGCCTTCGGGCGCTGTTTGCCAACGGGCCGAAAAATAACAAAAATTTCAATTTATAAATTTGAGATTTAATTTTAAACCATGTTTAAAAATATGTAATTGAAAATTTGAACTTTTTGAAATCACATATTATTACACATGAAATTTAAATTATTTAAAATTTGAATTTGAAATTTAAATTTGAAATTCAAATTTGAAATATGAATTTGAAATTTAAATTTCTTAGAATTTAAATTTTAAATGATTTTTGGGATGAGAAATAAATGGAGAGGCTACATGAAGATGGATACAAGAAGACGTAACAAGATTCAAGACCCAAAGAATGCTTTGGATGGAATTTTGTAATCGTTATTTTCTTTGTTCTAGGATGGGACCATGGCTTGCTTATTTATTCCGTCAATTTTTTTTTATGATATGTCATGGATGCATGAATATGTATTGATGGATGAATTATATGCATATTTGATAATATGTCATATAGGATAAGTGAATGCCACTCAGACTATATTGATCATACATATTTGTCAAAACTTGCATGTTTTTCAAAATATTGAGTGGGAGAGGGTTTCAAACAAAACCCGCAGCCTCCATTGTTGATCCATATGTGAAAGCATGGTAACACCTCGCATCAGTTCTGCCCTAACCACACCCTTCGGTAGGTGTTTACTATCGCCGGTATAGTAGGTTGGATCTCTTATGTGGAAAACATATTCGGGCACGATTCTATTCATGACCACCCCTCAATGGCTTGGTAGGATGTGGATCAGGCTACGTAAACTATGGTTATACACTCAAGACTCATTTAGTTATTAACCTTCCCTAGAAGCTCTGTTAACTAAACTAGTGGCTAAAATAAGTGGTTATTAATATACGTCTTAACCTTAGAGGATTTAAGACAACATATATTAATTGGATGGGGTCATATTCTGGCTATTTGTCTCATGACCAACCCTCAGTGGCTTGGGGTAATAGGTGCTGAGAATTACCATTGCAATGCTACATGGTTTTCAAGTTTCATATAGGAACATACTTGTATGTTTTATTTGCTAAATTATCTATATATTTGCTTGGGCTTTGTAATGATATCTAGTATAATTTTATTTCAATTCAAAATACCACCGACACCTTTCATTTTAATAGTTACCGAAAATAAGCTGAATGGTGATAATTATAAAGACTGGAAAAGAAATTTGCTAATAGTTCTCAGCTGCAAGAGATACAATACGTGCTAGACGAACCATGCCCACCTGGGCCCAAACCTGACACACCACTTGAGGAGATCCTGATTGCCTTTACTCATTAGAGAGAATCCAATGAGATAGGTCGGTGCTACATTCTTGCTAGCATGACGAGTGCTTTATAAAAGAAGCATGAGACTTATCAGGTTGCTAGGGAGATCATAGAAAATCTGGAGGACATGTTCAGATGCCAAGAAAAATTGGCTCGATAATCTACTATCACTAGTATTATGAACTCTAAGCAGAAGGCAGGTACTCCGGTGAAGGACCATATAATCACTCTAATGGGATACTTTGCTAAGGCTACCAAAAACGGTGCTGAGCTGGACTACAACACCCAGATCGAGTTAGTGTTTAAAACTCTATCTAAGGATTTTGTGGGGTTTAAGGCCACATATAATTTGGTGACAAGGGAGTTAGGACTCACTGAGCTCATGAAGCAACTCTAAACTTATGAGTGGATGATCAAGGATAGGATGCGGTCCAACCGAAAGGAGAGACCAATTTGGCGGAATCTTCCGAACCCTTATAGAAGAGGAAGAGGCCAAATAAGAAGTAAGCAACTTCTTGTTCTTTTAATCCTCCTATCTTGAATGGGAAGAAGAAGAAAAAGAATAAGAAACCTAAGGACCCTAAAATGTCAAAGTGCTTCTTCTGTGGGAAGGTAGGTCACTTCAAGAAGGCTGGTCGAGAGTTCCTGGCCGCCAAGGGCAAGGAAGGTAAGAAACTTCTATATCTAGAAGTGTATTTGGTGGAAGAATCTAAAGACACTTGTGTCGTTGATTTGGGTGCCATTAATCATGTGTGTGTTTCTATGCAGGGGTTTGTGGAAATGAGAAGTCTACTGTTAGGAAATGCCCTAAGCATTAGAGACATTTTGATGTATTTATTTTGAACTAGATAATAAAATTATATGTAGAGGTTATTCATTACATTGCTATCTATTCTCATTTTATTTACATGTTAAAGTAAATGTAAGCAAATATGGCTCCCTGACTACTTGTGTTAAACTGTTAGAACGTTGCATGCAATGGACTCTTGTATGCGAGAAGACAATGTTCTAAAATAAGTAGTCTAAACTATGATCTGTAGTCTATAGGGTTAGACCAAGCATCTAACTAATGTTAAGACAATTATGTTGTCTAAAGCCTTGGAGGGGACGGTTTGTCTTGACTGGCTAGAGTTGGACTCCCAAGTAGAGACATAGATATGTTGCTTGGTGGTGACATATTAGACCGGGACTAAAGCGGGATTGATCTACGAAGTCCGCTTTGAGTAAATCGATCTACTTTTGACGTTCATTGTGCAGTAACCTTAATCCTAAGTAGATGGATAGCTTCATGTATATGACTTGTGTACTTTGATGTTCCAATAGCTAAAGAGTCTCAGAGGTAGTAAGCTTATAGACCAGTTCGTTAGGTGCATGACTTGTATACAATGAAGGGTTCATTTTCAGATATCGGAATCATAGCTCTAATGAGGAGTTAAGGGCATCCTCTTAAAGGCATTATACTAAATGTGAAAATGGACAAGGCCTTGGGTCATCTGCTAGGCAGATGACTTCTTATTCACATACGGTGAATAATCATTTTCTTTATTCAGTAGTATAATGGAACTTTAAGATAGCCTGATCAGTAGGATTAAACAGACTTTGGCCTAAGGCTAATCATGGATATCATATGAGGGTTCTACATACATGACAAGGGCATTGGACAATAGCTTGTCACAGGCTTACGTAATACGGTATATAGTTGGTAGTTCAGTTTCAGGTTTATAGGGGTGTGACTCTGAAATTAGTGATCATATGATTAAGTTGTTTGATAAAGAATGATGATGATATGGATTTGTGGGAGCCTGATTATATATGTCCAATTGGTCCCTCTACTATCTCCACATAATTCCTTAACGTTTGGCAAAATTGATTTGTGTATGCTATTGGCTAGTTTATTATGTATGGATGGTGTTGACATAGGATTAGTATGGTCGACAAGATTCTCTCCGATTGGATTTAAATTTTGTTTTGGATAGTGGAGTACACAATTATTTGAACTCCAAATAAAGTTGCCATTATTTTATTTGAGATTGGATTGGAGTGGTAGAAAATTATCCATGAGAACATGAATTTGAAATACAACTGTTTTGTGGATTTTGAAATTTGAATTTTGAATTTTGAAATTGAATATTGAAATTTGAAATTTGAAATTTGAATTTTGAATTTGAAATTTGAATTTGAATTTTGAATTTGAAATTCGAATTTGAAATTTGAATTTGAAATTCGAATTTGAAATTTGAATTTGAAATTTGAATTTGAAATTTGAAATTTGAATTTGAAATTTGAAATTCAAATTTTGAATCACAGTCCAAGTGGGATTCGAATTTCTTGTGGTAAATCCACAAGGAATGAAATTCGAATTTGAGTTGGATTTGAAGAGGAAAATCTTATTAGAATCCTACTTGAATTTTGAATCCAAATCCTAACAAAAATGGACGAAAATTTTGAGGATTATCCTCATGGTATTTTCAGATTTTTTTTTGTGGATAAAGTTCAAGGAAAAATTCAAGTTTCAATTTCAGCTGAATTTGGATTCTCTCCTCCTTGATTATGGCCGAAAATTTGAGCAAGATCACCTAGGAGATTTTCGGTTATTTTGGATAAGGATGAGATAAGATTCAAGCTTGAAAATCCTAGCGGAATTTTGATTCTTCCTTATCCAAAAGTGGCCAAAATTTTTGTTGGGATTTTCCCCTTGGATTTTCAGATTTTTTGGTTGAAAAAGGGAGATAAGATTCATGATAAAATCTTGTTTAGATTTGAATTGGATAATCCTAATATTGGCCGAAATTTGTTGGGATTTTCCCTTGGATAATTTCAGATTTTATGCTGTGGATAAGGGAGAAAATCTTCTTCTAATCCAATTTGAATTCAGAGAATCACCTTATGCAAGTCCATAAATAGAGGTCCTGCCACTCCAGTTCTCTTAGACCACAGACTCTCAGGTGAGCAGGCTTATTGTTGCATAACTCACCGTGACTATAAGTTCTTTAAAGATCTGGGTCGTCGGAAGAAGACTAGTAGTGCTAGCATACCGATCGAGGTTAAGAGTGCCCACACACTTAGCCATTCGGGAATTGGAGAATAGTAGAGAAGGCTAGTTGGTTGAAGCCCTCCGGTCATTCTCCTCCTACAGATTGGCATCCTTGAGGTATGAGTTTAAAATGGTTGTTGGTTTATTGTATATGGCATCATGAGATATTTAACGATCTTGAAAAATTTTTTATTGTTCCGCTGCGTCACTCTAATATGTTTTTATCGAATTATATCCTACAATTGGTATCAGAGCCATCTCGTGACCATGCCATGTACATAAATTAGACAATTAATTAGTCTTTTTATTTATGTATGGATTTGATATTTAGAGAATGGCATTCTAGGATTCCTTTATGTTGTTATCATGGATTATGTATGTAGTATGTGGTTATTTTAATTTTTTGAATTATTATAAGCATGCTTGTTAATGCCGGTTATGATTCCTTAGAATTTAGAAAATTGTATCAAGGAATTTTTATGTAACCACGGGAGCAGTTTATTAATACTATAATTTTCCCATGGATTTTAATTTTTGTCTCTTAGAATTATTATGGTTAGAATTTTAGTACACCGGAAATGGTTTAGGAATTTTTATGTAATTATTCTTGGAGGAGATTAAAGATTGAAGACCGTATTTTATTTTTCCCAAAAGTTAAATTTAATTTAAAGGTTGAAATTTTGATTGTGTGGAAAATTTCAATTTAATTGGGATTCAAATTAATTTTTAGAGATCCTAATGGGTAAATTAGAATATGGCATAAAAATCGAGACACAACCCCTCGCGATAGGCCATCGGGCCTTAGTGGGGCTGTAGCAGCCCTTGTATAGGCCATGACCACCCACGGCCGTAAGCTTGGCCTGCAGCCAAGGGTGGCCGTGGCCTTCCCAAGGCTGGTCGCAGCCTGGGCGTGCTGCCTGCCTGTTAGGAAATGCCCTAAGTATTAGAGACATTTTGATGTATTCATTTTGAACTGGATAATAAAATTATACTTAGAGGTTATTCATTACATTGCTATCTGTCCTCGTCTTATTTACATGTTAAAGTAAATGTAAGCAAATATGGCTCACTGACTGCTTATGTTAAAACTGTTAGAACGTTGCATGCAATGGATTTTTGTATGCGAGAAGACAATGTTCTAAAGTTAGCAGTCTAAACTATGGTCTGTAGTCTATGGGGTTAGACCGAGCATCTAACTCATGTTAAGACTATTATGTTGTCTAAAGCCTTAGAGGGGACGGTCTGTCTTGACTGTCTGGAGCTGGACTCCCAAGTAGAGACATGGATATGTTGCTTGGTGGTGACATATTAGACCGGGACTAAAGCGTGATTGATCTACGTAGTCCGCTATGAGTGGATCAATCTGCTTTTGACGTTCATTGTGCAATAACCTTAATCCTGAGTAAATGAACTACTTCATGTATATGACTTGTGTACTTTGATGTTCCAATGGCTAAAGCGTCTCAGAGGTAGTAAGCTTATAGACCGGTTCGTTGGGTGCATGACTTGTATACGATGAAGGGTTTGTTTGCAGATATCGGAATCATAGCTCTGAGGAGTTAAAGGTATCCTCTTAAAGGCATTATACTGAATGTGAGAATGGACAAGGCCTTGGGTCGTCTGCTGGGCAGATGACTTCTTATTCACATATGGTGAATAATCATTTTCTAGATTCGGTAGTATAATGGAACTTTAAGATAGCCTGATCAGTAGGATTAAACGGACTTTGACCTAAGGCTGATCATGGATATCATATGAGGGTTTTGCATATATGACAAGGTCATTGGATGGTAGCTCGTCACAGGCTTACGTAATACGGTATATAATTGGGAGTTCAGTTTCAGGTTTATAGTGGTGTGACTCTGAAATTAGTGATCATATGATTGAGTTGTTCGGTACAGAATGATGATCATATGGAATCACGGGAGCCCGATTATATATGTCCAATCAGTCCCTCTACTAGCTCCACATAATTCCTTAACGTTTGGCAAATTGATTTGTGTATGCTATAGGCTAGTTTATTATGCATGGATGGTGATGACACAGGATTAGGATGGTAGACAAGATTCTCTCCGGTTGGATTCAGATTTTGTTTTGGATAATAGAGTACACAATTATTCGAACTCCAAATAAAGTTGCCATGATTTTATTTGAGATCGGATTGGAGTTGTAGAAAATTATCCTTGAGAACAAGAATATGAAATACAACCGTTTTGTGGAATTTGAAATTTGAATTTTGAATTTTGAAATTTGAAATTTGAATTTTGAATTTGAAATTTGAATTTGAAATTTGAATTTGAAATTCGAATTTGAAATTTGAATTTGAAATTTAAATTTGAAATTTGAAATTTGAAATTTGAAATTTGAAATTTGAAATTTGAATTTGAAATTTGAAATTCAAATTTTGAATCACAGTCCAAGTAGGATTCAAATTTTTTGTGAAAAATCCACAAGGTTTGAAATTCGAATTTGAGATGGATTTGGAGAGGATAATCTTGTTAGAATCCTACTTGAATTTTGAATCCAAATCCCAACAAATAAGGGACGAAATTTTTGAGGATAATCCTCATGAAAGATTTCGGATTTTGTGGATAAGATTCAAGGGTAAATTCAAGCTTCAATCCTAATTAGATTTGGATTCTCTCCTCCCTAAAAGTGGCTGAAATTTTGGAGCCTAAATCCTAGGAAATTCGGTTATTTTTGGATAAGGTTGAGATGAGATTTAGCTTGAAAAATCCTAGTGGAATTTTGATTCTTCCTTATCCTAAAAGTGGCCGAAAATTTGGAGAAGATTTTCTCCTAAAGATTTCGGATTTTTTGGTTGAAAAAGGGAGATAAAATTCTAGTTAAAATCTTGTTGAGATTTGGACTGGATTTGTCCTAGGAAAACCGAATTTAATTGTGGAGATTCTCCCTTGGAAAATTCAGATTTTTTGGTTTGGATAAGGGAGAAAATCTTTTCCTAATCCAATTCAAATTCAGAGATTCACCTCATGCAGGTCTATAAATAGAGGTCCTGCCACTCCAGTTCTCTTAGACCACAGACTCTCAGGTGAGCAGGCTTATTGTTGCACAGCTCATCGTGACAATAAAGTTCTTTAGAGATCTGGGTGGTCGGAAGAAGACTAGCAGTGCTAGCATACCGATCGAGGTTCAGAGTGCCCACACACTCAGCCATTCGGGAATTGGAGAATAGTAGAGAAGGCTAGTTGGTTGAAGCCTCCGGTCACTCTCCTCCTGTTCATTGGCGTCCTTGAGGTATGAGTTTTAATTGTTGTTGATTTATTGTATATGGCATCATGAGATATTTAACGATCCAAAAATTTTTATTGTTCCGCTGCGCCACTCTGATACGTTTTTACCGGTTTATTTTCCTACAATTGGTATCAGAGCCATCTCATGACTATGCCATGTATATAAATTAGGCAATTACTTAGTCTTTTTATTTATGTATGGATTTGATATTTAGAGAGTGGCATTCTAGGGTTCCTTTATATTGTTATCATGTATTATGTATAAAGTATGTGGTTATTTTAATTTTTTGAATTATTATAAGCATGCTTGTTTATACCGGTTATGGTTCCTTAGAATTTAGAAAAATTGTATCTAGGAATTTTTTATGTAACCATGGGAGCAGTTTATTAACACTGTGTTTTTCCCATGGATTTTAATTCTTATCTCTTAGATTTTTTATGGTTAGAATTTTTGTACACCAAAAACGGTTTAGGAAATTTTATAATTATTCTTGGAGGAGATTGAAGATTGAAGACCGTAATTTATTTTTCCCAAAAGTTAAATTTAATTTAAAGATTGAAATTTTGATTGTGTGGAAAATTTCAATTTAATTAGGATTCAAATTAATTTTTTGGAGATCCTAATAGGTAAATTGGAATATGGCATGAAAATCGAGACACGACCCCTCGGGATAGGCCGACAAACCTTGGTGGGGCTGCAGCCCCTGCCCTCGGGCAGGATGGGGCTGCGGCAGCCCCTGTGCAGGCCCACACCACCCACGGCCGCAGGCTCTGCCTGCAGCCAGGGGTGGCCGTGGCCTGCCCAAGGCTGGCCGCAGCCTGGGCGTGCAGCCTCTGGCTGCAGGCGCTGGCTGCAGGCGCTGCCTGCAGCCTGCCGGCTGCTGCGCCCAGTCTGGGCATGCAGCCTGGCGCTGCAGGCTTGGCCTGCAGCCCGGCAGGCTGCACATGGGGCAGCCGTGGGCTGCCAGCCCCTCCGGGGTTGGTGGCTGCCCACGGCGGCTGCCGCCTACGGGGGCGGCGGTCCGACGGTCCAAAATCAGAAAATTTTGATTTTTAAATTTGAGATTTAATTTTAAATCATGTTTAAAAATATGTAATTAAAAATTTGAAATTTTTTTTTACATATTATTACACATGATGATTAAAATTGTTTAAAATTTGAATTAGAAATTTAAATTTGAAATTCGAATTTGGAGTTTGAATTTGAAATTTAAATTTTTGGAAATTTAAATTTTAAATAATTCTTGGGATGAGAAATAAATGGAGAGGCTACATAAAGATGGATACAAGAAGACGGAACAAAATTCAAGACCCAAAGAATGCTTTGGATGGAATTTTGTAATCTTTATTTTCTTTGTTCTAGGATGGAACCATAGCTTGGTTATTCTGTCAATTATTTTTTCTGTGATATGTCATGGATGTATAAATATGTATTGATGGATGTTTTGTATGCATATTTGATAACATATCATATAGGATAGGTGAGTGCCGCTCATACTATATTGATCATACATAATTTGTCAAAACTTGCATGTTTTTCAAAATATTGAGTGGGAGAGGGTTTCAAACAAAACCCACGGCCTCCATTGTTGATCCATATGTGAAAGCATGGTAACGCCTCGCGTCAGTTCTGACCTGACCACACCCCTCGGTAGGTGTTTACCGCCGCCGGTATACTAGATTGGATCTCCTATGTGGAAAACGTGTTCGGGTGCGATCCTATTCATGACCACCCCTCGGTGGCTTGGTAGGACGTGGATCGGGCTACGTAAACAATGGTTATACACTCAAGACTCGTTTAGTTATTAACCTTCCCTAGAAGCTCTGTTAACTAAACTGGTGGCCAAATAAGCGGTTATTAATATATGTCTTAACCTTGGAGGATTTAAGGTAACATATATTAATTGGACGGGGTCCATGTTCCGGCTATTTGCTCTCATGACCACCCCTCGGTGGCTTGGGGCAATAGGTGCTGAGAATTACCGTTGCAATGCTACATCTTTTTCAAGTTTCATGTAGGAACATACTTGTATGTTTTATTTGCTAAATTATCTGCATATTTGCTTGGGCTTTGTAATGATGTCTCGTATAATCTTATTTCAGTTCAAAATGTCACCGACACCCCTCATTTCGATACTTACTGAAAATAAGTTGAATGGCGACAATTATAAAGATTGGAAAAGAAATCTATTAATAGTTCTCAGCTGCGAGAGACACAAGTTCGTACTGGACGAACCATGCCCACCGGGGCCCAAACCTGACACACCACTTGAGGAGGTCCCGGTTGCCTATAATCGTTGGAGAGAATCCAATGAAAAAGCTCGATGCTACATCCTTGCTAGCATGATGAGTGCTTTACAAAAGCAGCATGAGACTTATCAAGTTGCTGGGGAGATCATGGATAATCTGGAGGACATGTTCGGAGGCCAAGAAAAATTGGCTCGACAGTCCGCTATCACCAGCATTATGAACTCCAAGCAAAAGGCTGGTGCTCCGGTGAAGGACCATATGATCACTCTTATGGGATTCTTCGCTGAGGCTGCCGAGAATGGTGCTGAGTTAGACTACAACACCCAGATCGAGATGGTGTTCAAGACTCTGTCTAAAGATTTTGTGGGGTTTAAGGCCGCATACAGTCTGGCGACAAAGGAGTTAGGACTTACCGAGCTCATGAAGCAACTACAGGCTTATGAGCGGATGATCAGGGATGAAGATGTGGTCCGACCTAAAGGAGAGGCCAATTTGGCGGAATCTTCCAATCCCTCACGGAAGAGGAAGAGGCCAAATAAGAAGCAAGTGGCTTCCAGTTCTTCTAATCCTCCTGTCTCGGACGGGAAGAAGAAGAAGAAGAACAAGAAGCCAAAGGACCCTAAAAAGTCCAAATGCTTCCACTGTGGGAAGGTAGGTCACTTCAAGAAGGCTTGCCGGGAATTCCTAGCCTCCAAGGGCAAGGAAAGTAAGGAACTTCATTACTTAGAAGCGTGTTTGGTGGAAGAATCGAAAGACACATGGGTCATTGATTCAGGCGCCACTAATCATGTTTGTGTTTCTATGCAGGGGTTCGTGTAAACGAGAAGTCTACATGATAGGAGCCTCTCGTTGCGGACTGGAGATGGTAGCTTTGTGGTCGCTGAGGCAGTGGGAGACGTTCATCTTTATTTTGATCAATTTAGGTTTATTTTATTGAAAGACTGTTTTTATGTTCCTAATTTTAGGAGGAACCTTATATCGGTAGCTTGTTTAATAAAGGATTCTTATTCAGTTTCTTTTAGTAAAAGAGTTGATATTCGTAGAAATAAGTCTTTTATCTGTTCTGGATGGGTGGATGGAAACCTATATTTGATCAGACCAAAGATGTACTCACTGCTTGACACTGAATTAATTGATAACTCTAAAAGGTTGAAAGTTTCTCACTCTAACAAGGCGTATCTTTGGCATTTAAGACTTGGTCATATTAATCAGGATAGGATTCAAAGATTGGTGAAAGACGGTCCTCTGGAATCTCTGGAGGAGGTACGACTTCCCCAATGTGAGTCTTGTCTAGAGGGTAAGATGACTAAGAGGTCTTTTGGAGTTAAGGGTACAAGGGCACAGGAGCTCTTAGAAATTGTGCACACTGACGTATGTGGCCCCATGAACGTCACAGCACGAGGAGGGTTCGAGTACTATGTCTCTTTCATAGATGATTACTCGAGGTATGGATATGTGTATCTGATGCACCGCAAGAGCGAAACCTTTGACAAGTTCAAAGAGTATCGTGCGGAAGTGGAAAAGCAATTGGATAAATCCATAAAGACACTTCGATCTGATCGAGGTGGCGAATACCTCTCTGATGAATTTCTAGGACATCTTGTAGAGAACGGGATTTTATCCCAATTGACTGCACCTAGTACTCCACAACAGAATGGTGTAGCCGAAAGGAGAAACAGGACCTTTTGAATTTGAAATTTGAATTTGAAATTTGAATTTGAAATTCGAATTTGAAATTTGAATTTGAAATTTAAATTTGAAATTTGAAATTTGAAATTTGAAATTTGAATTTGAAATTTGAATTTGAAATTTGAAATTCAAATTTTGAATCACAGTCCAAGTAGGATTCGAATTTTTTGTGGAAAATCCACAAGGTTTGAAATTCGAATTTGAGATGGATTTGGAGAGGATAATCTTGTTAGAATCCTACTTGAATTTTGAATCCAAATCCCAACAAATAAGGGACGAAATTTTTGAGGATAATCCTCATGAAAGATTTCGGATTTTGTGGATAAGATTCAAGAGTAAATTCAAGCTTCAATCCTAGTTAGATTTGGATTCTCTCCTCCCTAAAAGTGGCCGAAATTTTGGAGCCTAAATCCTAGGAAATTCGGTTATTTTTGGATAAGGTTGAGATGAGATTTAGCTGGAAAAATCCTAGTGGAATTTTGATTCTTCCTTATCCTAAAAGTGGCCGAAAATTTGGAGAAGATTTTCTCCTAAAGATTTCGGATTTTTTTAGTTGAAAAAGGGAGATAAAATTCTAGTTAAAATCTTGTTGAGATTTGGATTGGATTTGTCCTAGGAAAACCGAATTTAATTGTGGAGATTCTCCCTTGGAAAATTTGGATTTTTTGGTTTGGATAAGGGAGAAAATCTTTTCCTAATCCAATTCAAATTCAGAGATTCACCTCATGCAGGTCTATAAATAAAGGTCCTGCCACTCCAGTTCTCTTAGACCACAGACTCTCAGGTGAGCAGGCTTATTGTTGCACAGCTCATCGTGACAATAAAGTTCTTTAGAGATCTGGGTGGTCAGAAGAAGACTAGCAGTGCTAGCATACCGATCGAGGTTCAGAGTGCCCACACACTCAGCCATTCGGGAATTGGAGAATAGTAGAGAAGGCTAGTTGGTTGAAGCCTCCGGTCACTCTCCTCCTGTTCATTGGCGTCCTTGAGGTATGAGTTTTAATTGTTGTTGATTTATTGTATATGGCATCATGAGATATTTAACGATCCAAAAATTTTTATTGTTCCACTGCGCCACTCTGATACGTTTTTACCGGTTTATTTTCCTACACTGCCAGCAGCTACACCCAGCCTAAGCGTGCAGCCTGGCGCTACAGGCTTGGCCTGTAGCCCCGCAGGTATGCACATAGGGCGGCCGTGGGCTGCTAGCCCCTCAGGGGCTGGGGGCTGCCCACAGCAGCAGCCGGCTTCCGGGGGCTGTGGGGGCGACGGTTCAAAAATCGAAAATTTTGATTTTTAAATTTGAGATTTAATTTTAAATCATGTTTAAAAATATGTAATTGAAATTTTGAAATTTTTGAAATTACATATTATTACACATAATGTTTAAAATTGTTTAAAATTTGAATTTGAAATTTAAATTTGAAACTCAAATTTGGAATTTGAATTTGAAATTTAAATTTTTGGAAATTATATTTTAAATAATTCTTGGGATGAGAAATAAATGGAGAGGCTACATAAAGATAGATACAAGAAGATGGAACAAAATTCAAGACCCAAAGAATACTTTGAATGGAATTTTATAATCTTTATTTTCTTTATTCTAGGATGGAACCATGGCTTGGTTATTCTGTCAATTATTTTTTCTGTGATATGTCATGGATGTATAAATATGGATTGATGGATGTTTTATGTGCATATTTGATAACATGTTATATAGGATAGGTGAGTGTCGCTCATACCATATTGATCATACATATTTGTCAAAACTTGCATGTTTTTCAAAATATTATGTGGGAGAAGGTTTCAAACAAAACCCACAGCCTCCATTGTTGATCCATATGTGAAAGTATGGTAATGCCTCGCGTCAGTTCTGCCCTGACCACACCCCTCGGTAGGTGTTTACCGCCGTTGGTATACTAGATTGGATCACCTATGTGGAAAATGTGTTCAGGTATGATCCTATTCATGACCACCCCTCTGTGGCTTGGTAGGACGTGGATCGGACTACGTAAACAATGGTTATATACTCAAGACTTGTTTAGTTATTAACCTTACCTAGAAGCTCTGTTAACTAAACTGGTGGCTAAAATAAGCGGTTATTAATATATGTCTTAACCTTAGAGGATTTAAGGCAACATATATTAATTGGATGGGGTCATGTTCCAGCTATTTGTCTCATGACCAACCCTCAGTGGCTTGGGGTAATAGGTGCTAAGATTTACCGTTACAATGTTACATGGTTTTCAAGTTTCATGTAGGAGCATACTTGTATGTTTTATTTGCTAAATTATCTGTATATTTGCTTGGGCTTTGCAATGATGTCTAGTATAATTTTATTTCAGTTTAAAATGTCGCCGACACCCCTCATTTCAGTACTTACTAAGAATAAACTAAATGGCGATAATTATAAAGATTGGAAAAGAAATCTGTTGATAGTTCTCAGCTGCAAGAGACACAAGTTCGTACTGGATGAACCATGCCCACCAGGACCCAAACTTGACACACCGCTTGAGGAGGTCCTGGTTGCCTATACTCATTGGAGAGAATCCAATGAGATAGCTTGATGCTATATTCTGGCTAGCATGACGAGTGCTTTACAAAAGTATCATGAAACTTATCAAGTTGCTGGGGAGATCATGAGGAGGGTTCGAGTATTATGTCTCCTTTATAGATGATTACTCGAGGTATGGATATGTGTATCTGATGCACCGCAAGAGCGAAACCTTGGACAAGTTCAAAGAATATCATGCGGAAGTGGAAAAGCAATTGGATAAATCCATAAAGACACTTTGATCTGATTGAGGTGGCGAATACCTCTCCGATGATTTTCTAAGACATCTTGTAGAGAATGGGATATTATCCTAATTGACTACACCTGGTACTCCACAGTAGAATGGTGTAGCTGAAAGGAGAAACAGGACCTTATTGGATATGGTACGGTCCATGATGAGTTATTCAACACTGCCATTATCATTTTGGGGATATGCTTTACAAACGGCATGCTATATTCTGAACCAGGTTCCAAGCAAGTTAATTCCCAAGACTCCGTATGAATTGTGGCGTGGCAGGAAGCCCTCCCTTAGACATATGAGAATATAGGGCTGCCCAGCGCATGTACTGGATGGGGATGCAAAGAAGTTGGAACCAAGTTCAGAATTGTGCATATTTGTAGGGCATCCAAAGGGAACTAAAGAAGGTCTGTTCTATAACTCGAAGAAACAAAAAGTCATTGTCTCAATCAATGTGACATTCTTGAAGGAAAGTCACATGAATGACTCTAAGCCTCGAAGTAAAGTGGTGCTAGAGGAGTTATCGGGTGAAAGAACTGCTTCACAAGTTTTGGTCTTGGACACAAGTCTGAGTTCTGGTGAAAGACCTGCAGACGATCAATAATTTAGGGTGCCTCGTCGTAGTGGAAGGGTTTCGAAGAAACCTAATGTCTTCATGTATGATGCTGAGGTATACCAGGCCGAAGTTCATGAGAATGAGGATGATCCGGTCACATATGATGAAGATATAAATGATATTGATTCTAAATCTTGGAAACAGGCTATGAACAATGAGATGGATTCTATGAAATCCAACTCTGTTTGGGAACTTGTAGATTTGCCAGATGGGATAAAACCCATTAGATGCAAATGAATCTACCAAAGAAAGAAGGATGTGGAAGGGAGAGTGAAAACTTTCAAAGCTAGACTAGTTGCAAAAGGGGTACATGCCAAAGGCTGGAATCAATTATGACGAAACCTTTTTGCCTGTTGCTATGCTGAAGTCTATCCGTATTCTTCTGTCTATTGCTGCGGCTCTCAATTACGAGATCTAGCAAATGGATGTCAAGACAGCATTCTTAAATGGCCATCTTGAAGAGTGTATCTATATGATACAGCCCGAAGGGTTCATAGCGAAAGGCCAAGAAAGGAAAGTCTGCAAGTTGCTTAGATCCATTTATGGATTAAAGCAAGCATCCCGCTTCTAGAACCAGAGGTTTGATCAAGCGATTAAGACATTTGGTTTTGAACAGAATGTTGATGAACCCTGTGTTTATAAATGTATTAAGGATGGAAAAATGGTCTTTCTAATACTCTATGTCAATGATATACTACTCACTGGGAATGATGTAGGGAACTTATCATTGGTCAAGTTTTGGTTACACCAATAGTTTGACATGAAGGACTTGGGAGAAGCTAATTATGTTCTAGGCATTCGTCTCTTTAGAGATCGAAAGAACAAAATGATAGCGTTATCCTAAGCTTCATACATAGATAAAATAATTGACAAATATGCAATGCAAGAGGCAAAGAAAGGTAGATAACCTTCTATTGGCGGTCGAACTCTTTCATTGGATGACTGTCCCAAGACATCTGAAGAAAGAGAATGTATGTGTAAGGTCCCTTATGCATCCACTGTGGGTAGCCTTATGTATGCTATGCTTTGCACTCGCCCAGATATATGTTTTGCAGTAGGTATGGTGAGTCGATATCAAGCAAATCCTGGAACCAAGCACTGGCAAACAGTAAAATATATAGTCAAGTATCTTAAGAGAACAAGGGATTATATGCTGGTGTATACTGGAGGGGACCTAACACCCATAGGATACACAAACTCAGACTTCTAGACTTACAAGGATTTGAGGAAATCGACATCTGGATCAGTGTTTTTGCTCGGAGGAGGCGCCATTGTGTGAAGGAGCGTGAAGCAGGGCTGCACAGCTAACTTCTACTATGGAGGTTGAGTATATGGTTGCAGCTGAGGCATCTAAAGAAGCGGTTTGGCTCCATAAGTTCTTTAGAGACCTTGAGGTCATTCCGGGTGGTGACAAGGCTATCACACTTTACTGTGATAACACTGGGGCTATTGCTAACACAAGGGAATCTTGACACCACCAAAGGACCAAGCACATAGATCGGAGATATCATATTAGTAGAGGGCATGTGGAGACAGGATAAGTAGATGTATGTAAGATCGTGTCCGAGGACAACATTGCCGATCCCTTTACTAAGACTTTGGTGGCTAGAAGCTTTGAGAGGCACGTAGAGGCGATGAGGATGCGTAACATGGTACATCTGCTGGCTTATGGCAAGTGGGAGATTGTTAGGAAATGCCCTAAGCATTAGAGACATTTTGATGTATTTATTTTGAACTGGATAATAAAATTATATATAGAGGTTATTCATTACATTGCTATCTGTTCTTGTTTTATTTACATGTTAAAGTAAAATGTAAGCAAATATGGCTCCCTGTATGCGAGAATAGACTTTTGTATGCGAGAAGACAATATTCTAAAGTAAGCGGTCTAAACTATGGTCTGTAGTCTATGGGGTTAGACCGAGCATCTAACTTATGTTAAGACTGTTATGTTGTCTAAAGCCTTGGAGGGGACGGTTTATCTTGATTGTCTGGAGTTGGACTCACAAGTAGAGACATAGATATGTTGCTTGGTGGTGACATATTAGACCAGGACTAAAGCGTGATTGATCTATGAAGTCCGCTTTGAGTGAATCGATCTGCTTTTGACGTTCATTGTGCAGTAACCTGAATCCTGAGTAGATGGACAGCTTCATATATATGACTTATGCACGTTGATGTTCTAATGGCTAAAGCGTCTCAGAGGTAGTAAGCTTATAGACTGGTTCGTTAGGTGCATGACTTGTGTACGATGAAGGGTTCATTTACAGATTTCAGAATCATAGCTTTAATGAGGTGTTAAGGGCATCCTCTTAAAAGCATTATACTGAATATGAAAATGGACAAGGCCTTGGGTCGTCTGTTGGGCAGATGACTTCTTATTCACATATGATGAATAATCATTTTCTTTATTCGGTAGTCTAATGGAACTTTAAGATAGCCTGATAAGTAGGATTGAACAGACTTTGGCCTAAGGCTGATCATGGATATCATATGAGGGTTCTGCATACATGACAAAATCATTGGACACTAGCTTGTCACAGGCTTACGTAATACGGTATATAGTTGAGAGTTCGGTTTCAGGTTTATAGTGGTGTGACTTTGAAATTAGTGATCATATGATTTAGTTGTTCGGTAAAGAATGATGATCATATGGATTTACAGGAGCCCGATTATATATGTCCAATTGGTCCATTTACTAGCTCTACATAATTCCTAAACGTTTGGCAAAATTGATTTGTGTATGCTATTGGCTAGTTTATTATGCATGGATGGTGTTGACATAGGATTAGGATGGTCAACAAGATTCTCTCTGGTTG
This sequence comes from Antiaris toxicaria, assembly GCA_035233585.1. NCBI lineage: Eukaryota > Viridiplantae > Streptophyta > Magnoliopsida > Rosales > Moraceae > Antiaris > Antiaris toxicaria. The sequence continues at coordinate 62,760,841 of CP141153.1, forward strand.
GATTTAGATTTTGTTTTGGGTAATAGAGTACACAATTATTGGAACTCCAAATAAAGTTGCCATGATTTTATTTGAAATTGGAGTGGAGTTGTAGAAAATTATCCATGAGAATAAGAATTTGAAATATAACTATTTTTTGGATTTTGAAATTTGAATTTTGAAATTTGAAATTTGAAATTTGAATTTTGAATTTGAAATTTGAATTTGAAATTTGAATTTAAAATTTGAAATTTGAAATTTAAAATTTGAAATTTGAATTTGAAATTTGAAATTCAAATTTTGAATCATAGTCCTAGTGGGATTCAAATTTCTTGTGGTAAATCCACAAGGAATGAAATTCAAATTTGAGTTGGATATGGATAGGAAAATCTTGTTAGAATCCTACTTGAATTTTGAATCCAAATCCTAACAATAATGGACGAAAATTTTGAGAATTATCCTCATGGAATTTTTGGATTTTTTTTATGGATAAAGTTCAAGGAAAAATTCAAGTTTCAATCTCAGCTGAATTTGGATTCTCTCCTCCTTGATTATGGCTGAAAATTTGAGCAAGATCACCTAGGAGATTTTCAGTTATTTTAGATAAGGATGAGATAAGATTCAAGCTTGAAAATCATAGCGGAATTTTGATTCTTCCTTATCTAAAAGTGGCCAAAATTTTTGTTGGGATTTTCCCCTTGGATTTTCAGATTTTTTAGTTGAAAAAGGGAGATAAGATTCATGATAAAATCTTGTTAGATTTGAATTGGATAATCCTAATATTGGCCAAAATTTGATGGGATTTTCCCTTGGATAATTTCAGATTTTATGTTGTGGATAAGGGAGAAAATCTTCTCCTAATCCAATTTGAATTCAGAGAATCACCTCATGCAAGTCTATAAATAGAGGTCCTACCACTCCAGTTCTCTCAGACCACAGACTCTCAGGTGAGCACGCTTATTGTTGCATAACTCACCGTGACTATAAGTTCTTTAGAGATCTGGGTGGTCAGAAGAAGACTAGCAGTGCTAGCATACCGATCGAGGTTCAGAGTGCCCACACACTCAGTCATTCGGGAATTGGAGAATAGTAGAGAAGGTTAGTTGGTTGAAGCCCTCCGGTCATTCTCCTCCTACAGATTGGCGTCCTTGAGGTATGAGTTTAAATTGTTGTTGGTTTATTGTATATGGCATCATGAGATATTTAACGATCTTGAAAAAAATTTTATTGTTTTGCTGCGCCACTCTGATACGTTTTTATCGATTTATATCCGACATCTACATGATAGGAGCCTATCATTGAAGACCAAAGACGATAGCCTGGTAGTGGTTGAGGCAATGGGAGACGTACATCTTTATTTTGATAAATTTAGGTTTATATTATTGAAAGACTATTTTTATGTTCCTAATTTTAGGAGGAACCTTGTATCGGGAGCTTGTTTAATAAAGGATTATTATTCAGTTTCTTTTAATAAAAGAGTTAATATTCGTAAAAATAAGCCTTTTATCTGTTCTGGATAGATAGATGGAAACTTGTATTTAATCAAACCAAAGATGTGCTCGCTGCTTGACACTGAATTAACAGATAACTCTAAAAGGTTGAAAGTTTCTCACTCTAACAAAGCGTATCTTTGGCGTTTAAGACTTGGTCATATTAATCAGGATAGGATTCAAAGGTTGGTGAAGGACGGTCCTCTAGAATCTCTAGAGGAGGTACGTCTTCCTCAATGTGAGTCTTGTCTTGATGGTAAGATGACTAAGAGGTCTTTTGGAGCTAAGGGTACTAGAGCTTAGGAACTCTTAGAAATTATGCACATTGACATATGTGGCCCCATGAACGTCGCAACATGAGGAGGGTACGAGTATTATGTCTCCTTTATAAATAATTACTCAAGGTTTAGATATGTGTACCTGATGCAACGCAAGAGTGAAACCTTTGACAAGTTCAAAGAGTATCATGTGGAAGTGAAAAAGCAGTTAGGTAAAACCATAAAGACACTTCGATCTGATCGAGGTGACGAATACCTCTCTAATGAATTTCTAGGATATCTTGTAAAGAATGGGATATTATCCCAATTGACTGCACCTGGTACTCCACAACAGAATGGTGTAGCCGAAAGGAGAAATAGGACGTTGATGGATATGGTATAGTCCATGATGAGCTATTCTACATTGCTGTTATCATTCTGAGGATATGCACTACAAACGGCGTGCTATATTCTGAACCAAGTTCCAAGCAAGTCAATTCCCAAGACTCCGTATGAATTATGGCGTGGCAGGAAGCCCTCCCTTAGACATATGAGAATATGAGGCTACCCAACATATGTACTAGATGAGGATACGAAGAAGTTGGAGCTAAGATCGGAATTATGCATGTTTGTAGGGTATCCTAAGGGAAATAAGAGAGGTCTGCTCTATAACTTGAAGGAACAAAAAGTCATTGTATCAATCCATGTGTAATTCTTGGAGAAAAGTCACATGAATGACTTTAAGCCTCGAGACAAATTGATGCTAGAGGAGTTATTGGGTGAAAGAACTGCTCCACAGGTTTCAGTCTTGGACACAAGTCCGAGTTCCAGTGAAAGACGTGTAGACGATCAACAGATTAGGGTGCTTCGTCATAGTAGGAGGGTTTCAAGGAAGCCTGATTTCTTCATGTATGATGCAAAGTATACCAAGCCGAGGCTCATGAGCATGAGGAGTATCTAGTCACTTATGATGAAGCTATAAATGATGTTTATTCAAAATCTTGGAAATAGGCCATGAATAATGAGATGGATTCCATGAAATCCAACTCTGTTTGGGAACTTGTAGATCTGCAGGATGGGAGAAAACCCATTGGATGCAAGTGGGTCTACAAAAGAAAGAATGATGCAGAAGGGAGAGTGAAAACTTTCAAGGCTAGACTAGTTGTAAAGGGGTACACGCAAAAGGCTGGAATCGATTACGATGAAACCTTTCCACCTGTTGCTATGCTGAAGTCTATCCGTATTCTTCTATCCGTTGCTACAGCTCTCGACTATGAGATCTGGCAAATGGACATCAAGATGACATTCTTAAATGGCCATCTTGAGGAAAGTATCTACATGATACAACCCAAAGGGTTCATGGTGAAAGGTCAAGAAAGAAAATTCTGCAAGTTACTTAGATCCATATATGGATTAAAGCAACCATCCCGCTCATGGAACCAAAGGTTTGATCATGCGACCAAAACATTCGGTTTTGAGCAGAACGTTGATGAACGCTGTGTTTATAAACGTATTAAGGATGGTAAAGCGATCTTTCTGGTACTCTATGTCGATGATATACTACTCATTAAGAATGATGTAGGGAATTTATCATCGATCAAGCTTTGGTTGAACCAATAGTTTGACATGAAGGACTTGGGAGAAGCTAATTATATTCTAGGCATTCGTCTCTTTAGAGATCAAAAGAATAAAATGATAGCATTATCGCAGGCTTCATACATAGATAAAATAATTGACAAGTTTGCAATGCAAGAGGCAAAGAAAGGTTCATAACCTTCTATTGCCGGCCTAACTCTTTCATTAGATGACTGTCCCAAGACATCAGAAGAAGGAGAGCATATGAGTAAGGTCGTGGGTAGCCTTATGTACGCTATGCTTTGCACTCGCCTGGATATATGTTTTGCAGTACGTATGGTGAGTCGATATTAAGCGAATCCTAGAATCAAACACTAACAAGTAGTAAAGCATATACTCAAGTATCTTAAGAGAACGGGAGATTATATGTTAGTGTATTCTGGAGAAGACCTAACACCCATAGGATACACGGACTTAGACTTCCAGATTTACAAGGATTCGAGGAAATCGACATCAGGATTAGTGTTCTTGCTCGGAGGAGGTGCCATTATGCGGAGGAGCATGAAACAGGGTAGCACAGTTGACTCTATGATGGAGGCTGAGTATGTGGCCGCGGCTAAGGCATCTAAAGAAGCAGTTTGGCTCTGCAAGTTCTTTAGAGACCTTAAGGTCATTCCGGGTGTTGAGAAGCCTATCACACTTTACCATGATAACACCAAGGCTATTGCCAACACAAAGGAATCTCAACACCACAAGAAGACCAAGCACATAGATCGGAGGTACCACATCATTAGAGGGCACGTGGATACTGGACAAGTGAATGTATGTAAAATCATGTCCGAGGACAACATTGTCGATCCCTTTACTAAGACTTTGGTGGTTAGAAGCTTTGAGAGGCATGTCGAAGTGATGGGTTGCGTAACATGGAACATTTACTAGCTTAGGGAAAGTGGGAGATTGTTAGGAAATGCCCTAAGCATGAAATACATTTTGATGTATTTCATTTATTTTGAACTGGATAATAAAATTAATAATAGAGGTTATTTATTACATTGCTATTTGTCCTCATTCTATTTCCACGTTAAAGTAAATGTAAGCTGTAGGAAAGTAAATCGGTAAAAATGTATCAGAGTGTCACAGCGGAATAATAAAAAATTTTCAGATCGTTAAATATCTCAGATGTCATATACAATAAACCAACAACAATTAAAACTCATACCTCAAGGATGCCAATGTGCAGGAGGAGAATGACCAGAGGCTTCAACCAACTAGCCTTCTCTACTATTCTCTAATTCCCGAATGGATAAGTGTGTGGGCACTCTGAACCTCGATCGGTATGCTAGCACTGCTAGTCTTCTTCCGACCACCCAGATCTCTAAAGAACTTATTGTCACGATGAGCTATGCAACAACAAGCCTGCTCACCTGAGAGTCTATGGTCTGAGAGAACTGGAGTGGCAGGACCTCTATTTATAGACCTGCATGAGGTGATTCTCTGAATTCGAATTGGATTAGGAAAAGATATTCTCCCTTATCCATAACCATAAAATCTGAATTTTCCAAGGGAAAATCCCAACAATAAAATTCAGCCATTTAGGATAAATCCAATCCAAATCTAAATAAGATTTTAACTAGAATTTTATCTCCCTTTTTCAACCAAAAAATCTGAAATTTCCTAGGAGATTTTTCCTCCAAAAATTCAGCCACATTTAGGACAAAGGAGAATCAAAATTCCACTAGGATTTTCAAGCTTGAATCTTATCTCATCCTTATCCAAACTAACCGGATTTTCCTAGGAGATTTTCTCCATAATTTCAGCCATTTTTTAGGGAGGAGAGAATCCAAATTCAACTAGGATTGAAACTTGAATTTTTCCATTGAACCTTATCCACAAAAACCAAAATTCTATTGAGGATAATCCTCAAAATTTTGTCCACTATTTGTTAGGATTTGGATTCAAAATTCAAGTAGGATTCTAACAAGATTATCCTCTCCAAATCCAACTCAAATTCGAATTTCAAACCTTGTGGATTTTCCATAACAAATTCGAATCCTACTTGGACTGTGATTCAAAATTTGAATTTCAAATTTAAAATTCGAATTTCAAATTCAAATTTCAAATTTCAAATTTAAATTTCAAATTCGAATTTCAAATTCAAATTCCAAATTCAAATTTCAAATTCAAATTTCAAATTTCAAATTTCAAAATATAAATTTCAAAATCCACAAAACAGTTGTGTTTCAAATTCTTGTTCTCATGGATAATTTTCTACAACTCCAATCCAATCTCAAATAAAATCATGGCAACTTTATTTGGAGTTTGAATAATTGTGTACTCTATTATCCAAAACAAAATCCGAATGCAACCGGAGAAAATCTTATTTATCATCCTAATCCTATATCAACACCATCCATGCATAATCAACTAGCCAATAAGCATACATAAATCAATTTGCCAACCGTTAACGAATTATGTGGAGCTAGTAGAGGGACCAATTGGACATATATAATCAAGCTCCCATGAATCCATATGATCATCATTCTGTACCGAACAACTCAATCATATGATCACTAATTTCAAAGTCACACCACTATAAACCTGAAACTGAACTCCCAATTATATACCGTATTACGAAAGCCTGTGACGAGCTACTATTTAATGACCTTGTCATATATGCAAAACCCTCATATGATATCCATGATCAGCCTTAGGTCAAAGTCCATTTAATCCTACTGATCAGGCTATCTTAAAGTTCCATTATACTATCGAATTAAGAAAATGATTATTCACCATATGTGAATAAGAAGTCATCCGCCCAGCAGACGACCCAAGGCCTTGTCCATTTTCACATTCAGTATAATGCCTTTAAGATGATACCTTTAACTCCTTAGAGCTATGATTCTGATATCTATAAACGAACCGTTCACCGTATACAAGTCATGCACCCAATGAACCGGTCTATAAGCTTACTACCTCTGAGCGCTTTAGCCATTGGAACATCAAAGTATACAAGTCATATACATGAAGTAGTTCATTTACTCAGGATTAAGGTTATTGCACAATGAACGTCAAAAGCAGATTGATCCACTCATAGTGGGCTACGTAGATCAATCACGCTTTAGTCCCGGTCTAATATGTCACTACCAAGCAACATATCTATGTCTCTACTTGGGAGTCCAGCTCCAAACAGTCAAGACAAACCGTCCCCTCCAAGGCTTTAGACAACATAATAGTCTTAACATGAGTTAGATGCTCGGTCTAACCCCATAGACTACAAACCATAGTTTAGACCGCTAACTTTAGAACATTGTCTTCTCGCATACAAAAGTCCATTGCATGCAACGTTCTAACAGTTTAACACAAGCAGTCAGTGAGCCATATTTGCTTACATTTACTTTAACATGTAAATAAAACAAGGACAGATAGCAATGTAATGAATAACCACTATATATAATTTTATTATCCAGTTCAAAATAAATACATCAAAATGTCTCTAATGCTTAGGGCATTTCCTAACAATCTCTCACTTGCCCTAAGCCAGTAGATGTGCCGTGTTACGCATCCCCATTACCTCTACGTGCCTCTCAAAGCTTCTAGCCACCAAAGTCTTTGTAAAGGGATCGGCGATGTTGTCTTCGGACGCGATCTTACATACATCCACTTATCCTGTCTCCACATGCCCTCTAATAATATGATATCTCCGATCGATGTGCTTGGTCCTCTTGTGGTGCCGAGATTCCCGTGTGTTGGCAATAGCCCCTGTGTTATCACAGTAAAGTGTGATAGGCTTGTCAACACCCAGAATTACCTCAAGGTCTCTAAAGAACTTGCAGAGCCATACCGCTTCTTTAGATGCCTCAACCGCAGCCACATACTTAGCCTCCATAGTAGAGTCAGCTGTGCGGCCCTGCTTCACGCTCCTCCACACAATGGCGCCTCCTCCGAGTAAAAACACTGATCCAGATGTCGATTTTCTCGAATCCTTACAAGTCTGGAAGTCTGAGTCCGTGTATCCTACGGGTGTTAGGTCCCCTCCAGAATACACTAGCATATAATCCCTCGTTCTCTTAAGATACTTAAGTATATGCTTTACTACTTGCCAGTGCTTGGTTCCAGGATTCGCTTGATATCGACTCACCATACCTACTGCAAAACATATGTCTAGGCGAGTGCAAAGCATAGCATACATAAGGCTTCCTACAACAGATGCATAAGGGACCTTACTCATATGCTCTCTTTCTTTCGATGTCTTGGGACAGTCATCCAATGAAAGAGTTAGACCAGTAATAGAAGGCTGTGAACCTTTATTTGCCTCTTGCATTGCATATTTGTCAATTATTTTATCTTTGTATGAAGCTTGGGATAACGTTATCGTTTTGTTCTTTCGATCTCTGAAGAGACGAATGCCTAGAACATAATTAGCTTCTCCCAAGTCCTTCATGTCAAACTGTTAGTGTAACCAAAGCTTGACCGATGATAAGTTCCCTACATCATTCCCAATGAGTAGTATATCATCGACATAGAGTATCAGAAAGACCACTTTTCCATTCTTAATACGTTTATAAACACGGGGTTCATCAACGTTCTCCTCAAAATCAAATGTCTTAATCGCTTGATCAAACCTCTGGTTCCATGAGCGGGATGCTTGCTTTAATCCATAAATGGGTCTAAGCAACTTGCAAACTTTCCTTTCTTGGCCTTTCACTACGAACCCTTCGGGCTGTATCATATAGATACACTCTTCAAGATGGCCATTCAAGAATGCCGTCTTGACATCCATTTGTCAGATCTCATAATCGAGAGCCGCAGCAATAGACAGAAGAATACGAATAGACTTCAGCATAGCAACAGGCGAAAAGGTTTCATCGTAATCGATTCCAGCCTTTTATGTGTACCCCTTTGCAACCAGTCTAGCTTTGAAAGTTTCCACTCTCCCTTCCACATCCTTCTTTCTTTTGCAGACCCATTTGCATCTAATGGGTTTTATCCCATCCGGCAAATCTACAAGTTCCCAAATAGAGTTAGACTTCATAGAATCCATCTCATTGTTCATAGCCTGTTTCCAAGATTTAGAATCAACATTATTTATAGCTTCATCATAGGTGACCGGATCATCCTCATGCTCATGAGCCTCGGCCTGGTATACCTCAGCATCATACATGAAGAAATTAGGTTTCTTTGAAACCCTCCCACTGCGATGAGGCACCCTAAATTATTGATCGTCTGCAGGTCTTTCACTGGAACTCGGACTTGCATCCAAGACTGAAATCTGTGGAGCAGTTCTTTCACTCGATAACTCCTCTAGCACCACTTTACTTCCAGGCTTAAAGTCATTCATGTGACTTTCCTCCAAGAATGTCGCATGGGTTGAGACAATGACTTTTTGTTCCTTCGGTTTATAGAACAGACCTCCTTTAGTTCCCTTTGGATACCCTACAAACATGCACAATTCTGATATTGGTTCCAACTTTTTCGCATCCCCATCCAGTACATGCGCCGGGCAACTCCATATTCTCATATGTCCAAGGGAGGGCTTTTTGCCACGCCATAATTCATACGGAGTTCTAGGAATTGATTTGCTTGGAACCTGGTTCAGAATATAGCACGCCGTTTGTAAAGCATATCCCCAAAATAATAATGGCAGCGTTGAATAACTCATCATGGACCGTACCATATCCAATAAGGTCCTGTTTCTCCTTTCGGCTACACCATTCTGTTGTGGAGTATCAGGTGCAGTCAATTAGGATAATATCCCGTTCTCTACAAGATGTCCTAGAAATTCATCGGAGAGGTATTCGCCACCTCAATCAGATCGAAGTGTCTTTATGGATTTATCCAATTGCTTTTCCACTTCCGCACGACACTCTTTGAACTTGTCAAAGGTTTCGCTCTTGCGGTGCATCAGATACACATATCCATACCTCGAGTAATCATCTATAAAAGAGACATAATACTCGAACCCTCCTCATGCTGTGATGTTCATGGGGCCACATACGTCAGTGTGCACAATTTCTAAGAGCTCCTGAGCCCTTGTACCCTTAGCTCCAAAAGACCTCTTAGTCATTTTACCCTCTAGACAAGACTCACATTGGGGAAGTCGTATCTCCTCTAGAGATTCCAGAGGACCATCTTTCACCAATCTTTGAATCCTATCCTGATTAATATGACCAAGCCTTAAATGCCAAAGATACGCCTTGTTAGAGTGAGAAACTTTCAACCTTTTAGAGTTATCAATTAATTCAATGTCAAGCAGTGAGTGCATCTTTGGTTTGATCAAATATAGGTTTCCATCCATCCATCAAGAACAGATAAAAGACTTATTTCTACGAATATCAACTCTTTTACTAAAAGAAACTGAATAAGAATCCTTTATTAAACAAGCTGCCGATATAAGGTTCCTCTTAAAATTAGGAACATAAAAACAGTCTTTCAATAAAATAAACCTAAATTGATCAAAATAAAGGTAAACATCTCCCACTGCTTCAGCCACCACAAAGCTACCATCTCCAGTTCGCAACGAGAGGCTCGTATCATGTAGACTTCTCGTTTCCACGAACCCCTGCATAGAAACACAAACATGATTAGTGGCGCCCGAATCAATGACCTAAGTGTCTTTCGGTTCTTCTACCAAACACGCTTCCAAGTAATGAAGTTCCTTACCTTCCTTGCCCTTGGCGGCTAGGAATTCCGGGCAAGCCTTCTTAAAGTGACCTACCTTCCCACAATGGAAGCATTTGGACTTTTTAGGGTCCTTTGGCTTCTTGTTCTTCTTCTTCTTCTTCCCGTCCGAGACAAGAGGATTAGAAAAACTAGAAGCCACTTGCTTCTTATTTGGCCTCTTCCTCTTCCGTTAGGGATTGGAAGATTCCGCCAAATTGGCCTCTCCTTTAGGTCAGACCGCATCCTCATCCCTGATCATCCGCTCATAAGCCTATAGTTGCTTCATGAGCTCAGTTAGTCCTAACTCCTTTGTCGCCAGATTGTATGTGGCCTTAAACCCCACAAAATCTTTAGATAGAGTCTTGAACACCATCTCGATCTGGGTGTTGTAGTCCAACTCAACACCATTCTCGGCAGCCTCAGCGAAGAATCCCATTAGAGTGATCATATGGTCCTTCACCAGAGTACCCGCCTTTTGCTTAGAGTTCATAATGCTGGTGATAGCGGACTGTTGAGCCAATTTTTCTTGGCCTCTGAACATGTCCTCCAGATTGTCCATGATCTCCCTAGCAACTTGATAAGTCTCATGCTGCTTTTGTAAAGCACTCGTCATGCTAGCATGGATGTAGCATCGAGCTATCTCATTGGATTCTCTCCAACGATTATAGGCAACTGGGACCTCCTCAAGTGGTGTGTCAGGTTTGGGCCTAGGTGGGCATGGTTCGTCCAGTACGAACTTGCGTCTCTCGCAGCTGAAAACTATTAATAGATTTCTTTTGCAATCCTTATAATTATCGCCATTCAGTTTATTCTCAGTAAGTATTGAAATGAGGGGTGTCGGTGACATTTTGAACTGAAATAAAATTATACTAGACATCATTACAAAGCCCAAGCAAATATGCAGATAATTTAGCAAATAAAACATACAAGTATGTTCCTACATGAAACTTGAAAAACATGTAGCATTGCAACGGTAATTCTCAGCACCTATTGCCCCAAGCCACCGAGGGGTGGTCATGAAAACAAATAGCCGGAACATGGACCCCGTCCAATTAATATATGTTGCCTTAAATACTCCAAGGTTAAGACATATATTAATAACCGCTTATTTGGCCACCAGTTTAGTTAACTGAGCTTCTAGGGAAGGTTAATAACTAAACGAGTCTTGAGTGTATAACCATTGTTTACGTAGCCCGATCCACGTCCTACCAAGCCACCGAGGGGTGGTCATGAATAGGATCGTACCCGAACATGTTTTCCACATAGGAGATCCAATCTAGTATACTGGCGGCGGTAAACACCTACCGAGGGGTGTGGTCAGGGCAGAACTGACGTGAGGCGTTACCATGCTTTCACATATGGATCAACAATGGAGGCCGTGGGTTTTGTTTGAAACCCTCTCCCACTCAATATTTTGTAAAACATGCAAGTTTTGACAAATTATGTATGATCAATATAGTATGAGCGGCACTCACCTATCCTATATGACATCTTATCAAATATGCATACAAAACATCCATCAATACATATTTATACATCCATGACATATCACAGAAAAAATAATTGACAGAATAACCAAGCTATGGTTCCATCCTAGAACAAAGAAAATAAAGATTACAAAATTCCATCCAAAGCATTCTTTGGGTCTTGAATTTCATTCCGTCTTCTTGTATTTATCTTTTTGTAGCCTCTCCATTTATTTCTCATCCCAAGAATTATTTAAAATTTAAATCTCCAAAAATTTAAATTTCAAATCCAAACTCCAAATTTGAATTTCAAATTTAAATTTCAAACAATTTTAAACATCATGTGTAATAATATGTAATTTCAAATTTTCAATTACATATTTTTAAACATGATTTAAAATTAAATCTCAAATTTAAAAATCAAAATTTTTTGATTTTTTAGACCGTCGTACCGCCGCCCCCAAAGGAGACAGTCGCCGTGGGTAGCCACCAGCCCCGGAGGGGCTGGCGACCCACGGCCGCCCCCTAAGTGCCGCCTTGCCGGGCTGCAGGCTTGAGGCTGCAGGCCCAGGCTGCGGCCAGCCTTGGGTAGGCCACGGCCACCCTCGGCTGCAGGCCAAGCCTGTAGCCGTGGGTGGTTATGGCCTACCCAAGGCTGGCCGCAGCCTGGGCCTGCAGCCTCAAGCCTGCAGCCCGGCAAGGCGGCACTTAGGGGGTGGCCGTGGGTCGTGTCTCAATTTTTGTGCCATATTCCAATTTACCTATTAGGATCTCCAAAAATTAATTTGAATCCTAATTAAATTGAAATTTTCCACACAATCAAAATTTCAATCTTTAAATCAAATTTAACTTTTAGGAAAAATAAATTACGGTCTTCAATCTTCAATCTCCTCTAAGAATAATTACATAAAATTTCCTAAACCGTTTCCGGTGTACAAAATTCTAACCATAATAATTCTAAGAGACAAAAATTAAAATCCATGGGAAAATTACAGTGTTAATAAACTACTCCCATGGTTATAAAAAAAATTCCTAGATACAATTTTTCTAAATTCTAAGGAACCATAACCAGCATAAACAAGCATGCTTATAATAATTCATAAAATTAAAATAACCACATACTTTATACATAATCCATGATAACAACATAAAGGAACCCTAGAATGTCACTCTCTAAATATCAAATCCATACATAAATAAAAAGACTAAGTAATTGTCTAATTTATGTACATGGCATAGTCATGAGATGGCTCTGATACCAAATGCAGGAAAATAAATCGGTAAAAACATATCAGAGTGGTGCAGCGGAGCAATAAAAATTTTTCAGATCGTTAAATATCTCATGATGCCATATATAATAAACCAACAACAATTAAAACTCATACCTCAAGGACGCCAATGTGCAGGAGGAGAATGACCGGAGGCTTCAACCAACTAGCCTTTTCTACTATTCTCCAATTCCTGAATGGCTGAGTGTGTGGGCACTCTGAACCTCGATCGGTATGCTAGCACTGCTAGTCTTCTTCTGACCACCCAGATCTCTAAAGAACTTATTGTCACGATGAGCTGTGCAACAATAAGCCTGCTCACCTGAGAGTCTGTGGTCTGAGAGAACTGGAGTGGCAGGACCTCTATTTATAGACCTGCATGAGGTGATTCTCTGAATTCGAATTGGATTAGGAAAAGATATTCTCCCTTATCCATAACCATAAAATCTGAATTTTCCAAGGGAAAATCCCAACAATAAAATTCAGCCATTTAGGATAAATCTAATCCAAATCTAAACAAGATTTTAACTAGAATTTTATCTCCCTTTTTCAACCAAAAAATCTGAAATTTCCTAAAAGATTTTTCCTCCAAAAATTCGGCCACATTTAGGATAAGGGAGAATCAAAATTCCACTAGGATTTTCAAGCTTGAATCTTATCTCATCCTTATCCAAAATAACCGAATTTTCCTAGGAGATTTTCTCCATAATTTCGGCCATTTTTCAGGGAGGAGAGAATCCAAATTCAACTGGGATTGAAACTTGAATTTTTCCATTGAACCTTATCCACAAAAACCAAAATTCCATTGAGGATAATCCTTAAAATTTTATCCACTATTTGTTAGGATTTGGATTCAAAATTCAAGTAGGATTCTAACAAGATTATCCTCTCCAAATCCAACTCAAATTGGAATTTCAAACCTTGTGGATTTTCTACAACAAATTCGAATCCCACTTGGACTGTGATTCAAAATTTGAATTTCAAATTTCAAATTCGAATTTCAAATTCAAATTTCAAATTTCAAATTTCAAATTTCAAATTTCAAATTTAAATTTCAAATTTGAATTTCAAATTTAAATTTCAAATTTCAAATTTCAAATTTAAATTTGAAATTCAAATTTCAAATTCGAATTTCAAATTCAAATTTCAGATTCAAATTTCAAATTCAAAATTCAAAATTCAAATTTTAAAATTCAAATTTGAAAATCCACAAAACGATTGTGTTTCAAATTCTTGTTCTCATGGATAATTTTCTACAACTCCAATCCAATCTCAAATAAAATCATGGCAACTTTATTTGGAGTTCGAATAATTGTGTACTCTATTATCCAAAACAAAATCTGAATCCAACCGAAGAGAATCTTGTCTGCCATCCTAATCCTGTGTCATCACCATCCATGCATAATAACCAGCCAATAGCATACTCAAATCAATTTGCCAAACGTTAAGGAATTATGTGGAGCTAGTAGAAGGACTGATTGGACATATATAATCGGGCTCCTGTAAATCCATATGATCATCATTCTTTTACTGAACAACTCAATCATATGATCACTAATTTCAGATTCACACCACTATAAACCTGAAACTGAACTCTCAATTATATACCGTGTTACGAAAGCCTGTGACGAGCTACTATTCAATGACCTTGTCATATATGCAAAACCCTCATATGATATCCATGATCAGCCTTAGGTCAAAGTCCATTTAATCCTACTGATCAGGCTATCTTAAAGTTCCATTATACTACCGAATTAAGAAAATGATTATTCACCATATGTGAATAAGAAGTCATCCGCCCAGTAGACGACCCAAGGCCTTGTCCATTTTCACATTCAGTATAATGCCTTTAAGAGGATACCTTTAACTCCTTAGAGCTATGATTCTGATATTTGTAAACGAACCATTCACCGTATACAAGTCATGCACCCAACGAACCGGTCTACAAGCTTACTACCTCTGAGACGCTTTGGCCATTAGAACATTAAAGTACACAAGTCATATACATGAAGTAATTCATTTACTCAGAATTAAGGTTATTGCACAATAAACGTCAAAAGCAGATTGATCCACCCATAGCGGACTACGTAGATCAATCACGCTTTAGTCCCAGTCTAATATGTCACTACCAAGCAACATATCTATGTCTCTACTTGGGAGTCCAGCTCCAAACAGTCAAGACAAACCATCCCCTCCAAGGCTTTGGACAACATAATAGTCTTAACATGAGTTAGATGCTCGGTCAAACCCCATAGACTATAGACCATAGTTTAGACCGCTAACTTTAGAACATTGTCTTCTCGCATACAAAAGTCCATTGCATGCAACGTTCTAACAGTTTTAACACAAGCAGTCAGTGAGCCATATTTGCTTACATTTACTTTAACATGTAAATAAAACGAGGACAGATAGCAATGTAATGAATAACCACTATATATAATTTTATTATCCAGTTCAAAATAAATACATCAAAATGTCTCCAATGCTTAGGGCATTTCCTAACATAAGCAAATATGGCTCACTGACTGCTTGTGTTAAAATGGTTAGAATGTTGTATGCAATGGACTCTTGTATGCGAGAAGACAATGTTCTAAAGTAAGCGGTCTAAACTAAGATCTGTAGTCTATTGGGTTAGACTGAGCATCTAACTCATCTTAATACTATTATGTTGTCTAAAGCCATGGTAGGGACGATTTGTCTTGACAGTCCGAGGCATAGACTCCCGAGTAGAGACATAGATATGTTGCTTGGTGGTGACATATTAGACGGGGACTAAAGCATGATTGAACTACGTAGTCCGCTATGAGTAGATCAATCTGCTTCTGACATTCATTATGCAATAACCTTAATCCTAAGTAAATGAACTACTTCATGTATATGACTTGTGTACTTTGATGTTCCAATGGCTAAAGCGTCTCAGAGATAGTAAGCTTATAGACCGATTCATTGGGTGCATGACTTGTATATGATGAAGGGTTTATTTATTGATATCAGAATCATAGCTCTAATAAGGAGTTAAGGGTATCCTCTTAAAAGCATTATACTGGATGTTGAAATGGACAAGGCCTTAGGTTGCCTGCTAGGCGGATGACTTCTTATTCACATATGGTGAATAATCATTTTCTTATCCGGTAGTATAATGGCACTTTAAGATAGCCTGATCAGTAGGTTGAACGGACTTTGACCTATGGCTGATCATGAATATCATATGAGGGTGGGTTTTGCATACATAATAAGGTCATTGGACAATAGCTTGTCACAGGCTTTTGTAATACAGTATATAATTGGGATTTCAGTTTCAGGTTTATAGTGGTGTGACTCTGAAATTAGTGACCATATGATTAAGTTATTCGGTACAGAATGATGATCATATGGATTCATGAGAGCCCGATTATATATGTTCAATTGGTCCCTTTACTAGCTCCACATAATTCCTTTATGAATGGCAAATTGATCTGTGTATGCTTATTAGCTAGTTGACTGTACATGGATGGTGTTGACATAGGATTAGGATGGTGGACAAGATTCTCTCTGGTTGAATTCAGATTTTGTTTTGGATAATAGAGTACACAATTATTCGAACTTCAAATAAAGTTGTCATGATTTTATTTGAGATTGGATTGGAAATGTAGAAAATTATCCATGAGAACAAAATTTAAAATACAACTTTTTATGGAGTTTGAAATTTGAATTGAAATTTGAAAATTGAAATTTAAATTTTGAATTTCAAATTTGAATTTGAAATTTAAATTTGAAATTCGAATTTCACATTTGAATTTGAAATTTAAATTTGAAATTTGAAATTTGAATTTGATGTTTGTATTTTGAAATTTGAACTTTGAAATTCAAATTCAAATTTTGAATTGTGACAACCCGTGCCCTCAGTGGCCCAGACCGTCACTAAAAACTTTCTATCTTCAACTGATACTTGTACTTTACATTTAACTTATATTGGATTTAGTACAAAATATTAGGGTTTTTTTTAACACACGTACGTATTTATTGTACATGTACGTATACTTTTAAAATGCGAAATTTGAAAAAGGAACATTAGGATTTCAATTTTGCATGCACACTTATATACTTATTTATCTGATTACTATTCACCAGATACAATACTATTTATACATATACTGTTTACTATTCAAAATACTATTTAACTGTCACCATTCAAAATACAATTTACTCATACTATGCGGAAGATTACTCACAGCATGTCCACAACCTCCCCTCACATCTGCATCCGCCGCCGTCATCGCCCATAAGATTAAGCCATAGTTCGCTTATCTATAGCATGAACACACTTTGTGAGCTTTACGCCCAGTAAGTACAACATGTTTACTACAAAACATGTTTAAACATGCACATACTTCAAATCATATGAGCACAACAGTCATCACCGATACTATATAGCATATCACATATCATGTATCGCATCTTAGAATACATCACCACATCATACTGAATACATAACATAGCATATCATATATATAATGCAACTTATGGAAACTAGAAGCATAAGGAACTAGTGCATACGGTGATTGATGCATGATCCGGTTATGTTTATTTATGTTTCAACATTTTCTTTTTCCTTTATCTTGTCTACTCTGGACCCCTGTGTCAATACCGAGTGCGCACACACTTTGTGTAGTAACTGGCCAGGTTACTTTGCCTTATTAGGTGTGGTAGCCTTTCTGGCCACTATGACTCGTTTTGGTGTGGCAGCTTACCGAGCTAACCACACTATTTGGTTTGTTTAAGAACATCTCTATATTTACTTATAAAAATTCTTGGTAAAATTATGTAATTGGAATTCGTTCCCTTATCACCCCGTTGGAAGGTGAGGGACATTTTCTTTTGAAAATCATGTCCATATTTTAAAAGTGTTGAAAATACATTTTACTTGAAATATTAAAACACATTTTCTAAAGGTTTGTATTTGAAAGGTGGTTTTGAACCACTTTGAAAATTGGTTTCGGAACTAAGTAGAAATGACTTCCCTTAAGATTTTTGCAAACACAAAAGTTTTCATTCTCGACAAGATAAACAAATCTCATGTTCATCTTGGACCCTAATTCTAACTCTCTTAATTTTATTAAAACCATGGGCCCAGTGCCCAGTTTTACAAAAACTTTCAGTTATACATCCTGTTAAAAGTTGTTCTGTTTAAGGCATGAAACGGCCAAATTTTTAAGGCACGCGCGAGTTTTCTTAAGGCCTCGACGAGATCTACAACTTTTGTGTTGAGCCTAGAGTTCGGTTCGGACTCTAAGAGGTCAGTTTTTAACAAAAACTAAAACTGCTATCTGGGGTCTGGTTTTGTTCCCAGTTTTGCTCCCAGTTTGGGCACCG
Organism: Antiaris toxicaria; assembly: GCA_035233585.1. Lineage (NCBI taxonomy): Eukaryota > Viridiplantae > Streptophyta > Magnoliopsida > Rosales > Moraceae > Antiaris > Antiaris toxicaria. Next base: position 62,778,888 of record CP141153.1, read on the forward strand.
AGTAAAAAACACTCAAAAGCCTATCTTAGTGTCATTTTTGGCCGAAGGCTATCTGACACAAAAATGACCGTAACGAAATTTTCTTAAAATATTGTGTTTTACCAAATCCTAAAATAAGACTCTAAGTGGGTCGAAATAGCCAAAATCTGTGGCCTATCATACGAAAAGTTTTGTGTCCAGCCACATTACTAAACTTTACGCTCATAGCCTAACTTAAAATTTTATAGACATAATCACAACCACATAAACTTAATGATAGAAACTTAAGGCTCAAAAAAAAAATTATTATAACCCATGTGCATAAACAAATACACATAAATGGCTTGATCAAAACTTAGAACCACTGACCATAAAATAAAGTTTTTTCGATCATTACCTTTTTGTGCTTCGAATTGAGCACAACTCAAACTATTGCTCGGATGGTAAAATGACTGTTGGAAACCACAAAGAATAGAGGTTGTTTCATATGCTAACAAACACCAAAATACTTTCTCTTAATCATCAACTTACAGCAAAGAACTAAAACTGCAAAACCAGTCTAGAAACTTACCCTTAAAAGACTTGAAACAATTGAAATTGATCCCTCCTAATTCAAACTTGAAGAGGTTTGCTTTTGATATGTTTTTAGCAAGGTTTTGAACTTGGAGAATGGTGGTTTTGGGTCTCAGAAAGGGTCGGTTGTAGCAAGGGAGAAAGAGAAAACGTGAGCTGAATTTTAGAGTGTAAAAAGAGAAAACTAAACCCAAAGGTATGGCCATTCCTTTTATAGACAAAATCTAACTTCACTTAGCCACTTTAAGTTTGATTAATCAAGCCAACTTTAAGCTAATTTTGGAGACAAAATCTACTCATTTTAGTTCAAATCTTTCAGATGGCAGGTGTCCATTTAAGGGGGAGGGTAAGGAAGGCATGGTAATGGGAAATATTTGTTTTGTTTATACAATGTGTCATCAACCACCTCAATATTTTATTGGTCAACTTTTTGGGGTTCCTAAATATGGTTTTTGGAGTGAAGGAAAATTATCTGTGTTGCTCTCTTCGCAGCCTAGTCTTGTACTGCGATTTTCGATCTTTTCTCGTTAGCATTCAAATAATCATCCAGAAGTCAGATTTTCTGAATCTGATTATTATGCAGATGATTTCTAGTTGGTTATATTTTCCATGAGCCCATTATATGCTTAAGTTACTACTCATACTCTATACTGTGGTTGTGTCTACACTATGTTGTATTCGCACACGTATACCGAAGCGTTTTTGTGCGTGACGTTGCCAACATAATTTCTTTCGACTAAATTGGCCATGCTAAGTCATTTTATTGGTCCTTTGGTGGGAAAAGGTCAGCCAAATCATCCTCCCGATACCATATTCCTTGCTAGGGTTTTTCTTTTGTTTACACGGCTCCCTACATGGGCGTGTTCAAGGCTACATGGGCGTGTCTTTGCTAAACACGACCGTGTCATGGAAAAATTTCATTTACCCGATTAGTACATGGGGTCACACACGATCCCATACACGGGTATGTGCATTATACACGGGCGTGTCCTTATTCAGCACGGTCGTGTCTCGAAAAATTTTATTTTTTGACTTTTACACAACGTCACACATGGCCGTGCACTTAGGCGTGTCTCTCTACACGACCATGTTCCATCAACACGTCCGCTGACATCTCAACAACCCGATCAGCACACGGTCTCTTACACGGCCATGTACTTGACCGTGTTTATTAATATGACCCTGTTCACTCGAGCCATCTTATGTTCTTGCACAGTACAAATGATACACACCGCCTACACGGGCGTATACACGATCGTGTCTTACTTACACAACCATGGTCAATTACACGGCTTCATGCACGTGCACAGTTTGGGGTAGTACACGGCCATACACACGGCCGTGTTTAAGCCCGTGTTCCTCAAATTTTGCACTAATTGCATCAAATCATTCCTAAATAGGGGTCACCTAAAATTATCCCTAAAATTTGGCCTAGAATTTTCAGATTTTTGTGAATGGATAAGGGAGAAAATCTTCTCCTAATCTAGTTTGAATTCAAGGTATCACCTTATGCCAGTTTATAAATAGGGGTCCTACCACTCCAGTTCTTTGAGACCGCAGACTCTCAGGTGAGCAGGCTTATTGTTGCATAACTCACTGTGGCAATAAGTTCTTTAGAGATCTTAGTTGTCGAAAGAAGACTAGCAGTGCTAGCATACCGATTGAGGAACCGAGTGCCCACACACTCTGCCATCCAGGGATTAGAGAATAGTAGAGGAGGCTAGTTGATTGAAGCCCTCTAGTCATTCTCCTTCTACAGTTGGCATCCTCTGAGTTATGAATTTATATTATTGTTAGTTTATTGTATATGGAATCACGAGATATTTAACAATCTTGAAAAATTTTTGTAATTTCGCTGTGCCACTCTGATGTGTTTTTACCAATTTTTTCATACAATTCCTTAATCCTACATGATTGGGATCTAATGGCATCTAATTTATGCTATTCATAAATCTATGAGATTATGAAACTATATAATTTTCTAACATGCTATGCAACAACTGTGCATGGTTTATACTTAACATTGTATGAAAACAGTACTTTAAATCTATTTTTGCTCATGCTATAGGCGGAGTTGTACTTACCTAGTTTGCACGAAAACTTGTACTCTCGCCTTTGTCAACTTACAAGTTACTACCTGTCATCAATAACGCATCTCATTAATATTGGTCGCTGAGTCACTAGTATCGTTAGTGACTAATATATGATACCGATTACCATCGGTACTAACTCTCTCTCTCACTCTTGAGAGTTTACTTCTCTATACGTGGTTAATTAATTTATTACCCAATATATTTATTAATGTCGTTTTTAGGTCACCATTACTGTTAGTGACTGTAACTTGTGTTTTTATGTGGTACCGAGGCCCATCGGTACCCTATTGGTCTACTTTGGGGATTTGGTGTCTATCTTTTATCGTGTTTGATTAACTTGTCTACCTAACAGATTAATCATCGTTCCTCACAGTATTGCTCAAACACGGTCCTTGACTGGTTTACCGACTAGTTAACTGAACGATTATCTCGTGCATTGTTAACTAGGTAGTCTACTGGGTTACTATTACTTGTTTAGTGTGGTAACCTACCGGGCTACTATTGCTTGTTTAGTGTGGTAGCCTACTGGGCTACTATTGCTTGTCTGGTGTGGTAGCCTACTGGGCTACCCATACTATTTTAGTTACTTTTGAAAATTGTTTTGGTTGTCTCATAAAATTCTTGGTGTCATTATGTGCTTTGAAACCGTCCCCTTATCACCCCGTTGGAAGGTAGGGGCGTTTTATTAAAACCATGTTTTTGTTTTAAAGTGTGTAAAACACATTTTGGTGTTATATTTTAAAGATGGTTTTTGAACCATTTACCGAAACCGTTTTAAAAACGTGTTTGAAACGACTTTGTTTACAAATTTGGTGAACAATGAAATTTTTCATCCTTGATGAGATGAACAATTCTCATGTTCATCTCGGAGCTCAAATCTAACTCGAATGTGTCCTAATCTTACTCAAGCTGTGGCTACTTGAGCCTAGCTTTTGTGAAAATTTGAGTTTTACATTACTTTAAAAACGGCTCTGTTTGAGGCCCAAAACGGCTAAATTTTTAAAACACACGTGGGTCTCTTAAAGGTCTCGACAAGATTTACAACTTTTGTGTTGAGCTCGAGATCCAATTCGGACTCTAAGTGGTTTGTTTTTAATAAAACCCGAGACTGTTTCTAGTGCTCAGATTCTTGGTCCCAGTTTTGGACACTGAATGATAACCACTTGAAAAACCTATCAGAGTTTCATTTTTCACCAAAGCCTATTTGACGTAAAAATGACCGTAATGAAATTTCCCTAAAATCTATATTTTGCCAAATCCCAAATTTGAAGCCTAAGGGGGTCAAAATGGCCAAAACCCGTGGCCTTTTTCTGGGGACAGATTGTGTTCAGCCACCTAAAAAAAATGTTTATGCTCACATGTGTACACATCCATTCGTAAAAATGTAAACACAACCACAAACTTAAAAATGGAAAGCCAAGGGCTTAAAATAAACTTATTATAACCCATTTACATAAACAAATACACATAATTCCCTTGATCAAAATCTTAATAACAACTAACTACAAAAGGGAGGGTTTTCGGTTTTAACCTCTTGTGCTATGAACCAAGCACAAATTCGAGTCAAGGCTTGAGTGACCAAATGGCTATGTGATTCTTAGTGAAAAGGGGTCGGTTTGTGCTAGTAAGGCACTAAAAAAATTTCTCTTAACATCAACCCAAAATAATAACTAAAAACCACAAAGATAGTTTCATAAAATCACCCTTGAGTATCCTTAAAATGGTTTGGATTGAACACCTCTAACACAAGCTTAAAGGGGATGGTTTCTAGAAACTTGTAGCTAGGTTTTTAGGCTTGAAAATGGTGGTTTTGTGGCTGTGGGATGGTCACCTGTAGGGCTGCGGCAAGGTAAAGAGAGAGAGAAAGAGTTGTGGTTTTTGGGGTATGAAAAAGAAAGACTAAAACCTAAAGCCATGCCCACCCTTTTATAGACAAATCCTAATCAAACTTAATCAACTTTAAGCTCAATTAATCAAGCTAATCTTAGGATAATTTTGGGACAAATTTCTATCCATTTTCTGTCCTTAAAGCCATGGGCTGCGCATGGGAAGGAGGGGAAGATTAAAAAAATTAGTTGATGGTAAGTGATGGAAAATGTAATATAGTTTAATGGATTGTGTCATAACTTGTCCCATTATTTTAATGCTACTTTTTTGGGCTATTTACAGCAATTTTCAGCTTTTTTTTAACTAGAGAGGCACGATTTTTAAAGGGCAAAATTCATCTGCATTTGCCTCTCTTCACAGCCTAATTTCTACCATTCGGTATCCGACCCTTTTTCTGCAGTATTCTAATTTTCACCCGGAATTTGATTTTCTAAATTCGACTTTTGTACTATCCATTCCTACTTGATTTATATTATCTAAGAGCCCATTTTGTATCAATTTACTATTCCTTTCTTATATTATGATTGTGTCTACACTGTGTTGTCCTTTCACACACAAAACGAGGTGCTCCCCTGTGAAATTTCAAACACAGTCTCTCTTGACTAATTTAGACATGCTGATTTCAAATTTATTAGTTTTATGTCCATCTGAGGTCGTCTGGACCAGTTTTCAGAATCTGTGTGACCCCACCTCGAAAAACATGTCAAGTGCCCGATTGACTAATTTGGGCGTCCTGAGTCTAAATATATCAGTTTTGGGGTGAGAAAAGGTCATCTTGACCCTCTTCCTGATACTACGTATCTCCTAAACAAAAATTCTCATTTTATGCTTAATCAGCTAGATGGAGCCTACTGACTATTAATATATCAGTTTTAGGTCAGATTAAGGCCGTCTTGGCTATTAATTTGACACTGTGTTTTCTACTATTTACTATTCACCGTTTCTAGCTTAACTGACTAGTCTGAGTTTTCTGACTCCGATTTTGTCAGTCTCTGGGTGAGAAGAGGTCATTTGGACCATTTTCTCGATATCGTACCCTTGTTAAGGTTATTGATTGCTATTGTGCTCAGATGTTTGGTCTGAGCGTTCTGGTGATCTGTTCACCAGTCTTGTCCCAAGAAATGATCATCCGGACCAGTTTCTTGACACTGCGTGTCTCATACACTCTTACATATAATAGGGTGGACCGGGTTCATTGTCGGTCGCCCCTTTCACTGCATAAATAATACTTAAACAGTACCGTACCTATTTAATATATTCAACTAGAAAATATACTGTATTCTTCAACTTAATTACTCATTGTATAGTAATTAGGTATCACACATTACAAGAGTCTTTACAGCGGCTCTCTGCTCAATACACGCCCTCCTACATTGGATCTTACACGGGCTGTGTACCTGATCGTGTTACTTAAATTTGCATTCAAAAGCTTTCAAAATACTATAATTTTATTCCTTCATGTCTTATTATATGGTAAGTAGGTGCCATGAAAATGGTGGTCATTACACACTAGTAGCGCAGCAAGACGAATGCAACAACCAGCACCAAGGTAGTATGACTGTCATGGAGGTAATCAGGAAGATTGAGTGGCTAGCTCGATCCAGATTTGGTACCGACTGAAAAAGAAAGAGTCAGAAGAGATGCTAAGATCACTATATGTAAAATCATGACCGTGCAGTGCTAAAGAACTGCTCAGAGTAGGAACATGGATTGTTACCCTAGTGGTACTGATCTTCAGGGATAGTTTTCCACTAAGTTTTGAGTGGCAAGCAGTACTTCTGCACTCCATGAGCATGTCAAGACTGGTTTCATGCTATCAAAGTGATTCCCTGATTATATGCCATTGATCAGGATAACTCTTGTGGGCTATTGATATCTCTCAGGAAGATACTCTCGTGTGTATTGGGATTCTTGTGATCAGGATGAGCTCTTAACTAGGTTAAGTTTTGCCATACCATAATCGAGCAAATCTCCGAGGGGAGTTGTGACGCCTTAAATTTTATTTAAGGGTCAATATATAATTTAAATAAAATTAGTGTGCCAAAAATTAATTAAAAATCCTTTTGGAAACCCTAGGTTGGTTTCCTAGTCAAATTCCGCTCAAAAAGTCAACAATTTGAACTTCAAAAAGAAACCCTAAAATATTCGGCCATCACTTGGGATTTTAAATTAAAATTTAAATTCCACAAATCCAAGAAGGATTCAAATTCAAATTTCATTCCTTAGATATAAAGAAGAAATTCAGCCATAAAGTGTAGGAAATAAGGGAGATTTTATTTGAATTAAAAGCTAGGTTAAAACTCAATTAAAATTCAAATTATTTTTCCTTAAAAACTAAGGGATAATTTTCGGCCACTTAAGGGGAAATAAGAGAGAAAACCCTAGCCTCAAAACAGCACAAAAAACTTTCCCTTTTGCCCCTTAAAATTTTCAGCCAAACAAGGAAGAGAAAGGGAAAGAAAAACCTAGTATAAAAACCCCCTTTTAACTCTCATTCACCCCTCCTTTCCCCCTCAAAATTTCGGCCAGCTTTCCCCTCTCCCCTCTCTGAATTTTCTCTCCCAAAACACACCCAAAACAGCAAACAAAACCTACCAAAAGGCAGCTCAAAGATTCAACAAATTTTGAGACAAAAACAAGGTGAGAAATCAAACTTTTTCCTTCCTTCTCCTTTTGATTTTAAATCCGAAATTTATATGGTTTTCTCCACTATTTCCATACTGTTTTGAAGACTCCAATACTCACACAAATTCAGCCAAAAGGGAGACCAAGCATCAAAAATAGGGCAGCACAAACAAGGTGTGATTTTTCTCTCAAACCCTAAAATTTTACCTCATTGATCCCCTTCTCAAAAACCCTATTATCATATGTGTAAGATTTTATGATTTTGTCAATTTGATTCTTGGGTTATGTTAATGACATATAAATAAGGTTTTCCACAAAATTTCGTGATCATTGGATGAAAATTGAATTGGTTTGAGGCTAATCGAAATTCGGACACAGAAAAACGGAAATCTGGAAAATTACCATATGAACAGTAAATTTGTGTCAGCCATAACTTGAGTTTTAAAAACGATTTTTGAGTGATTCTTGAGCCTAAAATTAAATTCAAGATGTCCCATAAATTCCTGAAAAATTTCAGAACCAAAGTCCTCCATTTGCATAGTCAAAATATTTTTCTAAAATAGGCCGACAGAACTGCCAGGTTTTGAACCGAAACTGAAACCCAGATTTTTATGCCTGAAAACAACCCTCGGTTTTTGACCTAGTTGAATGACCAAATGATGTCTAAATATTATAAAAATTATATGGAATTAAAGCTACGGATGTCTAGTTTAACATATTAAAAATTTAGAATTTTTGGGATTAAAAATGAATTGATATTGATTTTACAATCAGCCTAGGTCAGTCTGTCCATGTCCAGTAATATCCTAACTTAGAGTTTTTCACAAATTTTAAATCCCAAATATTTATTAAACGTTTTGAAATCTTTTGTGGCACACTAAAATGATTGGATGATTATGTCTAGACCTAGACTAATCATATGTTGTGATTATAGGATTTATTTGACGTTCTTGCTGGATTTGTGGATCACCTTATCGTAACGCTTGTGCGATAATCGAGGTAGGACGTTCTAGCCTTTTTTGGGAGTAGTCAAGTGTTTTAAATTCCCCTGTTTTATCGATAGTATGCTGTTTTCAGTTTATGAAATTATTATATTGTTTTTGATGAAATAAACGCATGCAACGTATTTGGTAATAAATGTGTATTTTAAAACGTGTTTTTGATTTATGGCATAATATAACTTGGTAAATACCATCTTTTGAATAATCCGGTGAACATAATTGAGTTCTAGTTCATGATCATTGTAAATGATGCGTGCGTCCCAGAGTTGACGCCATGGGGGAAGGTCCCTAAACCTGCGCAGGGCCGTTCGGCCTATTTAGACCGTAACGAGATGATCTAGGATAATTCAAATATGAGGCACGTATATTATAGCTACGACAAGTCCTCACTCATAATATGATGGTTGTTTTAATGATTTATTATTTTAATATTAGGGCACGTATATTGCAGCTACGCTAAGTCCTCAGCAGAATAAAACTTGTATTAAAAATGTTTTTCACGAAACTATTGATTATTTTATGATTATCATGTCATGTTTTTTTTTAAATTGTTGATTATTTTTGGAAACGGATATTATGCCATATTTTTAAATGTTATCTGTAAACCCACCTTTGTTTCTGTCCTACTGAGCCAGCGCTCACGTCCCTTTTTCTTTGTGATTTCGAAATGACTACTTCCAGGTGCGGGAGGTAGCAGTTCAGAAAATCGTTGAGCTATCCGTTTCTACCGAGGATGATGCTATCCGTTTTCTCCGTCTTCTTCTTTCTGTTTCTCATTCTGATGTAATGAGACATTAAGTTTGGACTTTATTTCACGTTATTTAAATTCTATGCTTGGGAATATTTATTGTTGGTAATTTCTCTTGAAAACCGATTTTGTGTTTGATTTCCACATTAAAAGGTATTTACTTTCTACTTTATTTTGTTTTATGGTTATGATGCTACTTTATAATTAGGCTTAGCTAAATTATAATGTTGACCTGTTGTTTTTGTAATAAATGTTTTCCTTAAATCTCGGGTTGATATTATGATTTGGCTGCCGTCTCACATGTCTAAATTTTGGGCCGTGACAAATAATGGTATCAGAGCCCAGGTTTTCCAAAAGGGTTTTTCATCAAAACGTTTTCAAAAGGGTGTTCATCAAAACGTTTTCAAAATACCCAAGTATAGTTTTCTTTACTCTTAGAAGCTTATAGGATTTCCTCTTCCTTCAATCTTATTCAGCACAAAAGGCTCGTCCCAGCACGCGAAGTCAGAGGCAGCAGAGAGGCAACAACGAAGAGAACCCTGGGAACTCGCAGCCTCAAGGGAGTCACAATACAGCGGTCCCTACACCGCACGATTAGCTAACGGCGATGCAGAATCTCACGGCAGCGATACAGGCTCTCCTCACCGTCTTACCTTTTGGAACACCTAACCCAGCTCCTGTAGCCAATGTTGTTCCTAATGAGACCCAGAGAGCGGGGAGTTCTTCTCAGACTCCTCAGCAAACGCCTACCACCAAAAACCCTACCTCTTGAGCAGTACCTACACAGCCTATGATACATCCTAAGCAGGCAGCCCTAACTCTTTTCTTTAAGCCTCACGTACCCACTTTTGACGGCACGGGCACAGAGATGGATGCCGACTACTGGTTTGATGCCATTCGTAAGCAGCTAAAGTTGGCCGCCACACCCGCAGAGTTTTGGGTTGAGTTTGGTTCCAACAAGCTGGTGGGTCTAGCCTCTACCTGGTGGGCTAGTATCGAGGATGGTTTGACAGAGGAGCAGAGATCTTCTTGGATAGTTTTTGAGGAGCGTTTCTTTTCAGCTCAGTTCCGCGACAGAAAAGCTAGGGAGTTCATCCGTTTGAAGCAAGGGTCTATGTCAGTGCGGGAATATGAAGCCAAGTTCACTGAGTTGGCCCGGTATGTGAAGAATCAGGTTTTGGATGAAGCTACTAAGTGTCTCCGCTTTGAGGAAGGGCTTAGCCTCTATGTGAAGAGGGGTATACAACCGTTCCAGATCAGGGATAGCTACCAGCAGATAGTTGCTAAGGCATTGACAGTGGAAGAGGGCGACAAGGAGTTCCTTGAAGCTCGTAACAAAAACAAGTCTGGACCAATCCGCAACAAGCCTCAACACAAGCCGCAGGCTCCTTACCAGAAGAACCAGCAGTCTCAGGGGTCAGGTTCTCATCAGTCTTCTGGACAGCGACAGGGTCGGGTGAATATGATTACCTGCTTCGAGTGTGGTGATGAAGGTCATAAAAGAAATGTCTGCCCGAAGAGACAGTCGAGAGACAATGCTCATAGACATCATTATCGACGGAATCAGAATGGTTTTCCACAGAGACAACAGTTTACTTCCCAGTCTTCGCAGTCACAGCGCCCTCAGCTTCCGGTTCCCTATCAGCCTCAACGCACGAGCCAGTACACTGCGCCTTATGCTTCACATGCTACACCGCTACAGCAGTTCTCAGTGCCGAGTTATCAGAGACCACCACCACAGGGTCAGAGTACGGGCTATCAGCGAGGGAATACAGCTCAAAATCGTAGTAAGGCACCACAGGTACACGCTCTTGGAGCTGACAGCATGGAGATAGATCATACACCGACTACATTAGATGGTATAATTCCTATCTTTGGTACATATGCATATGTTTTGTTTGACACCGGAGCTACACACTCTTTTATAGCCTAACATTATGCTCGTTCACTTGGTTTAAAACTGCAAAATCTTGACTCTCCCTTATGTGTGAAATCCCCGTTGGGCACGACTACCGTTAGTGATGGGTGTCAAGCTATGTTTATGTTGGGGATGTTTGTTTGGAGGCATCACTTGTAGTAATGCCTATGTTTGCTTATGATGTTATTCTGGGATATGACTGGCTTTCCCGATATGGGATTATGCTTGATTGTCGTAATCATCGCGTTTTCTTTACAACTGATTTCAGACATGTAGTGTCCTATCAGTTAAGCTTAGTTTCAGACGTTGATAGATCTACTCTGAGGTTAGTGTCGAAGAGTAGATAGGGTATTCTTTGTTTCTTATCCTTGTGTGCGGTGGAAGGATCCAGTTCTGAAAAGAGTACCCAACCTATACCTGTTGTCGATAGTTTTCCAGATGTTTTTCCAAAAGCTCTTCCAGGTTTACCACCTCATCGAGAAATAGAGTTTCGTATCGACTTAGTTCCTGGAACAGCTCCTTTTGCTTCTGCTCCGTATCGTATGGCACCTCTAGAGATGAAAGAGTTACGCAAGCAGCTGGATGAGTTAAAATCGCTGGGCTTTATCCGAGACAGCAACTCACCTTGGGGTTCGTCAGTCCTTTTCGTTAAGAAAGCCGACGGTTCGCTACGTCTCTATGTGGACTACAGAAAGCTCAACAGTGTGACCATCAAAAATAAGTATCCGTTACCACGTATAGATGACTTTTTCGATCAGTTGGGTGGAGCTTATTTCTTCTCCAAGATTGATTTGAGATACGGTTATCATCAACTTCATGTTAGAGAGGAGGATATCCCGAAGACGGCGTTCCGAACGAGGTATGGCAGCTATGAGTTCTTAGTAATGCCTTTCGGTTTGACAAATGTGCCAGCAGCCTTCATGGATATGATGAATAGAGTCTTCCGACCTTCTCTTGATAAGTTCGTCATCGCATTCATCGACGACATCCTTATCTACTCCCGAAATCGTGAAGATCATGCACAGCATCTCAATATAGTTTTACAGACTCTTCGTGAACATCAGTTGTACGCCAAGAAAGAAAAATGTGAGTTTTGGATGACAGAGGTTAAGTTTCTCGGGCATATAATCTCAGGAGATGGTGTATCAGTGGATCCATCCAAGGTTGAAGCGAATCTTAAGTGGGAACGACCGAAGAATGTTCCAGAGATCTGAAGCTTCTTGGGCTTAGCGGGATATTATCGACGTTTTGTACAGGACTTCAGCAAGCTCGCCACTCCCCTCACCAATCTGACAAAGAAGGATGTACCTTTCATTTGGGACAACAGTTGTGAGTTAGTTTTCCAGGAGTTAAAGAGTCGTTTGACGTCTGCACCTATCCTTATTATTCTGGATCAGGATCAAGTATATGATGTCTACACCGATGCTTCTCGTCAAGGTCTTGGAGCAGTTTTAATGCAACAGGACCGAGTTGTCGCTTATGTCTCACGACAACTGAAACAACATGAACGAAACTACCCTATACACGATCTAGAGTTAGCTGCAGTAGTGTTTGCACTTAAGATTTGGTGTTGTTATCTGTATGGTGCCAGTTTTAGATTGTTTTCAGATCACAAGAGTTTGAAATACCTGGCTACACAGAAAGATCTCAACCTGCATCAGAGAAGATGGGTAGAATACATGCAAGACTACGACTTAAAAGTCGAGTACCATCCGGGTAAAGCAAACGTGGTTGCAGATGCACTAAGTAGGAAAAGAGAGGCAGTTCCCAATCCTGATCATGACGCTTCTATAATGGCTATGCAGATAGATGAGTGGGAAAAGGACAGAGTTCTTACAACTTATCAGGTTCGTTTTGGTGAAATTCAGGGTCACCCAGCGTTGTACAACTTAGTGATGGAACCAGACTACGTGCAGAGGATCAAGGAGAATCAGTTGGCAGATACACGTTTCGTTGACATCCGAGAGAGATTGTTAAAGGGCAAGCATGTTGCAGAGTGGCCGATGGACGCCATCGGAATTCTTTACAACAAAGGTCGCTTAGCAGTGCCACACATTCCAGAGCTTATACAGGAGATCTTGTCAGAGTTTCATCAGTCGAGGTTCGCCATGCACCCAGGTGGAAACAAGATGTATCAAAACCTAAGACGGCAGCTTTGGTGGAGAGGTATGAAGTTAGATGTGAAGAACTTCGTGGCCAACTGTTTGACGTGTCAGAAAGTAAAGGCAGTACGGGAGAGACCCGCAGGTCTGCTCCAACCATTTCCAATACCTCGGTGGAAGTGGGATAGTATAGGAATAAACTTCCTAACCGGCTTACCAAGAGCACAGGATGGATCTGATGGAGTCTGGGTAGTTGTAGATCGTCTCACGAAGACCGCGTACTTCATCAAGATGGATCTGATGAAGACTTGCAGCAGGAACCAGCTAGCCGAGCTTTACATGAGGAACATAGTCAGATTGCATGGAGTCCCTTCAGTGATCGTTTCTGATCGTGATACGTGCTTTAATGCTCGCTTTTGGCAAAGTCTACAAGAAGCTCTAGGCACAGAACTGAACTTCAGCACCGCTTTTCATCCACAGACAGATGGTCAGTCGGAGCGTCTTATACAGATTCTCGAGGATATGCTACGTGCCTGCATTCTTGATCTTGGAGATGGATGGAGCAAACACCTCTACATGGCAGAGTTCGCATACAACAACAGTTATCAAGCGAGTATCGGAATGGCACCCTTTGAAGCATTGTACGGAAAGCCTTGTCGATCACCCATCTATTGGGTTGACAACCAGGAAGCACCAGTGGGTGGACCTGAGATGATCCTAGACCAGTACGAGAAGATTGCCATCATCAAACAATGACTTCTAACAGCACAGAGTCGACAGAAGAGCTATGCGGATCAACACAGAAAGCCGTTAGAGTTCGAGGTCGGAGAGTTTGTGTTGCTAAAGGTTTCACCGAAGAAAGGTATCTCTCGTTTCGGAGTTAAAGGGAAGCTAGCACTGCGTTACATTAGACCTTTCGAGATCGTACACAGAGTTGGTAAGGTTGCATATGAGCTGAAGTTACCCGACACCTTGGGAGTGCACAACGTTTTCCATGTATCGATGCTGAGGAAGAGTGCACGAACAGAGTCCGAAGTCATTTCAACAGATGATGTAGAAATCCAACCAGATGTCTCTTACGTCGAGGTTCCGATGAAGATTTTGGATCGTAAGGTCAAGCAGCTGAGAACGAAAATAATACCCATGGTAAAGGTTCTTTGGAGTAACCATGGTGAAGAGGAAGCCACATGGGAAACCGAGAAAGATATGCGTGAGAACCATGCTGAATGGTTCGCTAAGCAGTAGAGTACATGTAATGTAGTCGACCTAAGTTTGTTTTGTAACCCTACTCTGTTCATAGTGGTAGATATACCACTATATGTTTTGAAAGGTGCATTTAGACTGCTTAATTAAATGAGAAGTTATTCATATTCTTATTCTCTTCTTTAGTGTGGAGTAATTCTTAAAGTTTCGAGGACGAAACTATTTTTAGTGGTAGATATTTATGACGCCTTAAATTTTATTTAAGGGTCAATATACAATTTAAATAAAATTAGTGTGCCAAAAATTAATTAAAAATCCTTTTGGAAACCCTAGGTTGGTTTCCTAGTCAAATTCCGCTCAAAAAGTCAACAATTTGAACTTCAAAAAGAAACCCTAAAATATTCGGCCATCACTTGGGATTTTAAATTAAAATTTAAATTCCACAAATCCAAGAAGGATTCAAATTCAAATTTCATTCCTTAGATATAAAGAAGAAATTCAGCCATAAAGTGTAGGAAATAAAGGAGATTTTATTTGAATTAAAAGCTAGGTTAAAACTCAATTAAAATTCAAATTATTTTTCCTTAAAAACTAAGGGATAATTTTCGGCCACTTAAGGGGAAATAAGAGAGAAAACCCTAGCCTCAAAACAGCACAAAAAACTTTCCCTTTTGCCCCTTAAAATTTTCAGCCAAACAAGGAAGAGAAAGGGAAAGAAAAACCTAGTATAAAAACCCCCTTTTAACTCTCATTCACCCCTCCTTTCCCCCTCAAAATTTCGGCCAGCTTTCCCCTCTCCCCTCTCTGAATTTTCTCTCCCAAAACACACCCAAAACAGCAAACAAAACCTACCAAAAGGCAGCTCAAAGATTCAACAAATTTTGAGACAAAAACAAGGTGAGAAATCAAACTTTTTCCTTCCTTCTCCTTTTGATTTTAAATCCGAAATTTATATGGTTTTCTCCACTATTTCCATACTGTTTTGAAGACTCCAATACTCACACAAATTCAGCCAAAAGGGAGACCAAGCATCAAAAATAGGGCAGCACAAACAAGGTGTGATTTTTCTCTCAAGCCCTAAAATTTTGCCTCATTGATCCCCTTTTCAAAAACCCTATTATCATATGTGTAAGATTTTATGATTTTGTCAATTTGATTCTTGGGTTATGTTAATGACATATAAATAAGGTTTTCCACAAAATTTCGTGATCATTGGATGAAAATTGAATTGGTTTGAGGCTAATTGAAATTCAGACACAGAAAAACGGAAATCTGGAAAATTACCATATGAACAGTAAATTTGTGTCAGCCATAACTTGAGTTTTAAAAACGATTTTTCAGTGATTCTTGAGCCTAAAATTAAATTCAAGATGTCCCCTAAATTCCTGAAAAATTTAAGAACTAAAATCTTCCATTTTCCTAGTCAAAATATTTTTCTAAGATAGGCGGACAGAACTGCCAGGTTTTGAACCGAAACTGAAACCCATATTTTTATGCCTAAAAACAACCCTCGGTTTATGGCCTAGTTGAATGACCAAATGATGTCTAAATATTATAAAAATTATATGGAATTAAAGCTACGGATGTCTAGTTTAACATATTAAAAATTTAGAATTTTTGGGATTAAAAATGAATTGATATTGATTTTACAATCAGCCTAGGTCAGTCTGTCCATGTCCAGTAATATCCTAACTTAGAGTTTTTCACAAATTTTAAATCCCAAATATTTATTAAACGTTTTGAAATCTTTTGTGGCACACTAAAATGATTGGATGATTATGTCTAGACCTAGACTAATCATATGTTGTGATTATAGGATTTATTTGACGTTCTTGCTAGATTTGTGGATCACCTTATCGTAACGCTTGTGTGATAATCGAGGTAGGATGTTCTAGCCTTTTCTGGGAGTAGTCAAGTGTTTTAAATTCCCCTGTTTTATCGATGGCCTGCTGTTTTCAGTTTATGAAATTATTATATTGTTTTTGATGAAATAAACGCATGCAACGTATTTGGTAATAAATGTGTATTTTAAAACGTGTTTTTGATTTATGGCATAATATAACTTGGTAAATACCATCTTTTGAATAATCCGGTGAACATAATTGAGCTCTAGTTCACGATCATTGTAAATGATGCGTGCGTCCCAGAGTTGACGCCATGGGGGAAGGTCCCTAAACCTGCGCAGGGCCGTTCGGCCTATTTAGACCGTAACGAGATGATCTAGGATAATTCAAATACGAGGCACGTATATTATAGCTACGACAAGTCCTCACTCATAATATGATGGTTATTTTAATGATTTATTATTTTAATATTGGGGCACTATATTGCAGCTACGCTAAGTCCTCAGCAG
This sequence comes from Antiaris toxicaria, assembly GCA_035233585.1. NCBI lineage: Eukaryota > Viridiplantae > Streptophyta > Magnoliopsida > Rosales > Moraceae > Antiaris > Antiaris toxicaria. The sequence goes on from CP141153.1 coordinate 62,795,370, forward strand.
AATAAAACTTGTATTAAAAATGTTTTTCACGAAACTATTGATTATTTTATGATTATCATGTCGTGTATTTTTTTTAAATTGTTGATTATTTTTGGAAACGGATATTATGCCATATTTTTAAATGTTATCTGTTAACCCACCTTTGTTTCTGTACTACTGAGCCAGCGCTCACGTCCCTTTTTCTTTGTGATTTCGAAATGACTACTTCCAGGTGCGGGAGGTAGCAGTTCAGAAAATCGTTGAGCTATCCGTTTCTACCGAGGATGATGCTATCCGTTTTCTCCATCTTCTTCTTTCTGTTTCTCGTTCTGATGTAATGAGACATTAAGTTTGGACTTTATTTCACGTTATTTAAATTCTATACTTGGGAATATTTATTGTTGGTAATTTCTCTTGAAAACCGATTTTGTGTTTGATTTCCGCATTAAAAGGTATTTACTTTCTACTTTATTTTGTTTTGTGGTTATGATGCTACTTTATAATTAGGCTTAGCTAAATTATAATGTTGACCCGTTGTTTTTGTAATAGATGTTTTCCTTAAATCTCGGGTTGATATTATGATTTGGCTGCCGTGTCACGTGTCTAAATTTTGGGCCGTGACAGGAGTCCAGCATTAGGTCTAGTTATTCTTTATGGGCAAGCGGGGAAGTGAAACTGCCTAAGTTCCCTAAAGTTGCAAATATACGAGAATTTGTTCATCGAATTGAAAGACTGTAGTCGATGTCTGATGACATAGTTCTAACATATACTGTGCACTACGATGAACTGATATGGACTTCTACAACACCTGTTGAAGTAGGCTTATGATGAAACCAAGGCGGAGCCAAAGGTGGATCAAGGCAGGAGAAGACCAAAAGAGAGAAAGAGACCTTGCCAAATAGAATTACAAGAGCAATCAAGCAGAAAGAGTAACAGGCCACCCATTCGTTTGGATCATCAGACTTCGCTAGAAAGCTAGATAGGGGCTTAAATAGGATGAAATAGACATTTAGAACAACACTTCCCTTAGGGGAAGTTTTATTGTCTAATTACTGGATGCATTACGCACCGGTAATTATTTGTGATAGAGAGCTGAGAATTAATCTAATCATCATCGACATGATCGATTATGATGTAATCTTGGGAATAGGATTCCTCGTGAAGTACGATGCTGTCATAGACTGTTGAAGGCAGAAAGTCGCTTTGGGATCGATCGGGTATGAAAGGTTCATCCACAAGGGGTTTGTTGCCAAAGCAATAAAAGATGCTGATCACAGCAATGAAGACTTGCAAGATGCTATCCAGTGGATGCACGGGCTTCTTCACACACGTAGTAGATAAGACTCGAGGAATAGAAATAGGACCTAAGAACGTGCCAATAGTTAGAGAATTCATGGAGGTATTTCCAGAAGATCTTCTAGGACTCTCACCAAGGCGTGAGATCTCGTTTGAGATTGAACATCTACTCAGATCAGCCCCCATCTTTAAGGCCTTATACCGAATGGGCCCTGTAGAGCTAAAGGAGTTCCAAGCCAGCTAAAGGAATTGATGAACAAGATCACGATTAAGAACAAGTATCCGTTGCCATGGATCAATGATCCATTTGATCAGCTTCAAGACGCTATAGTGTTCTCGAAGATAGATCGGCATTCAGGGTACCATAAAGTGAGAATTAGGGACGAAGACGCACCCAAAACAGCCTTCCAAACGTAGTACAGACGCTAGGAGTTTCTTGTTATGTCATTCGGACCAACGAACGCTCCAGTAGCCTTTACGGATTTGATGAACCACATGTTCAAGGAAACACAAGAAGAACTACTCTATGCATGATTTGGAGCTAACAGCGGTAGTTTTCACACCAAAAATATGAAGGTACAACCTATACGGAATCAAGTGCAAGACTTACACTGACCACTAGAGCCTCAAGTATATCCTCATGCAAAAGGAGCTTAACATAAGGCAAATAAGATGGTTAGAATTGGTAAAGGATTACGATTGTGAGGTCCTATACCATCCAAGAAAAGCCAACAAGGTGGCTGATGTTCTGAGTCGAGATGGTGGCTTACAGATTAGCGCTTCCTCCCAAGTTAGCTTCAGTGAACAATATCTTCCACGTCTCAATGCTAAAGAAATACATGCTAGACAGCTCCCATGTTCTGAGCCAAGAACCAATTGAAGTACATGCCGATCGGATGTACGAGAAGAAACCCGTGCAAATCCTAGCCACAGAGGGGAAAATACTTAGGAATAAAATAATATCACTTATGACGCCCCCTGATTCAGACCACCCGCAACTGTTATGAATCGACTCTACGGCCGACCAAAACAGCTCTTGTGCCAAATCCGGGTTGCTAGTTTTAAACTATTTTCTCACAACATTTAATTATCAAGGCCTAAAATTTTGCCCATAGTTTATTTTTAAATATACTTCCTCTTAAGAAAACTAAGTAAGAAAACCATGCCATATACTAACTTTTATATGTCTTAATAAAGTACAAAATAATATACAACATATAGTACATATATATGCATTGTATATTTTGTTTCCAAATATATTTTCTTCAACTCAAAAAGCTCAGCGGAAAACTTATGGCAGGACCAAGTCCACGGTGAGTTCCCTATCCCCTTGACACGCTTGCATCCTGCCGCCATCCAAGAATCTACTGGACAGGTTTCTTACCTGCAACATGAACAAACTGACGACCTAACAGGCTCAGTAAGTTCAAACATACATAGTAAGAATCATATTGATTCAAAAACACTAAAAACTCAATTTTCTATGACTAGTACTATTCACCATGAATAGTAACTTTGACCTTTGATCGATGAATAGTAACAGTTACCCTAACTGATTACTATTTACTTTACCCTAATGGGATACTATTCACATATCTTAACCGAATTTACATTACTCTAACGTAAACTTCGTTTATGCTCAATTATGATTTTTATCATTTTATTGATTATTTATTCTGTATTTGATTTCTAATTTAGAGCTCTGTTTATGGCAGTACCGATGATTATTAGCGTGCTGACTGGGAGGGTCTAAGGAGCGACCTTAGAATATCGGCCTTCATAGCCTTGATATCCTCGTAGGATCTGAGAAAAACCTCTACCACTATGTTGGAAGGGCGGTACGCCTTAATGGTTTCATTACCATCTTTCAATTTATAGTCTTGACCAAGTGATCTTATTTGTCACCTCAAGGTCACTATCCTCCATTGCCTGTAGGTCTTACTTATTCTCATTATCTGGGATATGTTATTCTAACTAACCCCCAAATGCCTATAGGATTTTATATCTAGTGTACATCTAGTACAGAATAGATCAACACAGTATTTCATGTTGCAGATACGAAAATACTTAAACTTACCAATACTGCGCTAGTGTCCACTTTCGAAACTCCTCCGCAGTTCTATCTCTATTTTGGGTTCCTACAGATATAATATTATCTGTTAATACCCTACTTTAATTATCACTTTAAATATACATTTATTTCACTTAATAATTCAATACTTTTAAATTTTGTTTATGGTACACGGCCTGAAACACGCCCGTGTCCCAACCCGTGTACCTCTCGGGTTTACTCTACACGGCCATGTTATTTTCTAAAACCTTTATTTTGAGTCTTAGAATTTTATCTATGTTATTCTAGGTCTTTTAGGGTCCTTTCCGAGCCTTTCGTAAATTTTTGGTTAAAATGACCATTTTGCCCCTAACGGGTCTCGGGACCATAACTATTCCATTCTATAATTTTTTTCAAATTTTCTAAGCCCAAATATTTTAAAATGATATTCCCTAGGCTTTTGTATCGTTTTACAACTTAAATTACTGCAAAATCTCTATCTCATTTTTCCCGGCCCTCAGTTACTATTCATCCATCACCTAGGGTCGTTTTCTCGTTTTTTGAGTGTTTCGGAGCCTCAAATGGCCCTTTCACTATTCATTAAACATTATTTATCCTGTCCCCGGCCCTCGGTCCTCGAGAGGCTTGGGTTTCCTATCCCGACCTACATTTTCCCTCGTTTTCCAAAATACCCCTAACATGATTTTTTTCCTGTTTTAGGCATTTTAGTCTTTTAGGGTCGGTTTACTATTCCTTTTGGGTTGGTTTTCCATTTCTAACCCTAATTCACCAAGGGGTCTCGGTTTCCTTCTCGAGTCCAATATTTTTACCCCTCGTTTCCCGAAATGCCCTTAAGCCGATTTTTAGAAATTTTGGCAGCATTTCTGCTTATATTTTAAGGTTTCTCGGCGTTAGGTATGCCTTAGAACCTTTGTATGTGCCATGTACTATACCAGAGGCCTATTTTATACAAAATTTCAAACTTTGTTTAAAAATTTTCCACATGATTCAATATTCAGAAACCAACACAAACTACAATATTTTTCTTTCAAACTAGCCTCGGTTCACTAGTTAATCCTATCAAATTAAATTTTCATCACAACATATCATTCTTAGGTTTTCTAATGTATAAAACAACATAAAAAACCTAACAAAACATGCATTCTAATCCTAGCGTAGCCACGGATTTTCATGCACAAACACAAGGAAAATCTTATTTTCTTTCCTAGGGTTTTTATCAACACTTTTCAACATTATAAATTTTTCATTTCTTAATGTTCATGCCCACGGTTTTAGCAAGAAAATTACATCAAATTTTTCTTGTTTCCTTATTCTAATTCATGCTTAATTCAACACATAATTGAATGAACATAAACATTATATCAAAACATCAAAACTCATGCATTTTTCATACCATTGAAGCCACGGTTTTTCAAGGGAAACATGCAAAATTTTTGCTTGTTTCTAAACCCTAATTCATGCTTTAATTTCTACAACACCAAACTAATCACAACATCAACTAAAAAACAATTTTTTTCATTGTTTTTCAACACTCTAAACCCATTGATTTTTTATGGAAAATCAAGGAAAAATGCTTCAATTTTGAAGTTTACCTTGATTAGTTGATGACTTGGTGTTAGAAATGCAATGTAAGCTAAGTTTGGTGGGAATTTTGGAACAAAATTTTGGCTTACAAGGGGGGTTTTGCTCACGGTTTTTGGGCTGAAGAAAAGGCAAGAGTTTGGCTGATTTTTTTCATTTTTTTGATTGAATTTTGATGCCTATTTATAGGCAAAAACCAAGGGCTCTTTAGCAAATTTTTTTGAACAATTTGCTAATTGTTGAAGGACTAAAAAGTAAGGATTTTGGGGCAAAAATCAAATTTTTTTCTTCTTCCTTTCCAAGTGGCCGAATGGCCTTTTTCCAAAAATTAAAAAAAGATTTCAAATGGCTTTTTGGCAAGATCATGACCCTTAATCAAGATTTCGGACAATCCTAGCCATACACCTTTCACTTTTACTTTCCAAACTAAGTAAACTAAAATAGATTTATGACATCATCTTGATGATGTCATCCTACTATTCATATTAATTTACTAATTAATTCATGGTCAATTTTTAATCGGAATCCAATCTGAACGGAACTTTACCGAAATCACGTAGGCGGGTTTTCGGCGCCTCCGGTGCGATCGGTTTGTCTTATTTTGCTTCCGTTTGATCAGAATTCTCTACCGTAAATTTCTATTGTTTTAGTGCATTTCAATGCACTTTCTAGGGTTTTTGGCTCTGATTTCAAACCGTCTCATCCAATTATGTCCGGTAAAATTTTCCATCCCCGAACTCACACACTTTAACAGTGCCAGAACATTTTTACACTATTCATAACAGTGTTAAAACATAACTTTTTTATATTTTATTCATTAAAATTGTTATATACATGTAATTTTAACCTACTCCGAGAATCTAAAATTCCCGGTTATCACATTCACCCCTCCTTGTAGAATTTTCGTCCTCGAAAGTTTAGAACAAGTGGGGGTACAAATTCTTCATTTCATCCTCACGCTCCTATGTAGCCTCTTCAACGTTGTGATTTCTCCTCAGCACTTTGACTAATGGGATTGTTTTATTCCTCAAAACTTTATCCTCGCATACTAGTATTTGAACAGGTCTTTCCTCGTAGGTCAGGTCTCCTTGAATCTGGATCAGTTCATGTTTCAGCATATGGGATGGATCTGATATGTACTTCCATAGCATCGACACGTGAAACACATTATGTACCGCCGACATTTCTGGAGGTAATGCTAATCTATAGGTGACTTTACCAATGCATTCGTTGATCTCGTATGATCCAATATATCTTGGACTCAATTTCCCCTTCTTCCCGAACCGCATTATTCCTTTCATCGGTGAAACTCTTAGGAATACAAAATCCCCTTCATTGAACTCTAGGGATCTTCGCCTCTTGTCCGCGTAGCTCTTTTGTCGGCTCTAGGCTATCTTCATCCGCTGTTGTATTTTTGTAACTGCATCCACTGTCTCTTATACAAAATCCGTCTTATGAAGTCATTTCTCTTGTAGGTCGCACCAGTGAACCGGTGATCTACACTTCCTTCCATACAAAGCTTCATAAGGTGCCATACCTATCGAAGCTTGGTAGCTGTTGTTATACAAAAATTCTACCAATGGAAGTTTCTCATTCTAGCTTCCTGGCAAATCTATTGTACACACATGCAGCATGTCTTCTAGAGTCCGAATGGTTCACTCAGATTGCCCGTTTGTCTGCGGATGAAATGCTGTGCTCAATCATACTTCTGTTCCCATAGCTTCTTGCACACATGTCTAGAAGTTCAAAGTGAATTGTGGATCATGATCTGAAACAATGGATTTAGGAACTCCATGTAATCTGACTATGTGATTAACATACAAGCTCACTAACTTTTCCAATGAGAAGGTCATCTTTGCTGCAATGAACCTTGCCGTCTTTGTCAGCCTATCTACAATAACCCAGTTGGCATCATAGTCTTCTTGGGTCTTTGGTAGTCCCATCACAAAGTCCACCGTGATATGCTCCCATTTCCACTCAGGAATCTCTGACGGCTCTAGCTTCCCACCTGGATGATAATGTTTAGCCTTAACTTTTTGGCACGTCATACACCTACTTAAAAACCTCTGCTATATCCTTCTTCATCCCTTTCAATCAGAATTGCAGCTTCAAATCCTAGTACATCTTGCTGACTCCGGGATGTACTGAGTAAGGCATTTTATGAGCTTCGGTCATAATTCACCTTCTTAATCCTTTATCATTTGGAACTTGAATTCTCCCCCGATGTAGGATTAATCTATCTTCAGATGCTTCTTCTTGCGAACCTGCTAGCTTCAAATCTCATCTTTGGGTTTCTCTGATGTCTTTATACAGTGTTGACTCCAGTTGCAATGCAGCTAGCTTTCCAATTATTAACTCTATCTCCAGCATGTTGATTTCTTGTTGTAAAGGCTTTGGGAGTTTCCCAATCGACAATTGCTATGGAATAGTAGATTTCCTACTTAACGCATCTGCAACGCGATTTGCCTTTCCTAGGTGATAGAAGATTTCGCAATCATAATCCTTTACCAGCTCTAGCCATCTCCTTTGCTGCATGTTTAGCTCTTTCTGTGCGAAGAAATATTTCAGACTCTGGTGGTCCATATAAATCTGACACTGAGCTCCATATAAATAGTGTCGCCAGATCTTTAACACGAACGCTACTGCGACAAGCTCCAAATCATGTGTGGGATAATTTTTCTCATGGTCCTTTAATTGATGCGAGGCATAGGCAATCACCTTATTGCCTTGCATCAGGATGGCTCCTAATCCCATTTTTGAAGCGTCACTGTATATCACGAACATCTCCCCTTCCGTCAGAAGTTTAAGTATTAGCGTGCTCGTTAGTCGTTTCTTCAGCTCTTAGAAGCTTTTCTCGCACTGTTCAGTCAATTCGTACTTCCTTTCCTTAAGTGTAAGTGCCGTGATAGGAGCGACAAGCCGCGCAAATCCTCCGAAGAATCTTCTATAATAGCTGGCCAGACCTAAAAAACTTCGTATTTCCATCACGCTCTTTGGTACAGGCCATTTGTTGATTACCTCTACCTTCGCAAGGTTCACAGCGATTCCTTCCTTAAAAACCAAGTGTCCAAGAAAATGTACTCTGTCCAGCTAGAATTCACATTTGGAGAACTTGGCATAGAGTTGATGCTCCCTTATCGTTTGTAGGACAATCCTCAAATGCTCCTCATGCTCCTCTCGAGTCTTTGAATATATAAGAATATCATCGATGAACACAATAACAAACTTATCCAGATATTCCTTAAAGACTCAATTCATACAGGTCCATAAAGGCTGCTGGCACATTTGTTAACCCAAATGGCATTACCAAAAATTCGTAATAAACCTTAATGGGTCTGAAATGCGGTCTTGTGGATGTCACTCTCCTTGATCTTCAGTTGACGATATCCTAATCGCAGATCAATCTTAGAGAATACTACTGCACCTGTGAGTTGATCGAACAGGTCATTAATCCTAGGTAGCAGATACCTATTCTTGATAGTAACCTTGTTCAATTCCTGATAATTGATGCATATTCGAAATGAGCCATCTTTCTTCTTAACGAACAGCACTGGAGCTCCCCATGGGGAATAGCTCGGAGGTATGAATCCTTTGTCAAGAAGTTCTTTCAGCTGCTCCTGTAGCTCTTTTAGCTCTGACGGTGCCATCCGGTATGGTGCTTTTGAGATTGGTGTAGTTCCTGGCATCAGCTCGATCTCAAAGGAAATTTCTTACTCAGGCGGCAATCCTGGTAATTCCTCCGGAAAGACATCAATAAATTCCTTCACAATGGGAATGTCTTTGGGTTGGAGCTTTGGTTCCTTCGTCACATCCCTTATGCATGCTAGGTATCCAGCACAACTACTAGACATCAGCCTCTTTGCTTCCATTGAGTTGATCATTATCTTCTTCGATCTGCGTGACGTATCGATATACTCAAATCCCTCTTCTTGGTTGGGTTGAAACCTTATCATCCGCTTCTTGCAATCGATCGGGGCTTGATACTCCCTAGGAAATCCATTCCTAGTATTACATCGTAGTCGGCGAGCTCCATCACGATCAATTCTGCAAACAACTCCCTATTTGCCATAATTATTGGCACATGTGGCAACCAGTTATTGGACATCAGGACTTCCCCCGAGGGTAATGCAGTTCTAAATGTCAAACCCATATTGTCCTTAGGATATCCTATCATATTAGCAAATTGGTATGAAATGAAAGAATGCGTAGCTCCAGAGTCAAATAAAACAGACGCCAAATTATTAGCGACAGAAAGCTGACCTGTCAGTACATTTGACATTCCCGCTTCTGCCTCTTCCTTTGTGTAGACCATAACTCTTGCATCTGATTGAGGCAAGTGTTCTTATCTTTCCTGCCTCTCAGAATGGGATGACCTTTCAGCTTTGGCCTGTAATGCATGTGCCGGGGACATTATTGTGACTGAGATGAACCTTGCACGTTCTGCCTATTTTCAGGACAGTTTTTGGCAAAGTGGCCGTCCTTCCCACATTGAAAACAGGCATTTAGGGCTAGTCTACATCGACCTGAATGTCTTTTCCCACAGTTCACGTAGTCTCGAACTATAGGGCCAGCATTATTGTTTGTCCTCCTCTGCTGGTTCCTGTTCCTGGAATTGTTTCCTTTTTTCTTCCCCTGGGATTATTGACTAAAGGTGCTTGGCTATCCAGCCTTGACAATTACACTCGACCTGCTGCTTTTTCCAGTTTGAGGTCCAGCTTGTATAGCTTTAGTCAAGATTTTTTCCTTCTTCTTCGCATCCCAGACCTTCTCTCTCTCTTCCTTTTGTCGGATCAGATAATACTCTGCCCGTAGTGCATGACTAACATAACCAGATACAGTGTCAGGCGGTGTCAACCCACTATCCACCAATGCTGAGATCTCGGGGTGAAACATCCCTAGCATCTTCTGGATTTTCTCCCTCTCAGTGGTGACAGTGTATGGGCATAGTCTAGACAACTGATCAAACTTGTTGCAGACTTCTATCACTGCCATGTCCCCTTACCTTAACTCTGTGAACTCTCTTTGTTATGGTCGCAACAGTGCCAGATTATAATACTTTTGATTAAATTCCTCCAAAAAATCCAACCAAGTCATGGTATACATGTTTCTCCTTAACTTAACTGACTCCTACCAGAACCTTGCATCCCTTTTTAGAACAAAGGACACACACAGAATCCTCTCCTGGTCATTCAACTCCATAAACTCCAATATCGTATGGAGTGAAGACAACCACTCCTCAACATCTAGAGGGTTTGTGGAGCCCTCAAACTCTGGTGGCTTCATACGTTAGAATCTTTCATATAACGGCTCGATATTGGCCCTAGGTTGTGGTTGGGGTTGTACCACTTCTTCTTGTACCACCGGCGGCACTTCTGGTTCTGGTGCGGCCATTTGTGGTGCTTGGTCTTCTTTCTGTTCCTGTATCTGCTCCATTTGCTTGAGTCTTTGTCTTAACGAGGCATTTTCTCTCATTTGAGCTTCTATTAATGCTTCCATCTTGTCCACTCTTTCTGACAATACTGGACGTCCTCGCATATTCCGCAGATTCCTTGGATTCACCATTTTATCCTATTTCCTAAAATCGCATAAAAATTGATCATTAGGTTTTCACAAACATATTTTTATAATATAAGTACAAATAGTTTTGATCATCACATAATTTCAACATTTCACACATTGAATATGTCAAAATATGGTTGTCATTTCTTTTCATTTCAAAAGTACATTAGTTCGAAGGCTATCCTCAAAATAGCCTTTCAACACTATCATATATACACATATACAGTTATATATACATATTTATACAACACATGTATTTCTACAACTAATCTCCTTGTTGAGGTTGCTCTGGAATCACCAAAAACTCGATTGGATCCATTTCCTCATTGTCCGTTTCGTTTCTGGCCTCAGACGGCGTTGAGCCTTCAGCTGGATCTGCTCCCTCTAGTTGTCTCGACAGACCAGCCTCATGGTCATTTGCCATCGATCCAAATCCGTACAGGCGATCTAACATTGCTTCTCGTAGCATTCATGCCTCTTGCGCACCATGCGCTCCATCATCATCTCCTGCTCTACTTTAGCTACATCGATAATAAACTCGCGTAAAGTAGCAGGGTATAAAGGGGTTACTCTTTGTTGTAGGTCTAGGGTGAGTCCCTTCCAAAATATATCACAGAAGTTATCGGACACACCCTTACGATGCTATCTTGGAATCTGACTGCATACGAAAATGCAGTATCGCTCAACATCATCTGCTGCCTTTCTGCCTTCAAAATAAAGTCTCTGACATCCGCATAACTGGGCATAGCAGGTGGTGGTGATACTGTCCTACTCTCAGGAGGGCCTACCACTGGTGCAGCACTCTTCTGTAGAAACTGCTCTAGCATGACTTGGTGAAATTCGACCCAATCCATTGCTAGTAGCATCTCCTGATCACAATACTCCCAATATAGTCGTGCATCCTCACAGAATGCGCCAATGGCCATCAGAACCTAGCCATCTTGATCTATATCGCACTGGCGCATGATGACCTCAATGTCATGTAGCCAGTCTCTCATAGAGATCCCCTACTGACCTCCCTCGAACGCTGGTGGATGAATGCCTCTAAATGCATGTACAGCTCGTACTGACACTCTGGCTCCTATACGAGCCCGGTCTCCCACCACTGGAATGTCTACTGCTACAGGGGGTTCACTATCAGTCGTCGAGGTGGTGCTTGTACTGTTGTCGGCACTACTATCCTCGGCGCTAATGGCTAAGGCATAGGTGGTCGCTGCATCGCTCATCGTATCGTGGACGGTCTGATCACGGGTCTAGTCCATATCTGGATCAGTCCTCTAGGTCGGTGTGGATGAGGTCTTACATACGGTGGTCTAGTCATCTTAAGTCCTACAAAAATATATATAATTTAGAATAAATGTAAAGTTAACTAACTTAAAGAAAGCTAACTTACTTGGATTGACGAGCAGATCGCGCTTCGTGTCAATTGGGATATTGTCAACCGCTCTGATACCAACCTATGACGCCCACTGATTCAGACCACCCGCAACTATCATGAATCGATTCTACGGCCGACCAAAACAGCTCGTGTGCCAAATTCGGGTCGCCAGTTTTAAACTCTTTTTCTCATAACATTTAATTATCAGGGCCTAAAATTTTGCCCATAATTTTTTTTACACACACTTCCTCTTCAGAAAACTAAGTAAGAAAGCCATGCCATATACTAACTTTTATATGTCTTAATAAAGTACAAAATAATATACAACATATAGTACATATATATGCATTGTATATTTTGTTTCCAAATATATTTTCTTCAACTCAAAAAGCTCAGCGGAAAACTTATGGCAAGACCAAGTCTACGGTGAGTTCCCTATCCTCTTGACACGCTCGCATCCTGCCGCCATCCAGGAATCTACTGGATAGGTTTCTTACCTGCAACATGAACAAACTGACGACCTAACAAGCTCAGTAAGTTCAAATATACATAATAAGAATCATATTGACTCAAAAACACTAAAAACTCAATTTCACCGATGAATAGTAATAGTTACCCTAACTGGTTACTATTCACTTTACCTTAACAGGGTACTATTCACATATCTTAACTGAATTTACATTACTTTAGCATAAACTTCGGTTATGCTCAATTATGATTTTTATCATTTTATTGATTGTTTATTCCCTATTTGATTTCTAGTTTAGAGCTCTGTTTATGGCAGTATCGATGATTATTAGCACGCTGACTGGGAGGGTCTAAGGAGCGACCTTAGAACATCGGCCTCCACAGCCCTGATATCCTCGTAGGGTCTAAGAAAAACCTCCACCACTATGTTGGAGGGGCGATATGCCTTAATGGCTTCATTACCATCTTTAAATTTATAGTCTTAACGAAGTGATCTTATTTGTCACCTCAAGATCACTATCCTCCATTGCCCGTAGGTCTTACTTATTCTCATTATCTGGGATATGTGACGCCCCCTGATTCTGACCACCTGCAACCATCATGAATCGACTCTGCGGCCGACCAAGACCGCTCGTGTGCCAAATCTAGGTCGTCAGTTTTAAACTCTTTTGCTCATAATTCTTAAGTATCAGGGCCTAAAATTTCACCCATAAATTTTTTTTCTTCAATACATACTTTCTCTTGAGGAAACCGAGTAAGAAAGCTATGTAAAATACAATACTAACTCTTATATGTCTTAAATAAGTACGAAATAATATACAACGTATAGTACATATCTATGTATTGTATATTTTGTTTCCAAATATATTTTCATCAACACAAAAAGCTCAGTGGAAAACTTATGGTAGGACCAAGTCCACGGTGAGTTCCCTATCCCCTTTGACACGCTCGTATCATGCCACCATCCAGGAATCTACTAGACAGGTTTCTTACCTGCAATATGAACAAACTGATGAGCTAATAGGCTCAGTAAGTTCAAACATACATAGTAAGAATCATATTGATTCAAAAACACTAAAAACTCAATTTCCTCTAAGTAATACTATTTACCATAAATCGACTATTCACCATGAATAGTGACTTTGACCTTTGATCGATGAATAGTAACAGTTATCCTAACTGATTACTATTCACTTTACCTTAACGGGGTACTATTCACATATCCTAACCGAATTTACATTACTCTAACGTAAACTTTGGTTATGCTCAATTATGATTTTTATCATTTTATTGATTGTTTATTCTCTATTTGATTTCTAGTTTAGAGCTCTGTTTATGGCAATACCGATAATTATTAGTACGCTGACTGGGAGAGTCTAAGGAGTGACCTTAGAACATCGACCTCCACAGCCCTGATAACCCCGTAGGATCTGAAACAAACCTCCACCACTATGTTGGAGGGGCGGTACGCCTTAATGGTTTCATTGCCATCTTTCAAATTTATAGTCTTGACCAAGTGATATCAATCATCACCTTAAGGTCACTATCCTCCATTGCCCGTAGGTCTTACTTATTCTTATTATCTAGGATATGTTATTCTAACGAGTCCCCAAATGTTTATAAGACTTTATGTCTAGTGCACATCTAGTACAGAATAAAACAACACAGTATTTCATGTTGCAAATATGTAAACGCTTGAACTTACTAAAACTATGCTAGTGTCCACTTCCGAAACTCCTCCGCAGTTCTATCTCTATTTTGGGTTCCTACAGACATAATATTGTCTGTTAATACCCTATCTTGATTATCACTTTAAATATACATTTATTTCACTTAATAATTCAATACTTTTAAATTTTGTTTGTGGTACACGGCCGTGTCCCAGCCCGTGTACCTCTCTGGTTTACTCTACACGGCCATGTTGTTTTCTATCTTAACCGTGTAACTGTACACAACTTGACCCATGCCCGTGTTCAAGCTCGTGTACCTCTCGGGTTGAAAAATTCTTTATGTACATGACCGTGTATTTTTTTCTACACGCCCGTGTTCTACGAAATTTTTAGATTTTTAACTCTAAAACTTTTATTTTGAGTCTTAGAATTTTATCTAAGTTATTCTAGGTCTTTTAGGGTCCTTTCCGAGCCTTTCAGACATTTTTGGTCAAAATGACCAGTTTGCCCCTAACGGGTCTCAGGACCGTAACCGTTCCGTTCTATCATTTTTTCAAATTTTCTAAGTCCAAATATTTTAAAATAATATTCCCTAGGTTACTATATCATTTTATAGCTTAAATTACTGCAAAATCTCAACCCTATTTTTCCCAGTCCTCAGTTACTATTCATCTGTCACCTATGGTCGTTTTTTCTATTTTTCGACCGTTTTGGAGCCTCAAATGGCCCTTTCACTACTCATTAAACATTATATATCCCGTCCCTAGCCCTCGGTCCTTGAGAGGCTTGGGTTTCCTATCCTGACCTAAATTTTTCCCTCGTTTCCCAAAATACCCCTAACATGAATTTTTTCCTGTTTTAGGCATTTTAGTCTTTTATGGTCAGTTTACTATTCCTTTTTGGGTTGGTTTTCCATTTCTAACCCTAATTCACTGAGGGGTCTCGGTTTCCTTCCCGAGTCCAATATTTTTAAGCCTCGTTCCCTGAAATGCCCTTAAGCCGATTTTAGAAATTTCGGCAGCATTTCCGCTTATATTTTAAGGTTTCCCGACATTAGGTACGTCTCAGAACTTTTGTGCCTGTCATGTTCTATACCAGAGGCCTATTTTATACAAAGTTTCCAAACTTTGTATAAAAATTATCCACATGATTCAATATTCAGAAACCAACAGAAACCACAACATTTTTCTTTCAAACTAGCCTCGGTTTACTTGTTAATCACACCCAAATAATTTTTCATCACATCACATCATTCTTAGGTTTTTTTAATGTATAAAACAACATCAAAAACCTAACAAAACATGCATTCTAACCCTAACATAGCCATGGATTTTTATGCATAAACACATAGAAAATTTTATTTTCTTTCTTAGGGTTTTTATCAACACTCTTCAACATTAAAAATATTTCATTTCTTAATGTTCATGCCCACGGTTTTAGCAAGAAAATTACATCAAAATTTTCTTGTTTCCTTATTCCAATTCATGCTTAATTCAACATATAAATAGATGAACATAAACACTAAATCAAAACCTCAAAACTCATGCATTTTTGACACCATTGAAGCCACGATTTTTCAAGGAAAACATGCAAAATTTTTGCTTGTTTCTAAACCCTAATTCATGCTTTAAATACCACAATATCAAACCAATCATATAACCAACAAAACAACAATTTTTTCATTATTTTTCAACACTCCAAGCCCACGGATTTTCTACGGAAAATCAAGGAAAAATGCTTCAATTTAGAAGCTCACCTTAACTAATTGTTGGCTTGATGTGAGAAATGCAATGCAAGCTTAATTTGGTGTGAATTTTGGAACAAATTTTTGCTTTAAGGGAGAAGAAAGCTCACGGTTTTTGGGCTGAAGATAAGGCAAGAGTTTGGTTGATTTTTTTGATTTTCTTGATTGAATTTTGATGCCTATTTATAGGCAAAAACCAAGGGCTTATTTGTAATTTTTTCCCAACAATTTCCTAATTGTTCAAGGACTAAAAAGTAAGGATTTTGGGGTAAAAATCAAATTTTTTTCTTCTTCCTTTCCAAGTGGCCGAATGGCCTTTTTCCAAAATTAAAAAAAAAGATTTCAAATGGCTTTTTGGCAAGATCAAAATTTGGGACAATCCTAGCCATACACCTTTCCCTTTTACTTTCCAAACTAAGTAAACTAAAATGGATTTATGACATCATCTTGATGATGTAATGCTACTATTCATATTAATTCACTAATTAATTTGTGGTCAATTTTTGACTGTAATCCAATCCGAACAAAACTTCACCAAAATCGCGTAGGCGGGTTCTAGGCGCCTCCAATGCAATCGGTTTGTCTTATTTTGCTTCCGTTTGATCAGAATTCTCTACCGTAAATTCCTATCATTTTCGTGCATCTCAATGCATTTTCTAGGGTTTTCGGTTTTGATTTTGAACTGTCTCACCCAATTATGTCGGGTAAGATTTTCCATCCCCGAACTCACACACTTTAATACTACTAAAACATTTTTACACTATTCACAACAATATTAAAACATAACTTTTTCATATTTTATTCATTAAAATTGTTAAATACATACGATTTTAACCTACTCCGAGAATCCAAAATTCACGATTATCACAGGATATGTTATTCTAACTAGTTCCCAAATGTTTATAAGACTTTATGTCTAGTGCACATCTAGTACAGAATAAAACAACACAGTATTTCATGTTGCAGACACGTAAATGCTTGAACTTACCAAAACTGCACTAGGTCCACTTCCAAAACACCTCCGCAGTTCTATCTCTATTTTGGGTTCCTACAGACATAATATTGTCTGTTAATACCCTATTTTAATTATCACTTTAAATATACATTTATTTCACTTAATAATTCAATACTTTTAAATTTTGTTTGTGTGGTACACGGCC
This sequence comes from Antiaris toxicaria, assembly GCA_035233585.1. Lineage (NCBI taxonomy): Eukaryota > Viridiplantae > Streptophyta > Magnoliopsida > Rosales > Moraceae > Antiaris > Antiaris toxicaria. The sequence goes on from CP141153.1 coordinate 62,812,276, forward strand.
TGAAACACGCCCGTGTCCCAATCCGTGTACCTCTCGGGTTTACTCTACACGGCCATGTTGTTTTCTATCTTTGCCGTGTAACTCTACAAGGCTTGATACACGCCCGTGTTCAAGCCCGTGTACCTCTCGAGTTGAACAATTCTTTATGTACATGACCGTGTATTTTTTTTACACGCCCGTGTTCTTCGAAATTTTTAGATTTCTAACTCTAAAACCTTTATTTTGAGTCTTAGAATTTTATCTAAGTTATTCTAGGTCTTTTAGGGTCCTTTCTGAGCCTTTCGGAAATTTTTGGTCAAGATGACCATTTTGCCCCTAACGGGTCTCGGGACCATAACTATTCCGTTATATCATTTTTTTCAAATTTTCTAAGCGCAAATATTTTAAAATAATATTCCCTAAGCTTCTGTATCGTTTTATAGTTTAAATTGCTGCAAAATCTCAATCTCATTTTTCTCGGCCCTCAGTTACTATTCATCTACCACCTAGAGTCGTTTTCTCGTTTTTGAGCCTTTTGGAGTCTCAAATGGCCCTTTCACTACTCATTAAACATTATTTATCCCGTCCCCGGCCCTTGGTCCTCGAGAGGCTTGGGTTTCTTATCCCGACCTACATTTTCCCTCGTTTCCCAAAATACCCCTAACATGAATTTTTTTTCCTGTTTTAGGCATTTTAGTCCTTTAGAGTCAGTTTACTATTCCTGTTGGGTCGGTTTTCCATTCTAACCCTAGTTCACCGAGGGGTCTCGGTTTCCTTCCCGAATCCAATATTTTTATCCCTCATTTCCCGAAATGCCTTTAAGCCGATTTTTAGAACTTTCGGCAGCATTTCCACTTATATTTTAAGGTTTCCCGGTGTTAGGTACGCCTCAGAACCTTTGTACCTGGCACGTACTATACCAGAGGCCTATCTTATACAGAATTTCCAAACTTTGTATAAAAATTTTCCACATGATTCAATATTCAGAAACCAACACAAACTACAATATTTTTCTTTCAAACTAGCCTCGGTTCACTAGTTAATCATATCAAAATAATTTTTCATCACAACATATCATTCTTAGGTTTTCTAATGTATAAAACAACATCAAAAACCTAACAAAACGTGCATTCTAACCCTAGCATAGCCACGGATTTTCATGCACAAACACAAGGAAAATCTTATTTTCTTTCCTAGGGTTTTTATCAACACTTTTCAACGTTATAAAATTTTCATTTCTTAATGTTCATGCCCACGGTTTTAGCAAGAAAATTACATCAAAATTTTCTTGTTTCCTTATTCTAATTCATGCTTAATTCAACACATAATTGAATGAACATAAACACTGAATTAAAACATCAAAACTCATGCATTTTTCATACCATTGAAGCCACAGTTTTTCAAGGGAAACATGCAAAATTTTTGCTTATTTCTAAACCCTAATTCATGCTTTAATTTCTACAACACCAAACTAATCACAACATCAACTAAATAACAATTTTTTTCATTGTTTTTCAACACTCCAAACCCACGGATTTTCTATGGAAAATCAAGGAAAAATGCTTCAAGTTTGAAGTTTACCTTGACTAGTTGATGACTTGGGGTTAGAAATGCAATGTAAGCTAAGTTTGGTGTGAATTTTGGAACAAAATTTTGGCTTACAAGGGGGGTTTTGCTCACGGTTTTTGGGCTGAAGAAAAGCCAAGAGTTTGGCTAATTTTTTCATTTTTTTGATTGAATTTTGATGCCTATTTATAGGCAAAAACTAAGGGCTCTTTAGCAATTTTTTTTGAACAATTTGCTAATTGTTCAATGACTAAAAAGTAAGGATTTTGGGGCAAAAATCAAATTTTTTTCTTCTTCCTTTCCAAGTGGTCAAATGGCCTTTTTCCAAAAGTTAAAAAAAGATTTCAAACGGCTTTTTGGCAAGATCATGACCCTTGATCAAAATTTGAGACAATCCTAGGTAAACGCCTTTCACTTTTACTTTCCAAACTAAGAAAACTAAAATGAATTTATTACATCATCTTGATGATGTCATCCTAGTATTCATATTAATTTACTAATTAATTCGTGGTCAATTTTTAACCGAAATCCGATCCGAACGGAACTTTACCGAAATCGCTTAGGCGGGTTCTCGGCGCCTCCAGTGCGATCGGTTTGTCTTATTTTGCTTCCGTTTGATCAGAATTCTCTACCATAAATTTCTATTGTTTTAGTGCATTTCAATGCACTTTCTAGGGTTTTTGGCTCTGATTTTAAACTGTCTCACCCAATTATGTTCGGTAAAATTTTCCATCCCCAAACTCACATACTTCAACATTGCCAAAACATTTTTACACTATTCATAACTGTATTAAAACATAACTTTTTTATATTTTATTTATTAAAATTGTTTTATACATGCAATTTTAACCTACTCCGAGAATCCAAAATTCCCGGTTATCACATCACTTGTAAAAGTATTGTGGCAGAACCATAATATAGAGGAAGCCACATGGAACGAGAAAAAGATATGAAAAGAGACTTCCCAGATTTATTCTAATTTTTTAGGGCAAAAATTTTGTAAGAGGGGTAGGTTGTAATGACCCCCGTATTCCTGAAACCTAATTACTTTGTAATCAGTAATTAAGTTGTTAAATACAGTGTATTTTTCCCAGTTGAATGAATTAAACCGGTACAGTGATGTTTAATTACTATTCATGCAGTGAAAGGGGTAACCGATAGCAAAATTGGTTCACCTTAGTGTATGTGCATATAAGACACGCAGTATCAAGAAATCGGTCTAGACGACCATTTCTTGACACAAAACTGGTGAGCAGATCATCAGTATGCTCGAACCGATAATTACCCTAACAGAGGTACAGTATCGGGAAAAATGGTCCAGATGACCTCTTATCGCCTAGAAACTGACAAAATTAGAGCCAGAACAGTCAGACTGGTTAGTTAAACAGAAAATAATGAATAGTGAATGATGGATACACAGTGTCAGGTAATTTGATATAAAACTGATATATTAGCAATCAGTAGGCTCAATCTGGTCAATTGGGCATAAAATGTGAAATTTTTTTTGAGACATACGTAGTATCAGGAAGAGGGTCAAGATGACCTTTTCTTAGCCCGAAACTAATATATTTAGACTTAGAACGCTTAAATTAGTCAATTGAGCTCAAAACACATTTTTTGAGGTAAGGTCACGCAGATCCGAAAACTTGTCCAGATGACTTCAGATGGATGTAAAACTGATAAATTTAAAATCAGCACGTCCAAATTAGTCAGGAGAGACTGTGTTTGAAATTTCACGTGAAAACACCTCGTTATGCATACGTAAGGATAACACAGTGTAGACACAATCACAATATAGTAAATAAATAGTAAAATGGACGCAAAATGGGCTCATAGGTATTACAATCCAACCAAGAATTATCAGTTTAAGAATCGAATCAAGAAAATTCAATTTCGGTGGAAATCTAAAACACTGTCGAGAAAGGACCGAACACCACTGTGGAAAATTAGATTGCAAAGAGAAGCCAACACAGATTAATTTCTCCTCTAAAAATCCGTGTATCCTAGATGAAAAAATAGCTGAAATTAGCTGCAAAAATAGCCCAAAAATGACCATTAAAATATTGCCTAGATTATGACACATTGAATAAAAAATGCAAAAGGTGAAAGACAAGTCACTAGTAACTTTACAAGGTATTCAATGCAACTTTTGCCCCTTTTTATGCTGCAGCCACCCATAGTTTTTCTGCAGCTAAGATGTAGAAAATTTGTCCCCATTTTAGCTTAGTTTGGGCTTAGTTAAGGTTGCTTAATGTTAATTAATGTTGCTTAGTTTTTCCTATAAATATGTGTGCTTACCTTTAGGTTATGTTCCTTTCTTTTGCTCCCAAGAAAACAAGCCTCTTCTTACCCCTTTCTCTTCAGAAAAATCCACCACTTCCAGCCCCAAAACAAACCAATTTCAAGCCAAGAAACCAAGCTAAAAACTTGCCAAAAACCATCCCCCATCTAGCTTGTGTTGGAGCTATTTTCTCAAGCCATCTCAAGGTCATTCAAGGGTAAGATTCTAGAACCAATCTTTGTGGGTTTTAATTGTTATTTTGGATTGATGATAAGAGAAAAATTTTGGTGTCCTTTCTAGTACAAGCCGACCCTCAATCCCTCTTGGTTCACATGGAAATTTTTGGGTTACCCAAGCTTCAGTTCGGTTGTGCTTGGTTCATAGCATGTAAGGTAAAATTGAAAACCCCCTTTTTGAAGTTTAGTTATTTCTAAGTTTTAATTAAGGAAATTTATGTGTATATATTTGTGCAATGGGTTATAATAAGTTTATTTTGAGCCCTTAGGTTTTCATTTTTAAGTTTATGTGGTTGTGGTTTAAATTTTTATGCATAGATGTGTGTCTGTGTGTATGTGTGGATGTTTAGTATGGCTAGACACACAAATCTGTCCCCAACTTTAGGCCATGGGTTTGGCCATTTTTGACCCCCTTAAGTTTTGAATTTGGGATTTGGTAAAACATGAAGTTTTAAGAAAATTTCGTTACGGTTGTTTTTATATCAAATAGCTTTTGGCAAAAAATGAATCTAAGATAGACTTTTCAAGTAGTTTTTATTCGGAGTTCAAAACTGGGACAAAATTTCCTGAGCATAGCAATAGTCTTGGGTTTTGTTTAAAATGACCAATTTAGAGTCTGAACCGGATCTCGTGCTCAATATGAAAGTTGTAGATCTCATCAAAATCTTTAAAACAACCCATGCATGTTTTAAAAATTTGCCGTTTCAGGCCTCAAACAGAGCCATTTTTAAATAAGCATAAAACTGGACATAAGTTAGCCACGGATTTGATAAGTTTAGGACCTGTTAGAGTTTGATTTAATCTCCAAGATGAACACGAGAATTGTTCATTTCATCGAGGACAAATAGTTTTATGTTCGCAAAATTTACAAATTGAGTCATTTCAAATAAGTTTTAAAATAGTTTCAGTTAAACGGTTTAAGAACCCCCTTACAAAACGAACACCAAAATGTGTTCTTCAAGTTTTAAAATAAAAATACGGTTTTGATACACGCCCCCACCTTCCATCGAGGTGATATGGGGACAGTTTTAAAGAGCATAAATCTTCCCAAAAATTTTATAAGACTTCTAAAACAATTTTCAAAATAAATAAACAGTGGAGGTAGCCTAGTAGGCTACCACACCCAGACACGCAAAGTAACCCGGTAGGCTACCTAGTCAATGATGCATGAGGTAACTGGTCAGTTGACTGGTCAGTTAACCAGTCAAGGACTGTGTTTGAATGAAATGGTGAGGAACGGAGATTAATCTGTTAAGTAGACAAATTGATCAAGCACGAATAGATATTAAATACCAAATTCCCAAGTAGCATAGTAGGGTACCGATGGGCTTTGGTACCATACCATGATACAAGTTACAATCACTAATGGTAGTAGTGACCTAAGAACGATGTTAATTAATTTATTGGATAATAAATTAATTAACCACGCCTAGAAAATCAAACTCTAAAGAGAGAGTAAGTTAGTGTCGATGGCAATCGGTACCATACGTTAGTATCTGCTTTAGTCACTAACGGTATTAGTGGCTTAGCAAGAGTATTGATGGAATACGTTGTGATGACTGGTAGTTACCTATAGTTTGATAAGGGCGAGAGTACAAGTTGGCTTACAGATTAGGTAAGTACAACTCTGCCCACACCATGAGTAAAATGAATTTAAAATGTTATTTTACTCTATGTTAAGTATGCAAATCATGTTTGGTTGTTACATAGTATAATAAGAGAGTTTATAGGTTCACAATCGCGTAGATTGATGACCAGTATAAGTTAGATGCCATTAGATCCCTATCACGTAAGATTAGGGGATAGCCTAGTAAGGCTTACAGAATGAGAATAAAAGATAATAAGACTGAAAATTTAAGTATTGGCGTACCGGCCTCTCGTAGGTGAGGTTTTATGTTATGCTTTCCACTACAGTTAAATGCTACCTCCCGTAAATGAGGTTAATGGCTAATTAGTGGAATGCTACCTCCTGTAGGTGAGGTTAATGGCTAAAAGTTAAAGGTTTTATGTTATGACTTCCACCATAGTGGAATGCTACCTCCTATAGGTGAGGTTAATGGCTAAAAGTTAAAGATCAACCGTGAGGTATGTTGGTGGGTCGCTCCCCCTTCCTCCCACTGGTTTGCACACATTAGGTACATCCAACACTGGGCCCACAAGTGAAAGAATAAGACAAGAAAGAACAAAAAGAAAAAAAAGAATAATGAAGCATAATATGACCATAATCGGTTCATGCATTGTTCACGATATGCCTTAGCTATAGTTTAGCATGTTTCCAGCTACAGTACATTTGCATTCAATTACACGATATTTTTTGTTATGCATCTAGTTATGTTGTTTTAGTTCTGTATTCAGTGTTATGTGATGTTCTGGTATGTGGAATGTTTTAATGTACTTGTGGTACATGACATGCTTATATGGTTTTAAGTATGTACTATCATTTAAACATGTTTTGTGGACATCATATTGCACTTATTGGGCATAAAGCTCACATTGTGTGTTCATACTGTAGATAAGTGACCTATGGCTTAGATCTCACTGGGCGATGACAGCGGCAGAGGTGGATATGAGGATGAGTTTGTGGATACCACCACGAGTTTTGACTTTCGCATAGTATTGAGTAAACAGTATATTTTGAATAGTAAACAGCATTAAGTATATTTTGAATAGTAAACAGTTTAATAGTTTTTTAAGTATGCATGTAAAATTAACTCCAGTTGTTTTTAGACCTCGTATTTATAAAGTATATGTATGTGAATAGTAAAAATGTAACAAAAAAAAATCCCTAAAATTATGGTATTAACTAAGTAAGTTTAAGTATCAGTAGTAGTTTTAAGTGATGGTCCAGGCCACTTAGGGCACAGGACGTCACAGAGCCCCTCTGTTGCAACTTGCCACTCTTGCCCCTCTACCCAAACTTGTGCACCCTCCCAAATGCACGAACTGCTAGGAATGCCCTAAGTAAGAAACATATTTTTTATATATTTCATTTATTTTGAACTGATTGATAATATATTAGAGGTTATTTTTTACATGTTAAAGTAAATGTAAGCAAATATGACTCACTGACTACTTATTATTAAATTATTACAATATTGCATATAATGGACTTTTGTATGCGAGACAACAGTATTTTAAAGTAAGCAGTCTAAATCTATAGTCTATAATCTATGGGGTTAAAGTGAACATCTAACTCACATTAAGACTATTATGTTGTCTAAAACCAATTGGGAAGGCAGTTTGTTTTGATTGGCTAGAGTATCGACTTTTGAGTATAAATATAGATATATTGCTTGATGGTGAAATATATTAGGAAATGCTCTAAGCATTAGAGACATTTTGATGTATTTATTTTGAACTGGATAATAAAATTATTTATAGAGGTTATTCATTACATTACTATCTGTCCTCGTTTTATTTACATGTTAAAGTAAATGTAAGCAAATATGGCTCCCTAACTGCTTGTGTTAAACTGTTAGAACTTTGCATGCAATAGACTTTTGCATGCGAGAAGACAATGTTCTAAAGTTAACGGTCTAAACTATGGTCTGTAGTCTATGGGGTTAGACCGAGCATCTAACTCATGTTAAGACTATTATGTTGTCTAAAGCCTTGGAGGGGACGGTTTGTCTTGACTGTCTGAGCTAGACTCCCAAGTAGAGACATAGATATGTTGCTTGGTGGTGATATATTAGACCGGGACTAAAGCGTGATTGATCTACGAAGTCCGCTTTGAGTGGATCGATCTGCTTTTGACGTTCATTGTGCAGTAACCTTAATCCTGAGTAAAAGGACAGCTTCATGTATATGACTTGTGTACTCTGATGTTCCAATGGCTAAAGCATCTCAGAGATAGTAAGCTTATAGACCGGTTCATTGAGTGCATGACTTGTATACGATGAAGGGTTCGTTTATAGATATCGGAGTCATAGCTCTAATGAGGAATTAAGGGTATCCTCTTAAAGGCATTATACTGAATGTGAAAATGGACAAGGCCTTGGGTCGTCTGCTGGGCGGATGACTTCTTATTCACATATGGTGAATAATCATTTTCTTAGTTCGGTAGTATAATGGAACTTTAAGATAGCCTGATCAGTAGGATTAAACGGACTTTGGCCTAAGGCTGATCATGGATATCATATGAGGGTTCTGCATACATGACAAGGTCATTGGACGATAGCTTGTCACAGGCTTACATAATACGGTATATAATTGGGAGTTCAGTTTCAGGTTTATAGTGGTGTGACTCTGAAATTAGTGATCATATGATTGAGTTGTTCGATAAAGAATGATGATCATATGGATTTGTGGGAGCCTGATTATATATGTCCAATCAGTCCCTCTACTAGCTCCACATAATTCCTTAACGTTTGGCAAAATTGATTTATGTATGCTATTGGCTAGTTTATTATGCATGGATGGTGATGACATACGATTAGGATGGTAGACAAGATTCTCTACGGTTGGATTCAGATTTTGTTTTGGATAATAGAGTACACAATTATTCGAACTCCAAATAAAGTTGCCATGATTTTATTTGAGATTGGATTGGAGTTGTAGAAAATTATCCATGAGAACAAGAATTTGAAACACAACTGTTTTTATGGATTTTGAAATTTGAATTTTGAAATTTGAAATTTGAATTTTGGAATTTGAAATTTGAATTTGAAATTTGAATTTGAAATTTAAATTTGAAATTTGAATTTTGAATTTGAAATTTGAATTTGAAATTTGAAATTCGAATTTGAAATTTGAAATTCAAATTTTGAATCACAGTCCAAGTGGGATTCCAATTTGTTATGGAAAATCCACAAGGAATGAAATTCGAATTTAAGTTGGATATAGAGAGGATAATCTTATTAGAATCCTACTTGAATTTTGAATCCATATCCTAACTAAAGTTGGACGAAAATTTTGAGGATTATCCTCAATGATTTTCAAATTTTTTTGTGGATAAGGTTCAAGGAAAAATTCAAGTTTCAATCCCAGTTGAATTTGGATTCTCTCCTCCCGAAAAGTGGCCGAAATTTAGGAGTGAATCTCCTAGGAGATTTTCGGTTATTTGGGATAAGGATGAGATAAGATTCAACCTTGAAAATCCTAGTGGAATTTTGATTCTCCCTTATCCAAAAGTGGTCAAATTTTTGTGGAGATTTTCTCCTTAGAATTTTCGGATTTTTTGGTTGAAAAAGGGATATAAAATTCTAGTTAAAATCTTGTTTAGATTTGGATTGGATTTATCCTAAAGTGGCCGAATTTTATTGTTGGGATTTTCCCTTGGAAAATTCAGATATGTTGCTTGTGGATAAGGGAGAATATCTTCTCCTAATCTAATTCGAATTCAGAGAATCACCTCATGCATGTCTATAAATAGAGGTCCTGCAACTTTAGTTCTCTCAGACCACAGACTCTCAGGTGAGCAGGCTTATTGTTGCACAGCCCACCGTGACAATAAGTTCTTTAGAGATTTGGGTGGTCGGAAGAAGACTAGCAGTGCCAGCATACCAATCGAGGTTCAGAGTGCCCACACACTCAGCCATTCAGGAATTGGAGAATAGTAGAGAAGGTTAATTGGTTGAAGCCCTCCGGTCATTCTCCTCCTGCAGATTGGCGTCCTTGAGGTATGAGTTTTAATTGTTGTTGGTTTATTGTATATGGCATCATGAGATATTTAACGATCTAAAAAATTTGTTTTGTTCTGCTGCGCCACTCTGATACGTTTTTACCGATTTGTTTTCCTACAATTGGTATCAGAGCCATCTCATGACTATGCCATGTACATAAATTAGACAATTACTTAGTCTTTTTATTTATGTGTGGATTTGATATTTAGAGAGTGGCATTCTAGGATTCCTTTATGTTGTTATCATGTATTATGTATAAAGTATGTGGTTATTTTAATTTTTTGAATTATTATAAGCATGCTTGTTTATGCCGGTTATGGTTCCTTAGAATTTAGAAAAATTGTATCTAGGAACTTTTATGTAACCATGGGAGCAGTTTATTAACACTGTAATTTTCCCATGGATTTTAATTTTTGTCTCTTAGAATTATTATGGTAAGAATTTTGTACACCGGAAACGGTTTAGGAAATTTTATGTAATTATTCTTGGAGGAGATTGAAGATTGAAGACCGTAATTTATTTTTCCCTAAAGATATATTTAATTTAAAAGTTGAAATTTTGATTGAGTGGAAAATTTCAATTTAATTGGGATTCAAATTAATTTTTGGAGATCCTAATAGGTAAATTGGAATATGGCATAAAAATCGAGACACGACCCCTCGGGATAGGCCGTCGGGCCTTGGTGGGGTTGTAGCCTCTGCCCTCGGGCAGGATGGGCTGTGGCAGCCCCTGTGCAGGCCATAATCACCCACGACCGCAGGCTTGGCCTACAGCCGAGGGTGGCCGTGGCCTCCCTAAGTGTGACGGCCCGCCCTTCGTAGGGTTAAACAGTACTATTACAGTCAGCCACTGTTGCCAACTGCGATAGACTGTAACCACTTGGGTCGTCGACAAGTTACTTTTAACTTGTTTCTAACTTATTCTGATACCATCTATAATAGCTGGTATCTTACTTTTAACATACTTACTCTAACTCCCCATTTGAACATGAAAATATGGAATAAATTTTTTTTTTCTTTTCTTAAACTTTACTTGGAAACTGTACCGTCGTAAAACATTTACTATAATAAACATTTTACATTGCCTTAACTTCATTTACATTATAAAACATCATTTTAATACTCTTTTAAACAGCTCAGCGGGAGACTCATAGTAGCACCATAACCCTTACCCAGTCCCTTGGCACATGCAGATTCCATCTGTCATCCATCACTTGTCTTATCTTCGTGTAGGATGCTTACCTGCAACATAAATAAACTTGTGAGCGACAGGCTCAATAAGTTCAAACATACATTCATGACAAAATACTAACTCATACCTTTTGGATAGAACATGTCTGATACCAACTGTGGCATCAGAACATGAACATACATTATACTTTACTTTCAACTTTATATATAACATATTCTAACATTGAGAGAACAATCTCAACGTTTTTTTAGCATAACCTAATTTAAACATAACATACAGAATGTATGCTTAACATCTTAAGCATAACATACTCAACATTATACAAAACAATGTATACACATATCAATTTAAACATAGCATACTTAATGTATGCTTAAACATCACAAATACACTTAAAATTGTATAACTGACTTATGCATATCAATTTATGCATAACATAGCATATGCACACATGTTAGTCGCATTATGCTTGTTTACTTTCATTCTTTCTTCTTCGTGATGTTCTTTTGTTCTTTCTTTCTTTCATGTCATACTTTTCTTCTTCTTTTCTTTTCTTGCTAAGCATATGCACACATATTAGTGGCATTATGCTTGTTTACTTTCGTTCTTTCTTCTTCGTGATGTTCTTTTGTTCTTTCTTTCTTTCATGTCATACTTTTCTTCTTCTTTTCTTTTCTTGCTAAGCATATGCACACATATTAGTCGCATTATGCTTATTTATTTTCATTCTTCCTTCTTCGTTGTATTCTTCTGTTCTTTCTTTTATATTATGTCATTCTTGTTGTTCTATAGATCATATCCTATTCTTTTATTCTATTTCTCCCTCTTTTTTTTTCTTGCTTTCTTTATCTGCCTCTTTTCTTTTCTTCTCCTAGCTTTTCTTTACTTTACTTTATTTTCTTTTCTTTTCTTTGCTTTTCTTAGCTTTACTTTCTTTTCTTTTCTTTGCTCTTCTTAGCTTTTCTTAGCTTTACTTTCTTTTCTTTTCTTTCTTTTTTACTTTCACTAGTGGATCATATCCTAATCTGTCGATCTATCTCCTTATTTTCTTCTCTTTCTTTATTTATCTCTCTTTTCTTTTCTTTTCTTTTACTAGTGGATCCTATCCTAATCTGTCGATCTATCTCCTTCCTTTCTTCTCTTTCTTTATTTATCTCTCTTTTCTTTTCTTTTCTTTTCTTTTACTAGTGGATCCTATCCTAATCTGTTTCTTTTCTTTGGCTGATGAATCATATCCTAATCTTCTTTGACTGATGGATCATATTCTAATCTGTTTCTTTTCTTGACTGATGGATCATATCCTAATCCGTTTCTTTTCTTTGACTGATGGATCATATCCTAATCTATCGATCCATCTCCTTCCTTTCTTCTCTTTCTTTATTTACCTCTCTTTTCTTTTCTTTTCTTTTTCTAGTAGATCATGTCCTAATCTGTTGTTTTATCTCCTTCTTTTCTTTTCTCTCTTTATCTGTCTCTTTTCTTTTCTTCTCCTAGCTTTTCTTAGCTTTTCTTTACTAAGCTTCACTTTCTTTTCTTTTCTTAGCTTTTCTTACCTTTACTTTGCTAAGCTTTACTTTCTTTTCTTTTCTTTTCTATGCTTTTCTTAGCTTTACTTTCTTTTCTTTTCTTTGCTCTTCTTAGCTTTACTTTCTTTTCTTAGCTTTTCTTTGCTAAGCTTTACTTTCTTTTCTTTTCTTTGCTTTTCTTAGTTTTTCTTAGCTTTACTTTCTTTTCTTAGCTTTTCTTTGCTAAGCTTTACTTTCTTTTCTTTTCTTTGCTTTTCTTAGCTTTTCTTAGCTTTACTTTCTTTTCTTAGCTTTTCTTTGCTAAGCTTTACTTTCTTTTCTTTGCTTTTCCTAGATTTTCTTTACTTTTCTTATCTTTCACTTTCTCTTGTGGGCCCATGATTGGATGTACCTAATGCGCGTAGACCAATGGGGGAACGGGGGAGTGACCCACCAATCAACCCCAAGGTCGATCTCATACTACAAACTTGGGGTAGTGCGTTAGCCATTAACTACCTTAAGCTTGCGGTAGCATCACACATCTGGGGTGGAGGCTATTCTTAACTCTTAAACCTCACAGCTGGGGAGGCCGGTACGCTAACCTTAACTTTTCAGTCTTATTATCTTACCTATCTTTCTCGTTCTTTACTTTATCTTTTCATTCGTTTGTTCATTCATTCTTTCTCTCTTTCGTTCATTTTCTTTTCCTTTCTTTCTTTCGTTTCTTTTCTTTTCTTTCTTTCTTTCTTTTGTTTATTTTCTTTTTTTTCTTTCTTTCTTTCTTTTGTTTCTTTTCTTTCGTTTGTATTTCATAAATCATTTCTTTCTTAACGTAACTTTTCTATAGTGTGAATTATGTTAGTCACACTTTAGTGCATATAGCACTAACAGACATGAATTCCATATGATACTTAAACATAAACCTAACATAACATGTCAGTTCATGTTACAAACAAAGCACATATTTGAACTTACCACATATCATACTTAGACATAATAGTCTATTCATATTGCAGTCAATTAAATATTCGAACTTACTACATAGAACACATAACACATAACATGACCAGTTCATTTATGTTGTAGTCAATTAAATGTTTGAACTTACTAATACTTGCTAGCATCTCTTTTCTTGCTTCCTTGGTCCGCAGACGTCTCTTCATATCGTCTAGCGCGGATCCCTATAACCGAAATAATAACGGTTATTTTCTATGCTTCTTGCATGTATAAAACTTAATAAAACGTAAAAATTCTACGTTTCATTTCTCGATCATAAATTTAAGGATCTAATATCCCATTTATAACTTTTCTGCTAACTTTTAGTAAAATTACTATTTTACCCTGAACTTTTGGTAAAATTACCATTTTGCCCCTAATGGGATTTTTCTCATTATAACCTTACTTTTCTTTGATTCGCAACTTAGCTTTGGCCCTTAAAATCTTAATTAAGCCATTCTAAGTCCATTAGGATCCTTTTCTATCATTCTTGAAATTTTCCAGTCAAAATTACCATTTTACCCCTAATGGGTATTTGAGTCATATCATTCTCATTTTATTGCTTAAACTGGATCTTCTAAGCTCAAAAATCATCAAATAATTTTTCTTGGGCTTTACTAAATTTTTTTACGGCCTTATTTACCATAATTTCTTGGTTTACTATTTACCGACCCTCGGGTGGTACTATTCTGACTCTCGAGCGTTAATGCTCTTTCTCGGGTCTAGGTCACCGAAATGGCTCGGGTTTCCATCCCGACCACGTTTTTATCCTTCGGTTCTTAAAATACTCTTCTGTGCCATTTTCAAAATTTCGGCAGCATTTCCGCTTAATTTTTGGGTTCCCGGCGTTTAGGAAACGCCTCAAAACCATCTAACCTAGTTCTATTCTACCACGTACTATACTAGAGCCTATATTTTTACGTAAAAACTCAACTTTTTACGTAAAAATCTTTACACTTTTCACTTTTTCTCATTTGACTATTTTCCATATACATAGTCCATTTTTCTTACAATTTCACATTCCAGAATACATAATTCATATATACTCATTCCAAAAACATTAATTTCAGGAATGGAGGGACTGAAGTCATTACCAGAATCGTTCCACTGGCGATCGAACGAGCTATTCGGTTTCACGCGGATAAACTTTAATTCTCCGTTCTTTGCCTTTGAGACTCCATCATGCAATTCTGACGTCGTGGATGTGTCCGGAAAGTCGAAAATAGGCCAACGGGCCATTCTTAAATTTTTGGTCTCCGGTCGCCGTTGACCGCCGTTGACCCGCATCGACTCGCCGTTGACCGGTGGTTGACGGCGGCGACGGTGGCAAATGAGTAGCTCATCTTGAAGAACTCGACGAGAGGAATCCATTGGTGGCCTCAATTTCATGTTTGGAGGCCCTTATCGCCGAAAAATTCCCTCGAAAACCACGGTCACGGCGGCGATGGTGGAACTCCGCCATGCTAGAAACTTTTCCCGAAATTGGTTAAGGGCTTTTGCTCCCCTCAGCCCTGCGGTCATTTCTGCACCAACGGCGTACTTCAACTCGGCTGGAATCGAGCGTTTCGACGGTGGCTCCACGGCGGCGTTTCACTGACTTTTTCGAAGCTTGGGCGGCGCGATTCCGCCGGTGTTTCGTGGCAAACGGTGGCCGGCGTTTCACTGACTTTGCTCCTCTCTTCATCACGAAACTTTTGGGACTGGTTTCGTGGCAAACGGTGGCCGGACAGCGGAGATATCGACGGTCTAATTTCTCGGCTCCGGCGACATTCGAGCTGCGCATTCGGCGGCGTGCGGCGGCCGTTCCGTCGAGTCGACCCACCGTTGGACTCAGCTCGACGAGAGCTTTCCGATGACACCGGTGGTGTCGAAAACGGACACCGTTTCCGATGGTCAGTTACTGTTCCTTTCCGGGTAAGGGGAGGAAAGAGAAAATAAAAGAAAGTTATGGGCTTGTTTTTGAAATTTCTGATTTTTCGCCCTTTATATACTTTTTCGTCCAAAATTTCAACATGGGCTATCCTGACTACTTTGGGCATCTTGAATCTAAATATATCAGTTTTATTTTCATCTGAGGTCATCTTGACCAGTTTCCGGTACTGTGAATTCTCGATTAAAAATTACCTTTGTACTCAATTAGCTAATTATAGCATACAAATAGGCTATACTAACTAATTTGGACGTGCTGAATCCAAATTTATCAGTTTCAACTTCATTCGAGGTCATCTCGATCAGTTTTCGGGATCTATGTGACCCCATCTCGAAAAACATATCAGGTGCCTGATTGACTAATTTGGGCATCCTGAGTCTAAATATATCAGTTTCGGGCCAAGAAAATGTCGTCTTGACCCTTATCCCGATACTGCGCGCCTCCCAATAAAATCTACATTTTGTTCTCAATTGACTAATTTTGAGCATTCTGATTCTAAATATATCAGTTTCATATCAAGAAAATGTCATTTTAACCAATTTCTTGATATTGCATATTTCCTGATCATCACACTAAGGCTGGCCATAGCCTGGGCGTGCAGCCTGGCGCTGCAGGCTTGGCCTGCAGCCCGGCAAGGCTACACATGAGCGGCCATGGGCTGCCAGCCCCCCGGGGCTGGTGGCTGCCCACGGTGGCTATTGCCTCTGGGGACGGTGGTGCGACGATTCAAAAATCGAAAAATTTTGATTTTTAAATTTGAGATTTAATTTTAAATCATGTTTAAAAATATGTAATTGAAAATTTGAAATTTTTGAAATTATACATGATGTTTAAAATTGTTTAAGATTTGAATTTGAAATTTAAATTTGAAATTCAAATTTGGAATTTGAATTTGAAATTTAAATTTTTGGAGATTTAAATTTTAAATGATTATTGGGATGAGAAATAAATGGAGAGGCTACATAAAGATGGATACAAGAAGACGGAACAAAATTCAAGACCCAAAGAATGCTTTGGATGAAATTTTGTAATCTTTATTTTCTTTGTTCTAGGATGGAACCATGGCTTGGTTATTCTCAATTACTTTTTCTGTGATATTTCATGGATGTATAAATAAGTATTGATGGATGTTTTATATGCATATTTGATAACATGTCATATAGGATAGGTGAGTGCCACTCATACTATATTGATCATACATAATTTGTCAAAACTTGCATGTTTTTCAAAATATTGAGTGGGAGAGGGTTTCAAACAAAACCCACGGCCTCCATTGTTGATCCATATGTGAAAGCATGGTAATGCCTCGCGTCAGCTCTGCCCTGACCACACCCCTCGGTAGGTGTTTACCACCGCCGGTATACTAAATTGGATCTCCTATATGGAAAACGTGTTCGGGTACGATCCTATTCATGACCACCCCTCGGTGGCTTGGTAGGACGTGGATTGAGCTATGTAAACAATGGTTATACACTCAAGACTTGTTTAGTTATTAACCTTCTCTAGAAGCTCTATTAACTAAACTAGTGGCCAAATAAGCAGTTATTAATATATGTCTTAACCTTGGAGGATTTAAGGCAACATATATTAATTGGACGGGGTCCATGTTCCGGCTATTTGTTTTCATGACCACCCCTCGGTGGCTTGGGGCAATAGGTGCTGAGAATTACCGTTGCAATGCTACATGTTTTTCAAGTTTCATGTAGGAACATACTTGTATGTTTTATTTGCTAAATTATCTGTATATTTGCTTGGGCTTTGTAATGATGTCTAGTATAATTTTATTTCAGTTCAAAATGACACCGACACCTCTCATTTCAATACTTACTGAGAATAAACTGAATGGTGATAATTATAAGGATTGAAAAAGAAATCTGTTGATAGTTGTCAGCTGCGAGAGACATAAGTTCGTATTGGATGAACCATGCCCACCAGGGCCAAAACCTGACACACCGCTTGAGGAGGTCCCGGTTGCCTATACTCGTTGGAGAGATTCCAATGATATAGCTCGATGCTACATGCTTGCTAGCATGACGAGTGCTTTACAAAAGCAACATAAGACTTATCAGGTTACCAGGGAGATCGTGGACAATCTAGAGGACATATTCGGAGGCCAAGAAAAATTGGCTCGACAGTCCGCTATAACCAGCATTATGAACTCTAAGCAAAAGGTAGGTACTCTAGTGAAGGACCATATGATCCCTTTAATGGGATTCTTCGCTGAGGCTGTCGAAAACGGTGCTGAGTTGGACTACAACACCCAGATCGAGATGGTGTTCAAAACTCTGTCAAAAGATTTTGTGGGGTTTAAGGCCGCATACAATCTGGCGACAAGGGAGTTAGGACTAACCGAGATCATGAAGCAACTCTAAGCTTATAAGCGGATGATCAGGGATGGGGATGCGGTCCAACCCAAAGGAGAGGCCAATTTGGCAGAATCTTCCAAACCCTCACGGAAGAGGAAGAGGCCAAATCAGAAGTAAACGGCTTCTAGTTCTTCTAATCCTCCTGTCTCAGATGGGAAGAAGAAGAAGAAGAACAAGAAGCCCAGGGACCCTAAAAGGTCCAAATGCTTTCGTTGTGGCAAGGTAGGTCACTTTAAGAAGGCTTGCCGGGAATTCCTAGCCGCCAAGGGCAAAGAAGGTAAGGAACTTCATTACATGGAAGCGTGTTTGGTGGAAGAATCAAAAGACACTTGGGTCATTGATTCGGGCACCACTAATCATGTTTGTGTTTCTATGTAGGGGTTCGTGGAAACGAGAAGTCTACATGATAGGAGCCTCTCGTTGCGAACTAGAGATGGCAGCTTAGTGGTGGCTGAGGCAGTAGGAGATATTTACCTTTACTTTGATCATTTAGGTTTATTTTATTGAAAGACTGTTTTTATGTTCCTAATTTTAGGAGGAACCTTATATCGGTAGCTTATTTAATAAAGGATTCTTATTCAGTTTCTTTTAGTAAAATAGTTGATATTCGTAGAAATAAGTCTTATATCTGTTCTGGATGGATGGATGAAAACCTATATTTGATCAAACCAAAGATGTACTCACTGCTTAACACTGAATTAATAGATAACTCTAAAAGGTTGAAAGTTTCTCACTCTAACAAGACGTATCTTTGGCATTTAAGACTTGGTCATATTAATCAGGATAGGATTCAAAGATTGGTAAAAGACGATCCTCTAGAATCTCTGGAGGAGGTACGTCTTCCCCAACGTGAGTCTTGTCTAGAGGGTAAGATGACTAAGAGGTCTTTTGGAGCTAAGAGTACAAGGGCTTAGGAGCTCTTAGAAATTATGCACATTAAGGTATGTGGCCCCATGAACGTCACAGCACGAGGAGGGTTTGAGTATTGTGTCTCTTTTATAGATGATTACTCGAGGTATGGATATGTGTATCTGATGCACCGCAAGAGCGAAACCTTCGATAAGTTCAAGAAGTATCGTGCGGAAGTGGAAAAGCAATTGGATGAATCCATAAAGGCACTTCGATCTGATCGAGGTGGCGAATACCTCTCCGATGAATTTCTAGGACATCTTGTAGAGAACGAGATATTATCTCAATTGACTGCACCTGGTACTCTACAACAGAATGGTGTAGCCGAAAGGAGAAACAGGACCTTGTTGGATATGGTACGGTCCATGATGAGTTATTCAACACTGCCATTATCATTTTGGGGATATGCTTTACAAACGACATGCTATATTCTGAACCAGGTTCCAAGCAAATCAATTTCCAGAACCCCGTATAAATTGTGGCGTGGCAGGAAGCCCTCCCTTGGATATATACGAATATGGGGCTGCCCGGTGCATGTACTGGATGGGGATGCGAAAAAGTTGGAACCAAGATCAGAATTGTGCATGTTTGTAGGGTATCCAAAAGGAACTAAAGGAGGTCTGTTCTATAACCCGAAGGAACAAAAAGTCATTGTTTCAACCCATGCGACATTCTTGGAAGAAAGTCACATGAATGACTTTAAGCCTCGAAGCAAAGTGGTGCTAGAGGAGTTATCGGGTGAAAGAACTGCTCCACAGATTTCGATCTTGGACACAAGTTCAAGTTCCGGTGAAGGACTTGCAGACAATCAACAATTTAGGGTGCCTCGTCGTAGTAGGAGGGTTTTGAAGAAACCTAATATCCTTGGTATGATGCTGATGTATACCAAGGCGAGGCTCATGAGCATGAGGATGATCCGGTCACCTATGATGAAGCTATAAATGATGTTGATTCTAAATCTTGGAAACAGGCTATGAACAATGAGATGAATTCTATGAAATCCAACTCTATTTGGGAACTTGTAGATTTGCCAGATGGGATAAAACCCATTAGATGCAAATAGGTCTACAAAAGAAAGAAGGATGTAGAAGGGAGAATGGAAACTTTCAAAGCTAGACTGGTTGCAAAGGGGTACACGCAAAAGACTGAAATCGATTACAATGAAACCTTTTTGCCTGTTGCTATGCTGAAGTCTATCCGTATTCTTCTGTCCGTTGCTGCGGCTCTCGATTACAAGATCTGGCAAATGGATATCAAGACGGCGTTCTTGAATGGCCATCTTGAAGAGTGTATCTATATGATACAGCCCAAAGGGTTCGTAGCGAAAGGCCAAGAAAGGAAAGTCTGCAAGTTGCTTAGATCCATTTATGGATTAAAGCAAGCATCCTGCTCATGGAACCAGAGGTTTGATCAAGTAATTAAGACATTTGGTTTTGAGCAAAACGTTGATGAACCCTGTATTTATAAACGTATTAAGGATGGAAAAGTGTTCTTTCTGATGCTCTATGTCGATGATATACTACTCATTGGGAATGATGTAGGGAACTTATCATCAGTCATGCTTTGGTTACATCAACAGTTTGACATGAAGGACTTGGGAGAAGCTAATTATGTTCTAGGCATTCGTCTCTTCAGAGATCGAAAGAACAAAATGATAGCGTTATCCCAAGCTTCATACATAGATAAAATTATTGACAAATATGCAATGCAAGAGGCAAAGAAAGGTTCACAACCTTCTATTGCCAGTCTAACTCTTTCATTGGATGACTGTCCCAAGACATCGGAAGAAAGAGAGTGTATGAGTAAGGTCCCTTATGCATCCGCTGTGGGTAGCCTTATGTACGCTATGCTTTGCACTCGCCTGGATATATGTTTTACAGTAGGTATGGTGAGTCGATATCAAGCAAATCCTGGAACCAAGCACTGGCAAGCAGTAAAGCATATACTCAAGTATCTTAAGAGAACAAGGGATTATATGCTAGTGTATTCTGGAGGGGACCTAACACCCGTAGAATACATGGACTCAGACTTCCAGACTTGTAAGGATTCAAGGAAATCGACATCTGGATCAGTGTTTTTACTCGGAGGAGGTGCCATTGTGTGGAAGAGCGTGAAGTGGGGCTGCATAGCTGATTCTACTATGGAGGTTGACTATGTGGCTACGGCTGAGGCATCTAAAGAAGCGGTTTAGCTCTGCAAGTTCTTTAAAGACCTTGAGGTCATTCTAGGTGTTGATAAGCCTATCACACTTTACTGTGATAACACAGGGGCTATTACCAACACAAGGGAATCTCGGCATCACAAGAGGACCAAGCACATAGATCAGAGATATCATATTATTAGAGGGCACGTGGAGACAGGACAAGTAGATGTATGTAAGATCACGTCCGAGGACAACATTGTCGATCCCTTTACTAAGACTTTGGTGGCTAGAAGCTTTGAGAGGCATGTAAACGCGATGGGGATGCGTAACATGGCACATCTACTGGCTTAGGGCAAGTGGGAAATTGTTAGGAAATGCCCTAAGCATTAGAGACATTTTGATGTATTTATTTCGAACTGGATAATAAAATTATATATAGAGGTTATTCATTACATTGTTATCTGTTCTCGTTTTATTTACATGTTAAAGTAAATGTAAGCAAATATGGCTACCTGACTGCTTATGTTAAACTATTAGAACATTGCATGCAATGGACTTTTGTATCGAGAAGCCAATGTTCTAAAGTTAGCAGTCTAAACTATGGTCTGTAGTCATGGGGTTAGACCGAGCATCTAACTCATGTTAAGACTATTATGTTGTCTAAAGCCTTGGAGGGGACAGTTTGTCTTGACTGTCTGAGCTGGACTCCCAAGTAGAGACATAGATATGTTGCTTGGTGGTGATATATTAGACCGGGACTAAAGCGTGATTGATCTACGAAGTCCGCTTTGAGTGGATCGATCTGCTTTTGACGTTCATTGTGCAGTAACCTTAATCCTGAGTAAAAGGACAGCTTCATGTATATGACTTGTGTACTTTGATGTTCCAATGGCTAAAGCGTCTCAGAGGTAGTAAGCTTATAGACCGGTTTGTTGGGTGCATGACTTATATACGATGAAGGGTTCGTTTATAGATATCGAAATCATAGCTCTAATGAGGAGTTAAGGGTATCCTCTTAAAGGCATTATACTGAATGTGAAAATGGACAAGGCCTTGGGTCGTCTGCTGGGCGGATGACTTCTTATTCACATATGGTGAATAATCATTTTCTTAGTTCGGTAGTATAATGGAACTTTAAGATAGCCTGATCAGTAGGATTAAACAGACTTTGGCCTAAGGCTGATCATGGATATCATATGAGGGTTCTGCATACATGACAAGGTCATTGGACGATAGCTTGTCACAGGCTTACATAATACGGTATATAATTGGGAGTTCAGTTTCAGGTTTATAGTGGTGTGACTCTGAAATTAGTGATCATATGATTGAGTTGTTCGGTAAAGAATGATGATCATATGGATTTACGGGAGCCCGATTATATATGTACAATCAATCCCTCTACTAGCTCCACATAATTCCTTAACATTTGGCAAAATTGATTTGTGTATGCTATTGGCTAGTTTATTATGCATGGATGGTGATGATATAGGATTAGGATGGTAGACAAGATTCTCTCCAGTTAGATTCAGATTTTGTTTTGGATAATATAGTACACAATTATTCGAACTCCAAATAAAGTTGCCATGATTTTATTTGAGATTGGATTGGAGTTGAAGAAAATTATCCATGAGAACAAGAATTTGAAACACAACTGTTTTGTGAATTTTGAAATTTGAATTTGAAATTTGAATTTGAAATTTAAATTTGAAATTGGAAATTTGAATTTGAACTTCGAAT
Source organism: Antiaris toxicaria (assembly GCA_035233585.1). Taxonomy (NCBI): domain Eukaryota; kingdom Viridiplantae; phylum Streptophyta; class Magnoliopsida; order Rosales; family Moraceae; genus Antiaris; species Antiaris toxicaria. The sequence goes on from CP141153.1 coordinate 62,834,739, forward strand.
TTGAGATTTGAAATTTGAATTTGAAATTCAAATTTGAAATTTGAAATTCAAATTTTGAATCACAGTCCAAGTGGGATTCGAATTTATTGTGGAAAATCCACAAGAAATGAAATTCGAATTTGAGTTGGATATAGAGAGGATAATCTTGTTAGAATCCTACTTGAATTTTGAATCCAAATCCTAACTAAAGTTGGACGAAAATTTTGAGGATTATCCTCAATGATTTTCGGATTTTTTTTTTTTGATAAGGTTCAAGGAAAAATTCAAGTTTCAATCCCAGTTGAATTTGGATTCTCTCCTCCCAGAAAGTGGCCGAAATTTAGGAGTAAATCTCCTAGGGGATTTTCGGTTATTTTGGATAAGGATGAGATAAGATTCAAGCTTGAAAATCCTAGTGGAATTTTGATTCTTCCTTATCCAAAAGTGGTCAAATTTTTGTGGAGATTTTCTCCTTAGAATTTTCGGATTTTTTGGTTGAAAATGGGAGATAAAATTCTAGTTAAAATCTTGTTTAGATTTGGATTGGATTTTTCCTAAAGTGGCTGAATTTTATTCTTAGGATTTTCCTTTGGAAAATTCGGATTTTGTACTTGTGGATAAGGGAGAATATCTTCTCCTAATCCAATTCGAATTCAGAGAATCACCTCATGCAGGTCTATAAATAGAGGTCCTGCCACTCTAGTTCTCTCAGACCACAGACTCTCAGGTGAGCAGGTTTATTGTTGCACAGCCCACCGTGACAATAAGTTCTTTAGAGATCTGGGTGGTAGGAAGAAGACTAGTAGTACTAGCATACCGATCGAGGTTCAGAGTGCCCACACACTCAATCATTCAGGAATTGGAGAATAGTAGAAAAGGCTAGTTGGTTGAAGCCCTCCGGTCATTCTCCTCCTGCGATTGGCGTCCTTGAGGTATGAGTTTTAATTGTTGTTGGTTTATTATATATGGCGTCATGAGATATTTAACGTTCTAAAAAATTTTTATTGTTCCGCTGCGCTACTCTGATATGTTTTTACCGATTTATTTTCCTACAAAATATTGGACCGGGACCAAAGTGCAATTAATCTACGTAGTCCACTTAAGTGTATTGATTCACTTTTAATGCTCGTTATGCAATAACTGTGGGAAAAAAAAGTGAGAGTACGCAGCGGAATTTTAAAAATTTTTCAAAGATCATTAATAAACTCGTATTGTTATATACAATAAATTATCAACAATCAGTATATCTTCAGAGGAAAACACCAGGAACACTGGAGGAAGTGATCGAAGGGCTTCAACTAACTAGCCTTCTTTATTACCAATTCCTAGACGGTAGAGTGTATAGGCACTCGACTCCTCTATCGGTATTTTAGCATCGCTTGTTAACTTTCAACTACCCAGATCTTTGAGAATTTGCTATTATTAGTAAGCTGTATAATAATAAATTTACTTACCTGAGAGTCCGTGGTCTAAAGAAAATAGGAGTAACAAAATCCCTATTTATAAAAGTGCATTAGGCAACTTTTGAATTTTGAATTAGACCAAGAAAAGATTTTTCTCTGTCCTCCAACCCCTTGAGGCAGATTCTTCCATAGGGTGAAACCACCTAAAAATTTTGGCCACACTATGTTGAGGATGATTCAAAATTCAAATAGGATTCAAATAAGATTTTTCTCTCTCCTCTTCACTTGAAAAATCTGAAAATTGCCACTTGAAAATCCGAAAATTGCGCTAGGGATAATCCCAAAATTTTTCAGCCACAATTCAAATTTATGATTTAAAATTTGATTCAAATTTTAAACTCTAAAAATCTGGGGATTTTGTCAACATATTTAATTTTTCACAACTCCAATTCAAATTCAAATAAAATCATGATAATTTTATTTAAAATTTAAATAATTGTATAATCACTTATCCAAAACAAAATTCAAATTCAAATTAGAAGAAAATCTTGTCTTCATCCTTATCCAAAGTGGATGCTGTAGGAAAATAAATCGGTAAAAACGTATTAGAGGGGCGTAGCGGAACAATAAAAATTTTTAGATCGTTAAATATCTCATGATGCCATATACAATAAACCAACAACAATTAAAACTCATACTTCAAGGATGCCAATCTGCAGGAGGAGAATGGTTGGAGGGCTTCAACCAACTAGCCTTCTCTACTATTCTCCAATTCCCAAATGGCTGAGTGTGTGGGCACTCCGAACCTCGATTGGTATGTTAGCACTGCTAGTCTTCTTCCGACCACCCAGATCACTAAAGAACTTATTGTCACGGTGAGTTATGCAACAATAAACCTGCTCACCTGAGAGTCTGTAGTCTAAGAGAACTGGAGTGGCAGGACCTCTATTTATAGACTTGCATGAGGTGATTCCCTGAATTCGAATTGGATTAAGAGAAGATATTCTCCCTTATCCACAAGCACAAAATCTGAATTTTCCAAGGGCAAAATCCCAACAAAAAATTCGGCCAGTTTAGGATAAATCCAATCTAAATCTAAACAAGATTTTAACTAGAATTTTATCTCCCTTTTCAAACCAAAAAATCCGAAAATCCAAGGAGAAAATCCCCACAAAAATTCGGCCACTTTTGGATAAGGGAGAATCAAAAATCCACTAGAATTTTCAAGCTTGAATCTTATCTCATCCTTATCCAAAATAACTGAAAATCTCCTAGGAGATTTACTCCAAAAATTCGGCCATTATCTGGGAGGAGAGAATCCAAATTCAACTGGGATTGAAACTTGAATTTTTCCTTAAACCTTATCCACAAAAATCCGAAAAATCATTGAGGATAATCCTCAAAATTTTCATCCATATTTGGTTAGGATTTGGATTCAAAATTCAAATAGGATTCTAACAAGATTTTCTTCTCCATATCCAACTCAAATTCGAATTTCATTCCTTGTGAATTTACCACAACAAATTCGAATCCCACTTGTACTGTGATTTAAAATTTGAATTTCAAATTTCAAATTCAAATTTCAAATTTCAAATTTCAAATTTAAATTTCAAATTCTAATTTCAAATTCAAATTTCAAATTCAAATTTCAAAATTCAAAATTCAAAATTCAAAATTCAAATTTCAAAATTCAAATTTCAAAATCCACAAAACAGTTGTATTTCAAACTCTTATTCTCATAGATAATTTTCTACAACTCCAATCCAATCTCAAATAAAATCATGGTAAGTTTATTTGGAGTTCAAATAATTGTGTACTCTATTATCCAAAACAAAATTTGAATCTAACCGGAGAGAATCTTGTCTACCATCCTAATCCTATGTCAACACCATCCATGCATAATAAACTAGCCAATAGCATACACAGATCAATTTGCTAAACGTTAAGGAATTATGTGGAGCTAGTAGAGGGACTGATTGGACATATATAATCAGGCTTCTGCAAATCCATATGATCATCATTCTTTATCAAACAACTCAATCATATGATCACTAATTTCAGAGTCACACTACTATAAACCTGAAACTGAACTCTTAATTATATACTGTATTACGTAAGCCTGCGACAAGCTATCATCCAATGACCTTGTCATGTATGCAGAACCCTCATATGATATCCATGATCAGCCTTAGGCCAAAGTCCACTTAATCCTACTGATCAGGCTATCTTAAAGTTCCATTATACTACCGAATTAAGAAAATAATTATTCACCATGAGTGAATAAGAAGTCATCCGCCCAGCAGATGACCCAAGGCCTTGTCCATTTTCACATTTAGTATAATGCCTTTAAGAGGATACCCTTAACTCCTCATTAGAGCTATGACTCCGATATCTATAAACGAACCCTTCATCGTATACAAGTCATGCACTCAATGAACCGGTCTATAAGCTTACTATCTCTGAGATGCTTTAGCCATTGGAACATCAGAGTACACAAGTCATATACATGAAGCTGTCCTTTTACTCAGGATTAAGGTTACTGCACAATGAACATCAAAGCAGATCGATCCACTCAAAGCGGACTTCGTAGATCAATCACGCTTTAGTCCCGGTCTAATATGTCACCACCAAGCAACATATCTATGTCTCTACTTGGTAGTCTATGCTCCAAACAGTCAAGACAAACCGTCCCCTCCAAGGCTTTAGACAACATAATAGTCTTAACATGAGTTAGATGCTCGGTCTAACCCCATAGACTACAGACCATAGTTTAGACTACTAACTTTAGAACATTGTGTTCTCGTATACAAAAGTCCATTGCATACAACGTTCTAATAATTTAACACAAGCAGTCAGGGAGCCATATTTGCTTACATTTACTTTAACATGTAAATAAAATGAGGACAGATAGCAATGTAATGAATAACGTCTATATATAATTTTATTATCCAGTTCAAAATAAATACATCAAAATGTCTCTAATGCTCAGGGCATTTTCTAACAATCTCCCACTTTCCCTAAGCCAGCAAATGTGCCATGTTACGCATCCCCATCACCTCTACGTGCCTCTCAAAGCTTCTAGCTACCAAAGTCTTAGTAAAGGGATCAACAATGTTGTCCTCGGACGTGATCTTACATATATCTACTTGTCCTGTCTCCACGTGCCCTTTAATAATATGATATGTTCGATCTATGTGCTTGGTCCTCTTGTGGTGCCGAGATTCCCTTGTGTTGGCAATAGCCCCAGTGTTATCATAGTAAAGTGTGATAGGCTTGTCAACACCCAGAATGACCTCAAGGTCTCTAAAGAACTTGCGAGCCAAACCGCTTCTTTAGATGCCTCAGCCGCAGCCACATACTCAGCCTCCATAGTAGAGTCAGTTGTGCAGCCCTGCTTCATGCTCCTCCACACAATGGCGCCTCCTCCGAGCAAAAACACTGATCCAGATGTTGCTTTCCTTGAATCCTTATAAGTCTGGAAGTCTGAGTCCGTGTATCCTATGGGTGTTGGGTCCCCTCTAGAATACACCAGCATATAATCCCTCATTCTCTTAAGATACTTGAGTATATGTTTTACTGCTTGCCAGTGCTTGGTTTCAGGATTTGCTTGATATCGACTCACCATACCTATTGTAAAACATATGTCTGGGTGAGTGCAAAGCATAGCATACATAAAGCTACCCATAGCGGATGCATAAGGGACCTTACTCATACGCTCTCTTTCTTCTGATGTCTTGGGATAGTCATCCAATGAAAGAGTTAGACCAGCAATAGAAGGTTGTGAACCTTTCTTTGCCTCTTGCATTGCATATTTGTCAATTATTTTATCTATGTATGAAGCTTGGGATAACGCTATCATTTTGTTCTTTCGATCTCTGAAGAGACGAATGCCTAGAACATAATTAGCTTCTCCCAAGTCCTTCATATCAAACTGTTGGTGTAATCAAAGCTTGATCAATGATAAGTTCCCTACATCACTCCCAATGAGTAGTATATCATCGACATAGAGTACCAGAAAGAACACTTTTCCATCCTTAATACGTTTATAAACACAGGGTTCATCAACGTTCTGCTCAAAATCGAAAGTCTTGATCGCTTGACCAAATCTCTGGTTCCATGAGCAGGATGCTTGCTTTAATCCATAAATGGATCTAAGCAACTTGCAGACTTTCCTTTCTTGGCATTTTGCTACGAACCCTTCGGGCTGTATCATATAGATACACTCTTCAAGATGGCCATTCAAGAATGCCGTCTTGACATCTATTTGCCAGATCTCGTAATCGAGAGCCACAGTAATGGACAGAAGAATACGAATAGACTTCAGCATAGCAACAAGCGAAAAGGTTTCATCATAATCGATTCTAGCCTTTTACGTGTACCCCTTTGCAACCAGTCTAGTTTTGAAAGTTTCCACTCTCTCTTCCGCATCCTTCTTTCTTTTGTAGACCCATTTGCATCCAATGGGTTTTACCCTATCTGGCAAATCTACAAGTTCCCAAACAGAGTTGGATTTCATAGAATCCATCTCATTGTTCATAGCCTGTTTCCAAGATTTAGAATCAACATCATTTATACCTTCATCATAGGTGATCGGATTATCCTCATGCTCATGAACCTCAGCTTGGTATACCTTAGCATCATACATGAAGAAATTAGGTTTCTTCGAAACCCTCCCACTATGACAAGGTACCCTAAATTGTTGATCGTCTGCAGGTCTTTTACCGGAACTCAGACTTGCGTCCAAGACCGAAATCTGTGGAGCAGTTCTTTCACTTGATAACTCCTATAACACTACTTTGCTTCGAGGCTTAAAGTCATTCATGTGACTTTCCTCCAAGAATGTCGCATGGGTTGAGACAACGACTTTTTGTTCCTTCGGGTTATAGAACAGACCTCCTTTAGTTCCCTTTGGATGCCCTATAAACATGCACAATTCTGATCTTGGTTCCAATTTTCTTCGCATCCCCATCCAGTACATGTGCCAGGTAGCCCCATATTCTCATATGTCCAAAGGACGGCTTCCTGCCACACCATAATTCATACGGAGTTCTGGGAATTGATTTGCTTGGAACCTGGTTCAGAATATAGCACGCCATTTGTAAAGCATATCCCCAAAATGATAATGGCAGCGTTGAATAACTCATCATAGACCGTACCATATCCAACAAGGTCCTATTTCTCCTTTCGGCTACACCATTCTATTGTGGAGTACCAAGTGTAGTCAATTAGGATAATATCCTGTTCTCTACAAGATGTCCTAGAAATTCGTCAGAGAGGTATTCGCTACCTCGATCAGATCGAAGTGTCTTTATGGATTTATCCAATTACTTTTCCACTTCCGCACGATACTCTTTGAACTCGTCAAAGGTTTTGCTTTTGCGGTGCATCAGATACACATATCCATACCTCGAGTAATCATCTATAAAGGAGACATAATACTCGAACCCTCCTCGTGCTGTGACGTTCATGGGGCCACATACGTCAGTGTGCACAATTTCTAAGAGCTCCTGAGCCCTTGTACCCTTAGCTCCAAAAGACCTCTTAGTCATTTTACCTGCTGGACAAGACTTACATTGAGGAAGACGTACCTCCTCTAGAGATTCCAAAGGACCATCTTTCACCAATCTTTGAATCTGATCCTGATTAATATGACCAATTCTTAAATGCCAAAGATACGCCTTGTCAGAGTGAGAAACTTTCAACCTTTTAGAGTTAATAATTAATTCGATGTCAAGCAATGAGTGCATCTTTGGTTTGATCAAATATAGGTTTCCATCCATCCATCCAGAACAGATAAAAGACTTATTTTTACGAATATCAACTCTTTTACTAAAAGAAACTGAATAAGAATCCTTTATTAAATAAGCTACCGATATAAGGTTCCTCCTAAAATTAGGAACATAAAAACAGTCTTTCAATAAAATAAACCTAAATTGATCAAAGTAAAGGTAAATATCTCCCACTGCATCAGCCACCACCAAGCTACCATCTCCAGTCTGCAATGAGAGGCTCCTATCATGTAGACTTCTCGTTTCCATGAACCCCTGCATAGAAACACAAACATGATTAGTGGCACCCGAATCAATGACCCAAGTGTCTTCCGATTCTTCCCCCAAACATGCTTCTAAGTAGTGAAGTTCCCTACCTTCCTTGCCCTTGACGGTTAGGAATTCCCAGCAAGCCTTCTTAAAGTGACCTACCTTCCCATAACGAAAGCATTTGGACTTCTTAGGATCCCTAGGCTTCTTGTTCTTCTTGTTCTTCTTCTCATCCGAGACAGGAGGATTAGAAGAATTGGAAGTCGCTTGCTTTTGGTTTGACCACTTCCTCTTCTGAGAGGGTTTGGAAGATTCCGCCAAATCGGCCTCTCCTTTGGGGTAGACCACATCCCCATCCCTGATCATCCGCTCATAAGCTTGGAGTTGGTTCATGAGCTCGGTTAGTCCTAACTCCCTTATCGCCAGATTGTATGCGGCCTTAAACCCCACAAAATGTTTAGACAGAGTTTTGAACACCATCTCGATCTGGGTGTTGTAGTCCAACTCAACACCGTTCTCTGCAGCCTCAGTGAAGAATCTGATTACAATGATCATATGGTCCTTCACCGGATACCCGCCTTTTGCTTAGAGTTCATAATGTTGGTTATAGTGGACTGTCGAGCCAATTTTTCTTGGCCTCCGAACATGTCCTCCAGATTGTCCATGATCTCCTAGCAACCTGATAAGTCTCATGCTGCTTTTGTAAAGCACTCGTCATGTTAGCAAGCATGTAGCATCAAGCTATATCATTGGATTCTCTCCAACGAGTATAGGCAACCGAGATCTCCTCAAGCGGTGTGTCAAGTTTTGGCCCTGGTAGGCATGGTTCGTCCAGTACGAACTTGTGTCTCTCACAGCTGAGAACTATTAATAGATTTCTTTTCCAATCCTTATAATTATCGCCATTGAGTTTATTCTCAGTAAGTATTGAAATGAGGGGTGTCGGTGATATTTTGAACTGAAATAAAATTATACTAAACATCATTACAAAGCCCAAGCAAATATATAGATAATTCAGCAAATAAAACATACAAGTATGTTCCTACATGAAACTTGAAAAACATGTAGCATTGCAATGGTAATTCTAAGCACCTATTGCCCCAAGCCACCGAGGGGTGGTCATGAAAACAAATAGCCGGAACATGGACCCCGTCCAATTAATATATGTTGCCTTAAATCCTCCAAGGTTAAGACATATATTAATAACCACTTATTTAGCCACCACTTTAGTTAACAAAGCTTCTAGGGAAGGTTAATAACTAAACGAGTCTTGAGTGTATAACCATTGTTTACGTACCCCGATCCATGTCCTACCAAGCCACCAAGGGGTGGTCATGAATAGGATCGTACCCGAACATGTTTCCACATAGGAGATCCAATCTAGTATACCGGCGGCGGTAAACACCTACCGAGGGGTGTGATCAGGGCAGAACTGACGTGAGGCGTTACCATGCTTTCACATGTGGATCAACAATGGAGGTCGTGGGTTTTGTTTGAAACCCTCTCCCACTCAATATTTTGAAAAACATGCAAGTTTTGACAAATTATGTATGATCAATATAGTATGAGCGGCACTCACCTATCCTATATGACATGTTATCAAACATGCATATAAAACATCCATCAATACATATTTATACATCCATGAAATATCACAGAAAAAATAATTGACAGAATAACCAAGCCATGGTTCCATCCCAGAACAAAGAAAATAAAGATTACAAAATTTCATCCAAAGCATTCTTTGGGGCTTGAATTTTGTTCCGTCTTCTTGTATCCATCTTTATGTAGCCTCTCCATTTATTTCTCATCCCAAAAATTATTTAAAACTTAAATCTCAAAAAATTTAAATTTCAAATTTAAATTCTAAATTCGAATTTCAAATTTAAATTTCAAATTCAAATTTTAAACAATTTTAAACATCATGTATAATAATATGTAATTTTCAAAATTTCAAATTTTCAATTACATATTTTTAAACATGATTTAAAATTAAATCTCAAATTTAAAATCAAAATTTTTCGATTTTTGAATTGTCGCACCACCGCTCCCGGAGGCGGCAGCCGCCGTGGGTAACCCTAGGCCCCCAGGGGGGCTAACAGCCCACGGCCGCCCATATGCAGCCCTGTCGGGCTGCAGGCCAAGCCTGAAGCGCCTGCAGCCACAGGCTGCGCGTCCAGGCTGCGGCCAGCCTTGGGGAGGTCAAGCCACCCTCGGCTGCAGGCCAAGCCTGCGGCCGTGGGTGGTTATGGCCTGCACAGGGGCTGCCACAGCCCCATCCTGCCCGAGGGTAGAGGCTACAACCCCACCAAGGCCTGACGGCCTATCCCGAGGGGTCGTGTCTCGATTTTTGTGCCACATTCCAATTTACCTATTAGGATCTCCAAAAATTAATTTGAATCACAATTAAATTGAAATTTTCTACACAATCAAAATTTCAACCTTTAAATCAAATTTAACTTTTGAGAAAAATAAATTACGGTCTTCAATCTGGTGTACAAAATTCCTAAACCGTTTCTGGTGTACAAAAATTCTAACCATAATAATTCTATGAGACAAAATTAAAATCCATGGGAAAATTACAGTATTAAAAACTGCTCCCATGGTAACATAAAAAATCCTAGATATAATTTTTTCTAAATTCTAAGGAACCATAACCGGCATAAACGAGCATGCTTATAATAATTCAAAAAATTAAAATAACCACATACTTTATACATAATACATGATAACAACATAAAGGAATCCTAGAATGCCACTCTCTGAATATTAAATCCACACATAAATAAAAAGACTAAGTAATTGTCTAATTTATGTACATGGCATAGTCATGAGATGGCTTTGATACCAATTGTAGGAAAATAAGTCGGTAAAAACGTATCAGAGTGGCACAGCGAAACAATAAAATTTTTAGATCGTTAAATATCTCATGATGCCATATACAATAAACAAACAACAATTAAAACTCATACCTCAAGGATGCCAATCTGCATGAGGAGAATGACTGGAAGGCTTCAACCAACTAGCCTTCTTTACTATTCTCCAATTCCTAAATGGCTGAGTGTGTGGGCACTCTGAACCTCAATCGGTATGCTAGCACTGCTAGTCTTCTTCCGACCACCCAGATCTCTAAAGAACTTATTGTCATGGTGAGTTATGCAACAATAAGCCTGCTCACCTGAGAGTCTATGGTCTAAGAGAACTGGAGTGACAGGACCTCTATTTATAGACCTGCATGAGGTGATTCCCTGAATTCGAATTGGATTAGGAGAAAATATTCTCTCTTATCCACAAGCACAAAATCTAAATTTTCCAAGGGAAAAATCCCAACAAAAAATTCGGCCAGTTTAGGATAAATCCAATCCAAATCTAAATAAGATTTTAACTAGAATTTTATCTCCCTTTTCCAACCAAAAAATCTGAAAATCCAAGGGGAAAATCCCCACAAAAATTCGGCCACTTTTGGATAAGGGAAAATCAAAATTCCACAAGGATTTTCAAGCTTGAATCTTATCTCATCCTTATCCAAAATAACCGAAAATCTCTTAGGAGATTTACTCCAAAAATTCGGCCATTATCTAGGAGGAGAGAATCCAAATTCAACTAGGATTGAAACTTGAATTTTTCCTTAAATCTTATCCATAAAAATATGAAAAATCATTGAGGATAATCCTCAAAATTTTCGTCCATATTTGGTTAGGATTCGGATTCAAAATTCAAGTAGGATTCTAACAAGATTTTCCTCTCCATATCCAACTCAAATTCGAATTTCATTCCTTGTGGATTTACCACAACAAATTCGAATCCCACTTGGACTGTGATTTAAAATTTGAATTTCAAATTTCAAATTCAAATTTCAAATTTCAAATTTCAAATTTAAATTTCAAATTCAAATTTCAAATTTCAAAATTCAAATTTCAAATTTCAAAATTCAATTTTCAAAATCCACAAAACAGTTGTATTTCAAACTCTTGTTCTCATGGATAATTTTCTACAATTCTAATCCAATCTTAAATAAAATCATGGCAACTTTATTTGGAGTTCGAATAATTATGTACTCTATTATCCAAAACAAAATCCGAATCCAATAGGAGAGAATCTTGTCGACTAATCCTATGTCAACACCATCCATGCATAATAAACTAGCCAATAGCATAGACAGATCAATTTTGCCAAACATTAAGGAATTATGTGGAGCTAGTAGTGGGACTGATTGGACATATATAATCAGGCTCCCGCAAATCCATATGATCATCATTCTTTACTGAACAACTCAATCATATGATCACTAATTTCAGAGTCACACCACTATAAACCTGAAACTGAACTCCCAATTATATACTGTATTACGTAAGCCTGTGACAAGCTATCGTCTAATGGCCTTGTCATGTATGCAGAACCCTCATATGATATCCATGATCAGCCTTAGGCCAAAGTCCGTTTAATCCTACTGATCAGGCTATCTTAAAGTTCCATTATACTACTGAATTAAGAAAATAATTATTCACCATGTGTGAATAAGAAGTCATCTGCCCAGCAGACGATCCAAGGCCTTGTCCATTTTCACATTCAGTATAATGCCTTTAAGAGGATACCCTTAACTCCTCATTAGAGCTATGATTCCGATATCTGAAAACGAACCCTTCATCGTATACAAGTCATGCACCCAACGAACCGGTCTATAAGCTTACTATCTTTGAGATGCTTTAGCCATTGGAACATCAAAGTACACAAGTTATATACATGGAGCTGTCCTTTTACTCAGGATTAAGGTTACTGCACAATGAACGTCAAAGCAGATCGATCCACTCGAAGCGGACTTCGTAGATCAATCACGCTTTAGTCCCGGTCTAATATGTCACCACCAAGCAACATATCTATGTCTCTACTTGGGAGTCTATACTCTAGACAGTCAAGACAAAACGTCCCCTCCAAGGCTTTAGACAATATAATAGTCTTAACATGAGTTAGATACTCGGTCTAACCCCATAGACTACAGACCATAGTTTAGACTGCTAACTTTAGAACATTGTGTTCTCGCATAGAAAAGTCCATTGCATGCAACGTTCTAATAGTTTAACACAAGCAATCAGGGAGCCATATTTGCTTATATTTACTTTAATATGTAAATAAAACGAGGACAGATAGCAATGTAATGAATAACCTCTATATATAATTTTATTATCCAGTTCAAAATAAATACATCAAAATGTCTCTAATGCTTAGGGTATTTCCTAACAGATGCCACCTTCCTTATGTCAGGACAAGATTTTGTTCAATTCAAATTCCAATAGGATAGTTTTTTAAATTTCAAATATTTATTTAAGATAAGATTTAAAATTCAAATCAATCTCATATTTATTTTTTGAAAGATAAATATAATTAATTTAAAATTCAAATCTTATCTTCGAAAATAAATATTAATTAAATATTTATCATATTAATTGAATAATACAAATTATAATTTTGCCTTCTAGTATTTAAAGAAAAACACCCACATTCTATGGAGGGCGATACAGGTATTTCTTTTCACTAAATGCAACATAACAAGTAATAAAGAATATCTTGATCAATTATCATCCATTAAGAAATCGTGCATAGCTAGTAGAGGGACCAATTGGATTTATATAATGTGGGCTCCAATAAACCATACAACTATTATTCTATACTTAATAAACCCATTATAATTATTAGTTTAAGAGTCATATAACAGTAAACCTGAAACTGTACTCTTAATTATATAACATATTACATATTCCAGTGATAAGCTATCATCCAATAACCTTGTCATGTATGCAATACCCTTATATGATATCCATGACCAGCCTAAGTCAAAATCCGTTCGATGTACTAATCAAGTTGTCTTAAAGATCTATTATACTCCTGAATAGGAAAATGACTATTTACCATATGTGAATAAAAAAGCATTTGCTCAGCAAACGACCTAAGGCCTTGTCAAATTTCACATCTAGTACAAATGCCTTTAAGAGGATAACCTTCACTCTTCATTAGAGCTACGATTCCAATATATGTAAATAAACCCTCCATCGTATACAAGTCATGTACCTAACAAACTGGTCTAAAAGCTTACTACTGCTAAGATGCTTTAGCCATTGAAACATCAAAGTATACAAATCATATACATAAAGCAATTTATCTACTCAATATTAAGGTTATTGCATAATGAACATCAAGAATGAATTAATCTACTTAAGTAAACTGTATATCAATTGTACTTTAGTCCTAGTCCAATACGTCACCACCAAGCAATATATCTATATTTCTACTCGGAAGTCAAAGCCTCAAATAGTCAAGATAAACTTGTAGGAAAAATGGGTAAAAATTACATAGCGGAATTACAAAAATTTTTCAAGATCGTTAAATAATTCGGAATGCCATATACAATAAATTAACAACAATAAATTTATACCTTCAGAGGACGCCAAGAATATAGGAGGAAAGTGATCAAAGGGTTTCAACCAACTAACCTTTTCTATTATTCTTCAATTCCTAGACGGTAGAGTATGTGGGCACTTGGATCCTCAATCGGTATGTGAGCACAACTTGTCTCCTTCCAACTACCTAGATCTCTTTATGCACTTATTGCTACAATGATTTGTGTAATAATAAGCTTGCTCATTTGAGAGTTTGTGGTCTAAGGGAATTGGAGTGGTAGGACCCCTATTTATAATTTTACATAAGGTGATCCCTTGAATTTTGAATTGGACTAAGAGAAGATTTTCTTTCCCTTTTCCTTGCAAAAATCTGAACTCCCTTATGCCAAAATCTCCCTTGGATTTACGGCCACCCCTAGGAGATCTTGTATTCAAAATTCAAATAGGATTTGACTTGAATTTTTGTCTTCCTTTTTCAGCCAAAAACTGATTCCCTCTAAGGCCAAGATCATGGTTAGATTCAGCTACACCAAGAGGAAGTAGGACACAAAATTCAAATAGGATTTTAACTTGAATTTCCTCTTGTCCTTATCCACAAAAACCGATTCTCTGTTAGGCATTATCCATAGAAGAAATTTGGTTACACCATGTGAGGGAGAGACTCAAAATTCAAATAGGATCGTGACTTGAATATTCCTTCATCCTTATCCACAAAAAACTGACTTCGTCAAGGGTGAGATTCCTTCAACAAATTCGGGCACATTGACTAGTATTAGGATTCAAAATTCAAGAAGGATTCAAACAAGATCTTACTCTCCCTTATCCACAAGAAAACTGAAATTGCCATGTGGATTTACCCACAACAAATTTCGGTTATCACTTGGTTTGTGATTCAAATTTTGAATTCAAATTTCAAAGTTCAAATTTCAAAAATTCAAACTTCAAATAAAAATTTCAAATTTAAATTTCAAATTCAAATATCAAATTCAAATTTCAAATTTCAAAATCCACAAAAAACTTGAATTTCAAATTTTTTCCCTCATGGATAATTTTCCACAACTCCAATTCAAATTCGAATAAAATCATGGCAACTTTATTTGGAATTTGAATAATTCTATAATCTCGTATCCAAAACAAAATTCAAATTAAAATAGGAGAGAATCTTATCTTCCACCCTTATCCTTTGTGGACACTACATATATCCGTGCAAGACAACAAGCTAATAAGTATACTCTGATCAATTTGCCATCCGTTAAGGAATTATATAGAGCTAGTAGAGGGACCAATTGGACATATATAATTGGGCTCCTACAAATCCATGTGGTCATTATTCTAAACTAATCAACTCGACCACATAATCACTAATTTCAGAGTCACAATACTATAAACCTGAAACTAAACACCCAACTATATACCACATCATGAAAGCCTGTGATAAGCTATTGTCCAATGACCTTATCATGTATGCAAAACCCCATATGATGTCCATGATTAGCCTTAGGTCAAAGTTCGTTCAACCTACTGATCAGACTACCTTAAAGTTCTATTATATTACTGAATAAGAAAATGATTATTCACCATATGTGAAATAGGAAGTCATCCGCATAGCAGATGACCCAAGGCCTTGTCCATTTTCACATCCAGTATAATGCCTTTAAGAAGATACCCTTAACTCCTTATTAGAGCTATGATTCCAATATTTGCAAACAAACCCTCCATCTATACAAGTTATGTACCCAATGAACCAGTCTATATGTTAGGAAATGCCCTAAGCATTAGAGACATTTTGATGTTTTCATTTTGAACTGGATAATAAAATTATATATAGAGGTTGTTCATTACATTGCTATCTGTCCTCGTCTTATTTACATGTTAAAGTAAATGGAAGCAAATATGGCTCACTGACTGCTTGTGTTAAAACTGTTAGAACGTTGCATGCAATGGACTTTTGTATGCGAGAAGACAATGTTCTAAAGTTAGCAGTCTAAACTATGGTCTATAGTCTATGGGGTTAAATCGAGCATCTAATTCATGTTAAGACTATTATGTTGTCTAAAGTCTTGGATGGGACGGTTTGTCTTGACTGTCTGGAGCTGGACTCCCAAGTAGAGACATAGATATATTACTTGGCGGTGACATATTAGACTGGGACTAAAGCGTGATTGATCTACGTAGTCCACTATGAGTGGATCAATCTGCTTTTGACGTTCATTATGCAATAACCTTAATCCTGAGTAAATGAACTACTTCATGTATATGACTTGTGTACTTTGATGTTCCAATGGCTAAAGCGTCTCAGAGGTAGTAAGCTTATAGACCGGTTCGTTGGCTGCATGACTTGTATACGATGAAGGGTTTGTTTGCAGATATTAAAATCATAGCTCTAAGGAGTTAAAGGTATCCTCTTAAAGGAATTATACTGAATGTGAAAATGGACAAGGCCTTGGGTTGTCTGCTGGGCAGATGACTTCTTATTCACATATAGTAAATAATCATTTTCTTAATTCGGTAGTATAATGGAACTTTAAGATAGCCTGATCAGTAGGATTAAACAGACTTTGACTTAAGGTTGATCATGGATATCATATGAGGGTTTTGCATATATGACAAGGTCATTGGATAGTAGCTCGTCACAGGCTTACGTAATACGGTATATAATTGGGAGTTCAGTTTCAGGTTTATAGTAGTGTGACTCTGAAACTAGTGATCATATGATTGAGTTGTTCGGTAAAGAATGATGATCATATGGATTTGCGGGAGCCCGATTATATATGTCCAATCAGTCCTTCTATTAGCTCCACATAATTCCTTAACGTTTGGCAAATTGATTTGTGCATGCTATTGGCTGATTTATTTTGCATGAATGGTGATGACACAGGATTAGGATGGTAGACAAGATTCTCTCCGGTTGGATTCAGATTTTGTTTTGGATAATAGAGTACACAATTATTCGAACTCCAAATAAAGTTGCCATGATTATATTTGAGATTGGATTGGAGTTGTAGAAAATTATTCATGAGAACAAGAATTTGAAACACAACAGTTTTGTGGATTTTGAAATTTGAATTTTGAAATTTTAATTTGAAATTTGAATTTGAAATTTGAATTTGAAATTCGAATTTGAAATTTGAATTTAAAATTTAAATTTGAAATTTGAAATTTGAAATTTAAATTTGAAATTCGAATTTGAAATTAGAAATTCGAATTTTGAATCACAGTCCAAGTGGGATTCGAATTTGTTGTGGAAAATCCACAAGGTTTGAAATTCAAATTTGAGTTGGATTTGGAGAGGATAATCTTGTTAGAATCCTACTTGAAATTTGAATCCAAATCCTAACAAATTATGGATGAAATTTTGAGGATAATCCTCAATGGAATTTCGGTTTTTATGGATAAGGTTCAAGGGAAAATTTCAAGTTTCAATCCCAGTTGAATTTGGATTCTCTCCTTTCCTGAAAAGTGGCCGAAATTATGGAGGAAATCTGCTAGGAAAATTCGGTTATTTTGGATAAGGTTGAGATAAGATTCAAGCTTGAAAATCCTAGTGGAATTTTGATTCTCCCTTATCCTAAAAGTGGCCGAATTTTTTGAGGAGATTTTCTCCTAGGAATTTCGGATTTTTTGGTTGAAAAAGGGAGATAAAATTCTAGTTAAAATCTTGTTTAGATTTTGGATTGGATTTATCCTAAATAAACCGAATTTTATTGTTGGGATTTTCCCTTGGAAAAATCTGAATTTTATGGTTATGGATATGGGAGAATATCTTTTCCTAATCCAATTCGAATTCAGGGAATCACCTCATGCATGTCTATAAATAGAGGTCCTGCCACTCCAGTTCTCTCAGACCACAGACTCTCAGGTGAGCAGGCTTATTGTTGCACAGCTCATCGTGACAATAAGTTCTTTAGAGATCTGAGTGGTCGGAAGAAGACTAGCAGTGCTAGCATACCGATCGAGGTTCATAGTGCCCACACACTCAGCCATTCAGGAATTGGAGAATAGTAGAGAAGGCTAGTTGGTTAAAGCCTCCGGTCATTCTCCTCTTGCAAGATTGGCGTCCTTGAGGTATGAGTTTTAATTGTTGTTGGTTTATTGTATATGGCATCATGAGATATTTAACGATCTTAAAAATTTTTATTGTTCCGCTGCGCCACTCTGATACGTTTTTACCGATTTATTATCCTACAATTGGTATCAGAGCCATCTCATGACTATGCCATGTACATAAATTAGACAATTACTTAGTCTTTTTATTTATGTATGGATTTGATATTTAGAGAGTGGCATTCTAGGGTTCCTTTATGTTGTTATTATGGATTATGTATAAAGTATGTGGTTATTTTAATTTTTTGAATTATTATAAGCATGCTTGTTTATACCGATTATGGTTCCTTAGAATTTAGAAAAATTGTATCTAGGAATTTTTATGTAACCATGGGAGCAGTTTATTAACACTGCAATTTTCCCATGGATTTTAAATTTTGTCTCTTAGAATTTTTATGGCTAGAATTTTTGTACACCGGAAACGGTTTAGGAAATTTTATGTAATTATTCTTGGAGGAGATTGAAGATTAAAGACCGTAATTTATTTTTTCCCAAAAGTTAAATTTGATTTAAAGGTTGAAATTTTGATTGTGTGGAAAATTTCAATTTAATTGGGATTCAAATTAATTTTTGGAGATCCTAATAGGTAAATTGGAATATGGCATGAAAATCGAGACACGACCCCTTGGGATAGGCCGACGGGCCTTGGTGGGGCTGCAGCCCCTGCCCTCGGGCAGGATGGGGTTGCGGCAGCCCCTGTGTAGGCCAACACCACCCACGGCCGCAGGCTTGGCCTGCAGCCAAGGGTGGCTGTGGCCTGCAGCCAAGGGTGGCTGTGGCCTACCCAAGGCTGGCTGCAGCCTGGGCGTGTAGCCTCTGGCTGCAGGCAGCCGGCTGCTGCGTCCAGCCTGGGCGTGTAGCCTGGCACTGCTGGCTTGGCCTGCAGCCCAGCAAGGCTGCCAGCCCCTTTGGGGCTGGTGGCTGCCCACGGCGGCTACCGCCTTCGGGGGCGGCGGTGCGACAGTCTGAAAATCAGAAAATTTTGATTTTTAAATTTGAGATTTAATTTTAAATCATGTTTAAAAATATGTAATTGAAATTTTGAAATTATTGAAATTACATATTGTTACACATGATGTTTAAAATTGTTTAAAATTTAAATTTGAAATTTAAATTTGAAATTTAAATTTGAAATTTAAATTTGAAATTTGAAATTGAAATTTAAATTTTCGGAGATTTAAATTTTAAATGATTCTTGGGATGAGAAATAAATGGAGAGGCTACATAAAGATGGATACAAGAAGACGGAACAAAATTCAAGACCCAAAGAATGCTTTGGATGGAATTTTGTAATCTTTATTTTCTTTGTTACAGGATGGAACCATGGCTTGGTTATTCTGTCAATTATTTTTTCTATGATATGTCATAGATGTATAAATATGTATTGATGGATGTTTTATATGCATATTTGATAACATGTCATATAGGATAGGTGAGTGCCACTCATACTATATTGATCATACATAATTTGTCAAAACTTGCATGTTTTTCAAAATATTGAGTGGGAGAGGGTTTCAAACAAAGCCCACGGCCTCCATTGTTGATCCATATGTGAAAGCATGGTAACGCCTCGCGTCAGTTCTGCCCTGACCACACCCCTCGGTAGGTGTTTACCGCCGCCGGTATATTAGATTGGATCTCCTATGTGGAAAACGTGTTCGGGTATCATCCTATTCATGACCACCCCTCGGTGGCTTGGTAGGACGTGGATCGGGCTACGTAAACAATGGTTATACACTTAAGACTCGTTTAGTTATTAACCTTCCCTAGAAGCTTGTTAACTAAACTGGTGGCCAAATAAGCGGTTATTAATATATGTCTTAACCTTGGAGGATTTAAGTCAACATATATTAATTGGACGGGGTCCATGTTCCGGCTATTTGTGTTCATGACCATCCCTCGGTGGCTTGGGGCAATAGGTGCTGTGAATTATCATTGCAATGCTACATGTTTTTCAAGTTTCATGTAGGAACATACTTGTATGTTTTATTTGCTAAATTATCTGTATATTTGCTTGGGCTTTGTAATGATGTCTAGTATAATTTTATTTCAGTTCAAAATGTCACCGACACCCCTCATTTCGATACGTACTGAAAATAAGTTGAATGGTGATAATTATAAAGATTGGAAAAGAAATCTATTAATAGTTCTCAGTTACGAGAGACACAAGTTCATACTGGACGAACCATGCCTACCTGGGCCCAAACCTGACACACCACTTGAGGAGGTCCCGGTTGCCTATAATCGTTGGAGAGAATCCAATGAGATAGCTCGATGCTACATCCTTGCTAGCATGACTAGTGCTTTACAAAAGTAGCATGAGACTTATCAAGTTGCTAGAGAGATCATGGACAATATGGAGGACATGTTCGGAGGCCAAGAAAAATTGGTTCGACGGTCCGCTATCACCAGCATTATGAACTCTAAGCAAAAGGCGGGTACTCCGGTAAAGGACCATATGATCACTCTAATGGGATTCTTTGCTGAGGCTGCCGAGAATGGTGCTGAGTTGGACTATAACACCCAGATCAAGATGGTGTTCAAGACTCTGTCTAAATATTTTGTGGGGTTTAAGGCCGCATACAATCTGGCGACAAAGGAGTTAGGACTAATCGAGCTCATGAAGCAACTACAGGCTTATGAGCGGATGATCAGGGATGAGGATGTGGTTCGACCTAAAGGAGAGGCTAATTTGGCAGAATCTTCCAATCCCTTACAGAAGAGGAAGAGGCCAAATAAGAAGCAAGTGGCTTCTAGTTCTTCTAATCCTCATGTCTCGGACGGAAAGAAGAAGAAGAAGAACAAGAACCCGAAGGACCCTCAAAAGTCTAAATGCTACCATTGTGGGAAGGTAGGTTACTTCAAGAAGGCTTGCCGGGAATTCCTAGCCACCAAGGGCAAGGAAGGTAAGGAACTTCATTACTTGGAAGTGTGTTTGGTTGAAGAATCGAAAGACACTTGGGTCATTGATTCGGGTGCCACTAATCATGTTTGTGTTTCTATGCAGGGGTTCGTGGAAACGAGAAGTCTACATGATAGGAGCCTCTCGTTGCGGATTGGAGATGGTAGCTTTGTGGTGGCTGAAGCAGTGGGAGATGTTTACCTTTATTTTGATCAATTTAGGTTAATTTTATTGAAAGACTGTTTTTATGTTCCTAATTTTAGGAGGAACCTTATATCGGTAGCTTGTTTAATAAAGGATTCTTATTCAGTTTCTTTTAGTAAAAGAGTTGATATTCGTAGAAATAAGTCTTTTCTCTGTTCTGGATGGATGGATGGAAACCTATATTTGATCAAAATATGTTCTGGATGGATGGATGGAATCGCTGGAGGAGGTACGTCTTCCCCAATGTGAGTCTTGTCTAGAGGGTAAGATGACTAAGAGATCTTTTGGAGCTAAGGGTACAAGGGCTTAGGAGCTCTAAGAAATTGTGCATACTGACATATGTGGCCCCATGAACGTCACAGCACGAGGAGGGTTCGAGTATTATGTCTCTTTTATAGATGATTACTCGAGGTATGGATATATGTATTTGATGCACTGCAAGAGCGAAACCTTTGACAAGTACAAAGAGTATCGTGCGGAAGTGGAAAAGCAATTGGATAAATCCATAAAGACACTTCGATCTGATCAAGGAGGTGAATACCTCTCCGATGAATTTCTAGGACATCTTGTAGAGAATGGGATATTATCCCAATTGACTGTACCTGGTACTCCACAACAGAATGGTGTAGCCGAAAGGAGAAACAGGACCTTATTGGATATGGTACGGTCCATGATGAGTTATTCAACACTGCCATTATCATTTTGGGGATATGCTTTACAAGCGACATGCTATATTCTGAACCAGGTTCTGAGCAAATCAATACCCAGAACTCCGTATGAATTGTGGTGTGACAGGAAGCCCTCCCTTAGACATATGAGAATATGGGGCTGCCCAGCACATGTACTGGATGGGGATGCGAAAAAGTTGGAACCAACATCAGAATTGTGCATGTTTGTAGGGTAACCAAAAGGAACTAAAGGAGGTCTGTTCTATAACCCGAAGGAACAAAAGGTCATTATCTCAACCCATGCGACATTCTTGGAGGAAAGTCACATGAATGACTTTAAGCCTCGAAGTAAAGTGGTGCTAGAGGAGTTATCAGGTGAAAGAACTGCTCCATAGATTTCGGTCTTTGACGCAAGTCCGAGTTCCAGTGAAAGACCTGTAGATGATCAACAATTTAGGGTGCCTCGTCGTAGTGGGAGGGTTTCGAAGAAACCTAATTTCTTCATGTATGATGCTAAGGTATACCAGGTCGAGGCTCATAAGCATAAGGATGATCCGGTCACCTATGATGAAGCTGTAAATGATGTTGATTCTAAATTGGACAGAAACAAAGGTAGGCTAACAGATAACATTTAAAAGTATGGCATAATATTCGTTTCCAAAAATAATCAACAATTTAAAAAAATACATGGCATAATAATCAAAAAAAAATAATCAACAATTTCGTGAAAAACATTTTTAATGCAAGTTGTATTCTGCTGAGGACTTAGCGTAGCTGCAATAAACGTGCCCCAATATTAAAATAATAAATCATTAAAACAAACCATCATATTATGAGTGAGGACTTGTTGTAGCTATAATATACGTGCCTCGAATTTGAATTATCCTAGATCATCTCGTTACGGTCTAAATAGGCCGAACGGCCCTGCGCAGGTTTAGGGACCTTCCCCCATGGCGTCAACTTTGGGACGCACGCATCATTTACAATGATCGTGAACTAGAGCACAATTATGTTCACCGGATTATTCAAAAGATGGTATTTACCAAGTTATATTATGCCAGTAATCAAAACACTTTTTAAAATACACATTTATTACAAAATACATTACATGCGTTTATTTCATCAAAAATAGTATAATAATTTCATAAATCGAAAACAGCATGCCATCAATAAAACAGGGGAATTTAAAACACTTGACTACTCCCAGAAAAGGCTTGAACGTCCTACCTCGATTATCGCACAAGCGTTACGATAACGTGATCCACAAATCCAGTAAGAACGTCAAATAAGTCCTATAATCACAACATATGATTAGTCTAGGTCTAGACATAATCATCCAATCATTTTAGTGTGCCACAAAACGATTTTAAAACGTTTAATAAACATTTGGGATTTAAAATTTGTGAAAAACTCTAAGTTAGGATATTTCTGGTCATGGGCAGACTGACCTAGGCTGATTGTAAAATCCATATTAATTTATTTTTCATCCCAAAAATTCTAAATTTTTAATATGTTAAACTAGACATCCGTAGCTTTAATTCCATATAATTTTTATAATTTTTGGACATCAGTTGTTCATTTGACTAGGCCAAAAACCGAGGGTTGTTTTCAGGCGTAAAAATCTGGGTTTCAGTTTCGGTTCAAAACCTGGCAGTTCTGTCCGCCTATCTTAGAAAAATATTTTGACTGGGTAAACAGATGAGTTTGATTCTGAAATTTTTTAGGAACTTAGGGGACGTCTTTAATTAAATTTTAGGCTCAAGAATCACTCAAAAATCGTTTTTAAAACTCAAGTTATGGCTGACACAAATTTACTGTTCATATGGTAATTTTCCAGATTTCCGTTTTTCTGTGTCTGAATTTCGATTAGCCTCAAACCAATTCAATTTTTATCCAATGATCACGAAATTTTGTGGAAAACCTTATTTATATGTCATTAACATAACCCAAGAATCAAATTGACAAAATCGTAAAATCTTACACATATGATAATAGGGTTTTTGAAAAGGGGATCAATGAGGCAAAATTTTAGGGTTTGAGAGAAAAATCACACCTTGTTTGTGCTGCCCTATTTTTGATGCTTGGTCTCCCTTTTGGCTGAATTTGTGTGAGTATTGGAGTCTTCAAAACAGTATGGAAATAGTGGAGAAAACCATATAAATTTCGGATTTAAAATCAAAAGGAGAAGGAAGGAAAAAGTTTGATTTCTCACCTTGTTTTTGTCTCAAAAGTTGTTGAATCTTTGAGCTGCCTTTTGGTAGGTTTTGTTTGCTGTTTTGGGTGTGTTTTTGGAGAGAAAATTCAGAGAGGGGAGAGGGGAAAGCTGGCCGAAATTTTGAGGGTGAAAGGAGGGGTGAATGAGAGTTAAAAGGGGGTTTTTATACTAGGTTTTTCTTTCCCTTTCTCTTCCTTGTTTGGCTGAAAATTTTAAGGGGCAAAAGGGAAAGTTTTTGTGCTGTTTTGAGGCTAGGGTTTTCTCTCTTATTTCCCCTTAAGTGGCCGAAAATTTTCCCTTAGTTTTTAAGGAAAAATAATTTGAATTTTAATTGAGTTTTAACCTAGCTTTTAATTCAAATAAAATCTCCTTTACTTCCTACACTTTATGGCCGAATTTCTTCTTTATATCTAAGGAATGAAATTTGAATTTGAATCCTTCTTGGATTTGTGGAATTTAAATTTTAATTTAAAATCCCAAGTGATGGCCGAATGTTTTAGGGTTTCTTTTTGAAGTTCAAATTGTTGACTTTTTGAGCGTAATTTGACTAGGAAACCAACCTAGGGTTTCCAAAAGATTTTTAAATTAATTTTTTTGGCACACTAATTTTATTTAAATTATATATTGACCCTTAAATAAAATTTAAGGCGTCACAAATATCTACCACTAAAAATAATTTCGTCCTCGAAACTTTAAGAATTACTCCGCACTAAAGAAGAGAATAAGAATATGAATAACTTCTCATTTCATTAAGCGATCTTAATGCACCTTCCAAAACATATAGTGGTATATCTACCACTATGAACAGAGTAGGGTTGTAAAACAAACTTAAGTCGACTACATTACATGTACTCTACTGCTTAGCGAACCATTCAGCATGGTTCTCATGCATATCTTTCTCGGTTTCCCATGTGGCTTCCTCTTCACCATGGTTACTCCAAAGAACCTTCACCATGGGTATTGTTTTCGTTCTCAGCTACTTGACCTTACGATCCAAAATCTTCACCGGAACCTCGACGTAAGAGACATCTAGTTGGATTTCTATATCATCCGTTGAAATGACTTCTGACTCTGTTCGTGCACTCTTCCTCAGCATCGATACATGGAAAACGTTGTCAACTCCCAAGGTGTCGGGTAACTTCAGCTCATATGTAACCTTACCAACTCTGCGTACGATCTCGAAAGGTCCAATGTAACGCGGTGCTAGCTTCCCTTTAACTCTGAAACGAGAGATACCTTTCTTCGGTGAAACCTTTAGCAACACAAACTCTCCGACCTCAAACTCTAACGGCTTTCTGCGTTGATCTGCATAGCTCTTCTGTCGACTCTGTGCT
Organism: Antiaris toxicaria; assembly: GCA_035233585.1. NCBI lineage: Eukaryota > Viridiplantae > Streptophyta > Magnoliopsida > Rosales > Moraceae > Antiaris > Antiaris toxicaria. Next base: position 62,859,981 of record CP141153.1, read on the forward strand.
GTTAGAAGTCATTGTTTGATGATGGCAATCTTCTCGTACTGGTCTAGGATCATCTCAGGTCCACCCACGGGTGCTTCCTGGTTGTCAACCCAATAGATGGGTGATCGACAAGGCTTTCCATGCAACGCTTCAAAGGGTGCCATTCTGATACTCGCTTGATAATTGTTGTTGTATGCGTACTCTGCCAAGTAGAGGTGTTTGCTCCATCCATCTCCAAGATCAAGAACGCAGGCACGTAGCATATCCTCGAGAATCTATATGAGACGCTCTGACTGGCCATCTGTCTGCGGATGAAAAGCGGTGCTGAAGTTCGGTTCTGTGCCTAGAGCTTCCTGTAGACTTTGCCAAAAATGAGCGTTGAAGCATGTATCACAGTCAGAAATGATCACTAAAGGGACTCCATGCAATCTGACTACGTTCCTCATGTAAAGCTCGGCTAGCTGGTTCCTGGTGCAAGTCGTCTTAAACGGGATGAAGTGCGCGGTCTTCGTGAGACGATCTACTACTACCCAGACTCCATCAGATCCATCCTGTGCTCTCGGTAAGCCGGTTAAGAAGTCCATTCCTATACTATCCCACTTCCACCGAGGTATTGGAAGTGGTTGGAGCAGACCTGCGGGTCTCTCCGTACTGCTTTTACTTTCTGACACGTCAAACAGTTGGCCACGAAGTTCTTCACATCTAACTTCATACCTCTCCACCAAAGCTGCCGTCTTAAGTTTTGATACATCTTGTTCCCACCTGGGTGCATGGCGAACCTCGACTGATGAAACTCTGACAAGATCTCCTGTATAAGCTCTGGGATGTGTGGTACTGCTAAGCGACCTTCGTTGTAAAGAATTCCACTGGCATCCATCGACCACTCTGCAACACACTTGCCCTTTAATAATCTATCTCGGATGTCAACGAAACGTGTATCTACCAACTGATTCTCCTTGATCCTCTGCACGTAGTCTGGTTCCATCACTAAGTTGTATAACACTGGGTGACCCTGAACTTCGCCAAAACAAACTTGATAAGCTGTGAGAACTCTGTCCTTTTCCCACTCATCTATCTGCATTGCCATTATAGAAGCGTCATGATCAAGATTGGGAACTGCCTCTCTTTTCCTGCTTAGTGCATCTGCAACCACGTTTGCTTTACCCGGATGGTACTCGACTTGGAAGTCGTAGTCTTGCATGTATTCTACCCATCTTCTCTGATGCAGGTTTAGATCTTTCTGGGTAGCTAGGTATTTCAAACTCTTGTGATCTGAAAACAGTCTAAAACTAGCACCGTACAGATAACAACGCCAAATCTTAAGCGCAAACACTACTGCAGCTAACTCTAGATCGTGTGTAGGGTAGTTTCGTTCGTGTTGTTTCAGCTGTCATGAGGCATAAGCGACAACTCGGTTCTGTTGCATCAAGACTGCTCCAAGACCTTGATGAGAAGCATCGGTGTAGACGTCATATACTTGATCCTGATTCGGAATGATAAGGATAGGTGCAGACGTCAAACGACTCTTTAACTCTTGGAAGACTGACTCACAGCTGTTGTCCCAAACGAAAGGTATATCCTTCTTTGTCAGATTGGTGAGGGGAGCGGCGAGCTTGCTGAAGTCCTGTACAAAACGTCAATAATATCCCGCTAAGCCCAAGAAGCTTCGGATCTCTGGAACATTCTTCGGTCGTTCCCACTTAAGAATCGCTTCAACCTTGGATGGATCAACTGATATACCATCTCCTGAGATGGTATGTCCGAGAAACTTAACCTCTGTCATCCAAAACTCATATTTTTCTTTCTTGGCGTACAACTGATGTTCACGAAGAGTCTATAAAACTATACTGAGATGCCGTGCATGATCTTCACGAGTTCGAGAGTAGATGAGGATGTCGTCGATGAATACGATGACGAACTTATCAAGAAAAGGTCGGAAGACTCTATTCATCATATCCATGAAGGCTGTTGGTGCATTTGTCAAACCGAAAGGCATTACTAAGAACTCGTAACTGCCATACCTCGTTCGGAACGCCGTCTTCGGGATATCCTCCTCTCTAACCCGAAGCTGATGATAACCGGATCTCAAATCAATCTTGGAGAAGAAACAAGCTCCACCCAACTGGTCGAACAAGTCATCTATGCGTGGTAACGGATACTTATTTTTGATGGTCATACTGTTGAGCTTTCTGTAGTCTACACAAAGACGAAGCGAACCGTCAGCTTTCTTCACAAAAAGGACTGATGAACCCCAAGGTGAGTTGCTGTCTCGAATAAAGCCTAGCGATTTCAACTCATCCAGCTGCTTGCGCAACTCTTTCATCTCTAGAGGTGCCATACGATACGGAGCAGAAGCAAAAGGAGCTGTTCCAGGAACTAAGTCGATACGAAACTCTATTTCTCGATGAGGTGGTAAACTTGGAAGAGCTTTTGGAAAAACATCTGGAAAACTATCGACAACAGGTATAGGTTGGGTACTCTTTTCAGAACTGGATCCTTCTACCGCACACAAGGATAAGAAGCAAAGAATACCCTGTCTACTCTTCGACACTAACCTCAGAGCAGATCTATCAACATCTGAAACTAAGCTTGATTGATAGGACACTACATGTCCGAAATCAGTTGTAAAGATAACGCGACGATTACGACAATCAAGCATAATCCCATATCGGGAAAGCCAGTCATATCCCAGAATAACATCATAAGCAAACATAGGCATTACTACAAGTGATGCCTCCAAACAAACATCCCCAACATAAACATAGGCTTGACACCCATCACTAACAGTAGTCGTGCCCAACGGGGATTTCACACATAAGGGAGAGTCAAGATTTTGCAGTTTTAAACCAAGTGAACGAGCATAATGTTGGGCTATAAAAGAGTGTGTAGCTCCGGTGTCAAACAAAACATGTGCATATGTACCAAAGATAGGAATTATACCATCTAATGTAGTCGGTGTATGATCTATCTCCATGCTGTCAGCTCCAAGAGCATGTACCTGTGGTGCCTTACCACGATTTTGAGCTGTATTCCCTCGCTGATAGCCCATACTCTGACCCTGTGGTGGCGGTCTCTGATAACTCGACACTGGGAATTGCTGTAGTGGTGTAGCATGTGGAGCATAAGGCGCAGTGTACTGGCTCGTGCGCTGAGGCTGATAGGGAACCGGAAGCTGAGGGCGCTGTGACTGCGAAGACTAGGAAGTAAACTGTTGTCTCTGTGGAAAACCATTCTGATTCCGCTGATGATGATGTCTATGAGCATTGTCTCTCGACTGTCTCTTCGGGCAGACATTTCTTTTGTGACCTTCATCACCACACTCGAAGCAGGTAATTATATTCACCCGACCTTGTCGCTGTCCAGAAGACTGATGAGAACCTGACCCCTGAGACTACTGGTTCTTCTGGTAAGGAGTCTGCGGCTTGTGTTGAGGCTTGTTGTGGATTGGTCCAGACTTGTTTTTGTTACGAGCTTCAAGGAACTCCTTGTCGCCCTCTTCCACTGTCAACGCCTCAGCAACTATCTGCTGGTAGCTATCCCTGATCTTGAACGGTTGTACACCCCTCTTCACATAGAGGCTAAGCCCTTCCTCAAAGCGGAGACACTTAGTAGCTTCATCTACCACCTGATTCTTCGCATAACGGGCTAACTCAGTGAACTTGGCTTCATATTCCCGCACTGACATAGACCCTTGCTTCAAACGGACGAACTCCCTAGCTTTTCTGTCGCGAAACTGAGCTGAAAAGAAACGCTCGTGAAAACGCTCCTCAAAAACTGTCAAAGAAGACCTCTGCTCCTCTATCAAACCATCCTCAATACTAGCCCACCAGGTAGAGGCTAGACCCACCAGCTTGTTGGAAGCAAACTCAACCCAGAACTCTGCGGGTGTGGCGGTCAACTTTAGCTGCTTACGAATGGCATCAAACCAGTAGTCGGCATCCATCTCTGTGCCCGTGCCGTCGAAAGTGGGTACGTGAGACTTAAAGAAAAGAGTTAGGGCTGTCTGTTTAGGATGTATCATAGGCTGGGTAGGTACTGCTCCAGAGGCAGGGTTTTCGGTGGTAGGCATTTGCTGAGGAGTCTGAGAAGAACTCCCCGCTCTCTGGGTCTCATTAGGAACAACATTGGCTACAGGAGTTGGGTTAGGTGTTCCAAAAGGTAACACGGTAAGGAGAGCCTGTATCGCTGCCGTGAGGTTCTGCATTGCCGTTAGCTGATCGTTCGGTGTAGGGACCGCTGTATTCTGACTCCCTTGAGGCTGCGTGTTCCCAGGGTTCTCTTCGTCGTTGCCTCTCTGCTGCCTCTGACTTCGCGTGCCGGGACGAGCCATTTTGCTGAACAAGATTGAAGGAAGAGGAAACCCTATAAACTTCTAAGAGTAAAGAAAACTATGCTTGGGTATTTTGAAAACGTTTTGATGAACACCCCTTTGAAAACGTTTTGATGAAAAACCCTTTTGAAAACGTTTTGATGGAAAACCCTTTTGAAAACCTGGTCTCTGATACCATTATTTGTCATGGCCCAAAATTTAGACACGTGACACGGCAGCCAAATCATAATATCAACCTGAGATTTAAGGAAAACATTTATTACAAAAAACGGGTCAACATTATAATTTAGCTAAGCCTAATTATTTATAAAGGAGCATCATAACCACAAAACAAAATAAAGTAGAAAGTAAATACCTTTTAATGCAGAAATCAAACACAAAATCGGTTTTCAAAAGAAATTACTAACCATAAATATTCCCAAGCATAGAATTTAAATAACGTGAAATAAAGTCCAAACTCAATGTCTCATTACATCAGAACGAGAAACAGAAAGAAGAAGATGGAGAAAACGGATAGCATCATCCTCGGTAGAAACGGATAGCTCAACGATTTTCGAAACTGCTACCTCCCGCACCTGGAAGTAGTCATTTCGAAATCACAAAGAAAAAGGGATGTGAGCGCTGGCTCAGTAGGACAGAAACAAAGGTAGGTTAACAGATAACATTTAAAAGTATGGCATAATATTCGTTTCCAAAAATAATCAACAATTTAAAAAAATACATGGCATAATAATAAAAAAATAATAATCAACAATTTCGTGAAAAACATTTTTAATGCAAGTTGTATTCTGCTGAGGACTTAGCGTAGCTGCAATATACGTGCCCCAATATTAAAATAATAAATCATTAAAACAAACCATCATATTATGAGTGAGGACTTGTCGTAGCTATAATATACGTGCCTCGAATTTGAATTATCCTAGATCATCTCGTTACGGTCTAAATAGGCCGAACGGCCCTGCGCAGGTTTAGGGACCTTCCCCCATGGCGTCAACTTTGGGACGCACGCATTATTTACAATGATCGTGAACTAGAGCTCAATTATGTTCACCGGATTATTCAAAAGATGGTATTTACCAAGTTATATTATGCCATTAATCAAAACACTCTTTAAAATACACATTTATTACAAAATACGTTGCATGCGTTTATTTCATCAAAAATAGTATAATAATTTCATAAATCGAAAATAGCATGCCATCAATAAAACAGAGGAATTTAAAACACTTGACTACTCCCAGAAAAGGCTTGAACGTCCTACCTCGATTATCGCACAAGCGTTACGATAACGTGATCCACAAATCCAGTAAGAACGTCAAATAAGTCCTATAATCACAACATATGATTAGTCTAGGTCTAGACATAATCATCCAATCATTTTAGTGTGCCACAAAAGGATTTTAAAACGTTTAATAAACATTTGGGATTTAAAATTTGTGAAAAACTCTAAGTTAGGATATTTCTGGTCATGGGCAGACTGACCTAGGCTGATTGTAAAATCCATATTAATTTATTTTTCATCCCAAAAATTCGAAATTTTTAATATGTTAAACTAGACATCCGTAGCTTTAATTCCATATAATTTTTATAATTTTTGGACATCATTTGGTCATTCAACTAGGCCAAAAACCGAGGGTTGTTTTCAGGCTTAAAAATCTGGGTTTCAGTTTCGGTTCAAAACCTGGCAGTTCTGTCCGCCTATCTTAGAAAAATATTTTGACTGGGTAAACGGATGAGTTTGATTCTGAAATTTTTTAGGAATTTAGAGGACATCTTTAATTTAATTTTAGGCTCAAGAATCACTCAAAAATCGTTTTTAAAACTCAAGTTATGGCTGACACAAATTTACTATTCATATGGTAATTTTCCAGATTTCCGTTTTTCTGTGTCCGAATTTCGATTAGCCTCAAACCAATTCAATTTTCATCCAATGATCACGAAATTTTGTGGAAAACCTTATTTATATGTCATTAACATAACTCAGGAATCAAATTGACAAAATCATAAAATCTTACACATATGATAATAGGGTTTTTGAAAAGGGGATCAATGAGGCAAAATTTTAGGGTTTGAGAGAAAAATCATACCTTGTTTGTGCTGCCCTATTTTTGATGCTTGGTCTCCCTTTTGGCTGAATTTGTGTGAGTATTGGAGTCTTCAAAACAGTATGGAAATAGTGGAGAAAACCATATAAATTTCGGATTTAAAATCAAAAGGAGAAGGAAGGAAAAAGTTTGATTTCTCACCTTGTTTTTGTCTCAAAAGTTGTTGAATCTTTGAGCTACCTTTTGGTAGGTTTTGTTTGCTGTTTTGGGTGTGTTTTGGGAGAGAAAATTCAGAGAGGGGAGAGGGGAAAGCTGGCTGAAATTTTGAGGGTGAAAGGAGGGGTGAATGAGTGTTAAAAGGGGGTTTTTATACTAGGTTTTTCTTTCCCTTTCTCTTCCTTGTTTGGCTGAAAATTTTAAGGGGCAAAAGGGAAAGTTTTTGTGTTGTTTTGAGGCTAGGGTTTTCTCTCTTATTTCCCCTTAAGTGGCCGAAAATTTTCCCTTAGTTTTTAAGGAAAAATAATTTGAATTTTAATTGAGTTTTAACCTAGCTTTTAATTCAAATAAAATCTCCTTAATTTCCTACACTTTATGGCCGAATTTCTTCTTTATATCTAAGGAATGAAATTTGAATTTGAATCCTTCTTGGATTTGTGGAATTTAAATTTTAATTTAAAATCCCAAGTGATGGCCGAATGTTTTAGGGTTTCTTTTTGAAGTTCAAATTGTTGACTTTTTGAGCGGAATTTGACTAGGAAACCAACCTAGGGTTTTCAAAAGATTTTTAAATTAATTTTTTTGGCACACTAATTTTATTTAAATTATATATTGACCCTTAAATAAAATTTAAGGCGTCACAAATATCTGGCAAATGGATGTCAATACGACATTCTTGAATGGCCATCTTGAAGAGTGTATCTATATGATACAGCCCGAAGGGTTCGTAGCGAAAGGCCAAGAAAGGAAAGTCTGCAAGTTGCTTAGATCCATTTATGGATTAAAGCAAGCATCCCGCTCATGGAACCAGAGGTTTGATCAAGCGATTAAGACATTTGGTTTTGAGCAGAACGTTGATGAACCTTGTGTTTATAAACGTATTAAGAATGGAAAAGTGGTTTTTCTAATACTCTATGTCGATGGTATACTACTCATTGGGAATGATGTAGGGAACTTATCATCTATCAAGCTTTGGTTACACCAACAGTTTGACATGAAGGACTTGGGAGAAGCTAATTATGTTCTAGGCATTCGTCTCTTCAGAGATCGAAAGAACAAAATGATAGCGTTATCCCAAGCTTCATACATAGATAAAATAATTGACAAATATGCAATGCAAGAGGCAAAGAAAGGCTCACAACCTTCTATTACCGGTCTAACTCTTTCATTGGATGACTATCCCAAGACATCGGAAGAAAGAGAGCGTATGAGTAAGGTCCCTTATACATCCACTGTGGGTAGCCTTATGTACGCTATGCTTTGCACTCGCCCAGATATATGTTTTGCAGTAGGTATGGTGAGTCGATATCAAGCAAATCCTAGAACCAAGCACTGGCAAGCTGTAAAGCATATACTCAAGTATCTTAAGAGAACGAGGGATTATATGCTGGTGTATTCTGGAGGGGACCTAACACCCATAGGATACACGGACTCAGACTTCTAGACTTGTAAGGATTCATGGAAATCGACATCTGGATCAGTGTTTTTACTCGGAGGAGGCGCCATTGTGTGGAAGAGCGTGAAGCAGGGCTGGACAACTGACTCTACTATGGAGGCTGAGTATGTGGCTGCGGCTGAGTCATCTAAAGAAGCAGTTTGGCTCCACAAGTTCTTTAGAGACCTTGAGGTCATTCCGGGTGTTGACAAGCCTATCACACTTTATTGTGATAATACAGGTGCTATTGCCAACACAAGGGAATCTCGGCACCACAAGAGGATCAAGCACATCGATCAGAGATATCATATTATTAGAGGGCATGTGGAGACAGAACAAGCGGATGTATGTAAGATCGCGTCCGAGGACAACATCGCCGATCCCTTTACTAAGACTTTGGTGGCTAGAAGCTTTGAGAGGCATGTAGAGGCGATGGGGATGCGTAACATGGCACATCTACTGGCTTAGGACAAGTGGGAGATTGTTAGGAAATGCCCTAAGCATTAGAGACATTTTGATGTTTTCATTTTGAACTGGATAATAAAATTATATATAGAGGTTATTCATTACATTGCTATCTGTCCTCGTCTTATTTACATGTTAAAGTAAAAGTAAGCAAATATGGCTCACCAACTGCTTGTGTTAAAACTGTGAGAACGTTGCATGCAATGGACTTTTGTATGCGAGAAGACAATGTTCTAAAGTTAGCAGTCTAAACTATGGTCTGTAGTCTATGGGGTTAGACCGAGCATCTAACTCATGTTAAGACTATTATGTTGTCTAAAGCCTTGGAGGGGACAGTTTGTCTTGATTGTCCGGAGCTGGACTCCCAAGTAGAGACATAGATATGTTACTTGGTGGTGACATATTAGACTGGGACTAAAGCGTGATTGATCTACGTAGTCCGCTATGAGTGGATCAATCTGCTTTTGACGTTCATTGTGCAATAACCTTAATCCTGAGTAAATGAACTACTTCATGTATATGACTTGTGTACTTTGATGTTCCAATGGCTAAAGCGTCTCAGAGGTAGTAAGCTTATAGACCGGTTCGTTGGGTGCATGACTTGAATACGATGAAATGTTCGTTTACAGATATCGGAATCATAGCTCTAATGAGTTAAAGGTATCCTCTTAAAGGCATTATACTGAATGTGAAAATGGATAAGGCCTTGAGTCGTGTGTTAGGCGGATGACTTCTTATTCACATATGGTGAATAATCATTTTCTTAATTTGGTAGTATAATGGAACTTTAAGAGAGCCTGATTAGTAGGATTAAATGGACTTTGAACTAAGGTTGATCATGGATATCATATGAGGGTTTTGCATATATGACAAGGTCATTGGATAGTAGCTCGTCACAGGCTTACGTAATACGGTATATAATTGGGAGTTCAGTTTCAGGTTTATAGTGGTGTGACTCTAAAACTAGTGATCATATGATTGAGTTGTTCGGTAAAGAATGATGATCATATGGATTTGCGGGAGCCCGATTATATATGTCCAATCAGTCCTTCTACTAGCTCCACATAATTCCTTAACATTTGGCAAATTGATTTGTGTATGCTATTGGCTGGTTTATTTTGCATGGATGGTGATGACGCAGGATTAGGATGGTAGACAAGATTCTCTCTGGTTGGATTCAGATTTTGTTTTGGATAATAGAGTACACAATTATTCGAACTCCAAATAAAGTTGCCATGATTTTATTTGAGATTGGATTGGAGTTATAGAAAATTATCCATGAGAACAAGAATTTGAAACACAACCGTTTTATGGATTTTGAAATTTGAATTTTGAAATTTGAATTTTGAATTTTGAATTTGAATTTTGAATTTGAAATTTGAATTTCAAATTTAAATTTCAAATTTGAAATTTAAATTTGAAATTCGAATTTTGAATCACAGTCCAAGTGGGATTCGAATTTGTTGTTGAAAATCCACAAGGTTTGAAATTCGAATTTGAGTTGGATTTGGAGAGGATAATCTTGTTAGAATCCTACTTGAATTTTGAATCCAAATCCTAACAAATTATGGAAGAAATTTTGAGGATAATCCTCAATGGAATTTCGGTTTTTGTGGATAAGGTTCAAGGGAAAAATTCAAGTTTCAATCACAGTTGAATTTGGATTCTCTCCTTCCCTGAAAAGTGGCCGAAATTATGGAGGAAATCACCTAGGAAAATTCGGTTATTTTGGATAAGGTTGAGATAAGATTCAAGCTTGAAAATCCTAGTGGAATTTTGATTCTCCCTTATCCTATAAGTGGCCGAATTTTTTGAGGAGATTTTCTCCTAGGAATTTCGGATTTTTTGGTTGAAAAAGGGAGATAAAATTCTAGTTAAAATCTTGTTTAGATTTGGATTGGATTTATCCTAAATAAACCGAATTTTATTGTTGGGATTTTCGCATGGAAAAATTCAAATTTTATGGTTATGGATAAGGGAGAATATCTTTTCCTAATCCAATTCGAATTCAGAGAATCACCTCATGCAGGTCTATAAATAGAGGTCCTGCCTCTCCAGTTCTCTCAGACCACAGACTCTCAGGTGAGCAGGCTTATTGTTGTACCGCTCATCGTGACAATAAGTTCTTTAGAGATCTGGGTGGTTGGAAGAAGACTAGCAGTGCTAGCATACCGATCGAGGTTCAGAGTGCCCACACACTCAGCCATTCAGAAATTAGAGAATAGAGGCTAGTTGGTTGAAGCCTCCGGTCATTCTCCTCCTGCAAGATTGGTGTCCTTGAGGTATGAGTTTTAATTGTTGTTGGTTTATTGTATATGGCATCATGAGATATTTAATGATCTTAAAAATTTTTATTGTTCCGCTGCGCCACTCTGATACGTTTTTACCGATTTATTATCCTACACTATAAGCTTACTGTGACACCCCGTGCCCTTAGTGGCTCGGACCGTCACTGAAAACTGGTATTAGTTATATTGATACTTATACTTTCTTGCAAACTAATACCACAGTTTTAGGGATTTTTTTTATGCACGTACGTATTTACTATTCATGTATGTATACTTTAATGTGCATCGTCTAAACATAGGGAGTTCAATTACTCATATGCATTTATATTATTGTCTAACTATTTACTGTTCAAAAATATTGTTTAATTATTACTATTTAAAAATACTATTTAACAATTATTATTCATAAATACCGTTTAACAGTTACTATTTAAAAATACTGTTTAACCATCACTATTCAAAAATACAATCTAACGATCACTATTCATAAATACAGTTTAACAGTTACTATTCAAAATATTGTTTAACCATAACTATTCAAAAATACTATTTAACGATTACTATTCATAAATATAGTTTAACGGTTACTATTAAAAAAAAATACTGTTTACTCAAAAATTATGCGGAAGAATACTCGCTGTGTGTCCACAACCTCGCCTCACATCCACCTCCACTGTCATCATCGCCCATAGATGATTGAGTTATAGGACGCTTATCTATAGCATGAATACACTTCATGAGCTTTACGCCTAGTAAGTATAACATGTTAACCGCAAAACATGTTTAAAACGTAGTATATACTTAAAATCATATAAGCATGCAAGACATTAACATAAACCACTTAACATAGCACATAGCAGATCATAACATATCATCTCATTGAAATACAAAACTTACATACTTTATGCATGGTAGTATACATCATGTACTGAGTGCATCTTACTGTAGCTAGAAGCATAGTGAACTATGACTAATGCATACTGTGATCAATGCATGATCCGATTATGTTCATTTATGCTTCAATGTTCTCTTTCTTTCTCTTGTCTACTTAGGGCGCCTATGTCAGTACTGTATACGCGCAGACCAACGATAACGCCCGAGGTTACTAAAATGCCGAAGAACCATCAACAGATGCTCAATTTTGCTTTAACTTACTTTAACTTAAAAACCTCTTCAACTGAAAAGGCTGGTACGACACGCCTATTAAATTCCATCTTGTTTATCTGTTCTAGCCATATGCTTCTCTAAGCTATCCCTAATCCTAGCGGTAGGGACGTATAGCGTCTAACTTGTTCTTTCATCAATCTACTTGATTGTGAAACTATATACTCTTATACATGCTGCGCATTAATGTGTGCATGGCATATATACTTAACATACTATAAAATATTGTTTTAAAATCATTTCATTTATGCCATAGGTAGAGTTGTACTTACCTAAATTGCAAGCCAATACGTTCTCTCGCCTCTGTTAATTTATAGGTTACTATCTATCATCAATAACATCTCTTATCAGCACCTTCGCTAAGTCACTAATACTGTTACTGACTATTACTTGTGTTTCTAGGAGGTACCGAGGCCCATCAGTACTCTATTGGCCTACTTTAGGAATTTGGCACCTAACTTTCATAGTGTTTGATTAATTGTCTTCTTGACAAATTAATCATCATTCCTCACAATGTTGTTCAAAACACGATCCTTGACTAGTTTATTGACCAGTCAACTGACCGGTTACCTCGCGTGTTGGTAACTAGGTAGCCTATCGGGTTATTATGCGTAAACTTGTTGTAGTAACTGACTAGGTTACTTTGCCTGTTTGGGTGTGCTAGCCTACCAGGTTACTATGGCTTGGTTGGTGTGGTGGCCTACCAGGCCACTATGGCTTGTTTGGTGTGGTAGCCTATCGGGCTACCCATACTGTTTACTTTGAAAAATTATTTGGTCGACTTATAAAATTCTTGCGAAAATTCTTTATTTTGAAACCATCCCTTTATCACCCATTTAGAAGGTGGGGGACATTTTTATGCAAACCATTTTTATTTTAAAGTGTGTAAAACACATTTTTGATGTTGCATTTTAAAGGTGATTTTTGAACCATTTTCGAAAACTATTTTGAAACTTGATCGAAAAGACTTTGTTTGCAAATCTAGTGAACAAAACATATTTTCGTTCTTGACATGATGACCAATTTTCGTTTTCACCTCGAAGCTCAAATCTAACTCTAACGGCTCCTAAATTCATTGAACCCGTGGCCAATTTGCCCAATTTTTGTAAAAATTCTAGTTTTATGTCATTTCAAAAAAAGGCTCTATTTGAGGCCCAAAACAGCCAAATTTTTAAAACAAGTGTAGGTCATCTTAAAGGTTTTGATGTGTTCAACAACTTTTGTGTTGAGCCCGAAGTCCGGTTCGTACTCTAGATGGTCCATTTTTAGCAAAACCCGAGACTAAATCTGGGATCGAACTTTTTGGTCCTAGTTTTGGGCACCGAGTGAAAATCACTCTAAAAACCTATCGTAGTGTCGTTTTTGACCAAAGGCTATTTGATGCAAAACGACCGTATCAAAATATCCTTAAACTTCCATGTTTTACCAAATCCCAAATTTGGAACCTAAAGGGGTCAAAATGGCCAAAATCCATGGCCTTTTTTTGGGGACAGTTTTGTGTCCAGCCAGTTTGTAAATGTTCATTGCATCACACATACTCATAACCATTCGTAAAAATGTAAACACAACCACAAACTTAAAAATGGAAAGCTAAGGGCTCAAAATAAACTTATTATAGCCCATGTGCATAAATAAATACACATAAATTTCTTGATCAAAATCTTAAAATCACTAAATCACCAAAGGTATGGTTTTCGGTTATTACCTTTGTGCTTTGAACCAAGCATGATTTTGAACCAAGGCTTGATGACCAAAATGGTCGTGTGATTCTTAGTGAGAAAAGGGTTTGTGCTAGTAAGACACCACAAAAATTTCTCTCAATATCAACTTAAGACACTAACCAAAAACCACAAAGATTGGTTTCAAAAACTCACCCTTGGATGGACTTAGAATGGCTTGGAATAAATCCTCCTAGCTCAAGCTTATGGAGGCTGATTTTTTGGTAACTTATGGATGTGTTTTAGACTTGAGAAATGGATGGTTTTAGGGCCTAGAGTAGTCGACAATATCTAGAAGAAAGAGAGAGAAGGAGTTGCAATTTTTTTTGAGGTGTGAAAATGAAGAAACCAAAGTCTAAGGTCTGGCCACCCTTTTGTCAGCGAACTTAAGCAAACATTAACCAAACCTAAGCTTGATTAATCAAGCTAACTTTAAGCTAATTTTGGGAAAAAAAATCTGCCCAATTTCAGTCCATCCCACCGAATGTGCTGTAGCCATTTAAGGGGGAAAATAAAAAAAATTGCTTGGTGTAAGGTGATGGAATGATGTTGGAGAAATGTGACTTGTTTATTCATTTGTGTCATAACCTACTCAATATTTTATTTCTTACTTTTTTGGGTTTTTGTGCAGCAAAACCAACTGGTTTTCTAGCTAGGGACACACGGTTTTGGGGCCAAAAAAATTCATCTGTGTTATTCTCTTCGCAGTCTAGTTTTCTACTGCGGTTTTCAATCCTTTTTCGGCGGTATTCTAATTTTCATCCGGAAATCAGATTTTCTGAATTTGATTTTTACACTGATGATTTCTAGTCGGTTTATACTATCTAAGAGCCCATTCTACACCAATTTACTGTCTATTTCCTATACTATGGTTGTGTCTACACTGTGTTGTACTTGTGCATGCATGCCAAGGTGTTTTTTCATAAAATTTCCAACACAGTCTCTCTTGACTTGTTGGGACGTGCTGATTCCAATTTTATCAGTTTTATATCCATCCAGGTTGGTCTGGAACAGTTTTCAGGATCTATGCGACCCCACCTCAAAAAACGTCTCAGGTGCCCAATTGACTAATTTGGACATTCTGAGTCTAAATATATCGGTGTCGGGGCGAGATAAGGTCGTTTTGACCATCTTCCTGATATTGCGTATCTCTTAGACAAAAATTCACAGTTTGTGCCCAACTGACCAAATTGGGCCTGCTGATTGTGAATATATCAGTTTTAAGTCAAATTAAGGTTGTCTTGGCCAGTAACTTGACACTACATTTTTAACTATTTACTATTCACTACTTTCTGTTCTAATTGACTAGTTTGAGCATTCTGACTCCAATTTTATTAGTTTCTAAATAAGAAGAGGTCATCTGGACCATTTTCACGGTATTGTACCCTGCTAGGGTTTCTATCGCTGTTATGTTAACGTCCAACCGTTCTAGTGATCTGTTCACCAGTCTTGTGTCAGGAAATAGTCATCTACACCAGTTTCCTGATACTGCCTATTTCATATAGTAATACACGTAATAGGGTGGACCGGGTTCACTGTTGGTTACCCCATTTCACTGCATAAATAGTACCTAAACAGTACTGTATCTATTTAGTCTATTCATCTAGAAATTATATTGTATTTTTCAACGTAATTACTCATTACATAGTAATTAGGTTTCATATATTTTGAGAGTCTGTGTAACAGCTTTCTGCCCATTACACTGCCATGTTCACTCACACTACCTTCCTCACATATTCAGTCCAATCGGTACACGAATCCTTACACAGCCGTGTACTTGACCGTGTTCTATAAATTTACACTAAATGGCATCAAATTATTCCTCAATTTCTCATTAATTGAAATTTAAGTTATAAGAATGGGGCGGTCCTTACAACCTACCCCCCTTACAATATTTTTGTCCTCAAAAATTAGAATAACTTTGGGAAGTCTTTTCTCATATCCTCTTCCCGTTCACGTGTAGCTTCTTCAAGGTTATGATTCTACCATAATACTTTTACAAGCGGAATCACTTTATTCCTAAGGACTTTATCTTCCTTGGCTAGAATTCACACAAGTTTTTCTTCATAGGTCAGATCGGCATGTAATTCAACCGGCTCTTAACTTAGGATGTGGGAACTATCTGGCACATACTTCTTTAACATCGAGATGTGAAAGCCGTTATGCACTGATGCTAGTTTGAGAGGGAATGCTACTCTATAGGCTACCTTCTCGACTTTCTTGAGAATCTCGAAAGGTTCTATATATCTAGGACTGAGCTTTCCTTTCTTCCCAAAGCGTATCACCCCTTTCATGGGTGCTACCTTGAGAAAAATTGAATCTCTTCTTAAAATTCAAGAGGCCTCTATCGTTTATCCGCGTAACTCTTCTGGCAACTATGAGCTATATCCAGTCTGTCTCATATAAGCTTCATATCTTTTATTGTGCTCTTGACAAAGTCTGTATTGGTGAGTTGTTTCTCTCCAGTTTCATGCCAATGCACCAGAGATCTGCATTTCCTTCCGTAGAGTGCCTCGTACGGTGCCATTCCAATCGAGGAATGGTAGCTGTTGTTGTATGAGAACTCTATCAATGGTAGCTTCTGATCCCAGTTCCCTTTGAAATCTAGGGCACATGCTCTCAACATATCCTTTAGCATCTGAATGGTTTTCTCAGACTGGCCATTAGTCTGAGGATGGAAAGCTATGTTAAACTTTAACTTGGTTCTTATTGAAGCTTGATTGCTCTGTCAAAACCTTGAAGTGAAGCGTCTGTCGTGATCTGAGATGATCGATTTCGGTACACTGTGCAGTCTTACTATTTGAGCCATGTACATTTCTGTCAGTTTCTCTATTGAATAGCTCAGCTTCATGGCTAAGAATCGAGCTAATTTCATCAATCAGTCCACAATTACCCAAATTACATCATTTCTGCTTGATGTCTTGGGCAATCTGACCACGAAATCGATTGTGATCTGCTCCCATTTCCACTCAGGCAGCTCGATTTTCTGCAGTTCTCCTCCTCGTCACTGATGTTCTACTTTAATTTTCTGGCAGGTGAGGCACGTTGCAACAAATTTGGCAATGTTGTTTTTCATTCCCGGCCACCAAAAGCTCCCTTTTAAGTACTGGTACATCTTGTTTTCCCCTAGATGTACGGAGTATGGGGTGTCATGGGCTTTCAAAAGGATCTTTTTCTTGAGTTCTTCATCCTTTGGAACATATACTTTATCTCTGAAGTAGAATATGCCATCCTTAGAAACTTGAAACTCTGAACTCTAGTCCTCTGTTGCCTCCTTTTTGAGCTTGATTAAGGTTATATCGAGGTCTTGGCCAGCTTTAATTTTTTCTAGGCACGTCGATTGAAGGGTCATTTCGGACAACCTCCCCGTTAGAATCTCAATCTCGCTGTTCCTTAGCTCCTGTTGTAGTGCGTCTGGCAAGGCATGGACAGCCATAAGCGACGAGGTATGCTTTCTAATTAGTGTATCGGCCACCTTATTAGCTTTCCCTGGATGATATAGGATTTCACAGTCATAGTCCACCAGTTCCAGCCATCTCTGTTGCCTCATGTTGAGCTCCTTCTGTGTGAAGATATATTTGAGGCTCTAGTGGTCCGTGTAGATCTCGCAATTGATGCCATATAGATAGTACCTCCATATTTTAACTATAAAAATGACCGCTGCCAGCTCTAGGTCGTGCGTCGGGTAGTTTCTTTCATGATTCTTGAGTTGCCGCGAAGCGTACGTTACCACTCTACCATTTTGCATTAGTACGGCTCCTAGTCCAGTCTTAGACGCGTTGCTGTAGATCACAAAATTACCCTATCCAGCATCTATGATGGTCAAAATCGGAGCGCTTGTGAGACTTTGTTTTAGCTCTTGGAAGTTCTTTTCGCACTTGTCAGTCCAGTCATACTTATTCTCTTTCTTGGTGAATGCGGTGAGTGGTGTGGCTAACTTTTTGAACCCTTCAACGAATCATCGATAATAACCTGTTAGACCTAAGAAGCTACGGATTTCTGTTACATTCTTCGGATTTGGCCAATCACTAACTGCTTCAACCTTTGCCGGGTCTACTGATACTCCTTCCTTGGAGACCACGTGACCAAGGAAGTGGACCTTCTTCAACCAAAATTCACACTTGGAAAATTTGGCATATAGCTAATGCTCTTTTAACTTGAGTAGAATAGCTTTCAGATGTTCTTCATGCTCCTCCCTTGTCTTGGAATATACAAGTATGTCATCGATGAGCATAATGACAAACTTATCTAGGAAGTCTTTGAAGACACGATTCATTAAGTCCATGAAGGCTGTGGCGGCATTCATTAATCCAAATGACATGATGAGAAACTTGTAGTGTCCATATCGAGTTCGGAATGCTATCTTGTGTATGTCTGCATCTTTAATCCGCAATTGGTGATACCCGAAATGTAGGTCAATCTTTAAAAATATGGTAGCACCTTGAAGCTGGTTGAATAGATCGTCGATCCATGGCAACGAATACTTGTTCTTTATCATGATCTTGTTCAACTGCCGGTAGTCTATGCACATCCTTATAGTTCCGTCCTTCTTTTCCATGAACAAGGCTGGTGCTCCACACAGTAAGCAGCTTTGTTGGATGAAGCCTTTATCCATCAGATCCTTCAACTGAGTCGGGAGTTCCTTTAGCTCTACCGAGCCCATTCTGTACGGGGCCTTGGATACAGGTGCTGACCTTAGTAGTAGCTCTATCTTGAATGATATTTCTCTCTCTAGCGGAATCCCTGGGAGATTCTCTGGAAACACTCCTACGAACTCCTTGACTACTGGCACACTGTTTGGCCCTACTTCTGCTTCCTAGGTCTTGTCCACTATGTGTACAAGGAAGCTGGTGCGTCCACCAGATAAAAGCTTGTGGGCTTTCATGGCAGAAATCATCATCTTAGGTTGTTTCAGTGATAAGCCCTTATAGACAAACTTCTCGTGTCCGATTGGCTCGAAGGTAACCTCTCGTCTCCAATAGTTTATGACGGCGTGGTACTTGGTGAGGAAATCCATCCTCACTATCACATCATAATTGTGCATGTCAAGGATGATTAGGTTGATACTTAGTTCCCGTCTATAGATAATTACTAGTATATAGCATAGCCAGTAATTAGACAACAAAACTTCTCCGAAGGGAAGAGCAGTTTGAAAAGTCTGTTTCATTCTATCTATGTTCTGGTCTATTCTACTAGCAAACTCTGATGATGCGAATAAATGTATAGCTCCAGAATCAAATAAAACTAGTGTAGTGAAGTTGGCGATAGAAAGCTGACCTGTCACCACAGTCGAGGTTCCAGCTTCTACATCCTCTCTTATGAAGGCATAGATCCTCCCCTGCATCTCTGGAGCTTCCAATCTACCCTGGGCGATGGATGGGCCTTCAATTCTAGTTTAAGTGGCATGCTGTTGGTCGCTAGTGGTACGGGCTTGGCCCTATTGATTCTGTGGGTTTGAGCGGCACTACTTGGCGAAGTGGCCTTCCTTTCCACAGATGTAGTAACCACTAGTTCTTAGGTGGTATTCTCCTGGGTGATTCTTCCCACAATTTGGGCATGGTGGGTATTGACTGTGATTTCCTCCCTGATTATTTTTCTTTTGTGGAAAATTCCTTTGCTGGCCTTGATTATTCTGACTCCCTTTTCTTTTGTTGTTGTTGTGGGATGGCCTGTTGTGTTGGCTATTTCCCGCATTCTAACCCTTGTGATGAGTCTCGGAGTGCTATCTATTGTTGTTCGGTCTGGCTTACGTCTTCTCCTCTCTCTGTCTTGAAGATCTGTGCTTCTCTCTCCCTGTCTTGGGCCAACCAATACTCTACCGGATGGCTCGGTTGATGCATTCAGCCATAGTTACGGGTCCGTGACTTCTACCGTATACCTAAACAGCAATGTCTGTCCTGAACATCTTCAGCATCCTTCTGAGCTTTTCCTTTTCTGTTAGTACTAGGTCGAGACAGAGTCAGGCTAGCTGATTTTTGGACCGCCTCCATCATAGTCATGCTAGCCTGATGTAAATTGTTGAATTTGTCTTACTGGACTGCTAGGGCTTCATTGTTGAAATACATCTCTTTATACTCATCCACAAAGTCTGTCCAGCTCATCTCATTCATATTCCTTCTAATGGGCATTATTTTCTGCCACTGGTGGGCTCCCTTACACAAGGTGAGGGAGGTATATAACACCTTCTCCCTCTTTGTTAGTCCGACGAGGTCTAATATGACCTAGACGTCAGTCAGCTAGTCATCAGCTTTGATAAGATTTGTAGTCCATTCAAATTCTGGCACCTTCATGTGTCAGAATTTCTCATATAAATCGCCATCTCTATGGGCCAGCATAGGTACGTTGACTACTGCAAGAGCAGCCACAGTCGATGGTGCTGGTATTATTTGGATTGGTGGGGCTGCTTGTTCTCTGTAGGTGTTAGGGGCTACTAGTGCTGCTTAGACTGGCACCTCCACTGGTTGTGGTGCCTAGGGTTATCGGTTTAGTTGCTCCCTAAGTTGAGTGACCTATTGTTGTTGACTCATTATCATCTCTTGCATGGTTACGAGCCGTGCCATTAGCTTGTCATCTCGAGTAGCTTGATTAGTTTAAGCTCTTATTCTCGTCATCATTCCTATATAACCCTATTACATAGTGGGAAAAGAAAACATAAGTCTTTTAAACTTTGTACTTGGGACTCATATTACAAATCATTTTCTTAACTTAAACATCATGGATATAAATATACGTATTATATCTTTCTTTTCTTCCCTTATATTGAGATGTTCAATACAACTGCCACATTATGTTGAGACATTGTCTGAGTGCCAGGAATCGTCCTACACTCTTTATTATACCTTGATCATACTTAGAGAAAAAAATCATATTTAGGCTCTCAGGGCAAAATGATACTACTTTTCATAAAATATCACACAAAACATATATATATTCAAAAAAATCCATACAAACTTCTAGTTTAGTGGGAGTAATACACACTTCCCAAAATATGATCCCATTAAGTACATTTAACTAAGTCAGACAGGGGAAGCTACTATTCCCCTCCATATATTTACAAAACAAAGTTCCCAAAAAAAGGGTTACTACTACTCGAAAGACATTCTAGACTTAGCATCAGACAGTTCCTTGTTGTCATTGTCGCTGAGCGGGAATTCCTCAAGATCCTTCTCTTCGTCTCCCCATACGATACTACCTTCATCGCCACTAGCGATGATGACTTGGGCCTCGTACATCCCTATCCACTAATCGTCACTGAAGTGATCAGGGATCTCCTCCTCCTTATCTTCAGGTTAGGCATTAGGGATAGCCTCATCATTGTTTTCCTCCTCGTGGTGCTCGGGAAATTGAGAGGGCTGGCTCGGGGTTCTCCATTGGATCCCGATGGTCCTCGAGTGCATCGGGTACTGCTGGCTAAGGTTCGACCACAAACTCCTCGTCGGCCAGTTTGGGTGCTACGTCAGCCGGGTCACCCTCTATGTTGGCAGTTTCTATAAAGCCTTCACCAAGTACAGGGTTGAGTACGACTCTCTCAGCCTCTACTATGTCCTGGGTAAGGCACCTCAGATCCTCATATGGTGGAGGGTAGGGCACAAGGTCCCTCACGTACCATGGTATTCCCCTCCATAGCAAGTTAGCCATCTCTGCAAAAGGTCTATCTTGAGGGATGTGAGGCATCATGGTGTCCAGAAATCTCTGACAGTAGTGCACTATGGTCTCTCCCTCATGGATGTCCCAAATGTCAGAGAGGGCCTGATATCGCCTCTCACGCATATCACCCCATATATCTCCATCTCGAGCTAGTGCAGTACTATCATGGAGGTCGCGGTAAAATTCGGCCCACTACATCAGATACCTGATCCTGCATCATTCATTCCACCAAGTTAGTACTGGTCCTTGTAGTCTGCTGCTGGCCAAAATCACCTGTAGATGTGATGGAACGTGGCATGCTTCGAAGATGACTTCCAGGTGGTGAATCCAGTATGGAAGCTTGCTCAAGTGTCAACCATCGTATATTTATGGTCGCATGGTGGTGAAAGCTAGACTCGCCTGTCGATCCTCTTGCACTTGGCGGGGGTCTCATGGTGCAGCCATTATCTTCTATTATAATTCAAGCGTAAACTTATATATTAAACATTGAAAAGCAAAAGCTAACTTAGACAGATGAGGCAGGTGTACGGCGATATAAGGTAGGGTGGGAGAAAACCTCTCTGATGCCAACTGTGACGCCCTGTGCCCTTAGCAGTCTGGACCATCACTAAAAACCACTATTACTTATACTATACTTATACTTTCTTGCAAACTGATACCACAATTTTAGGGATTTTTTTATACGCATACGTATTTACTGTTTATGTACGTAAACTTTAATGTGCATCGTCTAAACATAAGGAGTTCAATTACTCATACGCATTTATATTACTATTTCACTATTTATTGTTCAAAAATACTGTTTAACTATTACTATTCAAAAATACTATTTAATAGTTACTATTCATAAATACCATTTAACAGTTATTATTCAAAAATATTGTTTAACCATCACTATTCAAAAATACTATTTAATGATTACTATTCGTAAATACTGTTTAATGGTTACTATTCAAAAATATACTGTTTACTCAAAAATTATGCAGGAGAATACTCGCGGCGTGTCCACAACCTTGCCTTACATCTGCCTCCGCCGCCGTCATCGCCCATAGATGATTGAGCCATAGGATGCTTACCTACAGCATGAACACACTTCGTGAGCTTTATGCCCAGTAAGTACAGTATGTTAATTGCAAAACATGTTTAAAACGTAGTACATACTTAAAATCATATAAGCATGCAAGATGTTAACATATACCACTTAACATAGCACATAGCAGATCATAACATATCATCTCATTGAAATACAAAACTTACATACTTTATGCATAGCAGTATACATCATGTCCTAAGTGCATCTTACTGTAACTAGAAGCATAGTGAACTATGACTAATGCATACTATGATCAATGCATGATCCAGTTATGTTCATTTATGCTTCAATGTTCTTTTTCTTTCTTTTGTCTACTTAGGGCCCGTATGTCAGTACCGTGTGCGCGCAGACCAACGGTAATGCCTGATGTCACTAAAAAGCTGTAGAGCCATCAACGAATGCTTAACTTTGCTTTAACTTACTTTAACTTAAAAATCTCATTAACTGAAAAGGCCGATACGACGTGCCTATTAAATTCCATCTTGTTTATCTGTTCTAGCCATATGCTTTTCTAAATTGTACCTAATCCTACGCGGTAGGGACGTATGGTATCTAACTTGTTCTTTCATCAATCTACTTGATTGTAAAACTATATGCTCTTATACATGTTGTGCATCAACGCGTGCATGGCATACATGCTTAACATATTGTAAAATATCGTTTTAAAATCATTTCATTCTTGCCGTAAGTGGAGTTGTACTTACCTAAATTGCAAGCCAACACGTTCTCTCGCCTCTATTAATTTATAGGTTACTACCTGTCATCAATAATGTATCTTATCAGCACCTTCACTGAGTCACTAATTCTATTAGTGACTATTACTTACTGAGGCCCATCAGTACCCTATTGACCTACTTTGAGAATTTGGCACCTAACTTCCATAGCGTTTGATTAATTGTCTTCTTGACAGATTAATCATCGTTCCTCATAGTGTTATTCAAAACACGGTCCTTAACTGGTTTACCGACCAGTCAACTGACCGGTTATGTGGCGGCCCGCCCCTCATAGAGATCATACAATACTATTACAGTTAAGCTTTATCGCTAACTGCGATAGATTGTACTCTCATGGGTCACCGGCTAATTTATCTTTCTTTAAAACATGACGTTTTTGGGGAAAATTTTTTTTTTCCTTTAAACATCATGTAAAACATTTCCCACTATTTACTTTGTTGGCAACTACAAAGTAATTTACATAATACAGTACTTTCATAAAATATATAATTACAAAAGAACTGTTTTCTTTCTTTTTTTTTTCCTTCTCTTTTATCACTCAGCGGAAAGACTCTGGCAGGATCATATCCCTCGCCCACTTGTCCCATTTGACACACGCTATCCCGTCCGCCATCCAGTCAAACAAGCTACTGAGCTGGTCGCTTACCTGCACCATAAGCAAAAATGGTGAGCTACAGGCTCAATAAGTTCAAACACGCAAGAAATAAAATTTCTATGAATAGTACTATTCATCATGAATAGTACTATTCATCATGAATAGTATAGTTGACTACTATTCATACGTGAATAGCAACTTTGACTACTATTCATTATGAATAGTAAGTTTGCCACAACACAGTGTCACAACAGTACATCTACTGCGATGTTAGTACCCTCACGAAACTGTCTTATGCTCAATTATGGTATAGTTTCAGTTTTAGGTAATTATCTTTGCTTATGTTCTGGTTTTGAGTTCAGGTTGGCAGTACCATTTAAGTGCGCATGACTGGTAGTGGTACATTAGTGCTGACCTCCACAGCCTTAATCTCCTCATAGCCCCGAAGGCAAATTTACCTCCCTGTACGGAAGGCTGATACGCCAAAAAGTGGTTTCATTACCGACTTTTTAAGTTCTAACCCGGTGACTTCATATTGCACCGTGGTTAGGAATGGTTCACATTATAATTTTAGGGGAGTGAGTTTCATTAACCTCGCTCTAGTGCCTGAAGCACAATTAACAATGTGTCCATTCTCAATAGTGCCCGTAGCACATTACGTCTCTCTCTCTCTTCTATAACAGTGCCCGTAGCACATATGTACCTAACTTATAGTTAGTACATTAAAGTTAGCAACAATAATGCTATATGTTACAGACAGGTAAATGTCTGAACTTACCTTATCAGTTTCTTCCCTTTTTCTCTCTTGGATCTTTGATCGCCCTCCTTGTAGGTCGATTTTTGAATCCTACAGACAAAACCTTGTCCGTTAATTTTATTTCCATTTAAGCTTTTATTTTTCATTAAAAAGCTTAAATAAAACCTATTTATAACTTTTTAGGCTCTATTTATCATTTTCCCCATTTTTCTCAACTTTTACAAAATTACGATTTTGCCCCTATATTTTGGCAAAATTACAGTTTTGCCCCTGACGGAATTTTCTTGATCTGGACTGCATTTTTGGCTCTCAGGAACTTTTCTGACTCTTTTCCAATCATTACCGGGTTCATTTCTATTTTATTTTCACTTTTCACTTTCCCGACCCTCGGGAAGCACTATTCCGACCCTTACGTCGGTTTAGTGATTTTCTATCGTTTCGGAGCCTCAAATGGACGTTTCACTAGTATTTAAAACGTTCATCTAGACATTCCCGATCTAGGTCTCCGAGGTTCGGATTTTCCGTTCCCGACTCGGACCTTTATTTCGTTTCCAAAAACGCCCCCCCCTCGGGGTCCGTTTTTCAGTTTCACTCACGTTTTACATTTTCAAGGGCACGGATTACTATTCACGAACCACCCCTTAGGTTCCCTTATTCAATTTTCCGTTAGGGACTCGGGTTTCCGACCCGACCCCAAACTTTTATTTTTAATTTCCATTTTACCCCAAATGCCGTTTTTGAAATTTCCACAGCATTTCGGCGTAATTTTAAGGCTACCGGCGTTAGGTACGCCTCGAACCATATGTACCTGCCACGTAATATACCACAAGCCTATTTTATGTAAAAGTTTGGAAAACTTTTACATAAAAGCTCACAAAATTCCAATTCACATTTTGAACCACATTACACAAAATTTCTTTCCATTTTACCCTTGGTTTTTGGCCACGGTTTTCACAATCAAAACCTAACCAAAATTTCTCAATTTTTCAACCAAATTTTAGGCTATTCCAATGTCATTTTCTAGCACATTTTCAAGCCAATTTCATTGTATTTTTCAACACAATTCCTAGGGTTTTTAACCTTTACAACCCACGGCCAAATTAAGAGAAACATACCCCAAATTTTCTTTTCTTGCTTTCAATCACAATTCCATCCTTTACATAATAAAATGTATGATTTAGATCATCCAAACATCAAGTAAACCATGCAAAATTTTTTACCAAACCCACGGCCATATTAGGATAAGTTCACACCAAATTTTTTTTTTCCAAGCTTTCCATCATGCAAATCATGCTTTATATTTGACCAAAATATGATTTAAAGCATGTTAACACTTAAACCACAACAAATTCTCATTGACTACTCTTGGCAACCCACGGTTTTACCCTTGGAAAACCAACAAAAATTTGGTTTTTCTCTAAACCAAATACATGGTTTTTCTCCTAATTACACCCTTAACAAAACCCAAGCACCAAATCAATCAAAACAACCAAAAATTTTTCCATCCTTTACACTATTCATTACACGGATTTCTTGAAGAAAAATCAAGAAAAGTTTCAAACCAAGGAGAGTTACCTTGTTCACTTGCTTCCTTTGTCTTCAATGAAAGGTTTGACACCAATTTTGTGAAGAAAAATTGAAGGATTCACTTGGTTCCTCTTTGGTTGCTCACATACCCACCATAGGCAACACTTAGAAACTTTTTCTCTTTGGTTTTTGCTTCAAAATTGTCTCGGCCACTTTTGTTCAAAGTTTTGCAGACTTAACACAAAGAAAGCCAATTAATTTGGCTACCAACCAATCAAAAATCAACACCTTTCAAGCCTAATTCTTTCCAAAATTTTCAAAAATTAAAATGGTGGAATTTTGGCTAAATCTTGGCCTTTAGATTAAAAAGCAACTTAATCTTGGCCATTAATGCTACCAACCACCATTTTCCTTCCATTTATTAAATGGATTTATGATGTCATAAATGCAAAGTAAATTTTGACTTTGACTTTTACTTTTACTATTCACATTAATTCAACTACTTTTCGACCGATACCGGTTCGAGCCGAAATTTTCCTGAAATCGTCCCGACGGGTTCCTGAGGTCTCCTGTGTAGTCGGATCAATTTAAACTGCTTCCGTTTGATCAAAATCAATCCTAGAAGTTTTCCGTCTTTTATTTCCCCGGTTAGGTTTTTCAATGCCGGTTTTGGCACCGTTTCACCCATTTCAACTCAGTGAATTTTTACTCGTCAGTATTGTTAGAACATTTTAATGTATTCTAAACAATATAATTACATTTATTTCACTCTATAAATAGTATAAATTGTTATATACCTACATTTGTACATTTTCTTCCGAGAATGCCTAAATTTCCCGGTTGTCATATTCATCCCTCCTTATAAAATTTTTATCCTCGAAAATTAGAACAAGTGGGGGTATAAACTCCTCATCTCATCTTCTCGTTCCCACGTAGCTTCTTCAATGTTGTGATTTTTCCGCAAAATCTTCACTAGTGGGATTGTCTTATTCCTCAGTACTTTTTCTTCACGAGCCAGTACTCGAATAGGTTGTTCCTCATATGTCAAATCCAGTGGATTTGAATAGGCTCATGCTTCAACACATGGGACGGATCTGGTATATACTTTCTCAGCATCGACACATGAAATACATTATGCACTGTCGACAATTCTGGAGGTAGCGCTAATCTGTAAGCGACCTTTTCAATGCGTTCGATAATTTCATAAGGTCCAATATATCTTGGACTCAGTTTACGCTTCTTACCGAAACGCATAATCCCCTTCATAGGCGATACCTTAAGAAACACGAAGTCTCCTTCATCAAACTCTAAGGATCTCCGCCTCTTGTCCGCATAACTCTTTTGTTGGCTTTGCGCAATTTTCATTTGACGCTGAATTCTAGCAACTGCATCAGAAGTCTCTTGTATGAAATCCGTCTTATGCAACTGCTTCTCTCGTAAATCATACCAGCGTAATGGTGATCTGCACTTCCGTCCATACAAAGCCTCGTAAGGTGCCATGCCTATAGAAGCTTGGCAACTATTATTGTACGATAATTCAATTAATGATAACTTCTTGTTCCAATTTCCCGTAAAATCCAATACACAAGCTCGAAGCATGTCCTCTAACGTCTGGATTGTCTGCTCCGACTGTCCGTCTGTTTGCGGATGAAATGCCGTACTGAGTCTCAATTCAGTACCCATGGCCTCTTGCACACACTTCCAGAAATTCGAAGTGAATCGTGCATCTCGATCTGATACAATGGATTTTGGTACTCCATGTAATCTGACGACATGAGTTACGTACAACTGAGCAAACTTTTCCAATGAAAAAGTCATCTTGATAGCTATAAACCGTGCTGTCTTGGTCAGTCTGTCCACAATAACCCAAATGGCATCATAACCTTCTTGGGTTTTTGGGAGTCCCATTACAAAATCCATTGTAATGTGTTCCCATTTCCATTCAGGAATCTCCAGAGGTTCCAATCTTCCTGCTGGATGTTTATGCTCCGCTTTGATTCTTTGACAGGTCATGCATCTGCTCACAAATTTCGCTATATCATTCTTCATCCCTTTCCACCAGAACTGTAACTTCAAGTCCTGATACATCTTGTTAGCTCCGGGATGAACCGAATAAGGTGTCTCATGGGCTTCTGACATGATCCGTCTTCTAAGTTCCTCATCAGCTGGAACCTTTATCCTTCCTTAATAAAGGATCATTCCATCCTTGGAAATTCCTTCTTGAGAACTTGTCATTATTGGGTCTCGTCTTTGAGCTTCCTTTATGTCCTCAAACAACGACGATTCCACTTGGAGTGCAGCCAATCTTCTAGATATCAGCTCCAAGTTCAAGGAATTTATCTCTTGCTGCAATGGCTTCGGAAGCCTTTTTATCGGTAGCTGGTGCGATATGGTGGACTTTCTACTTAAAGCATCCGCTACACGGTTGGCCTTTCCTGGATGGTATTGGATTTCACAATCATAATCCTTCACCAGTTCCAACCATCTTCTTTGTCGCATATTGAGCTCCTTTTGCGTGAAGAAATACTTCAGGCTTTGGTGATCAGTGAAAATCTGACATTGAGCTCCATAGAGATAGTGTCGCCAAATTTTAAGTGCGAACACTACCGCAGCAAGTTCAAGGTCATGCGTAGGGTAATTCCTTTCATGCTCCTTTAATTGACGAGAAGCATAGGCAATCACCTTGCCGCCTTGCATTAGGACTGCTCCCAATCCTACTTTAGATGCATCACTGTACATTACAAACTTCTCCCCTTCAGTGGGAAGCGTAAGGATTGGTGCGCTTGTCAGCTGTCTCTTTAACTCCTGGAAGCTTCTTTCGCATTCCATAGTCCACTCGTACTTCCTTTCCTTACGTGTAAGAGCAGTAAGAGGTGCAGCTAAACGCGCAAATCCCTCTACAAATCGTCGATAATAACCAGTTAACCCCAAGAAACTACGTATTTCCGTCACATTCTTGGGTGCAGGCCACTAGTTAATTGCATCTACTTTCGTCGGATCTACAGCAATACCTTCCTGGGATACAACATGTCCGAGGAAATGTACTCTGTCCAGCCAAAACTCGCATTTTGAGAATTTGGCATACAGTTGATGCTTCCTTATTGTATTCAGCACGATCCCCAGATGCTCCTCATGAGTCTTTGAGTATATAAGAATGTCATCAATGAATACAATGACAAACTTATCCAAATATTCTTTAAAGATTCTGTTCATTAAGTCCATGAATGCTGCCGGTGCATTTGTTAATCCAAATGGCATCACAAGAAACTCGTAGTGACCATAACGAATCCTAAACGCCGTCTTAGGAATATCACTTTCTTTAACTCTCAGCTGGTGATATCCTGATCGTAAGTCGATCTTGGAAAATACCGCTGCGCCTTTTAACTAGTCGAATAGGTCATCAATTCTAGATAGTGGATACCTATTTTTGATCGTGACCTTTTTCAACTCTCGGTAATCAATGCACAAACGGAATGTTCCATCCTTTTTCTTGACGAATAACATAGGTGCACCCCATGGAGAATAACTCGGTCTGATGAATCCTTTATCCAAAAGCTCCTTTAATTGTACCTGCAGTTCCTTTAACTCCACTGGAGCCATACGATATGGTGCTTTGGAAATAGGTGTCGTTCCAGGCATCAACTCAATTTCAAACGAGATTTCTCTCTCTGGAGGTATCCCTGGTAACTCTTCTGGAAAAACGTCAAGAAATTCATTAACAACAGGAACATCTTCAGGTTGAAGCTTCTGTTCCTCTGTAGTATCCACCACATATGCCAGATATCCCATACAACCACTGGCTATCAGCTTGCTTGCTCTCAGCGAACTGATCATCATCTTCCTGGGTTTTCGAGAAGTATCGACATATTCGAAACTCTCTTCTTCCTCGGGTTGAAATACTATCTTTCGATTTCGACAGTCGATCGTAGCTCGGTATTTCCCTATAAAATCCATGCCTAGAATCACATCGTAATCCATGATCTTCATTACGATCAACTCCGCATATAGTTCCCTATTTGCCACATATACTGGTACATGAGGTAGCCAGTAATTGGACAACAATACTTCCCCAGAGGGTAAAGCTGTCTTAAATACTCTTCCCATATAGTCCTTAGGAAGTCCTATCTTGTCAGCAAATGCATAGGAAACAAAAGAATGCGTAGCACCGGAATCGAATAGTACAGAGGCTACATGACTAGCGACAGTAAGCTGACCTATTACTACATTCGATGTTCCTGCCTCTGCATCCTCTTTGCTGTAGGCCATCACACGAGCATCAGCACGTGGCACACGCTCCTGGCATTGCGGCCTTACTGGGGACTCTTCAACTCTGGCCTGAAGGGAATGAGCTTGTGGGCGTGTCTGGTGCGGTTGGGAAGTGCCTTGTCCACCCTGCCTATTGTTTGGATAGTTCCTGGCATAATGGCCTTCCTTTCCACATTCATAGCAAACAAGTGGCCCAAATCTACATTGCCCAGAATGTCTCTTCCCGCATGTAGGGCAATTTTATACATTGGATTCCGCATTTCCTGTTGTCCTTCGCTGCTAGTTTCGATTATTTCCCTGGCGATTTCCAGAAAATTGCCTTTCCTCTTGTTTTGCTGGGATCCTTGATTATTGCCCTGGCTTGGTTTAGCATTCTGATTAGGCTTGCTCGATTGACCAACTTGTGTAGACTTCGCCAAAGCCTTCTCCTTCTTCTTGGCCTCCCAGTGCTTTTCTCTTTCCTCTTTTTGTCGGGCTACGTGAAACTCTGCTCTTATGGCCCGACTAACACAATCTGCTACAGAAGTAGGTGGTACCTGTCTAGTATCTACCAATGCAGCAATTTCTGGCCTGAACATCCCTATCATTTTCTGTATTTTCTCCCTCTTAGTAGGGACTACATAGGGACATAAACGGGATAACTGGTCGAACTTTCGGCAAACTTCGCTCACCGACATATTTCCTTGCGTCAATTCTAAGAACTCTTTCTGTTGTTGTCTCAAAGATGCAGGGTCGTAATATTTCTGGTTAAATTCTTCCAGAAATTCCGCCCAACTCATGGTAGACACATTTCTTCTCATTCGCATAGTGTCCCACCAAAACCGAGCAACTTTTCTCAGCACAAAAGATGCACATGCGACCTTCTCCTAATCAGTTAGGTTTATGAATTTCATGATCACTTGCAATGACGACAACTAGTCTTCAGCCTCTAGAGGATTAGCAGAACCTTCAAATTCTGGCAGTCTCATACGCCTGAATCTTTCATAGAGGGGTTCCAGATTTAATACCGATTACGGTTCAGGAACTCTCTCATTTGCAGCAACTGGAGGGATAACCGGATCTACCTCAGCTTCTTGTTCTACTTGGGTACCCTCAAAACCTTGCCTCTGTTCTAACTCCTCTACCCGTCGTCTCAGATTAGCATTTTCCTGCATCTGAGCTTCTAGTAGGGCTTGTATCTGATCTAATCTCTCCATGACATAAGGACGTCGTTCTCGTCCCTCTGGTCGATTTCACAAATCCACCATCTTGCCTATTATCCTATTATGGCACAATAATTCACCGTTAGCCTTTCCATAACCACATTCATAAGATCATATAAATTTACGAAATTCAGGGTAATGTAAAGCCACATCATCGTAACACATCATCGTACAACATATAATCATTTTGATATTTCATTCATAGCAAAACGTTTATATATCATACATAACCATCACCAGTCATATATACATCCGCCATCATATACATCTTAGCCCCAAGTCCATACAAAAGAGCTTTCCTCTCTATAAGCTACTTATGTACATGTATACATCTACTGGTCATACATCCCCTGTGTCTGGGACTAGAGGATATTCTTCTAGATCCTCGTCGTCATCTGGATCATCTGAATCGTCACCACCCCTAGGCAATGCTCCCTGTCCTGAGTCATCACCTCCTCATGGTCTAGACAGTCCAGCCTCATGATCATTCATCATTCTTCTCGGCCCAAAGATGCGTGCGAACATCTCATCTTGACCCAGTGTCTCTCGTCGACTCTGCATCAGATGCTCAATCAAAATCTCTCTCTCGATCGTCCTGATCGTCACTACAAACTCTTGGAGCGTAGGAGGAAATAGCTTAATCACCCTCTGTCTCAACTCCATGGGTAAACCTCTTCAAAACAGCTCACAACAGTTCGCTTCAGTGAGGTTGGGCAACGGACATCTCCTCCTAATGGTCTCCTCAAATCGTGCTGCGTAAGACATAACTGTCTCACCAGACAACATGACCATCCTCTCAGTCTGGAGAATATAGTCCCTAACCTCATCGAATCCAGGGTGCACAGGTGTATCAGCCTCTTGTCTCTCTGGAGGTGCTGGAGCAGGTGCCGGATCCCTAGGCGGAAACTGATCAGCCAATCGCTGACAGAACTCAGCCCAACTGAATCCTAATAAAATCTCCTGGTCACAATACTCCCAAAATACTCGAGCGTCTCACTGAAACATACTGATGGCCAACTGAATCCACATATCTCGATCAATGTCGCACATCACTATAATCCTCTCTATGGCATGGAGCCAGTCTTTCGTCTCCATCGACTATCGTCCACCATCGAACATCGGGGGACTGCTAGCTCGAAATACCTATACTGCCCAAGCCGAAACTCTCACCCCAATATGTTGGCGTCCACCAACAACTGGAATTTCTACTATTACAAGTGGATGAAGTATTGGTCGAGGCTGTACTACATCTACTGCGCTGGTGCTGGTGCTGGTACTGGTACTGGAGGTCTCTCGGGCACCGGGAGTCTGATTACTGATCGTTGGGCAATAGACGGCCTCACAACAGGTCTCGTCCATACCCGTAATGCCCCTCTCGGTCGTGGTAGCGGTGGTCTCACATAAGGAGGTCTGGTCATCTTGCTACCTATAAGATAATTATTTTCACATAAGAAAATAATTAACTAAACTTAAGTAAACTACTTACTTGGATAGCGGTGCAGGATGCGCGAAGTATCAAATCCGGATATGGTCAACTCTACTTTGATACCAACTGTGACAGCAGTTGGTAATCCAAACTAGATCCATCGTAATTCCGCTCTGATACCAACTGTGACGGCAGTTGGTATTCTAAACTTCACCAACCGTAAACCCGCTCTGATACCAACTGTGGCAGCAGTTGGTATTCTAAACTACACCAATCGTAAACCCGCTCTGATACCAACTGTGGCGGCCCGCCCCTCGTAGAGATCGTACAATACTATTACAGTTAAGCTTTATCGCTAACTGCGATAGGTTGTACTCTCATGGGTCGCCGGCTAATCTATCTCTCTTTAAAACATGACGTTTTTGGGGAATTTTTTTTTTTCTTTAAACATCATGTAAAACATTTCCCACTATTTACTTTGTTGGCAAGTACAAAGTAATTTACATAATACAGTACTTTCGTAAAATATAAAATTACAAAAGAACTGTTTTCTTTCTTTTTTTTTTCTTCTCTTTTATCGCTCAGCGGAAACACTCTGGCAGGACCATATCCCTCGCCCACTTATCCCATTTGACACACGCTATCCCGTCCGCCATCCAGTCAAACAAGCTACTGAGCTGGTCGCTTACCTGCAACATAAGCAAAAATGGTGAGCTACAGGCTCAGTAAGTTCAAACATGCAAGAAATAAAATTTCTATGAATAGTACTATTTATCATGAATAGTACCATTGACCACTATTCATATATAAATAGTAACTTTGACTACTATTTATTGTGAATAGTAAGTTTGACCACAACACATTGTCACAACAGTACATCTACCGCGATGTTAGTACCCTCACGAAACTGTCTTATGCTCAATTATGGCATAGTTTCAGTTTTAGGTAATTATCTTTGCTTATGTTCTAGTTTTGAGTTCAGGTTGGCAGTACCATTTAAGTGCGCATGATTGGGAGCGGTACATTAGTGCTGACCTCCACAGTCTTAATCTCATAGCCCCGAAGGCAAAATTGTACATGACTGGGAGCGGTACATCAGTGCTGACCTCCACAGCCTTAATCTCCTCATAGCCCCGAAGGCAAATTTACCTCCCTGTACGGAAGGCTGGTATGCCAAAAAGTGGTTTCATTACTGACTTTTTAAGTTCTAACTCGGTGACTTCATATTGCAATGCGGTTAGGAATGGTTCACATTTTAATTTTAGGGGAGTGAGTTTCATTAACCTCGCTCTAGTACCCGAAGCACAATTAACAATGTGTCCATTCTCAATAGTGCCCGTAGCACATTACGTCTCTCTCTCTATTCTATAACAGTGCCCGTAGCACATATGTACCTAACTTATAGTTAGTATATTAAAGTTAGCAACAATAATGCTATATGTTGCAGACAGGTAAATGTCTGAACTTACCTTATCAGTTTCTTCCCTTTTTCTCTCTTGGATCTTTGATCGCCTTCCTTGTAGGTCGATTTTTGGATCCTACAGACAAAACCTTGTCCGTTAATTTTATTTCCATTTATAGCTTTTATTTTTCATTAAAAAGCTTAAATAAAACCTATTTACAACTTTTTAGGCTCTATTTATCATTTTCCCCATTTTTCTCAACTTTTGTAAAATTACGATTTTGCCCCTATATTTTGGCAAAATTACAGTTTTGCCCCTGACGGAATTTTCTTGATCTGGACTGGATTTTTGGCTCTCAGGAACTTTTCTGACTCTTTTCCAATCATTACCGGGTTCATTTCTATTTTATTTTCACTTTTCACTTTCCTGACTCTCGGGAAGCACTATTCCGACCCTTATGTCGGTTTAGTGATTTTCTATCGTTTCGGAGCCTCAAATGGACGTTTCACTAGTATTTAAAACGTTCATCTAGATATTCCCGATCTAGGTCTCCGAGGTTCGGATTTTCCGTTCCCTACTCGGACCTTTATTTTGTTTCCAAAAACGGCCCCCCTCGGGGTCGGTTTTTCAGTTTCACTCACGTTTTACATTTTCAAGGGCACGGGTTACTATTCACGAACCACCCCTTAGGTTCCCTTATTCAATTTTCCGTTAGGGACTCGGGTTTCTGACCCGACCACAAACTTTTATTTTTAATTTCCATTTTATCCCAAATGCCGTTTTCGAAATTTCGGCAGCATTTCGACGTAATTTTAAGGCTACCGGCGTTAGGTACCCCTCAAACCATATGTACATGCCACGTACTATACCACAAGCCTATTTTATGTAAAAGTTTTCCAAACTTTTACATAAAAGCTCACAAAATTCCAATTCACATTTTGAACCACATTACACAAAATTTCTTTCCGTTTTACCCTTGGTTTTTTGCCACGGTTTTCACAATCAAAACCTAACCAAAATTTCTCAATTTTTCAACCAAATTTTAGGCTATTCCAATGTCATTTTCTAGCACATTTTCAAGCCAATTTCATTGCATTTTTCAACACAATTCCTAGGGTTTTTAACCTTTACAACCCATGGCCAAATTAAGAGAAACATACCCCAAATTTTCTTTTCTTGCTTTCAATCACAATTCCATCCTTTACATAATAAAATGCATTATTTAAATCATCCAAACATCAAGTAAACCATGCAAAATTTTTCACCAAACCCTAATTAACCCACGGCCATATTAGGGTAAGTTCACACCAAATTTTTTTTTTTCCAAGCTTTCCATCATGCAAATCATGCTTTATATTTGACCAAAATATGATTTAAAGCATGTTAACACTTAAACCACAACAAATTCTCATTGACTACTCTTGGTAACCCACGGTTTTACCCTTGGAAAACCAACAAAAATTTGGTTTTTCTTTAAACCAAATACATGGTTTTTCTCCTAATTACACCGTTAACAAAACCCAAGCACCAAATCAATCAAAACAACCAAAAATTTTTCCATCCTTTGCACTATTCATTACACGAATTTCTTAAAGAAAAATCAAGAAAAGTTTTAAACCAAGGAGAGTTACCTTGTTCACTTGCTTCCTTTGTCTTCAATGAAAGGTTTGACACCAATTTTGTGAAGAAAAATTGAAGGATTCACTTGGTTCCTCTTTGGTTGCTCACGTACCCACCATAGGCAACACTTAGAAACTTTTTCTCTTTGGTTTTTGCTTCAGAATTGTCTCGGCCACATTTGTTCAAAGTTTTGCCAACTTAACACAAAGAAAGCCAATTAATTTGGCTACCAACCAATCAAAATTCAACACCTTTCAAGCCTAATTCTTTCCAAAATTTTCAAAAATTAAAATGGTGAAATTTTGGCTATATCTTGGCCTTTAGATCAAAAAGCAACTTAATCTTGGCCATTAATGCTACTAACCACCATTTTCCTTCCATTTATTAAATGGATTTATGATGTCATAAATGCAAAGTAAATTTTGACTTTGACTTTTACTATTCACATTAATTCAACTACTTTTCGACCGATAGCGGTTCAAGCCGAAATTTTCCTGAAATCATCCCGGCGGGTTCCTGAGGTCTCCTGTGCAGTCGGATCAATTTAAACTGCTTCCGTTTGATCAAAATCAATCCCGGAAGTTTTCCGTCTTTTATTGCCTCGGTTAGGGTTTTCAATGTCGGTTTTGGCACCGTTTCACCCGTTTCAACTCAGTGAATTTTTCCAACACTGAATTTTTACTCGTCAGTGTTGTTAGAACATTTTAATGTATTCTAAACAATATAATTACATTTATTTCACTCTTTAAATAGTACAAATTGTTATATACCTACATTTGTACATTTTCTTCCAAGAATGCCTAAATTTCCCGGTTGCCACAGGTTACCTCGCATGTTGGTAACTAGGTAGCCTATCGGGTTACTATGCGTAAACTTGGTGTAGTAACCGATCAGGTTACTTTGCCTGTTTGGGTGTGGTAGCCTACCAGGCTACTATGGCTTGGTTGGTGTGGTGGCCTACCAGGCCACTATGGCTTGTTTGGTGTGGTAGCCTGCCGGGCTACTCACACTATTTTACTTTGAAAATTTGTTTGGTTGACTTATAAAATTCTTGGGAAAATTCTTTGATTTGAAATCGTCCCCTTATCACCTCGTTGGAAGGTGGAGGTCATTTTTATGAAAACCATTTGTAATAACCGGGAAATTTTACTGCTCTTGAAATATGGTAAATTGCATGTACATGATGAATTTCATATTTAAAACATGAAATGTATGATTAATATTGTGTAGAACGAGATAAAATGTTCTAACGATATTACAAATTAAGAATTCAGTAATGTAAAAGCATGTCGAATTGAGCTGGGGAAAAATAGTGAACTGTAAACCCTAGCAGGTGACTCAGGGTAAGCTGAGTGCACAACAAAGATGAAATACTGATAGTAGTGATTTTAGACGTGAGTGCGTGTGTGTGTTACATGCAGTATCGAGAAGTTGTTCTAGATGACCTCTTCTTGACCTAAAATTGATATATTTTGATTCAGCATGCTCAAATTAGTCAATTAAGCATGAAAAGTAATATTTGACCTAGAGATATGTAGTATCAAGAAATTGGTCAAGATGACGTTTTCTTGATATAAAACTGATATATTTGGGATCAGAATGCTCAAATTAGTCATTTGAGCATGAAAAGTAAATTTTGACCGAAAAATATGACTGGAAAACGGGTCAAGATGACCTCGGATGAAGATAAAACTGATAAATTTGGGTTTAGCATACCCAAATTAGTCAATATAGCCTATCAGAATGCTCAAATTAGTTAATTGAGCACAAAGGTAATTTTTGACCGGGAATTCGTAGTACAAAAACTGGTCGAAATGATCTCAAATGAAAACGAAACTGATATATTTGGGTTCAGCACACCAAAATTAGTCAGGATAGGTCATGTTGAAATTTTGGACAAAAGTGTATAAAAAGTCGAAATTGCAGAAACGGCCCCTTAATTTCCTTTTTCTATATTTTTCCCCACGCACAATCCCAAAAGTGAACAATGATCGACCATCGGAAATGATGTCCGTTTTCGACACCGTCGGTGTCATTGGAAAGCTCTCGATGAGCTAAGTCCGATGGTTGGTCAACGCGATGGAACCGATGCCGGAGCAGCCCGCATGCGCCGCCCGAAAGTCGATGGTGGCGGAAACTTCCCGATGTCGATTCTCCGCCGTTCGACCTCCGATCAAGGTGATTCTGGTCCCAAAAGTTTCGTGGTGAAGAGGAGAACAAAATCCATATCTCATTTCATCTCAATAGCCACCAGATCGTGTCGCCCGAAGCCGTGACGTCACCACCGTGAAACTCGCCATTTCCGACCGAGTTGAGGGACGCTGAGGGTAACAAAATGATCAGAGTTCAATGGGGAGCAAAAGCCCTTAAACAATTTGGGGCAACAACCCCAGCACGGCGGGGATTCAATGTCGCCATTGTGGGTTGAGGTTTTGAGGCCGATTGTCGACGATCGGAGCCTCCAATTGTGAAATTGACACCACCAATGGACTCCTCTCGTCGAGATCTTCAAGGTGGACACCTCTGTTGTTCGCGCCACCGCTGTTCGCCACCGGTCAACGTCGGTCAACGCGGTCAATGCCCGTCAACGACGACCCGGGGGTGGAAAAATGAAGAGTGGCCCTTTGGCCTATTTTCGATGTTTTGGACACATCCGCGACATCAGAATTTCCAACTAGGATTTCGAACGTGAAGAACAGAGACAAAAAGTTTATGCAGTCAAGACCGAACGGTTCGTCTGATCACCGACGGGACGATTTTGATAGCGATTTCATTTCCCTTCATTCCTTATTTATGTATTGGAATGATTTATATGCAATTTGTATTCAAATTGTAAAAAGAAAAGGAAAAAAAAAGAGTAAAATGAATGAAATATCAGAAAAAGAAAATGTATAGGAAATGCTAATATTTTTACGTAAAAAGTTGATTTTTACGTAAAAATTAGGCCTCTGATATAGTACGTGGTAGAATAAAATAGGTTAGATGGTTTTGAGGTGTTTCCTAAACGCCGGAGACTTAGAAATTTAGCGGAAATGCTGTCAAAATTTTAAAAACGGCACTGAGGGCACTTTGGTGAAAAAACAAGAGGCAAATTGTGTTCGGTAATGGAAACCGAGACCCCTCGATGAGTTAAGCTCGGAAAATGGGAAAATGAACCTTTGAGGATTATTAAACTGTCCCTCCGAAGTTGTGAAAATGTAAGAGAACGGGAAAACCAATGTCAAGGGTATTTTAGAAAACGAAAGGAAAATTTGAGGTCCGGATGAAAACCCAAGCCCGCTCGATGTCTAAGGCTTGGGATTAGCATAATAAATGTTTCAGGAGTAGTGACATACCCATTTAAGGCTCCGAAACGTGAGAAAAACGAGAAACGACCCTAGGTATTGGAATAGTACTACCCGAGGGTTGGATGACCAATAGTCATCTATGGAACAGCAATGGATGCTGTAAAAGTGGGTAAAAGCTTAAAAAATATTATTTTATGATATTTGGGCTTAGAAAATCCTGTTAAAAGTCACAGTGAGCATATAACGATCCCGAGACCTATCAGGGGTAAAATGGTCATTTTGATCAAAAATTTCTGAAAGGCTCGGAAAGGACCGTGAATGCCTAAGGATAGTTAAAATGAAATTATAAACGTTAAATTTGGGCCGTAAACCAACAAAAAGTAGGTTTACAATGAGAAATCATATCAAAGGCAAAATGGTAATTTTGCCAAGAGTTAGTGTAAAAATGGAAAATGGGATTTTAGATTCCTAAGACCATTTATGGGAAATAAAATGTAGAATTTTTACGTTTTACTAAATTTTGAATATGAAATGAAGATTTAAAATAACTGTGGTTATTCCGATTATAGGAATCCGATCCAGACGCGGCAAAGGAACGTCTGCGGAGCTGGAGAAGGAAATGCTAGCGAAAGTATCTGTAAGTTCAAGCATTTAATTGGCTGCAACATGAACTGACTATTGTATGTCTGTTTTCATGTCAATATGCGATAATGTAGATGTTATGAAAGTCATGTTATGAACTATGTGTTATGTCTAATTCATATATAAATTGACTTGACATATTTATGTTGATGCGTTATATGCAGTAAGTTCAGACATTTAAATTTGTCTGTAACATGAAATACAATGATACTGATTATGTACTAAGTATACATTAGGTATTAAGTCTTATGAACATTTGGGGATTAGTTAGAATAACATATCCCATATAAAGAGAAAAGAGAGTATTAAGTCCTATGGACACTTGGGGATTAGTTGGTATAACATATCCCATATAAAGAGAAAAGAGAATATGTAAGGCCTACGGGCGACGGAGGATAGTGACCTTGAGGTGATGATTGATATCATTTGGTCAAGACTACAAATTGAAAGATGGTAATGAAA
This sequence comes from Antiaris toxicaria, assembly GCA_035233585.1. Classification (NCBI taxonomy): domain Eukaryota; kingdom Viridiplantae; phylum Streptophyta; class Magnoliopsida; order Rosales; family Moraceae; genus Antiaris; species Antiaris toxicaria. The sequence goes on from CP141153.1 coordinate 62,900,282, forward strand.
CCATTAATGCATACCACCCCTCCAACATAGTGGTGGAGGTTTTTCTCAAATCCTAGGAGGATATCAGGGCTGTGGAGGCCGATGTTCTAAGGTCGCACCTTAGACCCTCCTAGTCAGCGCTCTAATAATCATCGGTATTGCCATAAATAGAGCTCTAAACTAGAAATCAAATAGAGAATAAATAATCAATAAAATGATAAAAATCATAATTGAGCATAACCGAAGTTTACACTAAAGTGTAGTAATTTCGGTTAGGATATGTGAATAGTACCCCATTAGGGTAAAGTAAATAGTAATCAATTAAGGTAACTGTTACTATTCATCGATCGAAGGTCAAAGTCACTATTCATGGTGAATACTACTATTCATAGAAAATTGAGTTTTCAGTGTTTTTGAATCTGTATGATTCTTACTAAGTATGTTTGAACTTACTGAGCCTGTTAGCTCACCAGTTTGTTCATATTATAGGTAAGAAACCTGTCCAGTAGATTTTTGGATGGCGACAGGATGCGAGCGTGTCAAAGAGATAGGGAATCCACTATGGATATGGTCCTGCTACAAGTTTTCCGTTGAGCGTTGAAAGAAGAAACATGTATTGTAAAAAGATTTGACTTAGGTATTTATGTATAAAGTATGTTTGTACTTTTAAAAGTGACAAACATAATTTAGTTTAATCACGTTATGTTACAATCAAGAAAAAGTATTTAAGAAAAAAAAAATGATTCCAAATTTCACAAAGAGTTTAATGGAAAGAAAATAATTTAGGTGACCCGATGAAGTTCACGAGCTATTTCAGTCGGCTAAGGAGCTTGATTGTAATAGTTTCGGTGGGCCGAGGTCGGGGCGCCACACCATTTTTATTTTAAAGTGTGTAAAACACATTTTTGATGTTGCATTTTAAAGGTGGTTTATGAACCACTTTCAAAAACTATTTTGAAACTTGTTCGAAACGACTTTGTTTGTAAATCTAGCGAACATAACATTTGTCATCCTCGACAAGATGAACAATTTTTATGTTCACCTTGGAACTCAAATCTAATTCTAACGGCTCATAAATTCATTGAACTCGTGGCCAATGTGCCCAGTTTTTGTAAAAATTCCAGTTTTATATTATTTCAAAAAAAAGGGCTCTGTTTGAGGCCCGAAACGACCAAATTTTTAAAATAGGCGTGAGTCATCTTAAAGTTTTTGACATGTTCTATAACTTCTATGTGGAGCTCGAAGTCTGGTTCTGTAAAGACCGCCCTATTCCTGTAACTTGATTTTCATTAACGAGAAATTAAGGGATAATTTGATGCATTTTAGTGCAAGTTTGAGGGACACATGCATATACACGGTCGTGTAAGTGACTGTGTACTATCTGAATTATGCACATAAGAATGGCCGTGTAACTGTACATGGCTGTTTAGGTGAACATGGTCAGGTACACGGCCGTGTATCATTGGTATTGTGCATGTGCATGAAGCCATGTAAGTGAAAACAGCCAGGTACACGCCCACGTAAGAGGCCATGTAACATTCGATAAAATGAATTTTTTCCAAGACACAGTAGTGTTGAGCAAGCTCAACTGGTACATGCCTTTGTAGCCTTGTACACGCTCGTGTAGGAGGCTGTGTATAGGGTAAAGAGCCACTGAAATGACTCTCGCGATTTATGAAGCTTAATTACTATGTAATAAGTAATTAGGTTGAAAAATACAATATATTTTCTAGTTGAATAGACTAAACAGATATGGTACTATTTACATACTATTCATACAGTGAAAAGGGCAACCGACAGTGAACCCGGTCCACTCTAATAACCGTATAAGTGTATTAGATGCACAGTGTCAGGAAACTAGTCCAGACGACCATTTCTTGACACAAGACTGGTGAACAGATCACCAGAACGCTCATACCGAACCTCTAAGCACCATCGTGATAGAAACCCTAGCAGGGAACAACACTGAGAAAATGGTCCAGATAACCTCTTCTCGTCTAGAAACTTACAAAATCAGAGTCAGAATGCTCAGACTAATTAGTTAGAACAAAAATTAGTGAATAGTAAATAGTGAAAAACACAATGTCAAGTTACTAGCAAAGACGGCCTTAATTTGACTTAAAACGGATATATTCACAGTCAGCAGGCCCAATTTGGTCAATTGGGCATAAATAGTGAATTTTTGTCTGAGAGATACACAGTATCAGAAGAGGGTGAAAACGACCTTATCTTGCCCCGAAACTGATATATATAGACTCAAGATGCCCAAATTAGTCAATCGGGCACCTAACATGTTTTTCGAGGTGGGGTCACACAGATCTTGAAAACTAGTCCAGAGGACCCCAAACGGACATAAGACTGATAATTGAAATCAGCACGTTTGAATTAGTCAAGAGAGACTGTGTCTAAAATTTCACCCGAGAACACCTTAGTTTATGTACTAAAGGACAACACAATGTAGACACAATCACAGTATAGGAAATAAATAGTAAATTAGTGTAGAATGGGCTCATAGATAGCATAAACCATCTAGAAATCATCAGTGTAAAAATCAGATTCAGAAAATCTGATTTTCAGGTGAAAATTAGAATACTGCCAAAAAAGGATCGAAAACCATAGTAGAAAACTGGATTGCGAAGAGAGCAACACAGATGAATTTTGTTAGCCTCAAAACCATGTTTTCTAGCTAGAAAACCAACTGGTTTTCAGGTGCTAAAAGCCCCAAAAAGTGGCAAATAAAATATTGGGTTAGTTTATGACACCTTGTATAAACAATGCTAAATTTTACATCACTTTCCAATCACCTTACACCATGCCATTTTTTTTATTCTTCCCCTCAATTATGGCTACAGCAAATCTGGTGGGAATGGGCTAAGAAGGGCATAATTTTGTCCACAAATTAGCCTAAAGATGGCTTGATTAATCAAGCTTATGTTTGGTTAAGTGAGCTTAGGTTTGTCTATAAAAAGGGTGGGCATAACTTAGCTTGTGTTTTCTTTCTTTGACACACCAAAACACAACTCATTGTAGGAAAATATTGTCTAATTTATGTACATGGCATAGTCATGAGATGGCTCTGATACCAATTGTAGGAAAATAAATCGATAAAAACGTATCAGAGTGGCACAACGGAACAATAAAAATTTTTAGATCGTTAAATATCTCATGATGCCATATATAATAAACCAACAACAATTAAAACTCATACCTCAAGGACGCCAATCTTGCAGGAGGAGAATGACCAGAGGCTTCAACCAACTAGCCTTCTCTACTATTCTCCAATTCCCGAATGGCTGAGTGTGCGGGCACTCTGAACCTCGATCGGTATGCTAGCACTGCTAGTCTTCTTCCGACCACCCAGATCTCTAAAGAACTTTATTGTCACGATGAGCTGTGCAACAATAAGCCTGCTCACCTGAGAGTCTGTGGTCTAAGAGAACTGGAGTGGTAGGTCCTCTATTTATAGACCTGCATGAGGTGATTCTCTGAATTTGAATTGGATTAGAAAAAGATATTTTCCCTTATCCATAACCATAAAATCCGAATTTTCCAAGGGAGAATCTCAACAATAAAATTCAGTTTTCTTAGGATATCCAATCCAAATCTATACAAGATTTTAACTAGAATTTTATCTCCCTTTTTCAACCCAAAAAATCTGAAAATTACAAGGAGAAAATCTCCTAAAAATTTCGGCCATTATGGATAAGGGAGAATCAAAAATTCCACTAGGATTTTCAAGCTTGAATCTTATCTCAACCTTATCCAAAATAATCGAATTTTCCTAGGAGATTTTCTCCCTATTTTCGGCCACTTTTCAGGGAAGGAGAAAATCCAAATTCAACTGGGATTGAAACTTGAATTTTTCCCTTGAATCTTATCCACAAGAAACTGAAATTTCCTTGAGGATTATCCTCAAAATTTCGTGCAACATTTGTTAGGATTTGGATTCAAAATTCAAGTAGGATTCTAACAAGATTATCCTCTCCAAATCCAACTCAAATTCGAATTTCAAACCTTGTGGATTTTCCACAACAAATTCGAATCCTACATGGACTGTGATTCAAAATTTGAATTTCAAATTTCAAATTCAAATTTCAAATTTCGAATTTCAAATTCAAATTTCAAATTCAAAATTCAAATTCAAAATTCAAAATTCAAATTTCAAATTTCAAATTCCACAAAACGGTTGTGTTTCATATTTTTGTTCTCATGGATAATTTTCTACAACTCCAATCCAATCTCAAATAAAATCATGGAAACTTTATTTGGAGTTCAAATAATTGTGTACTCTATTATCCAAAACAAAATCTGAATCCAACGGAAGAGAATCTTGTCTACCATCTTAATCCTATGTCATCACCATCCATGCATAATAAACCAGCCAATAGCATGCACAATTCAATTTGCCAAACATTAAGGAATTATGTGGAGCTAGTAGAGGGACTGATTGGATATATATAATCGGGCTCCCGCAAATCCATATGATCATCATTCTTTTACCGAACAACTAAATCATATGATCACTAGTTTCAGAGTCACACCACTATAAACCTGAAACTGAACTCCTAATTATATACCGTATTACGTAAGTCTGTGACAAGCTATCATCCAATGACCTTGTCATGTATGCAGAACCCTCATATGATATCCATGATCAGCCTAAGGCCAAAGTCCGTTTAATCCTACTGATCAGGCTATCTTAAAGTTCCGTTATACTACCGAATAAAGAAAATGATTATTCACCATATGTGAATAAGAAGTCATCCGCCCAGCAGACGACCCAAGGCCTTGTCCATTTTCACATTCAGTATAATGCCTTTAAGAGGATACCTTTAACTCCTCATTAGAGCTATGATTCCAATATCTGTAAACGAACCCTTCATCGTATACAAGTCATGTACCCAACGAACCGGTCTATAAGCTTACTACCTCTGAGACGCTTTAGCCATTGGAACATCAAAGTACACAAGTCATATACATGAAGTTGTCCTTTTACTCAGGATTAAGGTTACTGCATAATGAACGTCAAAAGCAGATTGATCCACTCAAAGCGGACTTCGTAGATCAATCACGCTTTAGTCCCGGTCTAATATGTCACCACCAAGCAACATATCTATGTCTCTACTTGGGAGTCCGGCTCCAGATAGTCAAGACAAACCGTCCCCTCCAAGGCTTTAGACAACATAATAGTCTTAACATGAGTTAGATGCTCGGTCTAACCCCATAGACTACAGACCATAGTTTAGACCGCTAACTTTAGAACATTGTCTTCTCGCATACCAAAATCCATTGCATGCAACGTTCTAACAGTTTAACACAAGCAGTCAGGGAGCCATATTTGCTTACATATACTTTAACATGTAAATAAGATGAGGACAGATAGCAATGTAATGAATAACCTCTATATATAATCTTATTATCCAGTTCAAAATAAATACATCAAAAATGTCTCTAATGCTTAAGGCATTTCCTAACAATCTCCCACTTGCCCTAAGCCAGCAGATGTGCCATGTTACGCATCCCCATCGCCTCTACGTGCCTCTCAAAGCTTCTAGCCGCCAAAGTCTTAGTAAAGGGATCGGCGATGTTGTCCTCGGACGTGATCTGACATACATCCACTTGCCCTGTCTCCATATGCCCTCTAATGTCGACTTCCTCAAATCCTTACAAGTCTGGAAGTCTGAGTCCATGTATCCTACGGGTGTTAGGTCCCCTCCAGAATATACCAGCATATAATACCTCGTTCTCTTAAGATACTTGAGTAAATGCTTTACAGCTTGCCAGTGCTTGGTTCCAGGATTTGCTTGATATCGACTCACCATACCTACTGCAAAACATATATCTGGGCGAGTGCAAAGCATAGCGTACATAAGGCTACCCATAGCGGATGCATAAGGGACCTTACTCATATGCTCTCTTTCTTCCGATGTCTTGGGACAGTCATCCAATGAAAGAGTTAGACCGGTAATAGAAGGTTGTGAGCCTTTCTTTGCCTCTTGCATTGCATATTTGTCAATTATTTTATCTATGTATGAAGCTTGGGATAACGCTATCATTTTATTCTTTCGATCTCTGAAGAGACGAATGCCTAGAACATAATTAGCTTCTCCCAAGTCCTTCATGTCAAACTGTTGGTGTAACCAAAGCTTGACCAATGATAAGTTCCCTACATCATTCCCAATGAGTAGTATATCATCGACATAGAGTATCAGAAAGACCACTCTTCCATCCTTAATACGTTTATAAACACAAGGTTCATCAACGTTCTGCTCAAAACCAAATGTCTTAACCGCCTAATCAAACCTCTGGTTCCATGAGCGGGATGCTTGCTTTAATCCATAAATGGATCTAAGCAACTTGCAGACTTTCCTTTCTTGGCCTTTCACTACGAACCCTTCGGGCTGTATCATATAGATACACTCTTCAAGATGGCCATTCAAGAATGCCGTCTTGACATCTATTTGCCAGATCTCGTAATCGAGAGCCGCAGCAATGGACAGAAGAATACGGATAGACTTCAGCATAGCAACAGGTGAAAAGGTTTCCTCGTAATCGATTCCAGCCTTTTGCGTGTATCCCTTTGCAACCAGTCTAGCTTTGAAAGTTTCCACTCTCCCTTCCGCATCCTTCTTTCTTTTGTAGACCCATTTGCATCCAATGGGTTTTATCCCATCCGGTAAATCTACAAGTTCCCAAACAGAGTTGGATTTCATAGAATCCATCTCATTGTTCATAACTTGTTTCCAAGATTTAGAATCAACATCATTTATAGCTTCATCATATGTGACCGGATCTTCCGCATGCTCATGAGCCTCAGCCTGGTATACCTCAGCATCATACATGAAGAAATTAGGTTTCTTCGAAACCCTCCCACTACGACGAGGCACCCGAAATTGTTGATCGTCTGCAGGTCTTTCACTAGAACTCGGACTTGCGTCCAAGACCGAAATCTGTGGAGAAGTTCTTTCACCCGATAACTCCTCTAGCACCACTTTGCTTCGAGGCTTAAAGTCATTCATGTGACTTTCCTCCAAGAATGTCGCATGGGTTGAGACAATGACTTTTTGTTCCTTCGGGTTATAGAACAGACTTCCTTTAGTTCCTTTTGGATACCCTACAAACATGCACAATTCTGATCTTGGTTCTAACTTCTTCGCATCCCCATCCAGTACATGTGCCGGGCAGCCCCATATTCTCATATGTCCAAGGGAGGGCTTCCTACCACGCCACAATTCATACGGAGTTCTGGGAATTGATTTTCTCAGAACATGGTTCAGAATATAGCACGCCGTTTGTAAAGCATATCCCCAAAATGATAATGGCAGCGTTGAGTAACTCATCATGGACTGTACCATATCCAATAAGGTCCCATTTCTCCTTTCAGCTACACCATTCTGTTGTGGAGTACCAGGTGCAGTCAATTGGGATAAAATCCTGTTCTCTACAAGATGTCCTAGAAATTCATCGGAGAGGTATTCGCCACCTCGATCAGATCGAAGTGTCTTTATGGATTTATCTTATTGCTTTTCCACTTCCGCACGATACTCCTTGAACTTGTCAAAGGTTTCGCTCTTGCGGTGCATCAGATACGCATATCCATACCTCGAGTAATCATCTATAAAAGAGACACAATACTCGAACCCTCCTCGTGCTGTGACGTTCATGGGGCCACATACGTCAGTATGCACAATTTCTAAGAGCTCCTGAGCCCTTGTACCCTTAGCTCCAAAAGACCTCTTAGTCATTTTACCCTCTAGACAAGACTCACATTGGGGAAGTCGTACCTCCTCCAGAGATTCCAGAGGACCATCTTTCACCAATCTCTGAATCCTATCCTGATTAATATGACCAAGTCTTAAATGCCAAAGATACGCCTTGTTAGAGTGAGAAACTTTCAACCTTTTAGAGTTATCAATTAATTCAGTGTCAAGCAGTGAGTACATCTTTGGTTTGATCAAATATAGGTTTCCATCCATCCATCCAGAACAGATAAAAGACTTATTTCTACGAATATCAACTCTTTTACTAAAAGAAACTGAATAAGAATCCTTTATTAAACAAGCTACCGATATAAGGTTCCTCCTGAAATTAGGAACATAAAAACAGTCTTTTAATAAAATAAACCTAAATTGATCAAAATAAAGGTAAACATCTCCCACTGCCTCAGCCACCACCAAGCTGCCGTCCCCAGTTCGCAACGAGAGTCTCCTATCATGTAGACTTCTCGTTTCCACGAACCCCTGCATAGAAACACAAACATGATTAGTGGCACCGAATCACCCAAGTGTCTTTCGATTCTTCCACCAAATACGCTTCTAAGTAAAGAAGTTCCTTACCTTCCTTGCCCTTGGCGGCTAGGATTTCCCGGCAAGCCTTCTTGAAATGACCTACCTTCTTACAACGGAAGCACTTGGATTTTTTAGGGTCCCTGGGCTTCTTGTTCTTCTTCTTCTTCTTCCCATCCGAGACAGGAGGATTAGAAGAACTGGAAGCCGCTTACTTCTGATTTGGCCTCTTCTTCTTCCGTGAGGGTTTGGAAGATTCCGCCAAATTGGCCTCACCTTTGGGTTGGACAGCATCCCCATCCCTGATCATCAGCTCATAAGCTTGCAGTTGCTTCATGAGCTCGGTTAGTCCTAACTCCCTTGTCGCCAGATTGTATGCGGCCTTAAACCCCACAAAATCTTTAGACAGAGTTTTGAACACCATCTCGATCTGGGTGTTGTAGTCCAACTCAGCACCGTTTTCGACAGCCTCAGCGAAGAATCCCATTAGAGTGATCGTATGGTCCTTCACCAGAGTACCCGTCTTCTGCTTAGAGTTCCTAATACTGGTGATAGCGGACTGTCGAGCCAATTTTTCTTGGCCTCCGAACATGTCCTCCAGATTTTCCATGATCTCCCCAGCAATTTGATAAGTCTCATGCTGCTTTTGTAAAGCACTCATCATGCTAGCAAGTATGTAGCATCGAGCTATATCATTGGATTCTCTCCAACGAGTATAGGCAACCGGGACCTCCTCAATCGGTGTGTCAGGCTTTGGCCCTGGTGGGCATGGTTCGTCCAGTATGAACTTGTGTCTCTCGCAGCTAAGAACTATTAACAGATTTCTTTGCCAATCCTTATAATTGTTGCCATTCAGTTTATTCTCAGTAAGTATTGAAATGAGGGGTGTCGGTGACATTTTGAACTGAAATAAAATTATACTAGACATCATTACAAAGCCCAAGCAAATATACAGATAATTTAGCAAATAAAACATACAACATAAAACATACAAGTATGTTCCTACATGAAACTTGAAAAACATGTAGCATTGCAACTGTAATTCTCAGCACCTATTGCCCCAAGCCACCGAGGGGTGGTCATGAGAACAAATAGCCGGAACATGGACCCCGTCCAATTAATATATGTTGCCTTAAATCCTCCAAGGTTAAGACATATATTAATAACCGCTTATTTGGCCACCAGTTTAGTTAACAGAGCTTCTAGGGAAGGTTAATAACTAAACGAGTATTGAGTGTATAACCATTGTTTACGTAACCCGATCCACATCCTACCAAGCCACCGAGGGGTGGTCATGAATAGGATTGCACCCGAACACGTTTTCCACATAGGAGATCCAATCTAGTATACCGGCGGCGGTAAACACCTACCAAGGGGTGTGGTCAAGGCAGAACTGACGCGAGGCGTTACCATGCTTTCACATATGGATCAACAACGGAGTCCGTGGGTTTTGTTTGAAACCCTCTCCCACTCAATATTTTGAAAAAACATGCAAGTTTTAATAAATTATGTATGATCAATATAGTATGAGCGGCACTCACCTATCCTATATGACATGTTATCAAATATGCATACAAAACATCCATCAATACATATTTATACATCCATGACATATCACAGAAAAAATAATTGACAGAATAACCAAGCTATGGTTCCATCCTAGAACAAAGAAAATAAAGATTACAAAATTCCATCCAAAGCATTCTTTGGGTCTTGAATTTTGTTCCGTCTTCTTGTATCCATCTTCATGTAGCCTCTCCATTTATTTCTCATCCCAAGAATTATTTAAAATTTAAATCTCTAAAAATTTAAATTTCAAATTCAAATTCCAAATTCGAATTTCAAATTTAAATTTCCAATTCAAATTTTAAACAATTTTAAACATCATGTGTAATAATATGTAATTTCAAAATTTCAAATTTTCAATTACATATTTTTAAACATGATTTAAAATTAAATCTCTAATTTAAAAATCAAAATTTTCTGATTTTCTGGACCGTCGCACAGCCGCCCCCGAAGGCGGCAGTCGCCGTGGGCAGCCACCAACCCCGGAGAGGCTGGCAGCCCACGGTCGCCCCCATGTGCAGCCCTGCAGGGCTGCAGGCCAAGCCTGCAGCGCCAGGCTGCACGCCCAGGCTGGGCAGAGCAGCCGGCAGGCTGCACGCCCAGGCTGCGGCCAGCCTTGGGCAGGCCACGGCCACCCTCGGCTGCAGGCCAAGCCTGCGGCCGTGGGTGGTGTTGGCCTGTACAGGGACTGTCGCAGCCCCATCCTGCCCGAGGGCAGGGGCTGCAGCCCCACCAAGGCCCGTCGGCCTATCCCGAGGGGTTGTGTCTCGATTTTCATGCCATATTCCAATTTACCTATTAGGATCTCCAAAAATTAATTTGAATCCCAATTAAATTGAAATTTTCCACACAATTAAAATTTCAACCTTTAAATCAAATTTAACTTTTGGGAAAAAATAAATTACGGTCTTCAATCTTTAATCTCTTCGAAGAATAATTACATAAAAATTTCCTAAACCGTTTCCGGTGTACAAAAATTCTAACCATAAAAATTCTAAGAGACAAAAATTAAAATCCATGGGAAAATTACAGTGTTAATAAACTGCTCCCATGGTTACATAAAAATTCCTAGATACAATTTTTCTAAATTCTAAGAAACCATAACCGGCATAAACAAGCATGCTTATAATAATTCAAAATATTAAAATAACCACATACTTTATACATAATACATGATAACTACATAAAGGAACCCTAGAATGCCACTCTCTAAATATCAAATCCATACATAAATAAAAAGACTAAGTAATTGTCTAATTTATGTACATGGCATAGTCATGAGATGGCTCTGATACCAATTGTAGGAAAATAAATCGATAAAAACGTATCAGAGTGGCGCAGCGGAACAATAAAAATTTTTAGATCGTTAAATATCTCATGATGCCATATATAATAAACCAACAACAATTAAAACTCATACCTCAAGGACGCCAATCTTGCAGGAGGAGAATGACCGGAGGCTTCAACCAACTAGCCTTCTCTACTATTCTCCAATTCCTGAATGGCTGAGTGTGCGGGCACTCTGAACCTCGATCGGTATGCTAGCACTGCTAGTCTTCTTCCGACCACCCAGATCTCTAAAGAACTTTATTGTCACGATGAGCTGTGCAACAATAAGCCTGCTCACCTGAGAGTCTGTGGTCTAAGAGAACTGGAGTGGTAGGTCCTCTATTTATAGACCTGCATGAGGTGATTCTCTGAATTTGAATTGGATTAGGAAAAGATATTTTCCCTTATCCATAACCATAAAATCCAAATTTTCCAAGGGAGAATCTCAACAATAAAATTCAGTTTTCTTAGGATATCCAATCCAAATCTATACAAGATTTTAACTAGAATTTTATCTCCCTTTTTCAACCCAAAAAATCTGAAAATTACAAGGAGAAAATCTCCTAAAAATTTCGGCCATTATGGATAAGGGAGAATCAAAAATTCCACTAGGATTTTCAAGCTTGAATCTTATCTCAACCTTATCCAAAATAATCGAATTTTCCTAGGAGATTTTCTCCCTATTTTCGACCACTTTTCAGGGAAGGAGAAAATCCAAATTCAACTGGGATTGAAACTTGAATTTTTCCCTTGAATCTTATCCACAAGAAACCGAAATTTCCTTGAGGATTATCCTCAAAATTTCGTGCAACATTTGTTAGGATTTGGATTCAAAATTCAAGTAGGATTCTAACAAGATTATCCTCTTCAAATCCAAATCAAATTCGAATTTCAAACCTTGTGGATTTTCCACAACAAATTCGAATCCTACTTGGACTGTGATTCAAAATTTGAATTTCAAATTCAAATTTCAAATTTCAAATTTAAATTTCAAATTCAAATTTCAAATTCGAATTTAAAATTCAAATTTCAAATTCAAATTTCAAATTCAAATTTCAAATTTCAAATTTCAAATTTCAAAATTCAAATTCCACAAAACGGTTGTGTTTCATATTTTTGTTCTCATGGATAATTTTCTACAACTCCAATCCAATCTCAAATAAAATCATGGCAACTTTATTTGGAGTTCGAATAATTGTGTACTCTATTATCCAAAACAAAATCTGAATCCAACCGGAGAGAATCTTGTCTACCATCCTAATCCTGTGTCATCACCATCCATGCATAATAAACCAGCCAATAGCATACACAATTCAATTTGCCAAACGTTAAGGAATTATGTGGAGCTAGTAGAGGGACTGATTGGACATATATAATCGGGCTCCCGCAAATCCATATGATCATCATTCTTTTACCGAACAACTCAATCATATGATCACTAGTTTCAGAGTCACACCACTATAAACCTGAAACTGAACTCCCAATTATATACCTTATTACGTAAGCCTGTGACAAGCTATCATCCAATGACCTTGTCATGTATGCAGAACCCTCATATGATATCCATGATCAGCCTTAGGCCAAAGTCCGTTTAATCCTACTGATCAGGCTATCTTAAAGTTCCATTATACTACCGAATAAAGAAAATGATTATTCACCATATGTGAATAAGAAGTCATCCGCCCAGCAGACGACCAAAGGCCTTGTCCATTTTCACATTCAGTATAATGCCTTCAAGAGGATACCTTTAACTCCTCATTAGAGCTATGATTCCAATATCTGTAAACGAACCCTTCATCGTATACAAGTCATGTACCCAATGAACCGGTCTATAAGCTTACTACCTCTGAGACGCTTTAGCCATTGGAACATCAAAGTACACAAGTCATATACATGAAGCTGTCCTTTTACTCAGGATTAAGGTTACTGCATAATGAACGTCAAAAGCAGATTAATCCACTCAAAGCGGACTTCGTAGATCAATCACGCTTTAGTCCCGGTCTAATATGTCACCACCAAGCAACATATCTATGTCTCTACTTGGGAGTCCAGCTCCAGACAGTCAAGACAAACCGTCCCCTCCATGGCTTTAGACAACTTAATAGTCTTAACATGAGTTAGATGCTCGGTCTAACCCCATAGACTACAGACCATAGTTTAGACCGCTAACTTTAGAACATTGTCTTCTCGCATACAAAAATCCATTGCATGCAACGTTCTAACAGTTTAACACAAGCAGTCAGGGAGCCATATTTGCTTACATTTACTTTAACATGTAAATAAGACGAGGATAGATAGCAATGTAATGAATAGCCTCTATATATAATCTTATTATCCAGTTCAAAATAAATACATCAAAAATGTCTCTAATGCTTAGGACATTTCCTAACACTCATTTCCCCTCTCTTTTCCTCTTACTGCTGCCGAGTATTCCACACCCCAAAGCCACCATTTTTCAAGTCCAAAATTTTGCCAAAAGTTCACCAAAAACAAATCTCTTCAAGCTTGTGCTAGGAGGAACCATTTTCAAGCCTTTCCAAATGCACCAAGGGTGAGTTTTTGAAATCAATCTTTGTGGTTTGTAGATGTTGATTTGGTTTGATACTAAGAGAAATTATTTTGGTGTTTTGCTAGCACGAAACCGACCTTTATTCCCTTGGTTTTCCATGGCCATTTTGGTCATCAAGCCATAGTTCGAAATCATGCTTGGTTCCAAGCATAAAGGTAATAACCGAAAACCCTACTCTTGGTGATTTAGTGATTTTAAGATTTTGATCAAGGCCATTTATGTGTATTTGTTTATCCAACTGGTTTGTAATAAGTTTATTTTAAGCCCTTAAAATTTTATTTTTAAGTTTATGTAGTTGTGGTTATGTTTACGTTATTTTTACAAATGGTTATGTACAAATGATCATAAACGTTTTTAGTGATTGGACATAATCTATCCTCAAGGAAGGGCCACAGATTTTTTCTATTTTGACCCCTTGGGGTCTAATTTTAGGATTTGGTAAAATACAATGTTTTAAGAAAATTTTGTTACGGTCGTCTTTACGTCAAATAGCCTTTGGCCAAAAACGACACTACAATAGTTTTTTCGAGTGGTTTTCACTCGGTGTCCAAAACTGAGAACAAAATCTGAACCCAGAAAGTAGTCTCGGGTTTTATTAAAAATGGACCACTTAGAGTCTGAACCGGACTTTGGGCTCAGCACGAAAGTTGAAGATCTCATCAAGAATTGAAAATAACCCATGCGTGCTTTAAAAATTTGGCTGTTTTGAGCCTTAAACAGAGCCGTTTTCAAAACAACCCAAAACTGGGATTTTTTGTAAAAACTGGGCATATAGGCCACGAGTGTAGTAAGATTTGGGCTGGTTAGAGTTAGAACTGAGCTCCGAGATAAACACGAGATTCGTTCATCTCGTCGAGAAGAAAACTTTCATGTTTGCTGAATTTATAAACAAAGTCGTTTCGGTCAAGTTTCAAAACAGTTTTCAAAAGTGGTTCAAAAATCACCTTTAAAATGCAACCTCAAAAATGTGTTTTAACACTTTAACATATAAACATGGCTTTCACAAAAATGTCTCCCACCTTCGAACGGGGTGATAAGGAGGTGGGTTTTAAATACGTAATTTTACCAAGAATTTTATAAGTTAACCAAAATGATTTTCTTAAATAAATAAAACAGTGTGTGTAGCCCGGTAGGCTACCACACCAAACAAGCCTTAGTAGCCCGGTAGGTTACTACACCAAACAAGCCATAGCGGCCCAGTAGGCCACTACACCAAGAAATAGTAGCCTGGTAGGCTACCACACCCAAATAGGCAAAGTAACTCGGCTGGTTACTACACCAAGTTTACGTATAGTAACCCGGTAGGCTACCTAGTTACCAATATGCGAGGTAGCCGGTCAGTTGACTTGTGATGACTGGGAATTTTAGATTCTCGAATTATGTTAAAATTTGTATGTAAATAACAATATTAATGAATAAAGTGTGAAAAAATTGTATTTCAATACTGTTGTGAATAGTGTAAAATATTCTGGCAGTGTTAAAGTGTGTAAGTTCGGGGATGGAAAATCCTACTGGACATAATTGGGTAAGACGGTTCGAAATCAGAACCGAAAACCCTAAAGAGCGCATTGAAATGTACTAAAACAATAGAAATTTATAGTAGAGAATTCTGATCAAACGGAAGCAAAATAAGACAAACCGACCGCACGGGAGGCGCTGAGAACTCGCCTACGTGATTTCGGTAAAGTTCCGTTCGGATCGGATAAGAGTCAAAAATTGACTACGAATTAATTCGAGATTAATATGAATAGTTGATGACATCACTATGATGATGTCATAAGGAAAATTAATTTTTCATCAAATTAGAAAACTTTTGAAAGGTGTATGGCTAGGATTGGTTTGCTTTTTGATCAAAGGCCAAGATCATGCCAAAATTCACTTAGAAAAAAAATAAAAAAATTTTATGGCATTTTGTTGAAAGGCCATTCGGCCATGTGGAAAGGGAGAAAGGGAAATTTGATTTTTGACCCCAAAACCTTTACTTTTTGGTCCTTGAACAATTATGAAATTGTTGGAAAAGGATTGCAAAAAGACCCTTGATTTTTGCCTATAAATAGGCATCAAAAATTCAAGAAAAAAATGGAAAAACATAACTAAACTCTTGCCAAAATTTCCAGCCAAAAACCGTGGAAGAAAAACCCCTTGAACCAAAAATTTTGTTTTGAATTTCATATCCAATCTAGCTTGAATTTCATCTCCAACACCAAGACAACAACCAAGCAAGGTAAACCTCAAATTTGAAGCATTTTCCTTGATTTTTTTCCAAAAAAACCGTGGGTTTGGACTTGAAAAACAATGGGAAAAAATTGTTGAATTGTTGATTCTAGGATTTGTTTGATGTTGTGATGTTCAAAGCATGAATTAGGATAGAAAAACAATCAAAATTTTTCATGTTTTTCTTGAAAAATCCGTGGCTCCTAGGATGTGAAAACTTCATGAATTTTATTGTTTTAATTTAGTGTTAATATTCATTCAATCATATGGTAAGTTAAGCATGAAATGAACTTAAGAAACAAGAAAAATTTGAGGAAGAATTCTTGCTAAAACTGTGGGCATCAATGTGAGGAAATGGGAAGATTTTTTTTATGTTGATAAAAGTGATAAAAACCCTAGGAAAGAAAGTAAAATTTTCTTTCTATTTTTGGCATAAAATCCGTGGCTATATCTAGGGTTAGAATGTATGTTTTGTTAAGTTTTTGAATGTTAACTTATACATTGAAAAGTATAAGGGTAATGTGGTGTGGTAATGAAAATTTATTAGATGTAAAAACCTAGTAAACTAGGGTTAGTTTGGAAAAAAAAAAAATATGTGATGTGACTTGTAAATGTTGAATCATATGGAAAGTTTTTATACAAAGTTTGGAAACTTTGTATAAAATAGGCCTCTGGTATAGTACGTGGCAGGTACAAAGGTTCTGAGGCGTACCTAACGCCGGGAAACCTTAAAATTTAAGCAGAAATACTGCCGAAATTTCTAAAATCGACTAAAGGGCATTTCGGGAAATGAGGGGTAAAAATATTGAACTCGGAAAGGAAACTGAGACCCCTCGGTGAATTATGATTAGAAATGGAAAACCAACCCAAAAGGAATAGTAAACCGACCCTAAATCACTAAAACACCTAAAACAGGAAAAAAATCGATGTTAGGGGTATTTTTGGGAAACGAGAGAAAATTTTAGGTCGGGATAGGAAACCCGAGCCTCTCGAGGTCCGAGGGTCGGAGACGGGACGAATAACGTTTAGTAAGTAGTGAAAGGGCCATTTGAGAATCCGAAGCGCTCGAAAAATGAAAAAACGACCCTAGGTGATGGATGAATAGTAACCGAGGGTCAGGAAAAATGAAGTTGAGATTTTACGGTAATTTAAGCTGTAAAATGATACGAAAGCTTAGGAAATATTATTTTAAAATTATTAGACTTAGAAAATTTGGAAAAAACAATAGAATGAAGCTAATTATGGTTCCGAAACCTGTTAGGGGCAAAATGGTTAATTTGACTAAAAATTTCCGAAAGGGATCAGAAAGAACCCTAAAAGACCTAGAATAACTTAGATAAAATTATAAAACTCAAAATAAGGATTTTAGAGTTAAAATTCTAAGAATTTTAAGAAACACGGGCGTGTAGAGGGATACACGACCGTGTATAGGAAAAATTTTATAACCCGAGAGGTACACGGGCTTGAACACGGGCGTGTATAGAGCCGTGTACAGTTACACGGCTAAGGAAGAAAATAACATGGCCATGTAAAATAGACCCGAGAGGTACACGGCCTGGAACACGGGCGTGTTGCAGACCGTGTACCACAAATAAAATTTAAATGTGTAGAATTGTTAAGTAAAATAAATATATATTTTAGATAATAAATAAAAAGGAACAGACACTATTATGTCTGTAGGAACCCACAATAAAGATAAAACTGCGGAGGAGTTTCGAGAGTGGACACTAGCGCAGTATTGGTAAGTTCAAGCATTTTCATGTCTGCAACATGAAATACTGTGTTAATCTATTCTATACTAGCTGCACACTAGATGTAAAATCCTATGAACATTTGGGAAGTAGTTAGTATAACATATCCCAAATCAAGAAAATAAGTAAGACCTACGGGCAATAGAGGATTGCGATCTTGAGGTGACTTATGCAACCACTTGGTCAAAACTGTAAATTGAAAGATGGTAAATGAAACCATTAAGGCGTACCGCCCCTCCAACATAGTGGTGGAGGTTTGTTAAATCCTACGGGGTTATCAGGGCTGTGGAGGACGATGTTCTAAGGTCGCTCCTTAGACCCTCCTAGTCAGCGCGCTAATAATTATCGGTACTGCCATAAACAGAGCTCTACATTAGAAATCAAATAGAGAATAAACAATCAATAAAATGATGGAAATCATAATTGAGCATAACCGAAGCTTACAATAGAGTAAGGTAAATTCGGTTAGGGTATATGAATAGTATCCTGATAGAGTAAAGTGAATAGTAACCAGTTAGGGTAACTGGTACTATTCACTGGTCAAATGTCAACTATACTATTCATTATGAATAGTATTATTGATGGTGAACAGTACTATTCATAGGAGATTGAGCTTTTCTTGTCTTTGAATCAGTATGATTCTTATTATAAATGTTTGAACTTACTAAGCCTGTTAGCTCATCAGTTTGTTCATGTTGCAGGTAAGAAACCTGTCCTATAGATACAAGGATGGCGACAGGATGCGAGCGTGTTAAAGGGATAGGGAACTCACCGTGGACATGGTCCTGCCATAAGTTTTCCGCTGAGCTTTTTAAGTAAAGAAAATATGTTTGCAGACAAAGCCTACAATACATATAAATATTATATTTGTATCAAATATGTTGTATTTATTTCAGACAAGGAAAAACCAGTATTATATTTTACATCGCTTTTTTACTTAATATTCATAAGAAAAAGTATGTATTAAAAAAAAAATTTTGGGGCGAAATTTTAGGCCCTTGTGTTTAAGAAGTTTTAGTAAAAGAGTTTAAAACTGACGACTCGGATTGAAAACCCGAACGGTCTTGGTCGGCCATAGGGTCGATTCATGACGGTTGCGAGTGGTTGGAATCTAGGGACGTCACATGACTAGTCGACAATCAGTCAAGGACTGTGTTCTGAACGACACTATGAGGAACGGTGATTAATCTGTCAAGAAGACAGTTAATCAAACAACGATAGAAGTTAGCTACCAAATCCCCAAAGTAGGCCAATAGGGTACCGATAGGCCTCTGTACCACATAAAAACACAAGTAATAATCACTAACAGTATTAGTGACTTACCGAAGGGGCTGATCAGATACATTGTTGATGACAGGTGGTAACCTGTAAGCTGATAGAGGCATGAGTACGAGTACACATTACTTGGAATTTAGGTAAGTACAACTCCACCTATGGCATGAATAAAATGTATTTAAAAATGATGTTTTTACAGTATGTTAAGTATGTATGCACAGCATATTTAAGAGCATATAGCTTCACAATCAAGTAGATTAATAAAAGATCATGTTAGATGCCATACGTCCCTACCGCATAGGATTAGGGACAGCTTAGAGAAGCACGTGGCTAGAAAAGATAAACAAGATGGAAATTTATAGGCGTGTCGTACCGGCCTTTTCAGTTGAAAGGGTTTTTAAGATAAGTTAAAGTAGAAAGTTGAGCATCTATTGATGGCTCTCCGGCTTATTAACCACAGGTGTTACTGATAGTCTATGCACACATGATACTGACACATGGGCCCTAAATATATAAGAAGAAAAGAAAAGAGAAGTTTGAAGCATAAATGAACATAACCGGATCATGCATTAATTATAGTTCACCATGCGTCTAGTTACAATAAGATGCATTTCAGTACATGATGTATTCTTTATGCATAATGTATGTAAATTTTTATTGTGGCGGCCCGCCCCTCGTAGAGATCATACAATACCATTACAGTTGAGCTTTATCGCTAACTGCGATAGATTGTACTCTCATGGGTCGCCGGCTTATCTCTCTCTTTTTAAATCATGACGTTTTTGGGGAAATTTTTTTTTTCTTTAAACATCATGTAACCATTTCTCACTATTTACTTTGTTGGCAAGTACAAAGTAATTTACATATTACAGTACTTTCGTAAAATATATAATATTACAAAAGACTGTTTCTTTCTTTTTTTTCTTCCCTTTTTATCGCTCAGCGGAAAGACTCTGGCAGGACCATATCCCTCGCCCAGTTATCCCATTTGACACGCGCCATCCCGTCCGCATCCAGTCAAACAAGCTACTGAGCTGGTCGCTTACCTGCAACATTAGCAAAAATGGTGAGCTACAGGCTCAGTAAGTTCAAACATGCAAGAAATGAAATTTCTATGAATAGTACTATTTTTCATGAATAGTACTATTCATGAATAGTCCTTTGATCACTATTCATATGTGAATAGTAACTTTGACCACTATTCATGTGTGAATAGTAAGTTTGACCACAACACTATATCACACTAGTACATCTACCGCGATGTTAGTGCTCTCATTAAACTGTCTTATGCTCAATTATGGCACAGTTTCAGTTTTAGGTCATTATCTTTGATTACGTTCTGGTTTTGAGCTCAGGTTGGCAGTACCATTTAAGTGCGCATGACTGGGAGCGGTACATTAGTGCTGACCTCCACAGCCTTAATCTCATAGCCCCGAAGGTAAAATAGTACATGACTGGGAGCGGTACATCAGTGCTGACCTCCACAGCCTTATCTCATAGCCCCGAAGGCAAAAGTACCTCCCTATACCGAAGGCTGGTACGCCAAAAAGTGGTTTAATTACTGACTTTTTAACATTCTAACCCGGTGACTTCACATTGTCCCGTGGTTAGGAATGGTTCACATTTTAATTTTAGTTGAGTGAGTTTTATTAACCTCGCTCTAGTGCCCGAAGCACAATTAACCATGTGTCCCATTCTTATAGTGCCCGAAGCACATTACGTCTCTCTCTCTGCTCCATAATAGTGCCCGTAGCACAGATGTACCTAACTTATAGTTAGTACATCAAAGTTAGCAACAAAAATGCTATATGTTGCAGACAGGAAAATGTCTGAACTTACCTTATCAGTCTCTTCTCTTTTCCTCTCGTGGATCTTTGATCGCCCTCCTCGTAGGTCGATTTTGGGATCCTACTGACAAAACCTTGTCTGTTAATTTCATTCCCATTTATAGCTTTTATTTTTCATTTAAAAGCTTAAATAAAACCTATTTATAACTTTTTAGGCTTTATTTATTATTTCCACCATTTTCCCCCAACTTTTACAAAATTACGATTTTGCCCCTGTATTTTGGTAAAATTACGATTTTACCCCTATATTTTGACAAAATTACAATTTTTCCGCTGACGGAAATTTTCCGGATCCAGACTGCATTTTTGGCTCTCAGGAACTTTTATGACTCTTTTCTAATCATTACCGGGTTCGTTTCTATTTTATTTCCACTTTTTGCTTTCCCGGCCCTCGGGAAGCACTATTCTGACCCTTACGTCGGTTTAGCGATTTTCTATCATTTCGGAGCCTCAAATGAACGTTTCACTAGTATTTAAAATGTTCATCTAGACTTTCCCGACCTAGGTCTCTGAGGCTCGGGTTTTCTGTTCCCGACTCGGACCTTTATTTCATTTCCAAAAACGCCCTCCCTTGGGGTCGGTTTTTTTTTTTTTTTTTTTTTTTTTCAATTTCACTCGCGGTCTATATTTTTAGGGGATGGGTTACTATTCATGAACCGCCCCTTAGGTTTTCCTTATTCACTTTTCCGTTAGGGACTCGGGTTTCCGACCCGACCCCAAACTTTTTATTTTTAATTTCCATTTTACCCCGAATGCCATTTTCGAAATTTCGGCAGCATTTCGGCGTAATTTTAAGGCTTCCGGCGTTAGGTACGCCTCGAACCGTATGTACCTGCCACGTACTATACCACAAGCCTATTTTTATGTAAAAGTTTTCCAGACTTTTACATAAAAACCCCACAAATTTCCAATTTCACATTATCACCCACATTACCACATTTTTTTTTCCACAATTTTGCCCTTAATTTGGTTTCGGTTTTCACAACCAAACCGAACCAAAAATTTGTCAAACTTTCACCACACTTTAGGCCATTCAATGTCATGTTTTTAACACATTTTCAAGCCCATTTTCTTGGCATTTTCAACCAAATTTCCTAGGGTTATAACCCACGGCTTTTGAATGAAAAACATGCCAATTCTTTTTGTTTCATTCTTTCAATTATAAATTCATCTTTTGCATATTAAAATGCATAATTCCTATCAACCAAATACTACATAAATCAAGCAAAATTTTCTTCCAAACCATTAGGAAACCCCACGGCCACCTTATGAAAATGCATACCAAAAATTTTTTTCAAACTTTCCACAATGAAATACAAGCTTTATTCTTCACCAAATTAAACTTGGAAGCAAGTTAGCAATTAAACCACACTTTTTCTCATTGATTACCTAAGGTAACCCACGGATTTTCCCTTGAAAAACCAACAAAATTTCAGTTTTTCTTTAAACAATTTATATGGTTTTCTTCCTTATTTCATCCTTAACAAAACCCAAGCATCAAACCATGGAAAAACAACCAAAAATTTTCCATCTTTTTCTTACTATTCACCCACGGATTTCATGAAGAAAAACCATGAAAAAATCAAGTGCAAGGGAAGTTACCTTGGTCTAATGCTTCCTTTGTCTTCAAGGAGTGTTTTGACACACTTTTTGGTGAAGAAATTTTGAAGAAATCTCTTGGTTCTCCTTGGGTTGCTCACGTACACCATGGAAGAAAAAAAACTTAGCAAATTTTTCTTTGTTTTTGGCATGAAACAAAGTCTCGGCCTTTTAGTTAAAATGTTGCCGACTTATGCATAAAGGGAAGCCAATTAATTTGGCTCTAAACCAATGAAAATTTGACATCTTTCAACACCATTTCTTTCCCCATTTTTCAAAAATTAAAAAGGGTAAATTTTGGCCAAATCTTGGCATTTAGATCAAAAAGTGGATGAATCATGGCCTTTAATTCCACCAACCACCTTATTTCTTTCATTTATTAATCTTGATTTATGATGTCATAAATGCTAAAGTGTAAGTTGACTTTGACTTTGACTTTGACTATTCACATTAATTCGACTACTTTTTGACCGATACCGGTTCGAGCCAAAATTTTCCTGAAATTGTCCCGGCGTGTTCCTGAGGTCTCCTGTGCAGTCGGATCAATTTAAACTGCTTCCGTTTGATCAAAATCAATCCCGGAAGTTTATCGTCTTTTATTGCTCCGGTTAGGGTTTTCAATGCCGGTTTTGCACCGTTTTACCCATTTCAACTCAGTGAATTTTTCCAACACTGAATTCTTACTTGTCAGTATTGTTAGAACATTTTCATATATTCTAAACAATATAAATACATTTATTTCACTCTTTAAATAGTACAAATTGTTATATACATACAATTGTACATTTTCATCCGAGAATTGCCTGAATTTCCCGGTTGTCACATTTATATTTAATGATATATTATGTAATGGTATGTGATTTGTTGCGTGGTATATGACATGTTTATGTGATTTTAAGTATGTACTATGTTTAAACATGTTTTGCGGTAACATGTTTAACTTACTGGATGTAAAGCTTACGGAGTGTGTTCATGCTGCAGGTAAGCGTCCTATGCCTTAATCATCTATGAGTGATAACGGCAGTAGAGGCGGATGTGAGGGGAGGTTGTGGACACACCACGAGTATTCTTCAACATAAAATTTTGAGTAAACAGTATTTATGAATAGTAATCGTTAAATAGTATTTTTGAACAGTGATGGTTTAATAGTATTTTTGAATAGTAACCGTTAAGTGGTATTTTTAAATAATAACTGATAAATAGTATTTTTAAATAGTAATTGTTAAATAGTAATTATGAATAATAATCGTTAAACAGTATTTTTGAAGAGTAACTGTTAAGTGGTCTTTTTGAATAGTAGCCGTTAATAGTACACGTACGTGACTAGTAAATACGTATGTAGTAAAAAAAAAATATCCCTAAAATTATGGTATATAATTAAGTAACTTTAAGTATCAATTGCAAGAAAGTATGAGTATTATTTAAAGTAGCAAGTTTTTAGTGACGGTTTGGGCCACTGAGGGCACGGGGCATCACAGGTTTAAACTCTAGGTGGTCCATTTTTAGCAAAACCCAAGACTAATTCTGGGTTCGGACCTTTTGGTCCCAGTTTTGGGCACTGAGTGAAAATCACTCTAAAAATCTATCGTAGTGTCATTTTTGGCCAAAGGCTATTTGACATAAAACGACCGTATCAAAATTTCCTTAAAACTCTGTGTCTTACCAAATCCCAAATTCGGACCCTAAAGGGGCCAAAATGGCCAAAATCTGTGGCTTTTTTCTAGGGACAGTTTTGTGTCCAGCCACTTCCTAAACATTCATTGCATCACACATACTCATAACCATTCATGAAAATGTAGACACGACCACACAACCACAAACTTAAAAATGGAAAGCTAAAGGCTTAAAATAAACTTATTATAACCCATGTGCATAAACAAATACACAAATTTCTTGATCAAAATCTTAAAATCACTAAATCACCAAAGGTAGGGTTTTCAGTTATTACCTTTGTGCTTTAAACCAAGCATGATTTTGAACCAAGACTTGATGACCAAATTGGCCATGTGATTCTTGGTGAGAAAGGGTTGGTTTGTGCTAGCAAGACACCACAAAAATTTCTCTCAATATCAACTTAAAACAATAACCAAAAACCACAAAGATTGGTTTCAAAAACTCACCCTTGGATGGACTTAGAATGGCTTGGAATAAATCCTCCTAGCTCAAGCTTGTGGGGGCTAATTTTTTGGTAACTTTTGGCTGTGTTTTGGACTTGAGGAATGGAGGGTTTTGGGGGCTAGAGTAGTTGGCAGTAGCTCGAAGAAAGAGAGAGAAAGAGTTGCAAGGTTTTGAGGTGTGAAAATGAAGAAACCAAAGTCTAAGGTATGGCCACACTTTTATAGGCAAACTTAAGCAAACATTAACCAAACCTAAGCTTGATTAATCAAGCCAACTTTAAGCTAATTTTGGGACAAAAATCTGCCATATTTTAGTCCATCCCATTGAATGTACTGCAGCCATTTAAGGGGGAAAATGAAAAAAATTGCTTGCTGTAAGGTGATGGAATGGTAATGGAGAAATGTGACTTGTTTATTCATTTGTGTCATAACCTACTCAATATTTTATTTCTTGCTTTTTGGGGTTTTTATGAAGCAAAACCAGCTAGTTTTCCAGCTAGGACACATAGTTTTGGGGCCAAAAAAATTTATCTGTGTTGCTCTCTTTGCAATCCAGTTTTCTACTGCGGTTTTCAGTCCTTTTTCGGTAGTGTTCTAATTTTTATCCGGAAATCAGATTTTCTGAATCAGATTTTTACATTGATGATTTCTAGTTGGTTTATTCTGTCTAAGAGCCCATTCTACATCAATTTACTGTTCATTTTCTATATTGTGGTTGTGTCTACACTGTGTTGTACTTACGCACACATAACAAGGTGTTTTCGCGGTGAAATTTCCAACACGGTCTCTCATGACTAATTCGGACATGCTGATTCCAATTTTATTAGTTTTACATCTTTCCGGGGTCATTTGGACCAGTTTTCGAGATCTGTGTAACCTCACCTCGAAAAACATGTAAGGTGCCTGATCGACTAATTTGGGCGTTCTGAGTCTAAATATATCAGTTTTGGGGTGAGATAAGGTCATCTTGACCCTCTTCCCGATACTGCGTATCTCTTAGACAAAAATTCACAGTTTGCACCCAATTGACCAAATTGGGCTTGCTGACTATGAATATATCAGTTTTAAGTCAAATTACGGTCATCTTGGCCAGTAAATTGACACTGCGTTTTTCACTATCCACTATTCACTGCTTTCTATTCTAACTGACTAGTCTAAGCATGCTGACTCCGATTTTGTTAGTTTGTAGACGAGAAGAGGTCATCTGGACCATTTTCTTGGTATTGTACCCTGTTAGGGTTTCTATCGTTGTTATGCTCAGACGTTCGATGCGAGCATTCTGGTGATCTATTCACCAGTCTTGTGTCAGGAAGTGATAATCTAGACCAGTTTTCTAATACTGCTTATTTCATACACTAATACACATAATAGGGTGAACTGGGTTCACTGTCGGTTACCCTCTTTCACTACATAAATAGTACCTAAACAGTATTGTATCTATTTAGTCTATTCAACTGGAAATTATACTGTATTTTTCAACTTAATTACTCATTACATAGTAATTAGGTTTCATACATTTGAGAGTCTATGTAATGGCTTTCTACAGCCATGTTCACTCACACAGCCTTCCTCACATATTCAGTCCGATCGATACATGGCTTCTTACACGGCCGTGTACCTTACCATGTTCTGTAAATTTGCACTAAATGCCATCAAATTATTCCTCAATTTCTCATTAATTGAAATTTAAGTTATAGGAATGGGGTAGTCCTTACACTTACTACCTCTGAGATACTTTAGCCATTAGAACATCAAAGTACACAAGTCATATACATGAAGTAGTTCATCTACTCAAGATTAAGGTTATTGCATAACAAACGTCAAAAATAGATTGATCCACTCATAGTGGACTATGCAGATCAACAATGTTTTAGTCCCGCTCCAATATGTTACCACTAAACACCATATCTATGTCTCTACTCGGGAGTCTATGCTCCAGACAGTCAAGACAAACCATCCTCACTATGTCTTTAGACAACATAATAGTCTTAACATGAATTAAATGTCCGGTCTAACCCTATAGACTAAGGACCATAGATTAGACTACTTAGCTCAGAATGTTGTCTTCTCGCATATAAAAGTCTATTATATGCAACATTCTAATAGTTTAACTTAAGTAATCAGTAAGTCACATTTGCTTACATTTACTTTAACATGTAAATAGAATGAGGATAAACAGCAATGAGATGAATAACCTCTAAATATAATTTTATCATCCAGTTCAAAATAAATGAAATAAATTAAAAATATCTTGCCTACTTAGGGCATTCTTAACAAAAGCATCCCCTCAATTGGCTTTAGACAACATAATAGTCTTAACATTAATTAGATGGTAGGTCTAACCCCATAGACTATGAACTATAGTTTACACTACTTACTTTAGAATGTTGTCTTCTAGCATATAAAAGTCCATTGTATGCAACATTCTAACAGTTTAACATAAGCAATAAGTAAACTATATTTGCTTACATTTACTTTAACATGTAAATAAGATACAGACATATATTAATGTAATAAATAACCTCTAATACATTTTTATTATCCAGTTCAAAATAAATAAAATACGTATAAAATGTCTATCTCGCTTAGGGCACTACTAACAATCTTCCACTTTCCCTAAGCCTATAGATGTGCCATGTTACACATCCCCATTGCCTCTACATACCTTTTAAAGCTTCTAGTCACTAAAGTTTTAGTAAAGGGATCAACAATATTGTCCTCGGACGCAACCTTACATATATCTACTAGACCTGCCTCCATTTGCTTTATAATTATATAGTATCTTCGATCGATATGTTTTGTTTTCTTATGGTGCCTAGATTCTCTTGTGTTAACAGTCACCGTGCTATTATTATAGTAGAGTATGATAAGCTTGTCAATACCCAGACCGATCTCAAGGTCTTTAAAAAACTTGTGGAGCCAAACTGCTTCTTTAGATGTCTCAGTTGCAGCCACATTTTCAGCCTCCATTGTAGAGTCAGCAGTATAACCATGTTTTATGCTCCTCTATAGAACGACACCTCTTCCAAGCAAAAACACAAATTCCAAAGTCGACTTCCTTGAATCCCCATAAGTTTGGAAGTCAGAATCATGCACCTTATGGGTGTTAGGTTCCCTCTCAAATATATTAGCATATAATCCCTCATTCTCTGAAGATACTTAAGTATATACTTCACGGCTTGCCAATGCTTGATTCTAGGATTTTCTTGACATTAACTCACTATACCTACTACAAAACAAATATCAGGATGAGTGTAAAGCATCGTGTACATAAGGTATTAGGAATGCTCTAAGCAGAAAAGACATTTTATAAATATTTTATTTATTTTGAACTGGATAATAAAATTATATTTAGAGGTTATTCATTACATTGCTATATATCGTCATTCTATTTACATGTTGAAGTGAATGTAAGCAAATATAACTCACTAACTGCTTGTGTTAAACTGTTAGAATGTTGCATATAATGGACTTTTGAATGCAAGAAGAAAACATTCTAAAGTAAGTAGTCTAAACTATGGTCTGTAGTCTACGGGGTTAGACCAAGCATCTAACTCATGTTAAAACTACTATGTTGTCTAAAGCCAATTTGGGGAATAGTTTGTCTTGACTTTCTGGAGCTTTGACTCCAAAGTAGAGACATAGATATGTTACTTAATGGTGATATATTGGACCAGGACCAAAGTGTAATCAATCTGCATAGTTTGCTTAAGTGGATCATGTCGCTTTTGACATTTATTATGCAATAACCTTAATCCTTAGTAGATGAATCACTTCATGTATATGACTTGTGTACTTTGATGTTCCAATGGCTAAAGTGTCTCATAAATAATAAGCTTATAGACTGGTTCATTGGGTACATGACTTGCATACGATAGAGGGTTTGTTAGTAGATATTGGAATCATAGCTCTAACGAGGAGTAAAGATTATCCTTTTAAAGGCATTCTCCTGGATGTGAAAATGGACAAGGCCTTAGGTTGTCTACTAGGTAGATGACTTCTTATTCACATATGGTGAATAATCTTTTTCTTATTCAGGAGTATAATAAATCTTTAAGATAGCTTGATTAGTAGGTTGAACAGACTTTGACCTAAGGTTGATCATGAATATCATATAAGAGTTTTGCATATATAACAAGGTTATTGGATGATAGCTTATTACTGGCTTACATTATATAGTATATAATTGAGAGTGTAGTTTTAGGTTTATAGTGGCGTGACTCTGAAACTACTAATTGTAACGGGTTTATTTAGTATAGAATAATAGTTATATGGATTATTAAGGCTCACATTATATATGTCTAATTAGTTTCTCTGCTAGCTCCACATAGTTCCTTAATAAATGGTAATTGGTCGAAATATTCTTATTAGTTTGTTACCTTGCATTTAGTGATTAAAAAAATCCGGATCACCCTTCCACAAGGTGTAGATCTTTTTCTCTACGTGTTGGAGGGGTAAAATTATAATTTTATATTATTCAATAAATATGATGAATATTTAATTAACATTTATTTTGAAAGATAAGATTTGAAATTTAAATTAATTGTATTTAAATTTTAACTTCAAATATGAGATTAATTTGAATTTTGAAGATCTTTTCTTAAAATAAATATTTGAAATTTAAAAGGTTGTTTTATTTGAATTTGAACTGAACAAAATCTTATCTTAGCACAACTCTAGGTGGCATCCATAATGGATAAGGGTGAAAGATAAGATATTCTCCTAGTTTGAATTTAAATTTTGTTTTTGATAAGAGATCACACAATTATTTGAATTTTAAATAAAGTTGCTATGATTTTATTTGAATTTAAATTGGAATTGTGGAAAATTATCCATGTTGATAAAATTCAAAGATTTATGGAGTTTGAAATTTGAATTAAATTTTGAATCATAATCCTTCCCATGGCCGAATTTCTTATGGATAAATCCAAGGGAAGAATCAATTTTTTCTTTTAAATAAGGGAAAAAAAATTCTTGTTTGAATTCTATTTGAATTTTGAATCTCCTTACA
Organism: Antiaris toxicaria; assembly: GCA_035233585.1. Taxonomy (NCBI): domain Eukaryota; kingdom Viridiplantae; phylum Streptophyta; class Magnoliopsida; order Rosales; family Moraceae; genus Antiaris; species Antiaris toxicaria. Next base: position 62,929,824 of record CP141153.1, read on the forward strand.
CAAATATGCCTGAATTTTTATGGGATTTTCTCCCTAGGAAGGAATCGGTTTTTATGTGGATAAGGGAAAGAAAATTTCTTGTTTTGAATTCTGTTTGAAATTTGAATCCTCTTCTCCTTAGTGTGGCTGAATTTTTCCAAGCTTTTGGCCTTAGGGAGAATCAGTTTTTGAGGTTTAATGGAGAGAAAAATCTTTTCTTAGTCTCATTCAAAATTCAAAAATTCACGTCATGCAATATTATAAATAGGGGTTATTCCACTCCTATTTTCTTTAGACCACAGACTCTTATGTGAGTAGGCTTATTGTTACACAAATCACATGATTATAACTTTTTAGAGATTTAGGTGATCAGAAGGAGACAAGCCGTGCTAGAATACCGACTAGAGTCGAGTACCCACATATTCTACTGTTCAGGAATTAGAGAATAATAGAGAAGGTTAGTTGGTTGAAGCCCCTCGGTCACTTCCTTCAGCGTTCCTAGTGTTTTCCTCTAAAAGTATTTGATTATTAATAATTTATTGTATATAGCAACATGAGAATTTTAATGATCCTTGAAAAAAATTTTAAAATTTTATAACATACTATAACGTTTTTTTACAACAAGTGGTATTAGAGACAACTTGTAATTATGTTATATACATAAATTAAATTATCATTTTTTAGTCTCCTCTATGTATGGATTTGATATTTAGAGTAGCATTTTAGGATTCCTTTATGTTGTTATCATAGATTATGAATGATGTGTGACGCCTCGTGCCCTTAACGGCCCGGACTGTCATTGAAAACTATTACTTGTTTCTTTAACTTTTACTTATACTTCTTCTTTAAAACCGATACTTAAACTTGTTGAATTTGATATCATAAATTTAGAGGAAAAATTTATTTTTTTTACGCGTATGTATTTACTATTTATGTACGTATACTATTAAAATGCAGAATTTGAAAAACACAAGGATTTCAATTATACATACACACTTATATACTTGTTTATCTGATTACTATTCACCAGATACTATTTAAATATACTATTCATACATATACGTTTACTGTTCCAAAATACCGTTTAACCTCTACTATTCAAAATACTATTTAACTGTCACCATTCAAAATATTATTTACTCATGCTATGCGGAAGAATACTCGCGGTGTATCCATAACCTCATCCTTAGATCCACCTCCGCCGTGGCGGCCCGCCCCTCGTAGAGATCATACAATACTATTACAGTTGAGCTTTATCGCTAACTGTGATAGATTGTACTCTCATGGGTCGCCGGCTTATCTCTCTCTATTTTTAAATCACGACGTTTTTTTTTGGGAAAATTTTTTTTTTTCTTTGAACATCATGTAAAACGTTTCTCACTATTTACTTTGTTGGCAAGTACAAAGTAATTTACATATTACAGTACTCTCGTAAAATATATAATATTACAAAAGACTGTTTCTCTTCTTTTTTTTTTTCCTTCCCTTTTTATCGCTCAGCGGAAAGACTCTGGCAGGACCATATCCCTCGTCCAGTTATCCGATTTGACACGCGCCATCCCGTCCGCATCCAGTCAAACAAGCTACTGAGCTGGTCGTTTACCTGCAACATTAGCAAAAATGGTGAGCTACAGGCTCAGTAAGTTCAAACATGCAAGAAATAAAATTTATATGAATAGTACTATTTATCGTGAATAGTATTGTTGATCACTATTCATAGGTGAATAGTAACTTTGACCACTATTCATACGTGAATAGTAAGTTTGACCACAACACAGTGTCACAACAGTACATCTACCGCAATGTTAGTACTCTCACTAAACTGTCTTATGCTCAATTATGGCATAGTTTCAGTTTTAGGTAATTATCTTCGCTTATGTTCTGGTTTTGAGCTCAGGTTGGCAGTACCATTTAAGTGCGCATGACTGGGAGCGGTACATTAGTGCTGACCTCCACGGCCTTAATCTCATAGCCCCGAAGGCAAAAGTACCTCCCTGTACGGAAGGCTGGTATGCTAGAAAGTGGTTTTATTACCGACTTTTTAAAATTCTAACCCGGTGACTTCACATTGTCCCGTGGTTAGGAATGGTTCACATTTTAATTTTAGGGGAGTGAGTTTTATTAACCTCGCTCTAGTGCCCGAAGCACAATTAACAATGTGTCCATTCTCAATAGTGCCCGTAGCACATTACGTCTCTCTCTCTACTCTATAATAGTGCCCGTAGCACATATGTACCTAACTTATAGTTAGTACATCAAAGTTAGCAACAATAATGCTATATGTTGTAGACAGGTAAATGTCTGAACTTACCTTATCAGTCTCTTCCCTCTTTCTCTCTTAGATCTCTGATCGCCCTCCTTGTAGGTCGATTTTTGGATCCTAAAGACAAAACCTTGTCTGTTAATTTTATTTCCATTTATAGCTTTTATTTTTCATTTAAAAGCTTAAATAAAACCTAGTTATAAGTTTTTTAGGCTTTATATATCATTTTCCCCATTTTTCTCAACTTTTGTAAAATTACGATTTTGCCCTTATATTTTGGCAAAATTACAATTATGCCCCTGACGGAATTTTCTCGATTCAGACTGCATTTTTGGCTCTCAGGAACTTTTCTGACTCATTTCTAATCATTACCGGGTTCATTTCTATTTTATTTTCACTTTTCACTTTCCCGACCCTCGGGAAGCACTATTCCGACCCTTACGTCGGTTTAGTGATTTTCTATCGTTTTGGAGTCTCAAATGGATGTTTCACTAGTATTTAAAACGTTCATCAAGACATTCCCGACCTAGGTCTCCGAGGCTCGGATTTTCCGTTCCGGACTCGGAGCTTTATTTCTTTTCCAAAAACGCCCCCCCCTCGGGGTCGATTTTTCAAATTCACTCGCGTTTTACATTTTTAAGGAGACGGGTTACTATTCACAAACCACCCCTTAGGTTTTCCTTATTCAATTTTCCGTTAGGGACTCGGGTTTCCGATCCGACCCCAAACTTTTATTTTAAATTCCCATTTTACGCCGAATGCCGTTTTCGAAATTTCGGCAGCATTTCGGCGTAATTTTAAGGCTACCGGTGTTAGGTACGCCTCGAACCATATGTACCTGTCACGTACTATACGACAAGCCTATTTTAGGTAAATGTTTTCCAAACTTTTACATAAAAGCTCACAAGATTCCAATTTGCATTTTAACCCACATTACACCAAAAATTTTTCATTTTTACCCTTAGTTTTGGTCTCGGTTTTCACAATCAAACCGAACCAAACTTCTCAAATTTTCCACCACATTTTAGGCTATTAAAATGTCATTTTTTAACTCATTTTCAAGCCCATTTTCATTGCATTTTTCAACCAAATTCTTAGGGTTTTTAATCACTTATAACCCACGGCCACTTAATGAAAAACATGCACAACATTTTTGTTTCATGCTTTCAATCATAATTCCATCATTTACATTATAAAATGCATGATTTAAATCATCCAAATATCACATAAACCATGCAAAATTTTTCTTCCAAACCCTAAGTAATCCCACGGCCACATTAGGTAATTCACACCAAAAATTTTTTTCAAGCTTTCCATAATGTAAATCATGCTTTATTCTTAACAAAATTTAACTTGAAAGCATGTTAATACATAAACACAACAATTTCTTCATTGATTACTCAAGGTAACCCACGGTTTTACCAAAGGAAAACTAACAAAATTTTGGTTTTTCTTTAAACCAATTGCATGGTTTTCTTCCTAATTACACCCTTAACAAAACCCAAGCATCAAATTATTGAAAATAACCAAAAATTTTTCCATCTTTTTCCACTATTCATCCCACGGTTTCCATAAAAAAAACCAAGAAAAAGTTCAATCCAAGGGGAGTTACCTTGTTCACTTGCTTCCTTTGTCTTCAAGGAATGCTTTGACACGAATTTTGTGAAAGAAATTTGAAGAAATCACTTGATCTCCCTTGGTAGCTCACGGCTCCACCATGAAAAATAACTTAGCAAATTTTTGTTCTTTGGTTTTTGCTTGAAAATTGGTTTCGGCCACTTTATTCACTAAAGTTGCCGACTTAAGCAACTAAAAGGCCAATTAATTTGGCTTTCCACCAATCAAAACTCAACACATTTCACCTTAATACTTTCCATATTTTTCAATAAATTAAAATGATGAATTTTGGCCAAATCTTGGCCTTTAGATCAAAAAGCAAATGAATCATGGCCATTAATGCTACCAACCACCATTTTAATCCCATTTATTAAAGGGATTTATGATGTCATAAATGCTAAAGCAAAGTTGACTTTAACTTTCACTATTCACATTAATTCGACTACTTTTTGACCGATACCGGTTCGAGTCGAAATTTTCCTGAAATCGTCCCGACGTGTTCCTGAGGTCTCCTGTGCAGTCGGATCAATTTAAACTGCTTCCGTTTGATCAAAATCAATCCCGGAAGTTTTTCGTCTTTTATTGTCCCGGTTAGGGTTTTCAATGCCGGTTTTGGAACCGTTTCACCCGTTTCAACTCAGTGAATTTTTCCAACACTGAATTCTTACTCGTCAGTATTGTTAGAACACTTTCATATATTCTAAACAATATAAATACATTTATTTCACTCTTTAAATAGTACAAATTATTATATACATACATTTGTACATTTTCATCCGAGAATTGCCTGAATTTCTCGGTTGTCACATTCACCACTCCTTATAAAATTTTCGTCCTCAAAAATTAGAACAAATGGGGGTATAAATTCCTCATCTCGTCTTCTCGCTCCCACGTAGCTTCTTCAATGTTGTGATTTTTCCACAGAATCTTCACTAGTGGGATTGTCTTATTCCTCAGTACTTTCTCTTCACGAGCCAGTACTCGAATAGGTTGTTCCTCATATGTCAAATCCTCGTGGATTTGAATAGGCTCATGCTTCAACACATGGAACGGATATGGTATATATTTTCTCAGCATCGACACATGAAATACATTATGCACTGCCGACAATTCTGGAGGTAACGCTAATCTGTAAGTGACCTTTCTAATGCGCTCGATAATTTCATAAGGTCCAATATATCTTGGACTTAGTTTCCCCTTCTTACCGAAACACATAATCCCCTTCATGGGCGATACCTTAAGAAATACGAAGTCTCCTTCATCAAACTCTAAGGATCTCCGCCTCTTGTCAGCATAACTCTTTTGTCGGCTTTGCACAATTTTCATTTGACGCTGAATTCTAGCAACTGCATCGGAAGTCTCTTTTATGAAATCCGTCTTATGCAACTGCTTCTCTCGCAAATCATACCAATGTATTAGTGATCTGCACTTCCGTCCATACAAAGCCTCGTAAGGTGCCATGCCTATAGAAGCTTGGTAACTATTATTGTACGAGAATTCAATCAATGGTAACTTCTCATTCCAATTTCCCGTAAAATCCATCACACAAGCTCGAAGCATGTCCTCTAAGGTCTGAATTGTCCGCTCCGACTGTCCGTCTGTTTGCGGATGAAAAGCCGTACTGAGTCTCAATTCAGTACCCATGGCCTCTTGCACACACTTCCAGGAATTCGAAGTGAACCGTGCATCTCGATCTGACACAATGGATTTTGGTACTCCATGTAATCTGACGACATGGGTTACATATAACTGAGCAAACTTTTCCAACAAAAAGGTCATCTTGACAGCTATAAACCGTGCCGTCTTGGTCAGTCTATCCACAATAACCCAAATGGCATCATAACCTTCTCGGGTTTTTGGGAGTCCCACTACAAAATCCATCGTAATGTGTTCCCATTTCCATTCAGGAATCTCCAACGGTCCAATCTTCCTACTGGATGTTTATGTTCTGCTTTGATTCTCTGACAGGTCATGCATCTGCTCATGAATTTTGCTATATAGTTCTTCATCCCTTTCCACCAGAACTGTAACTTCAAGTCCTGATACATCTTGCTAGCTCCGGGATGAACCAAATATGGTGTCTCATGGGCTTCTGACATGATCCGTCTTCTAAGTTTCTCATCAGTTGGAACATTTATCCTTCCTTAATAAAGGATCGTTCCATCCTTGGAAATTCCTTTTTGAGAACTTGTCATTGTTGGATCTCGCCTCTGAGCTTCCTTTATATCCTTAAATAGCGATGATTCCACTTGGAGTGCAGCTAGTCTTCCAGATATCAGCTCCAAGTTCAACGAATTTATCTCTTGCTACAATGGCTTCGGAAGCCTATTTATTGGTAGCTGGTGCGATATGGTAGACTTTCTACTTAGAGCATCCACTACACGGTTGGCCTTTCCTGGATGGTATAGGATTTCACAATCATAATCCTTCACCAGTTCCAACCATCGTCTTTGTCGCATATTGAGCTCCTTTTACGTGAAGAAATACTTCAAGCTTTGGTGATCAGTGAAAATCTGACACTGAGCTCCATAGAGATAGTATCGCCAAATTTTAAGTGCGAACACTACTGCAGCAAGTTCAAGGTCATGCGTAGGGTAATTCCTTTCATGATCCTTTAATTGACGGGAAGCATAGGCAATCACCTTGCCGCCTTGCATTAGGACTGCTCCCAATCCTACTTTAGATGCATCACTGTAGATTACAAACTTCTCCCCTTCAGTGGGAAGCGTAAGGATTGGTGCGCTTGTCAGCCGTCTCTTTAACTCTTGGAAGCTTCTTTCGCATTCCATAGTCCACTCATACTTCCTTTCCTTACGTGTAAGAGCAGTAAGAGGTGCATCTAATCGCGCAAATCCCTCTACAAATCATCGATAATAACCAGCTAACCCCAAGAAACTATGTATTTTCGTCACACTCTTGGGTGCAGGCCACTGGTTAATTGCCTCTACCTTCATCGGATCTACAGCAATACCTTCCTGGGATACAACATGTCCGAGGAAATGTACTCTGTCCAACCAAAACTCACATTTTGAGAATTTGGCATACAGTTGATGCTTCCTTATCGTATTCAGCACGATCCTCAGATGCTCCTTGTGCTCCTCATGAGTCTTCGAGTATATAAGAATGTCATCAATGAATATAATGACAAACTTATCCAAATACTCTTTAAAAACTCTATTCATTAAATCCATGAACGCTGCCGGCGCATTTGTTAGTCCAAATGGCATCACAAGAAACTCGTAGTGACCATAACGAGTCCTAAACGCCGTCTTAGGAATATCACTTTCTTTAATTCTCAGCTGGTGATATCCTGATCGTAAGTCGATCTTGGAAAATACCGCTGCGCCTTTTAACTGGTCGAATAGGTCATCAATTCTAGGTAACGGATACCTATTTTTGATCGTGACCTTATTCAACTCCCGATAATCAATGCACAACTGAAATGTTCCATCCTTTTTCTTGACGAATAACACAGGTGCACCCCATGGAGAAAAACTCGGCCTGATGAATCCTTTATCCAAAAGCTCCTTTAATTGTACCTGCAGCTCTTTTAACTCCACTGGAGCCATGCGGTATGGTGCTTTGGAAATAAGTGCCGTTCCAGGCATTAACTCAATTTCGAACGAGATTTCTCTCTCTGGAGGTATCCCTGGTAGCTCTTCCGGAAATACGTCAAGAAATTCGTTAACCACAGGAACATCTTCAGGTCGCAGCTTCTATTCCTCTGTAGTATCCACCACATATGCCAGATATCCCATACAACTACTAGCTATCAACTTGCTTGCTCTCAGCGAACTGATCATCATCTTCCCGGGTTTTCGAGAAGTGTCGACATACTCGAAACTCTCTTCTTCCTCGGGTTGGAATACTATCTTTCGATTTCGGCACTCGATCGTAGCTCGGTATTTCCCTAGGAAATCCATGCCTAGAATCACATCGTAATCCATGATCTTCATTACGATCAACTCCGCATATAGTTCCCTATTTGCCACATATACTGGTACATGAGGTAGCCAGTAATTGGACAACAATACTTCCCCAGAGGGTAAAGCTGTCTTAAATACCCTTCCCATATAGTCCTTAGGAAGTCCTATCTTGTCAGCAAATTCATAGGAAACAAAAGAATGCGTAGCACTAGAATCGAATAATACAGAGGCTACATGACTAGCGACAGGAAGCTGACCTGTCACTACGTTCGATGTTCCTGCCTCTGCATCCTCTTTGCTGTAGGCCATCACACGAGCATCGTCACGTGGCACACGCTCTTGGCGTTGCGGCCTTACTTGTGACTCTTCAACTCTGGCCTGAAGGAAATGAGCTTGTGGGCGTGTCTGGTGCTGTTGGGAAGTGCCTTGTCCACCCTGTCTATTGTTTGGACAGTTCCTGGCATAATGGCCTTCCTTTCCACATTCATAGCAAACAAGTGGCCTAAATCTGCATTGCCCAGAATGTCTTTTCCCGCATGTAGGACAATTTTACACATTGGATTCCGCATTACCAGCTGTTCTCCGCTGCTGGTTTCGATTATTTCCCTGGCGATTTCCAGAAAAATTGCCTTTCCTCTTGTTTTGCTGGGATCCTTGATTATTGCCCTGGCTTGGTTTAGCATTCTGACTAGGCTTGCTCGATTGACCAGCTTGTGTAGACTTCGCTAAAGCCCTCTCCTTCTTCTTGGCCTCCCAGTGTTTTTTTCTTTCTTCTTTCTGTCGGGCTACGTGGAACTCAGCTCTGATGGCCCGACTCACACAGTCTGCTACAGAAGTAGGTGGTACTTGTCCAGTGTCTACTAACGCAGCAATTTCTGGCCTGAACATCCCGATCATTTTCTGTATTTTCTCCCTCTCAGTAGGGACTACATAGGGACATAACCGGGATAACTGGTCGAACTTTCGGCAAACTTCACTTACCGACATATTTCCTTGCGTCAATTCTGAGAACTCTTTCTGTTGTTGTCTCAGAGATGCAGGGTCGTAATATTTCTGGTTAAATTCTTCCAGAAATTCCGCCCAACTCATGGTAGACACGTCTCTTCTCATTCGTACAGTGTCCCACCAAAAACGAGCATCTTTTCTCAGCACAAAAGACGCACATGCAACCTTCTCCCTGTCGGTTAGGTTCATGAATTCCATGATCACTTGTAATGACAACAACCAGTCTTCAACCTCTAGAGAATTTGTAGGCCCTTCAAATTCTGGCGGCCTCATACGCCTGAATCTTTCATAGAGGGGTTCCAGGTTTAATACCGGTTGTGGTTCAGGAACTCTCTCATTTACAGCAGCTGGAGGGATAACTGGATCTACCTCAGCTTTCTGTTCTACTTGGGTACCCTCAGAGCCTTGTCTCTGTTCTAGCTCCTCTACTCGTCGCCTCAGATTAGCATTTTCTTGCATCTGAGCTTCTAGCAGAGCTTGTATCCGATCCAGTCTCTCCATAACATTAGGACGTCGCTCTCGTCCCTCTGGTCGATTACGCAAATCCACCATCATGCCTATTGTCCTATTATGGCACAATAATTCACCGTTAGCTTTTCCATAACCACATTCGTAAAATCATATCAATTCGCGAAATTTAGGGTAATGTAAAGCCACATTATTGTAACACATCATCGTATAACATATAATCATTTTGATATTTCATTCATAGCAAAACATTTATATGTCATACATAATCATCACCAGTCATATATACATCGGCCTTTTTATACATCTTGGCCATAAGTCTATACAAAAGAGCTTTTCTCTCTAAGCTACTTATGTACTTGTATACATGTCCACTGGTCACGCATCTCCTGTATCTGGGACTAGAGGATATTCTTCTAGATCCTCGTCCTCATCGGGATCATCTGAATCGTCACCGCCCTTAGGCAATGCTCCCTGTCCTAAGTCATCACCTCTTCGTGGTCTAGACGGTCCAGCCTCATGATCATTCATCATTCTTCTCGGTCCAAAGATGCGTGCAAACATCTCATCTTGACCCAGTGTCTCTCGTCGACTCTGTGTCAGATGCTCTATCAGAATCTCTCTCTCGATCGTCCTGATCGTCACCACAAACTCTTGGAGCGTCGGAGGAAATAGCTTGATTACCCTCTGTCTCAACTCCATGGGTAAGCCTCTCCAGAACAGCTCACAACAGTTTGCTTCTGTGAGGTTGGGCAACGGACATCTCCTCCTAATGGTCTCCTCAAATCGTGCTGCGTAAGACATCACCGTCTCACCAGACAACATGACCATCTTCTCTGTCTGTAGGATATAGTCCCTAACCGCATCGAATCCGGGATACGCAGGTGTATCAGCCTCTCATCTCTCTGGAGGTGCTGGAGCAGGTGCTGGATCCCTAGGCGGAAACTGATCAGCCAAACGCTGACAGAACTCAGCCCAACTGAATCCTAATAAAATCTCCTGATCGCAATACTGCCAGAACACTCGAGCATCTCCCTGAAACATACTGACGGCCAACTGGATCCACATATCTCGATCGATGTTGCATATCACCATAATTCTCTTTATGGCATGGAGCCAGTCCTTCGCCTCCATTGACTGTCGTCCACCGTCAAACATAGGAGGACTGCTAGCTCGGAATGCCTGTAATGCCTGAGCCGAAACTCTCACTCCAATATGTTGGCGTCCACCAACAACTGGAATGTCCACTACTACCGGTGGATGAACTATCGGTCGTGGCTGTACAACATCTACTGGCATTGGTGCTGGTGCTGGTACCGGAGGTCTCTCAGGCACCGGGGGTCTGATTACCGGTCGTTGGGAAATAGACGGCCTCACAATGGGTCTCGTCCATACCCGTAATACCCCTCTCGGTCGTGGTAGCGGTGGTCTCACATAAGGAGGTCTGGTCATCTTGCTACCTATAAGATAATTATTTTCACATAAGAAAATAATTAACTAAACTTAAGTAAACTACTTACTTGGATAGCGGTGCAGGTGCGTGAAGTGTCAAATCAGGATATGGTCACTACTGCTCTGATATACCAACTGTGACTGCAGTTGGTAATCCAAACTAAACCAACCGTAATTCCGCTCTGATACCAACTGTGGCAGCAGTTGGTATTATAAACTAAACCAATCTCAAGCCTTGCTCTGATACCAACTGTGGCGGCAGTTGGTATTATAAACTAAACCAATCTCAAAACTTGCTCTGATACCAACTGTGGCGGCCCGCCCCTCGTAGAGATCATACAATACTATTACAGTTGAGCTTTATCGCTAACTGCGATAGATTGTACTCTCATGGGTCGCCGGCTTATCTCTCTCTATTTTTAAATCACGACATTTTTTTTTTGGGAAAAATTTTTTTTTTCTTTGAACATCATCTAAAACGTTTCTCACTATTTACTTTGTTGGCAAGTACAAAGTAATTTACATATTACAGTACTCTCGTAAAATATATAATATTACAAAAGACTGTTTCTCTTCTTTTTTTTTCCTTCCCTTTTTATCGCCCAGCAGAAAGACTCTGGCAGGACCATATCCCTCGCCCAGTTATCCGATTTAACATGCGCCATCCCGTCCGCATCCAGTCAAACAAGCTACTGAGCTGGTCGCTTACCTGCAACATTAGCAAAAATGGTGAGCTACAGGCTCAGTAAGTTCAAACATGCAAGAAATAAAATTTATATGAATAGTACTATTCATCATGAATAGTATCATTGACCACTATTCATAGGTGAATAGTAAGTTTGACCACTATTCATACGTGAATAGTAAGTTTGACCACAACATAGTGTCACAACAGTACATCTACCGCGATGTTAGTACTCTTACTAAACTGTCTTATGTTCAATTATGGCATAGTTTCAGTTTTAGGTAATTATCTTTGCTTATGTTCTGGTTTTGAGCTCAGGTTGGCAGTACCATTTAAGTGCGCATGACTGGGAGCGGTACATTAGTGCTGACCTCCACAGCCTTAATCTCATAGCCCTGAAGGCAAAAGTACCTCCCTGTACGGAAGGCTGGTACGCCAGAAAGTGGTTTTATTACCGACTTTTTAAAATTCTAACCCGGTGACTTCACATTGTCCCGTGGTTAGGAATGGTTCACATTTTAATTTTAGGGGAGTGAGTTTTATTAACCTCGCTCTAGTGCCCGAAGCACAATTAACAATGTGTCCATTCTCAATAGTGCCCGTAGCACATTACGTCTCTTTCTCTACTCTATAATAGTGCCCGTAGCACATATGTACCTAACTTATAGTTAGTACATCAAAGTTAGCAACAATAATGCTATATGTTGCAGACAGATAAATGTCTAAACTTACCTTATCAGTCTCTTCCCTCTTTCTCTCTTGGATCTTTGATCGCCCTCCTTGTAGGTCGATTTTTGGATCCTACAGACAAAACCTTGTCTGTTAATTTTATTTCCATTTATAGCTTTTATTTTTCATTTAAAAGCTTAAATAAAACCTATTTATAACTTTTTTAGGCTTTATTTATCATTTTTCCCATTTTTCTCAACTTTTACAAAATTACGATTTTACCCTTATATTTTGGCAAAATTACAATTATGCCCCTGACGGAATTTTCTCGATCCAAACTGCATTTTTGGCTCTCAGGAACTTTTCTGACTCATTTCTAATCATTACCGGGTTCATTTCTATTTTATTTTCACTTTTCACTTTCCCGACCCTCGGGAAGCACTATCCCGACCCTTACGTCGGTTTAGTGATTTTCTATCGTTTTGGAGCCTCAAATGGACGTTTCACTTGTATTTAAAACGTTCATCAAGACATTCCCGACCTAGGTCTCTGAGGCTCGGATTTTCCGTTCCTGACTCGGACCTTTATTTCTTTTCCAAAAACGCCCCCCCTCGGGGTCGGTTTTTCAAATTCACTCGCGTTTTACATTTTTAAGGGGATGGATTACTATTCATGAACCACCCCTTAGGTTTTCCTTATTCAATTTTTCGTTAGGGACTCGGGTTTCCGATCCGACCCCAAACTTTTATTTTAAATTCCCATTTTACCCCGAATGCCGTTTTCGAAATTTCGGCAGCATTTCGGCGTAATTTTAAGGCTACCGGCGTTAGGTACGCCTCGAACCATATGTACCTGCCACGTACTATACCACAAGCCTATTTTATGTAAAAGTTATCCAAACTTTTACATAAAAGCTCACAAGATTCCAATTTGCATTTTAACCCACATTACACCAAAATTTTTTCATTTTTACCCTTAGTTTTGGTCTCGGTTTTCACAATCAAACCGAACCAAACTTCTCAAAATTTTCCACTACATTTTAGGCTATTAAAATGTCATTTTTTAACACATTTTCAAGCCCATTTTCATTGCATTTTTCAACCAAATTCTTAGGGTTTTTAATCACTTATAACCCACAGCCACTTAATGAAAAACATGCACAACATTTTTGTTTCATGCTTTCAATCATAATTCCATCATTTACATTATAAAATGCATGATTTAAATCATCCAAATATCACATAAACCATGCAAAATTTTTCTTCCAAACCCTAAGTAATCCCACGGCCACATTAGGTAATTCACACCAAAAATTTTTTTCAAGCTTTCCATAATGTAAATCATGCTTTATTCTTAACAAAATTTAACTTGAAAGCATGTTAATACATAAACACAACAATTTCTTCATTGATTACTTAAGGTAACCCACGGTTTTACCAAAGGAAAACCAACAAAATTTTGGTTTTTCTTTAAACCAATTGCATGGTTTTCTTCCTAATTACACCCTTAACAAAACCCAAGCATCAAATCATTGAAAATAACCAAAAATTTTTCCATCTTTTTCCACTATTCATCCCACGGTTTCCATGAAAAAAACCAAGAAAAAGTTCAATCCAAGGGGAGTTACCTTGTTCACTTGCTTCCTTTGTCTTCAAGGAATGCTTTGACACCAATTTTGTGAAAGAAATTTGAAGAAATCACTTGATCTCCCTTGGTAGCTCACGGCTCCACCATGAAAAATAACTTAGCAAATTTTTGTTCTTTGGTTTTTGCTTGAAAATTGGTTTCGGCCACTTTATTCACTAAAGTTGCCGACTTAAGCAACTAAAAGGCCAATTAATTTGGCTTTCCACCAATCAAAACTCAACACATTTCACCTTAATACTTTCCATATTTTTCAATAAATTAAAATGATGAATTTTGGCCAAATCTTGGCCTTTAGATCAAAAAGCAAATGAATCATGGCCATTAATGCTACCAACCACCATTTTAATCCCATTTATTAAAGGGATTTATGATGTCATAAATGCTAAAGCAAAGTTGACTTTGACTTTCACTATTCATATTAATTCGACTACTTTTTGACCGATACCGGTTCGAGCCGAAATTTTCCTGAAATCGTCCCGGCGTGTTCCTGAGGTCTCCTGTGCAGTCGGATCAATTTAAACTGCTTCCGTTTGATCAAAATCAATCCCGGAAGTTTTCCATCTTTTATTGTCCCGGTTAGGGTTTTCAATGCCGGTTTTGGCACCGTTTCAACTCAGTGAATTTTTCCAACACTGAATTCTTACTCGTCAGTATTGTTAGAACATTTTCTTATATTCTAAACAATATCAATACATTTATTTCACTCTTTAAATAGTACAAATTATTATATACATACATTTGTACATTTTCATCCGAGAATTGCCTGAATTTCCCGGTTGTCACATCCGCCGCCATCATTACCCCTTGGTGTTTACATTATAGGATGCTTACCTACAACATGAACATACTCCGTGAGCTTTACGCCAGTAAGTACAACATGTTTACCACAAAACATGTTTAACATAAGCATACTTAAAATCATGTGAGCACACCAATCATCGCAGATACCATATAACGTATCACATATCACAACATCATGTATCACATCTTAGAATACATTATCACATCATACTGAATGCATAACATAGCATATCATACGTCACATCATAGAGTACACATTACGTATTGAATGCATAACATAACATATCATATATTGAATACATCTTATGGAAACTAGAAGCATAAGGAACTAGTGCATACGATGATCAATGCATGATCCGGTTATGTTCATTTGTGCTTCAACATCTTCTTTTTCTTTATCTTATCTACTTAAGGCCCTGTGTCAGTACCGAGTGTGCGCAGACCAACGGTAACACCGAGGTCACTAAATATGTAGGAGGATCCTCAACGGATTACTGCCCTCTCTACCTTCTCTTAGTTTAACTCTGAAAACCCTTTCAACGGAAAGAGCCAGTATGACATGCCTATTAATTTCCATCTTGCTTAACTGTTCTAGCCATGTGCTTTTCTAAGCTATCCCAAGACCTACGTGGTGGTGACGTATGGCTTCTATCTTGTTCTTTCATCAATCTACTTGATTGTGAAACTATATGCTCTTATGTGTGCTGTGCAGCATCATGTGCATGATACATACTTAAAATACTGGAAAATCATCATTTAAATTCATTTTATTCATGCTGTAGGCGGAGTTGTACTTACTTGTCATTGAACAGTTTATACTCTCGCCTTCGTCACAATACAGGTACCTCCCTGTAATCATAATGCATTTCATTAACATTCACTCTTAGGTCACTGTGGTCATTAGTGACTAATAAAAACTCTATCGGTAGTGATACCAATCCTTATCGGTACTAATTACCCTTCTCTTGAGAGTTTGATTTTCTAATCATGGTTAATTAATTTATTTACCTAATAAATTAATTAACATTGCTCTTAGGTCACTCTATCATTGGTGACTAATATACCTATCGTTGTGTGGTACCGATGCCTATCGGTGCCCAACTGCTTTGCTTTGGGAATTTTGATATCTAATTTCTAATCGTGCTTGATTAATTTGTCTACTTGACAAATTAATCACTGTCTCTCACTATCCCATTCAGACTTGGTCTTTGACTGGCTAACCGACCGATCAACTGACTGAATACCTCGCGTATTGACCATTTAGCTAGTCGGGCTACCTTTACCGATTTAAGCACCTTAAATTTTATACTTAACTCACACCCGTCCCTCGGGTGGTACTATTTCGACATAGGGGTCATTTTCTTACATTTCAAGATTTTTAATTGGGCGGTTCACTAATCCTCAAAACGTCAGTCCTTCTTTCCCGGACCTACGTCATCGAGGGGGCTCAGGTTTCCATCCCGATCACATTTTCACCCCTCGTTTCCTAAAATACCCCTTTGTGTCGTTTTAGAAATTTCGGCAGCATTTTCGCATAATTTTTGGGTTTTCGGCATTTAAGAAATGCCTCAAAACCATTTAACCTATTCTAACCTGTCACGTACTAAACCAGAGGCCTAATTTTTACGTAAAAGCTCAGCTTTTTACATAAAAATATTCACATTTTCTCACATTCTCTTTTTCGATATTTCATCACTTTTTCTTACAATTCCTCAAGTCAGTAAATCATAATTAATACATAATTATTTCCAATAATAAATTGAGGAAACCAAGGGATCAAAACCACTACAAATATCGTTCCCGTCGACGGTTCAACGAATCGTTCTGTCTCGATTGCACAATCTTTGAATCATCATTCTTCACTTTTGAAACTCCGGTTTCCAAATCCAATGTTGCGGATGTGTTCGGAACGTCAAAAATAGGCTAACGGGTCTTTCTTCAATTTTTGGTCTCCGGTCGGTGTTGACCGACCGTTGACTAGCGTTGACCGATCGTTGACCGGCATTGACCACTGCGGCGATGGAAGAGGCAGCCACCATCTTGAAGAGCTCGACGAGAGGAATCCATTGGTGGTGTCAATTTAACTAATCAAGACTCCTATCGCCGACAATCGGGCTTTGAAGATCGGGGACGGTGGTTGGATCTCCATTTTCGGCGTTATTGCCCAAAATTGATTTGGGACTTTTGATCTATGTGTTGTTCTGAGCATTTTGATACCCACCTTGCAACTCAACTCCACCGAAATAGTCAGATTCGACGGCGACGATGGCGACAGCGACGAGCAAGTTTGGGCGACGTGATTCGGCGGTTGTTTACGTGAAAGGAGGCCTGGATTTTGTTTTACTCTTCACCACGAATCCATTGGGACTGGAATCGTGGCATTTAGATGTCGGATGGCGGAGAAATCATGGTTTGAAAAATTCGGCCACCGGCAGCTTTAGGCGGCGCGTGCAGCGTTCTCCGGCATCGGTTCCGTCGACTCGGCACACTGTTGGAATTAGCTCGTCGAAAGCTTTCCAATGGTGTCGGCGGTGTCGAAAACGAAGGTCGGATTCGATGGTCGGTTACTGTTCATCTTCGCGTGTTGTGGGGGAAAAAAATGAGATAAGAAAAACTTATGGGGGCTATTTTACAAAGGATCCAAAATTTCATCCTTCTATACTAATTTTTTGAAACATTTTAAAATAGGCTATACTGACTAATTTGGGCGTGCTGAACCCAAATATTTCAGTTTTATCTTCATCCGAGGTCGTCTCGACCAGTTTTCCAATACTGTATGGTTCCTGATCAAAAATTACTTTTTCTGCTCAAATGACTAATTTGAGCATTCTGATTCCAAATATATCAGTTTTATATCAAGAAAAGGTCATCTTGATCAATTTCTTGATACTATGGTTAGGCCTATACTGTGTTGACACTGCGCACGCATAACGAGGTGTTTTCGCATGAAATTTCAAACATAGTCTCCCTTGACTAATTTGGACGAGCTGATTTCAAATTTATTAGTTTTATGTCCATCTAGGGTCTTCTAGGCCAGTTTTCAGGATCTGTGTGACCCCACCTGCGGCCCCCCCAACCTCGACCCACCGAAACTATTACAGTCAAGCTCCTTAGCTGACTGAAATAGCTTGTGAACTTTGTCAGGTCACCTAAATTCTTTTCTTTCCTTTAAGCTCTTTGTGAAATTTGGAATCATTTTTTTTTCTTAAATACTTTTTCTTGTTTGTAAACATAACGTAATTAGACTGAACTATATTTGTCACTTTTAAAAGTACAAACATACTTTATACACAATATATAATTCAAATCTTTTTGTAATACATGTCTTTTCTTTCTTCAAATCTCCTCTTTCAACACTTAGTGAAAAACTTGTAGCAGGACCATATCCACAGTGGATTCCCTATTCCTTTGGCACACAGCCAAAGCCAACACTTAGTGACCGTCATCCATAGCCAATATTCTGACTTACAGGTTCCATACCTGCAACATGAACAAACTGGTGAGCTAACAGGCTCAGTAAGTTCAAATATACTTAGTAAGAATCATACGGATTCAAAAACATTGAAAACTCAATTTTCTATGAATAGTACTATTCACCATGAATAATAACTTTGACCTTTGATCGATGAATAGTAACAGTTACCCTAACTGGTTACTATTCACTTTACCCTAACGGGTAACTATTCACATTACTATAACCAGATACTATTCATATCAGCCTAACAGATTACTATTCATAAACCCTAACCGAAATCACTATACGTAGTGTATTTCAGTTATGCTCAGTTATGATTTTTATCATTTTATTGATTGTTCATTCTCTATTTGATTTCTAGTTTAGAGCTCTATTTATGGCAGTACCGATGATTATTAGCGCATTGACTGGGAGGGTCTAGGGAGCGACCTTAGAACATCGGCCTTCACAGCCCTGATACCCTCGTAGGATCTGAGAAAAACCTCTACCACTATGTTGGAGGGGCGGTACGTCTTAGTGGTTTCATTACCATCTTTCTTATAGTTCCCCACTAACGACATTCATATGTATCATCCCACGGTGAAATCCTTATTGCCCTTAGGTTTTTACATTTATTTCTTTATGTGTGTTTTTAATTAACCACACTATAGTGCCCTAGCACTTCTCCATAGTGTATTATTTATACACTTTTTAATTTCTCTTTTCATTAGGTGAGTTAGTTTAACTATACCCCTATTGCCCATAGGACTTTACATATAATGTACGAATTATACGTAAATCAATCAAATAGTAATTCATGCTGCAGACATGTAAATATCTGAGATTATCAAACATTTATAATAGCATCACACTATGAAACATTCATATAGCACATAAACCTAGACATAACAGATCAATTAATTCATATAATGAACAACATCAGAATGTCCATGAGTAGATAAATGAATGCTTGAACTTACTAATACTTTCGCTAGCATTTCCTTCCCTAGTTCTGCAGACGTTCCTTTACCGCGTCTGGATCGGGTTCCTATAACCGGAGTAACCACGGTTACTTTAAATCTTCATTTCATATTCAAAATTTAGTAAAACGTAAAAATTCTACGTTTTATTTCCCGTAAATTGTCTTAGGAATCTAAAATCCTATTTTCCATTTTTACACTAACTCTTGGAAAAATTACCATTTTGCCCCTGATTTGATTTCTCATCATAAACCTACTTTTTGTTGGTTTAAGACCCAAATTTAACTTTTATAATTTCATTTTAACTATACTTAAGCATTTACGATCCTTTTCGAGCCTTTCAGAAATTTTTGATCAAAATGACCATTTTACCCCTGACGGGTCTCAGGACCGTCATATGCTCACTATGACTTTTAATCGGATTTTCTAAACCCAAATATCATAAAATAATATTTCTTAAGCTTTTACACACTTTTACAGCATCCTTTACTGTTCCATAGACGACTATTGGTCATCCGACCCTCGAGTGGTACTATTCTGACACCTAAGGTCGTTCCTCGTTTTTCTCACGTTTCGGAGCCTTAAATGGGTATTTCACTACTCCTAAAACGTTTGTTATGCTAATCTCGAGCCTTAGACACCGAGTGGGCTCAGGTTTTCATCCTGACCTTAAATTTACCTTTCGTTTCCTAAAATACCCTTGACATTGGTTTTCCCGTTCTCTTACATTTTCACAACCTCAGAGGGATGGTTTACTATTCTTCAAAGGTTCATTTTCCCAATTTTCTGAGCTTAACTCATCGAGGGGTCTCGGTTTCCATTACCGAACACAATTTGCCTCTCGTTTTTCACCGAAATGCCCTTAGTGCCGTTTTCAAAATTTCGGCAGCATTTCCACTAAATTACTAGATCCCCGGCGTTTAGGAAACACCTCAAAACCATCTAACCTATTTTATTCTACCACGTACTATATTAGAGGCCTAACTTTTACGTAAAACTCAACTTTTTACATAAAAATTTTCAAATTTCCCGTACATTTTCTTTTTCTGACATTTCATTACCCTTTTTTTTTTCTTTTCTTTTTACAATTTGAATACAAATTACATATAAATCATTCCAACACATAAATAAGGAATGAAGGGAAACGAAATCGCTATCGAAGTCATCCCGTCGGTGATCGGATGAACCGCTCGGTCTCAACCGCGTAAACTTTTCATCTCCGTTCTTCATTTTCGGAATCCCGGTTGGAAGCTTTGATGCCGTGGATGTGTCCAGAACGTCAAAAATAGGCCAACGGGCCATTCTTCATTTTTTCGCCCCCAGGTCGCCATTGACCGGTGTTGACCGATAGCGAACGGTGGCGACGTGAACAATGGAGGTGTCCACCTTGAAGATCTCAATGAGAAGAGTCCATTGGTGGTGTCAATTTCACCATTGGAGGCTCCGATAGTCAACAATCAACCTCGAAAACTCGACCCATGGTGGCGGCATTGAATCTTTGTCGTGCGGAGGTTGTTGTCCACAATTACCTTGGGGCTTTTTCTCTACGCATCACTCTGAGTCTTTTGTGTACCAACCACGTCACTCAACTCCGCCGGAATCAATGGATTCCACGGCGGCTTCACGGCGGCGACGGCGCGATGTTAGGCTGTGCAATCCGGCGACTGTTGAGCCGAAATGAAGCTTTGGTTTTGTTATACTCTTCACCATGAGTCTTTTGGGATCGGAATCACCTTGATCGGAGGTCGGACGGCGGAGATATGGCCATTTGAAATTTTCGGCCACCGGCAGCTTCGGGCGGCACATACGGCGTTCTCCGGC
The DNA here is from genome assembly GCA_035233585.1 of Antiaris toxicaria. Lineage (NCBI taxonomy): Eukaryota > Viridiplantae > Streptophyta > Magnoliopsida > Rosales > Moraceae > Antiaris > Antiaris toxicaria. The sequence continues at coordinate 62,950,591 of CP141153.1, forward strand.
GTCGGTTCCATCGATTCAGCACACTGTTGGACTCAGCTCGTCGAGAGCTTTCCAATGAAACTGGCGGTGTCAAAAACAAACACCGTTTCTGGTGGTCGGTTACTGTTCACCGACGGTGCATGTGTGGGGGAGAAAAATCTAGATAATGAAAATATAGGCCCTAATCTGCAATTTCGACCTTTTATACACTTTTTTGTCAAAATTTCAATATGAGCTATCTTGACTAATTTGGGCGTGCTGAACCCAAATATATCAGTTTCGTTTTCATCTGAGATCATTTCGACCAGTTTTTGATAATGCGAATTTCCGGTCAAAAATTACCTTTGTGCTCAATTAACTAATTTGAGCATACTAATAAGCTATACTGACTAATTTGGGCGTGCTAAACTCAAATTTGTCAGTTTCATCTTCATCCGAGGTCATCTTGACCAGTTTTCCGATACTGTATATTTCCCGGTCAAAATTTACTTTTCATGCTCAATTGACTAATTTGAGCATGCTGAATCTAAATATATCAATTTTAGGTCAAGAAGAGATCATCTAAAACAACTTCTCGATACTGTGTGTAACACACACGCACTCACGTCTAAAATCAATACTATCAGATTTTATCTTTTTGTGCACTCAGCTTACCTTGAGTCACCTACTAGGGTTTACAGTTCGCTGTTTTTCCCCAGCTCAATTTGGCATGCTTTTACATCACCGAATTCTTAATTTGTAATGTCGTTAGAACATTTTATCTCATTCTACACAATATTAATCATACATTTCACATTTTAAACATGAAATTCATCATGTACATGCAATTTACCATATTCCGAGAACAGTAAAATTTCTCGGTTATTACACCACCTCGAAAAATGTGTCAGGTGCCCGATTGACTAATTTGGGCGTCCTGAGTCTAAATATATCAGTTTCCAGGTGAGAAAAGGTCGTCTTGACCCTCATCCCGATACTGCGTATCTCTCGAACAAAATCTACATTTTGTGCTCAATTGACCAGATTGGGCCTGCTGACTATTAATATATCAGTTTTATGCTAGATTAAGGCCGTCTTGGCCACTAACCTGACACTACGTTTCTCACTATTCACTAATCACTATCTGACTCACTAATCTGAGCATTCTGACTTTGATTTCGTCAGTCTATGGGCGAGAAGAGATCATCTAGACCACTTTTCCTGATACTGTACATCTATGAGGGCAATTATCGCTGCTGCACTCAGATAACCAGTCTGAGCATACTGATGACTAGCTCATCAGTTCTGTATCATGAAATAGTTGTCTGGACCAATTTCTTGATATTGCGTGTCCCAGCGCATACTCACACAATAGGGTGGACCGATTTCACTGTCAGTTGCCCCTTTTACTGCATAAATAGAAATTAAACGTTAGTATACCCGTTTAATTCATTCAACTGAAAAGCACATTGTGTTTATTAACTTAATTATATCATTACATAGTAATGAAGTTTCATAATTCATGAGAGTTATTACAGCGGCTCTTGGCTCATTACCCAACCTTTTACACAAACTCTTACACGGGTGTGTGCAAGGTAACACGGGTGTGTACATTTCAGACATGGGCGTGTACTAGTTGAGACTACTCAACACGGCCATGTCTTTGAAACACATTCATTTATCCGAGCAATACACGGCCTCTTCCACGGCCGCGTACTTGACTGTGTTATACTACACGGCCATGTACACTCACACGGCTACTAATAGATACACAGTCCGAATGGCACACGATCACTCACATGGCCGTGTACCTGACCGTGTTACTTAAATTTGCACTAAAATGCGTTAAATTATGTCCATTTGATTCCTTAATGACTTATTATAGGTAAGTAGGTGTCATGAAAATGACGTATTATAGGTAAGTAGGTGTCATGAAAATGACGGTCATTACAACCTACTGTAGGAAATAAATCGGTAAAAACGTATCAGAGTGGCGCAGTAAAATAATAAAAATTTTTCAAGATCGTTAAATATGTCATGATGCCATATACAATAAACCAACAACAATTTAAAATCCTATCTCATGGGTGCCAATCTGCAAGAGGAGAATAACCGGAGGGCTTCAACCAACTAGCCTACTCTACTATTCTCCAATTCTCGAATGGCTAAGTGTGTGGGCACTCGGAACCTCGATTGGTATGCTAGCACTGCTAGTCTTCTTCTGACCACCTAGATCTCTAAATAACTTATTGTCACGGTGAGTTGTGCAACAATAAGCTTGTTCAGCTGAGAGTCTGTCATCTGAGAAAATTGGAGTGGTAGGACCTCTATTTATAGACTTGCATGAGGTGATTCTCTGAATTCGAATTGGATTAGGAGAAGATATTCTCCCTTATCCACAACCAAAAAATCCAAATTTTCTAGGGGAAAATCCCAACTAAAATTTCGGCCAATTTAGGATTATCTAATTCAAATCTAAACAAGATTTTAACTAGAATTTTATCTCCTTTTATCTAACCAAAAAATCCAAAAATCCCTTTAGAAAATCCTCCAAGATTTTTTGGCCACAAAAGATAAGAGAAAAATCAAAATTCCACTAGGATTTTCAAGCTTGAATCTTATCTCATCCTTATCCACAATAACCGAAAATCCTCATGAGATTTACTCAATAAATTCGGCCATTCTCTAGGGAGGAGAGAATCCAAATTCAACTGGGATTGAAACTTGAATTTTTTCCTGAACCTTATCAACAAAAAATCCAAAAATTCCATGAGGATAATCCTCAAAATTTTCGACCATGTTTGTTAGGATTTTGATTCAAAATTCAAGTAGGATTCAAACAAGATTTTCCTCTCCATATCCAACTCAAATTCGAATTTCATTCCTTATGGATTTACTACAAGAAATTCGAATCCTACTTGGACTGTGATTCAAAATTTGAGTTTCAAATTTCAAATTCAAATTTCAAATTCAAATTTGAAATTTCAAATTTCAAATTTAAATTTCAAATTCGAATTTCAAATTCAAATTTAAATTCAAATTTCAAATTTAAAATTCAAAATTTAAATTTCAAATTTCAAAATCCACAAAACAGTTATATTTCAAATTCTTGTTCCCATGTATAATTTTCTACAACTCCAATTCAATCTTAAATAAAATCATGGCAACTTTATTTAGAGTTCAAATAATTGTGTACTCTATTATCCAAAACAAAATCTGAATTCAACCGGAAAGAATCTTGTCCACCATCCTAATCTTATGTTAACACCATCCATGCATAATCAACTAGCCAATAGCATACTCAAATCAATTTGCCAAACGTTAAGGAATTATGTGGAGCTAGTAGAGGGACCAATTGGACATATATAATCAGGCTCCCGCAAATCCATATGATCATCATTCTTTACCGAACAACTCAATCATATGATCACTAATTTCAGAGTCACACTATTATAAACTTGAAACTGAACTCCCAATTATATACCGTATTACGTAAGCCTGTGACAAGCTATCGTCCAATGACCTTGTCATGTATGCAGAAGCCTCATATGATATCCATGATCAGCCTTAGGTCAAAGTCCATTTAATCCTACTGATCAGGCTATGATAAAGTTCCATTATACTACCGAATAAAGAAAATGATTGTTCACCATATGTGAATAAGAAGTTATCCACCCAACAGACGACCCAAGGCCTTGTCCATTTTCACATCCAGTATAGTGCCTTTAAGAGGATACCCTTAACTCCTTATTAGAGCTATGATTCCGATATCTGTAAATAAACCCTTCATCGAATACAAGTCATGCACCTAACGAACTGGTCTATAAGCTTACTACCTCTGAGACGCTTTAGCCATTGGACCATCAAAGTACACAAGTCATATACATGAAGCTGTTCATCTACTCAGGATTAAGGTTACTGCACAATGAACGTCAAAAGCAGATCGATCCACTCAAAGCAGACTTCGTAGATCAATCACGCTTTAGTCCTGGTCTAATATGTCACCACCAAGTAAAATATCTATGTCTCTACTTGGGAGTCCAGTTCCAGATAGTCAAGGTAAACTGTCCCCTCCAAGGCTTTAGACAACATAATAGTCTTAACATGAGTTAAATGCTCGGTCTAAACCCATAGACTACAGACCTTAGTTTAGACCGCTTACTTTAGAACATTGTCTTCTCGCATACAAAAGTCCATTACATGCAAAGTTTTAATAGTTTTAACACAAGCAGTCAGGGAGCCATATTTGCTTACATTTACTTTAGCATGTAAATAAAATGAGACAAATAGTAATGTAGTGAATAACTTCTATATATAATTTTATTATCCAGTTCAAAATAAATACATCAAAATGTCTCTAACGCTTAGGGCATTTCCTAACGCCTACCCCCTTTACAAAATTTTTGTCCTTGGAAATTGGAATAATTCTGGGAATTCTCTGCTCATGTCTTCTTTCCATTCTCACGTGGCTTCCTCAACACTATGATTCTGCCACAACACTTTTACTAGCGGTATACTTCATTCCTAAGTACTTTCTCCTCTCTAACTAGGATCCACACGGGTCTCTCCTCGTACGTCAGATCAGCGTATACTATGACAGATTCTTGGCTAAGATCATGGGAGCTATCTGGCACATACTTCTTTAATATCAAGACGTGAAAGACATTGTGTATTGTAGCTAACTTGGGAGGAAGCGTTAGCCTATAAGCCACCTTCCCGACTTTCTCTATTATCTCAAGGGTCCTATGTACCTAGGACTGAGCTTTCCTTTCTTTTCAATGTGCATCACCCTTTTCATGGGTGCTGCCTTGAAAAAGATCGAGTCTCCTACTTGAAACTTGAGGGGTCTACGACCCTTATCGTCAAAATTCTTCTATCGACTATGCACTGTATCTAATGTTTCTGGTATTAGGTTCACGTCTGCCATGGTATTCTTGATGATTTCCGAGCTAACTAGTTGTTTTTCTCCAGACTCGTACTAATGAGCCAGAGATCTGCATTTCCTTCCACAAAGTGTCTCGTATGGTGCCATTCCTATTGAGGAATGGTAGTTGCTATTGTACAAGAACTCGCTCAATGGTAGCTTTTGATCCCAATTTCCTTTGAAGTCTAGGATGCAGGTCTCAATATGTCCTCTAACATCTGTATGGTCCTCTTAGACTAACTGTCAGTCTGATGATGAAATGCTGCGCTGAACTCTCACTTGGACCGTAATGCAGTCTGAACGCTTTGCCAAAATCTGGAGGTAAAGCGTTCACTACAATCTGAGACGATCGACTCTGGCACTTCGTGCAGTTTTACGAACTGAGCCGCATAGATTTCTACTTGTCGTTCTACCGAGTAGCTAACTTTTATTAAAGAAATCTGGCTGATTTCGTCAATCTAATTATGATCACCCAGATTGCATTGTTGCCGTTGGAGGTCCTTGGCAGTCTGACTATGAAATTCATCGTAATCTGGTCCCATTTCCACTCGGGTAGCTTAATTTTCTACGATTATCCTACTGGGCACTGGTGTTCTGCCTTAACCTTATGGCACGTAAGGTATCTGGCAACGAACTCGACAATGTTATTCTTCATTCCAAGCCACTAAAAGCTTTCCTTTAGGTACTTGTACATCTTATTCGCCACTACATGTATAGAATATGATGTCTCATAAGGTTCCAAAAGGATTTGCTTCGTGAGTTCTTCATCTTTCATAACACACACTCTATCTCTGTAGTAAAGTATGCCATCCTTAGGGATCCTAAACTCTGAACCCTTGTCCTTTGTAGCTTCCTTTTTGAGCTTGCTCAGGGACAAATCGAAGCCTTGACCGATCTTGATCTCATCTTGGAGCATCGATTAGAGGGTCATGTCAGACAATCTCCCTGTCAAAATCTTGATCTCGTTGTCACATAGCTCCTTTGTAGTACTCCCGACCCGGTTTCAGATGCCTCGCCATAAATCACGAAGCTTCCCTGACCAGCATTTGGAATGGTCAGTGTTGGAGCGCTTGTGAGTCTTTGTTTTAGCTCTTGAAAGCTCTTCTCACACTTATCGATCCACTCTTACCTCTTTCCCTTCTTCGTGAGCACTGTGAATGGTGCAGCTAGCCTTGAAAAACCCTTGACAAAACGTCGGTAGTATCCTACTAAGCCTAGGAAGCTGTGGATCTTTGTCACGTTTCTCGGGGTTGGCCACATACTAACTACATCAATTTTAGTCAGGTCCATAGATACTCCTTCCTTAGGGTCTACGTGACCTAGGAAATGGACCTTCTCCAGTCAAAACTCATACTTGGAGAACTTGGCGTATAGTTGATGGTCATGTTACATACGCAAAATGATCCTTAAGTGCTCTTCATTCTCTTCCTTCATCTTAGAGTGTAAAAGTATGTCATCAATGAACACAATGGCAAACTTATCCAAATAGTCCTTGAACATGCAGTTCATCTGGTTTATGAAAGCTGCTGGTGCATCTGTCAATCTGAGCGACATGAACAAAAACTCGTAATGTCCGTACCGCGTTTAAAAGGCTGTTTTAGGTACGTCTTTATCCCTGATTTACAGTTGATGGTACCCTAAACGTAGATCGATTCTTCAAGGACACTGTAGCGTCTTGGAGCTGATCAAATAGATCGTCAACCCATGGTAATGGATGCTTGTTCTTAATTATAATCCTGTTCAACTCTCTGTAGTCGATGCACATTCTCAGTGGTCCATCTTTCTTCTTCATGAATGGTATAGGTGCTCCCCAGGGTGAATAGTTATGTCGAGTGAATCCCTTGCCTATTTAGTCCTTCAGTTGGGCTTGGAGCTCTTTTAGCTCTACAGGGCCCATTTCGTATGGGGCTTTAGAGATGGGGACTGATTCTGGTAAACTTTCAGTCTCGAACGATATCTCGCGCTCTGACGAGAGTTCTAGAAGACCTTCTGGAAATATCTCCATGAATTCCCTGACTATCAGCACGTTCTCAGGTCTTATCTCTATTCCTTATGTCTTATCTACTATGTATGCTAGGAAGTCCATGCATCCACTGGATAGCATCTCGCGAGCCTTCACTGCTGATATCATCGTCTTTGGTTGTTCTGGCAACATTGTGTTTTATGAAGATGTCCACCCTCACAATTACATCATAGTCGTACATGTCATCGGTTAACGCTCAATTCTCTCCCGCAGATAATTACTGGCACCTGACATATCTAGTAATTATACAAATAAACTTCCCCTGAAGGAAGTGACATTTTAAAGGTTTATTTCATCCTATCTAAGCTCCTACCTAACTTTCTAGCAAAATCTGATGATGCAACGAATGGGTGGCTCCAGAATCAAGTAGAACTAATGCATCAAAGTTGGCGATAGAAAGCTGGCCTGCCACCACTACAAAAGTTACAGCTTTAGCATCACTCCTCGTGTAAGCACAGATTCTCCCTTAGCTGTCTGAAGCTTTCAGTCTGCCTTGTGTGATTAAAGGGTCTTCGATCTTGGTTTGGGTGGCGTGAAGTTGATTATTCCTAGTGCGGGGTTGATTTTGCCGGTTTTGTGGGTCGGAGTAGCAGTTTTGGGCATAGTAGCCTTCCTTGCCACAGGTGAAACAACCACTTACTCCTTGCTTATATTCTCCAGGGTGCCTCTTTCTGCATTTCAGGCACATCGGGTTTTGACTTTCATTTCCTCTCTGGTCATTTCTCTTCTGGGGGAGATTCTTCTGTGAATCTTGGTTGCCTTGATTCCCCTTTTCTCTTATTGTTGTTGTTGGAATGCCTACTATTCTGGCTGGTTCCCACGTTCTATCCTCTGTATTGTAACTCGGGATTCTGCTTCCTCTGAGCCTGGTCAGCTTGTGTTTTCTCCTCCTTTCGTGCCTTAAAATTCTTCGCCTTTCACTCCTTATCATGAACCAACTAGTACTCGGCTCAGATAGCCTTGCTGACATATTCTGCTAGTGTCACTGGTCCGTGGCTTCCACTACAGACCTAAACTGCGATATCCGTTCTGAATATCTTCAACATTCGTCTGACTCTCTCCTTTTAGTCAGCACCAAATCTGGACAAAGTCGAGCTAGCTGCTCAAACCTCCTGACTGCCTCCATGATGGTCATGCTACCTTGGCGTAGGTTGTTAAACTCATCTTACTGTGCTACTAGTGCTTCCTCATTGAAGTACATCTCCTTGAATTCCTCAATGAAATCGCTCCAACTCATCTATCTAATGTTCCTCCTAATGGTTACCATCTTCCACCACTGACACACCTCATTGCATAGGGTGAAGGATACGCACATCACTTTCTCTCTAT